>CM064062.1:48459452-49180285 GCA_032594955.1 Panicum miliaceum
CCATAAAGCTGCGTCAGTGCTTTATTGTTCAAGAATGAAGACCGCCTGCCGCATGTGAAGACGACGTCGGTGCTCCGAACCCCGTCCTCGGCACCCGGGTCGGCATAGAGCAGGGAGTGGCCATGGCAAACCGCCAAACCCGTTGGACAGATCGAGTGGCCTGTCGGTGCTGGGTTAGGCATCGAACGTGGAGCAGCAGCAGCTGGTCGGCGTCGACGCGCTCGGGCTGGCGTCCATCGTCGTCCAGGCCGCGCTGGCGGCGCGCCGCCACCGCGACGCGTGCCGGCGGCTGGCGAAGCACGTGGAGATCGCCGGCAGCCTGCTTCATCAGGAGCTGGAGCTCGCCGAGCTGATGCGCCGGAAGGCCACGCGGAGGCCGCTCGACAAGCTGAACGCGTGCTGCGCCGGCGCCGGTGCCGGTGCTACGTGCTCGTCACAGCGTGCCAGATTGCGGGTACCTCCGCAGCCTGCTCCTCGGCGCCAGGATGGCCGAGGAGCTCCGCGCCGCAGAGCAGGTGGTCGTCATGTTCATTCGCCTCATCCCGCTCATCACCCTCGTCGACACTTGTTGATTAGTACGGGTGGTGGGCTGGTGGCCTTGCTACGCTTGCTAGGCGCGGCTGGACGTTTGGAGCTTCCAAAGAACACAAAAACAGGAGCACGAAGAATCTTTACTGCAACAACTAGTTTTATCAGCCGTCAGTTCTCTTAGTTGATACCAGATACTGTCCGCGTGGCTACCAGAAACAGCTCATTACATACATGTCCTGGTACTCACTCATATACTCGCTCATGTATCAAACAACTATACTGGTAAATGGGCGATCCCTCTCAACTCAAACTTCGGTCTCTCTCAACTGAAACTGCACACCAGCGGACAGCGAAGTGGATTTGTTGTAAGCAGTGAACACGCCATCATTGTAGTCGACCTCCACGACATCTCCGACCGCGGTCCTGGCCATCCATCCAGCGCACGGATTGTATGCGACTGGCTTGTATCCAATACATGTGACTTCCATAAGCAGTGTAGACTGTCCCCGGGCGATAGCATCAGCAATCCCTTCCACCTCCACGGAACCAAGCGATCCACAGTTCTTACACTGCAAAAGCAGTTAATATCAGTTAGCACTTTCTACAGGACAAACAACACCAGGATTACATTGCTATGTCAAAAGCTACAAATGCTCAGCTGCAAGCAACAGAGCAGGAAGTAAAGTGTCCATGCAAGTCAACAAGCAGGGCAACCGCATATGAACGCTACAGATCAACTCTCCAAATCAGAACTAATAACTGAAGGTTCAAAAAGTGAACAATAGAGCATCAGAGTCCACAGCTACAACAATTTCAGCCAGAAAGAAAAACTGAAACAAATAGCTTCCAGTTAGCTGAGAAAGAAACAGGGAGTTTTGGTCAGCAGAGTTTTTCAGGTTCCAAGGTCAAGGTCGATGTAGCTCAGCAGAATGCAAAGCAAGTTGTTGGCCCGCAAGCACCATCTGGTGCCCATGATACAAGGAAAGGGCCATCTATACCATTTAACATGTTAATCCTATCCTACAGGCACATCTTGACAGAGACAAATATATGCAACTTCAAACTGTACAGAAAAAAACCTACAACTCAGGGATTTTCAGTAATATGATGTTACCACCTGTTTTCGGTGATAATAGGGACACAAAGGCGAGGTGGCTTAGGGGTTAAAGATCTAGCCTATTTCAATCGGGCGCTGCTCAGGAATGACTATCAAGTTAACAGCAGAATAAGATTTATTCAGATTGTGCACTTGGATCAAAGTAGAGAAGGGGCAGCGAACTTTGTTCCGGAAGGTGATCAACATATAGAGTAATGTTCAATGGTCAGGAACAACATATCGAGTAATGTTTAATGGTCAGGAACAGCATATAGAGTAATGGTCAATGGTCAGCCAGGAAAGGTGATCAAACAAGGGGACTGCGCCAACTGGGCTGAGACAGAAGTCTGAATTGTATCATATCTGCTGCAACGCATTAGGCATGTCTGAAATTGGTCTGCTCCCTTGCAAATGCCTCGGGCTTCCATTACACATCAGCAAGACACGAAGGGAGGATGAAGGGATAATAGATAAGATTGGTGCGGTTACCAGGATGGAAGGGCCGGCTGCTTTCTAGAGCGGGAAGATTAACTTTGGTAAATTCAGGGCTCTCTTCGATTCCAGGATATCATCTGACAGCTTTCCCTTTTTCAAAATGGGCCATAAAAATAATTGATCGGATAAGGAGAAATTTCCTTTGGAAGGGGGCTGATGATAACCGACATGGGAGTGGTTTGGTGCATTGGCGACGTGTAAACAGGGACAAAAGGCGAGGTGGCTTAGGGGTTAAAGATCTAGCCTATTTCAATCGGGCGCTACGTCTACAATGCTCCTGGTTACAATGGACAGACTTGAATCGGACATGCTCAGGAATGACTATCAAGTTAATAACAGCAGGACAAGATTAGCTAGCGGAAAAAACAGTCTCATTATCAACCAACAGACCAGAAAACACGACCCCGCAGCCCGCTGAATCCCACCCCGCAGGCTTGCTCTCTTCCCCGACCCACTCATTCCCAACAGAAATCAATCGACGTACCTTGCGAACGAGGTGCGCGGGGTTGGGGCAGGTTGGATAGCAGGAGGTCTTCACCCTCTTAGCTCCAAAGCGGGAGGTGCACGCCTCCGCACCGGGCTCCAAGGCGTAGAGACCGACGTCCTTCACGGTGAACTCGCCGCACTTCAGGCACTCAAGCTGCATCCAGAAACGATCGATCAGCAAGCAGAACGGAAGCAGGGCAGAAACAGAACGGAACAGGGCAGAAACGAGTACGACCTCGAGGAAGTGCGGCATCGCATCGTCACGGAACCCGC
This sequence comes from Panicum miliaceum, assembly GCA_032594955.1. Lineage (NCBI taxonomy): Eukaryota > Viridiplantae > Streptophyta > Magnoliopsida > Poales > Poaceae > Panicum > Panicum miliaceum. The sequence continues at coordinate 48,462,334 of CM064062.1, forward strand.
CGGGCGGTCCGAGAGAGAGAAATCTGTTGAGCTTCGCGGTGGAGAACAGGCCGAACCTCGCCACCCGATTGAGCGAGCTCTTCCCCATGGTCGCAGCCGTTCTTCGCGGCGGGCACGCGGCGGCGAGAGCAGGACCCGACGGGGACGCGGCGGCGAGAGGAGAGAGAGCGCGGCGGGGCGGTGGCGAGAGCTCTCGGCTCTCACCACCTCTCTCTCTCTCTCTCTCCCCCCCCCCCCCTTTTCGAGTTGCGGTTGCGGCAATGGAGGCCGGCGCTCCTGCTATTTATTCAGGCGCAGGCGGAGCATGCGTGACCGGCCCGGCTGCCACGCTGTCAGGCGAGCCCGCGGGTTGCCAAGCTGTCAGGCGGGCCCGCGCGTATCTTCGTTGAGCAAGATACGCGGGGAGCAAGTTGGTGGCGGCCGTGACGGTGAGTTGTGACACGGCGAGCACGTGAGAGCAACGACATGCACAAGGTCAGGTTCCATGGACAGGCACAACGACATCCGGTCTGCGGGTTGCCCGGTCCATAAACGCACTTCGCAAGCAGTCAGGGGCATCTCGTTCCCGGTGCGCCGCCGACCGCCGTGCAGCGTCGCGCGTGCGTGGCCGCGTGCCGTGGCGACGCGCTCTGCCACGGCCCGCGGTGGCGGTGAGCCAGAGGAAAGAAACGGAGAAGGAGCGGCGGGCCCCGCGCGTCTCGGGCCGCGTCCAACTGCGCTCGTGTCGTGTCATCTCACGTACGATCAGCTGGGCGGGTTCATGTCGATGGGGGCCTGGGCCATGCCGTGATGCCGGTCCCGCGTGTCAGAATCGACTGGGTGACTTTGGAGTGCTGGGCGAAGTCAGCGTGACAGCCCGAGCGCGTGCCGAGTTGTAGCTGGCTCTCCAACCGTCGGTAGGACACGACTTCGAGTCCGACACGAGTAGCGTTCTAGTCCTGCCTATAAATTCAACTCAAGCAGGCCTCGCATGTACAATGACAAGTAATTTAGATACGTTTGCGAGCAATTGTACAAGTTCAACTCTGGGAGGAGGGTTCCAAGTAGAACAAACACTGCGTGCCATGGAGAAGCCACCGCGACGACAAACGGAGGAGACGGCGGACCACATCAGCGAGCTGCCGGACGACATCCTCGTCGCGATCCTCTCCTTGTGCTGCTACGAGGATGCCGTGCGAATCGCCTCGGTTTCGAGGAGGTGGGAGCGCCTCGTCGCCCAGCTCCCGAACCTGACCTTGTGCCTGTCGGTGCTTGGGCGCTTGACATCCATCGGCACGCCGAGCGAGCGGCGCGTGCAGAGCATCGCGCGCACGCTCCGCCGCCGGTGCCGCGACGGGAGCCACGCCGTGGTGGAGAGGCTTGAGCTGGTTTACAGGAAGGACGTGCCCATGGAGTGCCGGTACGCCGACGAGTTCATCGCGCTCGCCAACGCCGCGAAGCTGGTGCTCCACCTCCAGTGCAAAAGGGTGGCAGCGCATGATGCTGATCCTGGCGACGAGGACGCCGGCGCCTGGTCCCTCCAGCTGCCACCGGCGACAACGGAGCTGGAGCTGGTGCCATACCGGTACGCGGTGAGGCCGCCACACATCCACGGTTCCAGCGTCAGCACCCTTCGGTCGCTGGCGCTGGTAGGGACGACCGTGCTGCGCCAGGACTTCCTCCTCACCTTCCTGCCGTCGCTGGAGCACCTGCGCTTCGGCGACTGCACGCTCCCCGCCAGCATCGACATCACGTCCGGCGCCATGCCTCGCCTCAAGCACCTCGACATCACCGACGTCAGCGTGATGACCGACGGGACCAGGGCCGCGATCAACGTGCTCGCCGATGAGCTGAGGACCCTGCGCATGTCATGCCACCAGTGTAGCGAGACTGAAGCGCCGTCTGAGCCCGAGTTTTTCCGCCCGCGCTCGCGCTTCCGCGCCAGCTTCACCGCGTACTCGTCCTTCCGCCTCCGCGCGCCGAGGCTGCAGGTATTCGACTGGCGCTGCTGCTACGCCGACGATGTGCGCGTCGAGAGCGTGGGGCGCCTCACGGACGTCGCCGTCGAGATCGCCGCGGGCAGGGTGAAGAGGCAGTTCTGCGCCGAGAGCAGGTACGTTACGACGCAACAGCGTGACAAGCTTATGACCGACATCCTCCAGGAGCTTATGCCTGGACTGCGGCCGCGCAGCTGGACAAACGTGAAGAGGTATGCATGCTTGCTTATTACTTTTGAACTGCTGCATGTTGGTACGTATATATAAAAATCGCAATCCCTGACGATAGATACATGTCGTAGTTAATCCAATGGTCAAAAAAATCAACTTATCCCTTACCAAAAAAAAAGAATCAGAATACAGTATAGCAAATGTTTTTACAATACCACATGCACAGTTAGATTCAATTCACCCCATCAGATAAAAGATAGTTGATGACTTCTTTTGTCACACTACTATACTATTAGAATGTGATGGTAACATCTATACAATAAATATGTCAGGGGTACAAAAGCACACCTTTTCAAGGCAGTTCTACACGTATGGCATGTTTATTTCCAAACTATAAATACTCCCTCCATCGTAGATTACTAGTTGTTTTGACTTTTCTAGATGCATATTATGCATATGTTATGTCTAGATGCGTAACAAAATCTATCTATCTAGAAAAAACCGTTGAAGTGATGATTGGTGGCCAAAGCTTTAAAAAATGTTCCATTGAATCTTAGTCGAAGTGTCAAGTGTTTATGACCTGATGCAGTGCTCTATTGCACGTGCGATATACATGACGCGTTTGAGCAATATTTGAAATAGAGCTAACCAAAATCATGATTATATGTTTAATTTTTTTTTCATTTTGTAGGAAATGCATGCAGCGTGATAGGTGGCTGTGCTTTGAAATCACAAGTGCTTGCTCTGCGCATGGCCAAATGAGTTAAAATGGATGGGAAACCACGTCTTTTTTTTTTGGCAGTGGAGTGTGGAGATGGAGATATGTGGGTATATATAACTCCACACATCTATATTTATTTTACACATATACACATATCGTTTCAGCGGCTTCATGACATGCATGTGATGAACACACTTATCTTAATGTGGGAAACAGAGTTATTAGTTCATTCAACCTACTTTGCACTGACTTTGGATGGCTGATTTGTGGGTTAGGAAAGACTCGTCCTACGTGTGAGTGTGGTGTGTGCTACATTAAACATAATTGTTTTTTAAAGGATGAAACGTAATTGCTTCTTAATTTGAAATCTCGCTCAGTGAATTCGCTTGGTGCGCCACTCGCTCACGGCTCACCGCCCTCTCACGTGCTCGCCGTGCCACACCTCACCGCCACTCGCTCACTTTTTTCATGTTTGTTCAATATTGTAGCTGACTAATTTGTTTACCATATTTTTGTTAAAATGCCTGACATAAATAGAGTTTACTTGCTATGGCCACGTGTGATCACCGCCACTGCTAGTAGGTGATCCATTTTTCTCACTCACCTCGTGCCTGACGTGAGCCGTTTTCAGAGGTAAACGCACTTCGCAAGCAGTCAGGGGCATCTCGTTCCCGGTGCGCCGCCGACGGCCGTGCAGCGTCGCGCGTGCGTGGCCGCGTGCCGTGGCGACGCGCTCTGCCACGGCCCGCGGTGGCGGTGAGCCAGAGGAAAGAAACGGAGAAGGAGCGGCGGGCCCCGCGCGTCTCGGGCCGCGTCATCTCACGTACGATCAGCAGGCGGGTCGATCGGTGCGCCGTCACGCGGGCGGAGCCGCGCGTCTGAGCTGGGCGGGTTCATGTCGATGGGGGCCTGGGCCATGCCGTGATGCCGGTCCCGCGTGTCAGTGGGACGGGTTCTGAATCGACTGGGTGACTTTGGACGTGCAGAGCATGGCGCGCACGCTCCGCCGCCGGTGCCGCGACGGGAGCCACGCCGTGGTGGAGAGGCTTGAGCTGGTTTAGAGAAAGGACGTGCCCCAACTCGGGGTCCTTGCATTCCTTATCTTTGAATGCATACCTAATAAATATTTGCATGCACTCATCTTATGGTAGTTTTGCTACATCATATGGTTGTAAAGTTTTCAACAGTGATGCAACATTTGAACTGCGGGTGGTGATTACAATCATGCTTCTCAACTCTTCCCAATCGCTAGGTTTATCACTCCACATATCATCTAGCACAAGAAAATATCTCTTTCCCTGTAAAAGCCCAGACAACTTCTTCTGCAACATCTCGAGATTTTGATGTTTATTGCTCTCACCAGTATCTGATTCTATTATATCCTCCAAGAAAGACATCAGAGACACATGCCCATAACTTCATTTCAAACTTATTAGTAACATGCACAGCATTGTAAATCAGTTTTGCTAGTGCTGTTTTTCCAATGCCTCCTAAGCCAATAATAGGAAGAACAGAAGTAGAACTAGTGGAGTCTAAAGCTGTCAGAATCCTTGTAACAATACCCTTTGTAGCTTCATCTCTTCCAATAATGTCTGATTAATTGATGAAGGAATGTGTTTCCCTGTTGCTGCTCCTGGATGCCACCTGGAGATGTCACTAACATCAACAGGTGTTGATGTACGGCAAGAAGCTCTAACATCAACAGCTATACGAATAGAGATGTCACTATATCAGCTTGAAGATACAGCTATACAACTATATTTTTCCTGATAATTGCATAGATAGTTGCTGCCTATTAGATAGTTGGAGTATTAGAGATGAAATCCAGAAAATGAGAACAACGATATAACATACAACATTGAAGACAAAATATTTTTAACATGTGACATTTCTACATCAACAGGCAAAACCCCATCACATTTCCAGTTTCAACATTTTGCTAATTAAATGGTTTTCAGGTCTCTGGCTCTACAATGATGTGGACTCTAGTTGACATGGGAGCTGAACTTGTAATGGTTATATCTATGGTCCTACTTGATTGGCTAACATATGTACATAGCTTATCACTAGCAGCACCTCCCTTAATCAGGTCTGACGGCTGTTTAGGATCTGGTAGCAAACTTATGCTTTCAAAGTTCAGAAGTGCCACAACATCCGACATGGTGGGGCGATCTGTTGGGTCTTCATGAGCACATAGCAGCGCCACTTGAGCATACCGCATTACCTCCGCAGGTTCAAATCCATCACCACCCAGTATTGGATCTACAAGCTCATGTAACCTTCCATCATTCCACAATTGCCATGCCTATATCTTTTCCAGACTGTTTAGTATTAACATCACAATGATTTTGTATAGTAAATACAAATTCAAAAATTGTGGGGTAAGTTTTAGCACAAATATGTCGAGGACAAAATAACAAATATTGAACAAAATGTCATGTTTACTCACGTCTCTTACGAGGGTACCAACAGAATCTCCTTGCTGCTCCATTATGGTATTCTTTCGCCCACTTATGATCATTAAAGCCATCACCCCAAAGCTAAAGACATCTGTCTTTAGTGAATAAATGCCACGGGAAGTGTACTCCGGAGCTTTGTAACCACTGCATAAACATTAGAAGAGCGGCATTGGCCCATTGGAACATGGTTGTTGCACAACACTATAATTTAAATTGTGTATATCTTACCTAGTTCCCACAACCCTGCTTGTACGCTCTTCTGCAACATCTGAACTCAGAGTTCTAGCTGATCCGAAATCAGTAATCTTTGGGTTCATATCATGATCTAAGAGGATGTTTTGGGGTTTCAAATCCCTATGGACAATCCACAACATGGACTGCTTGTGAAGGTAAACAAGTCCATCAGCTAACCCTTTAATTATATTAAGTCGCTTAGACCAGTCTAGCAATGAACCGTTTCTTTTGTCTGCAAAATGTCCAAAGAATAAATTGTGTCTTAGTTTAAAATGAAATTACAGTTTCATGCAAGTGCAAATCAAAATGAAAATAGATACGGACTAACTATGATAACAAACCATGAATCAAGTAATAATGATAAGATTTATCTACTAGTATGGAGTATTTCAGACTGTTGACATAGTTGATAGTTTTGCATAATAATGATAAGATTTATCTACCCTTAGGTTCCCAAGAATTGCTTCGGATTCCACAGAAATACACATTCAAGGAGGTAATCAAGTTTGTGATGTTGCAAAACAAGCAGCAGGTATGCAGTTGCCACTGTAATTTTTACAATTCTATTACTTGTATATAAAAAAACAATATATAAAAAACAATCAAAACTCGGACAAAAATCTCATGGCAATATTTTTGCTCCAAGAAGCACCAAATTGTTTTTGGCCCCATTGTTGATGCTCTGTCGCTCATGTTTTTAAGCATACTGCAACAGGGATAGTAACAAGGTGTACATGTGACTAATTTAATAATTTTGATACCACTTGTGTATATTGCACAGAATTTCCTGTCAGATAAAAAGAAATTAACATGAGTAATGGAAGAGTACTAAGCTACTCCCTCCATCCTAAATTATTAGACGTTTTGGCTTTTCTAGGTACATAGATTTTGCTATGCATCTAGACATAACATATATCTAGATGTATAGCAAAATCTTGTTATGTCTAGATGCATAGCAAAATCTATGTACCTAGAAAATACAAAACGTCTAATAATTTGGGACAGAGGGAGTACTAGCTAGTGGTACAACATATCTTTACGATACAAATTACAAACTCTTGAATAAAGTTTTCACTATGCAGTTCCTTTTTTCAAAGAAGAATGTCCAGTAATGACACTTTAAAAGTCATCCAATGTTATGATTTAGTGATCTATGAGAGAAACTTGAACATTTTAATGGTATTTCAGCAAACGTTGCGATCCTATTGTTTACAAGAATAGATTTTCCACGATCCAGAAGCAGTTGCCTTGCAAGAACAGAAAATTCTGGACACTGAAGACTTGTTGGAGCTCTGTATACGTACTGAAGAGTATTGCTCGGCATTCAAAAAGTTTGAATTCTTCCAGATTGTTGATGCTACAGACAATTTTTTAGAAAATAGAAACGTCGGGTGTGGTGGTTTTGCTACAATTTACGAGGTAATTATAACCCAAAATAGAAAGGAACTAACAGAGTGAATGCTTATGTAATATCCTCCTTATGTTTCAAATAAAGTGCTATGTTTATTTCGACAATATGTTATTTAAACTTTAGGAACCATTGCAGGGTCAATTGCCTAATGGACTCATGGTTACCATCAAAAGGATGGATGTATATGCTACAGTATTTGATTTCAGCAGTGAATTTCTGCTTGCAAGGCTTCAGCATACCAATCTGATTAGATTATTGGGTTGGTGTATCCATGAGAAAGAAAGGATTTTAGTATATGACTTCATGCACAAGGGTAATCTGCACGTGCTCGCCGTGCCACACCTCTCACGTGCACAAGGGTAACTCGCTCACGGCTCACCGCCCTCTCACGTGCTCGCCGTGCCACACCTGGCCCCCTCGTGTATGCATCCGCCTGGTGCGATCTACGTCGCCCCCCTCGCCCCTCCCGATCGATCCAACCCAGCGCGACGCCGCCCTGCCCCGCCGCGCCGCCGCCTAGCACGCCTCCGCGCCCTCCGTACCCTTCCTCGCGAGCGCCGCACGCCGCTACACCCTGCCCCGCCGCGCCGCGCCGTCGCCTAGCACACCGCCGCGCCCTGCTCCGCCGCCCCAACTCGCCCTCCCCTTCCTCCGCAGCGCATCCGGGGCGCGCCGTCCCCCTCCTCCGCCCGCGCGCTCGGCACCCTCTCCTCCGCCGCGCATCCGGGGCCGCGGCTCGCCTGCGTCGTTCTCTTCCTGCGGCCTGCGACCGCCGCCAGACGCGGCCCCCCTTCTCCGCCGGGGCACGATCCGCGGGGCCCCGCGCTCGGCACCCCCGCCCTCCTTCGCCGCGCATCCGGGCCGCGAGCCGCGGGCGGCCTGCGTCGCCCTCTTCCCGCAGCATCCCGTCCGGCGAGCAGACCGCCGCCTCCTCCTTGCCGGCGAGTTGGGGCGGCGGAGCCAGGGACAAAACGTGAGATGACACGACACGAGCGCAGTTGGACGCGGCCCGAGACGCGCGGGGCCCGCCGCTCCTTCTCCGTTTCTTTCCTCTGGCTCACCGCCACCGCGGGCCGTGGCAGAGCGCGTCGCCACGGCACGCGGCCACGCAGGCGCGACGCTGCACGGCGGTCGGCGGCGCACCGGGAACGAGATGCCCCTGACTGCTTGCGAAGTGCGTTTATGGACCGGGCAACCCGCAGACCGGATGTCGTTGTGCCTGTCCATGGAACCTGACCTTGTGCATGTCGTTGCTCTCACGTGCTCGCCGTGTCACAACTCACCGTCACGGCCGCCACCAACTTGCTCCCCGCGTATCTTGCTCAACGAAGATACGCGCGGGCCCGCCTGACAGCTTGGCAACCCGCGGGCTCGCCTGACAGCGTGGCAGCCGGGCCGGTCACGCATGCTCCGCCTGCGCCTGAATAAATAGCAGGAGCGCCGGCCTCCATTGCCGCAACCGCAACTCGAAAAGGGGGGGGGGGGGGGAGAGAGAGAGAGAGAGAGGTGGTGAGAGCCGAGAGCTCTCGCCACCGCCCCGCCGCGCTCTCTCTCCTCTCGCCGCCGCGTCCCCGTCGGGTCCTGCTCTCGCCGCCGCGTGCCCGCCGCGAAGAACGGCTGCGACCATGGGGAAGAGCTCGCTCAATCGGGTGGCGAGGTTCGGCCTGTTCTCCACCGCGAAGCTCAACAGATTTCTCTCTCTCGGACCGCCCGGCGGGTTCCGTGACGATGCGATGCCGCACTTCCTCGAGGTCGTACTCGTTTCTGCCCTGTTCCGTTCTGTTTCTGCCCTGCTTCCGTTCTGCTTGCTGATCGATCGTTTCTGGATGCAGCTTGAGTGCCTGAAGTGCGGCGAGTTCACCGTGAAGGACGTCGGTCTCTACGCCTTGGAGCCCGGTGCGGAGGCGTGCACCTCCCGCTTTGGAGCTAAGAGGGTGAAGACCTCCTGCTATCCAACCTGCCCCAACCCCGCGCACCTCGTTCGCAAGGTACGTCGATTGATTTCTGTTGGGAATGAGTGGGTCGGGGAAGAGAGCAAGCCTGCGGGGTGGGATTCAGCGGGCTGCGGGGTCGTGTTTTCTGGTCTGTTGGTTGATAATGAGACTGTTTTTTCCGCTAGCTAATCTTGTCCTGCTGTTATTAACTTGATAGTCATTCCTGAGCATGTCCGATTCAAGTCTGTCCATTGTAACCAGGAGCATTGTAGACGTAGCGCCCGATTGAAATAGGCTAGATCTTTAACCCCTAAGCCACCTCGCCTTTTGTCCCTGTTTACACGTCGCCAATGCACCAAACCACTCCCATGTCGGTTATCATCAGCCCCCTTCCAAAGGAAATTTCTCCTTATCCGATCAATTATTTTTATGGCCCATTTTGAAAAAGGGAAAGCTGTCAGATGATATCCTGGAATCGAAGAGAGCCCTGAATTTACCAAAGTTAATCTTCCCGCTCTAGAAAGCAGCCGGCCCTTCCATCCTGGTAACCGCACCAATCTTATCTATTATCCCTTCATCCTCCCTTCGTGTCTTGCTGATGTGTAATGGAAGCCCGAGGCATTTGCAAGGGAGCAGACCAATTTCAGACATGCCTAATGCGTTGCAGCAGATATGATACAATTCAGACTTCTGTCTCAGCCCAGTTGGCGCAGTCCCCTTGTTTGATCACCTTTCCTGGCTGACCATTGACCATTACTCTATATGCTGTTCCTGACCATTAAACATTACTCGATATGTTGTTCCTGACCATTGAACATTACTCTATATGTTGATCACCTTCCGGAACAAAGTTCGCTGCCCCTTCTCTACTTTGATCCAAGTGCACAATCTGAATAAATCTTATTCTGCTGTTAACTTGATAGTCATTCCTGAGCAGCGCCCGATTGAAATAGGCTAGATCTTTAACCCCTAAGCCACCTCGCCTTTGTGTCCCTATTATCACCGAAAACAGGTGGTAACATCATATTACTGAAAATCCCTGAGTTGTAGGTTTTTTTCTGTACAGTTTGAAGTTGCATATATTTGTCTCTGTCAAGATGTGCCTGTAGGATAGGATTAACATGTTAAATGGTATAGATGGCCCTTTCCTTGTATCATGGGCACCAGATGGTGCTTGCGGGCCAACAACTTGCTTTGCATTCTGCTGAGCTACATCGACCTTGACCTTGGAACCTGAAAAACTCTGCTGACCAAAACTCCCTGTTTCTTTCTCAGCTAACTGGAAGCTATTTGTTTCAGTTTTTCTTTCTGGCTGAAATTGTTGTAGCTGTGGACTCTGATGCTCTATTGTTCACTTTTTGAACCTTCAGTTATTAGTTCTGATTTGGAGAGTTGATCTGTAGCGTTCATATGCGGTTGCCCTGCTTGTTGACTTGCATGGACACTTTACTTCCTGCTCTGTTGCTTGCAGCTGAGCATTTGTAGCTTTTGACATAGCAATGTAATCCTGGTGTTGTTTGTCCTGTAGAAAGTGCTAACTGATATTAACTGCTTTTGCAGTGTAAGAACTGTGGATCGCTTGGTTCCGTGGAGGTGGAAGGGATTGCTGATGCTATCGCCCGGGGACAGTCTACACTGCTTATGGAAGTCACATGTATTGGATACAAGCCAGTCGCATACAATCCGTGCGCTGGATGGATGGCCAGGACCGCGGTCGGAGATGTCGTGGAGGTCGACTACAATGATGGCGTGTTCACTGCTTACAACAAATCCACTTCGCTGTCCGCTGGTGTGCAGTTTCAGTTGAGAGAGACCGAAGTTTGAGTTGAGAGGGATCGCCCATTTACCAGTATAGTTGTTTGATACATGAGCGAGTATATGAGTGAGTACCAGGACATGTATGTAATGAGCTGTTTCTGGTAGCCACGCGGACAGTATCTGGTATCAACTAAGAGAACTGACGGCTGATAAAACTAGTTGTTGCAGTAAAGATTCTTCGTGCTCCTGTTTTTGTGTTCTTTGGAAGCTCCAAACGTCCAGCCGCGCCTAGCAAGCGTAGCAAGGCCACCAGCCCACCACCCGTACTAATCAACAAGTGTCGACGAGGGTGATGAGCGGGATGAGGCGAATGAACATGACGACCACCTGCTCTGCGGCGCGGAGCTCCTCGGCCATCCTGGCGCCGAGGAGCAGGCTGCGGAGGTACCCGCAATCTGGCACGCTGTGACGAGCACGTAGCACCGGCACCGGCGCCGGCGCAGCACGCGTTCAGCTTGTCGAGCGGCCTCCGCGTGGCCTTCCGGCGCATCAGCTCGGCGAGCTCCAGCTCCTGATGAAGCAGGCTGCCGGCGATCTCCACGTGCTTCGCCAGCCGCCGGCACGCGTCGCGGTGGCGGCGCGCCGCCAGCGCGGCCTGGACGACGATGGACGCCAGCCCGAGCGCGTCGACGCCGACCAGCTGCTGCTGCTCCACGTTCGATGCCTAACCCAGCACCGACAGGCCACTCGATCTGTCCAACGGGTTTGGCGGTTTGCCATGGCCACTCCCTGCTCTATGCCGACCCGGGTGCCGAGGACGGGGTTCGGAGCACCGACGTCGTCTTCACATGCGGCAGGCGGTCTTCATTCTTGAACAATAAAGCACTGACGCAGCTTTATGGGTAGTGTCCACCAAAGAAGCGGATGAACATGTCGATCTCCTGCTCCGCGGTGCGGAGCTCGTCGGACATCCGGGCGCCGGCGAGAAGGGTGCGGAGTTATCCGCAGTGCTCCTGCTAGGCTGCTAGCACGCCGTGCCTCCCTCCCATCATCTCGGCAACCTCCAGCTCCCGCAGCAGGCCGCCGATGATATCCACATGCTGTGCCAGCGGCTGACACATGTCCCGGTGTCGGCGCGCCGCCAGGGGCAGCGCGACCTGCACGACCATGGACACCAGCCCGAGCGCGTCCACGCCAACCAGCTGCGCAGCTGAATCAAGTCAAAGGAAGAAAGTTTTCAAGATCTTTCTCTCCTCTGCTCGTTTTTAACAGCCCTTTGATTTTTAGTAAATGACAAATAGGCCCACTTTTTTAATCAGGAGGAGGATGGTCCGACTCGAAGGTTGATGGGTCGTGCATGGAGACGTTGCAAGCATGAAACATCATTGTTTTCTACTTGTATTTTCTACAATCCAAACACACTGTGCATGCACGCTCACATAGGCGCTAACGCGCATGCGCAGGCGGCTTGGTATCACAGACACATTGCAAAATTCGCAAGAATAATTAGCAGCAAATTCAAGCATGATCACCTGGCGTAACCGAGCACCACCGCGTGTACATGTTCGAGTGTAAGTTCGCCATCTCCTTCTGAACAGCACTCCAAATGGCACTGGCACTGAATACTATCCTTGAGCCGCCGGCACTGCACACATCCCGTCCAAACACTTCAGCACCTTCTTACTGCTGCGCTGCTGGCAACCATGGAATGGAAGCGCCGTAACAACGCCAGCTTTCGCCAGCTTCATGAACCGCTGAGTGCAACGCTAAGAGCAGCACGAGACGAGAGGCAAGGATTTGGGGGTGCCGCTTCTCACAGAATCATCTCCATGTTAGTCTGTCCTGGTGCTCTCTATTTTGAGTTAGCAATGTAAAGCAGGAAAATGTACTAAACTGTACCAAACTTTGTCATCTGGATGGGCCAATCAGGGCAATGAAATGAAATTCAAGTGGGGGCTTTCTCCCCTCCCGTTGACCTTAAAAAAAAGTTCAAGCATGATTGATCATAAGCTAAACTCGGTTGGACAAATTTCACAATAGGAACCTAACCAACTCGGTGAAACTCCACTGCATCCAAACACATTGTTCGTAATCATATTATACCAAAGCCAATTTATTTGCATGGCTCTTGTTTTCTTTATTTTTTAGCAACATCATGGCTCCAGGGCTAAGAAAGCTGGAGGACGGAGAACCTAACACAAAGAAGAACAATCAAAATGCACGTGGTGACTTTGTCAATCTTAATATCTATCGATGTAGTCGTTCGGATAAGCTCATAGAGGTAGAGTTACGTGCGTGTATTCATACAGGTGAGTGTGCGTGCATGCATGTGAGCGCCTAAATTTGTATTTTGTACTGTGTTTGGGAAAAAAATACCTAGTAGTTTTGATCTTGAAGACTGGGAGGAGTCCAGAAGCAGTTGAAGGGGTTCACTTCGACAAGACATGCAACACAAGGCACCTAATGAAAACATACAGATTATCCTCACATTTCTGTTTTTAAAAAAATCAATTTATAATACTCCTTCCAATTACAAACACAAGTACTTTTAGTTTGTCCTAATTAAGTCAAAGTTGTTTGGCTTTGAGCCTTTGACCATTAATAGCTAGAAATAGAAAAGTTATTGCAGCATAAGGTGATGCTGCTGGATTCATCATGAGAAGCAGTCTCATAATGTGTGTCTTTATTTAAAACAATATACTATGAGAAATTAGTAGTCAAATTTCTACCCTATATACTTTGTCGATGTCCTAAACAATCTATATTTGTGGTCAAATGGAGTAGTTTCATTTATTGGAGTTTGTGTTAGAATACACATTTATTTCCCCCAACAAAATTGCTCTTAATCTTATTACCCAAAATAGTGAAGAAAAAAAATGCTCTTAAGATCGGATATTTGTACACTAAACGGCCATCACATTTCAACTTTCTGCCATTAAAATTTTTGTGCCTCTTCTTTGCATATACATAAATCTTGTTTTCTTCTTGCGCATATATTAAGAAGGCTTTCAAATTACCACATCTTTCTAGTTATTACCTCTAAAGAACTACTCCCTCTTTCTCTCCTTCTTTTTGTTACAAGGTGTATACTCCCTCTTTCATCTGTCCTTGTTCTATGAGCAGTAATTTGTTTTGTTAGAGTAAGACTTTGATCAACTGTTATTCTAGTAATATTTTTGTTTGGTACAAGATTATAATCATAAGAAAGCATTTCTGAATAGAATATAGTAAAATCAAGGTTTTTCTCATAAAAATTATATACTAATAGAATAATTGTTGGTTGAATACTTGTTTTGACAAAATGAAATAAGTCTTGTTCATAAATGAGAAGAGTATATGCAACTGGATGCATGCATGTGAAAGATACAAAATAGAAAGTGAATATTTATTAAAGGTATATATACAGGGAACAACAGACTTATGGTGCACCGGCATGTGAAATAAAATCACATTATGTCTCTGGGTCTACAATGATGCGAAGTCTAGTTGACAAAGGAGCTGAACCTGTGATGGTTATGGCTATTGTCCTATTTAGTTGACCAACATATGTCGATAAGTTGAAATCTGTAGCATCTCTGTTAATCAGCTCTGACGGCGGTTTAGGATCAGGTAACAAACTTGTGCTTTCAAAGTTCAGAAATGCAATAACATCTGACATGGTGGGACGGTCTACTGGATCTTCCTGAGCACATAGTAGTGCCACCTGTACAAATCTCACCATCTCATAAATTTCATATCCGTCACGCAACAATGGGTCGACAAGCTCATGTAGCCTTTCATCATTCCATAGCTGCCATGCCTGGAACATGTTTCCAGTTCATGTTAACCATAAAAAATGATTTGTACTGTAAATTTAAAGTTTATTGTCTGCTGAGTGATAATGACATTTAGGGTGTAGCACATAGCAACGATGCTTGGATGAATGTTTACTCACATCTCGCACGAGGTTGCCAACAGTGTCTCCTTGCTCCTCTAGTATGGTATTCTTTCTCCCACTAATGATCACAAGAGCTAACACCCCAAAGCCAAATACGTCTATCTTGACTGAATAAAGGCCACGAGATGCATACTCCGGAGCTATGTAACCACTGAAACCGTTATTAGCAGACTGTGGCATTAGAACATTGGATCACGATTGTTATGTAATATGTTAGGTGTTTTGTGTAGATCTTACCTAGTTCCCACAATCCTAATTGTGCGCCCTTCTTCTATATCTGAGCTTAGTGTTCTAGCTGATCCAAAATCAGCAATCTTTGGATTCATGTCTTGATCTAAGAGGACGTTATTTGGTTTCAAGTCTCCATGTATGATCCATAAAAGTGAGCGCTTGTGCATGTAAATAAGCCCCTCAGCTAATCCTTTAATTATCTGCAGTCTCTTATGCCAGTTTAGCAATGGCCCCTTCGTTTTCTCTGTGAAATGATTAGACAAGAAATGTAAGATTACTGTTTCCACACTATTTGTAATCAAACAAGCATAATTTCAAATGAGTCGATCGTCATATCAAAGCAGTACACAAGAGGAATGGGATTTGTTCTGGTCTTTATTTTGATAAGAAAAGAAATGTGTGGTGGTGAAAACCTATGGTCTTTGGGAAAGCATACCGAAGATGATACGGTCCAAGCTGCCATTATGCATGAACTCATACACTAGAAGCCTTTCTTTTCCATGTACGCACCATCCCAGTAGCCTAACTAGATTCATATGCTGAAGACTCGCGAGTTGCAGTTCACTGTTGAAATCAAATACTGTTGCATTTTCATCCAATCTTTTGATGGCAACCATGACTCCACTAGTCAACTGGCCCTGCAATTGTTAGTTACAGAGTTAAGACACCATTCTCAAAGCAATGTCGTTTTAGTTTGTGGCTGGGGGAGCCAATGAGTACAGACTATCATCAATTAGGCATTCATTGTTTAATGTAAATAATCCCATAATGTTTCTGTTGATTATTACCTTGTAAACTGTACCGAATCCACCCCTTCCAACAATTCTTTTCGCTGAAAAATCATCTGTGCCATCCACAATATCAAAGAAAGCAAACTTTTTGAATCCTGGGCAGCTCACTTCAGTACGAGTACAAAGCTCCACCAGCTCATCCGCATCCATGAGTTTCTGCTCTTGTAATTCCACTATCCCTGAATCATTGGGTAATCTCCTCATGTCACAAAGTTAATCACTAGATTAATGAAGACAGTAATAGAATGGCATTTAACATGCTGATCTTGTCTACTTAGTAGCAATTTACACCCCCCCCCCCCCCAATCCAAGGGGAATCATGAGTTCCTGCCTACTGAAACAAGCAAAGGTCTGAACATTTTTCCCTGCAGTCATTTGTGGAACTTTTATTGTATATTGACAAATGTCATATACTTTACTCTTCTATGAAGTGCGTTCCAATAATTTCCAGTGACCATAAAATTATTGTAAGTAAAATATTATGAAAATTATTCAAACATGCAGTCTTATTTGCCCAGTAGCTAGTTACATTACTTAAACAAATGAAAGGGAAAAAAAATTAGTTTCTGAAAAGGGATAGTGATAGCAATGATTTAGTTTTCATATTTTATTGGTCCACAAATTAGGGCGGCAGGAAACTTGTATAATTAGTACCTCCTCCTAACAGTTGCTCCCCAACTTTACGAGGTACAGCGGTGGCTCCTTGTGAGACTATTTCCTTGAGCTCCACAGCTTTTCTTGGAATCCTAGGAATGAACAGATCTTAGCACTATATATGCCAAAAAAAAACTTCAATTGTTCTCGTTTGCATGCTAACAAAATTATAAGCTCCACACAACAGCTCAATGCAACATTCAAGATATGAGTTGTACTGATTTTGCAAACAGCCATTTTCAACTAAGCCTAGAATAAAATGGATACGTATGACACAATTATATATATACATGAGATAAACACGGTGGGTCGGATATGCCCTACATCATGAGATATACACGTGGGAGTAGCTACACGTAAGTGCGTGTAGAATGAATTTTTCCTATATATATATATATGTATGTATGTATAGGTTTTTTTGTGGGTGCGTGTTGTGTACATCTTGGTACATTTTATCTTCTTAATGAAATAATGTATAGCTCTCCTGCACGTTCGAGAAAATGCAAATGAAATACTACAACTATAAAATTTTCTTAAAACTCAACTTGATGATAAGCTGATCAATATGCGATACATCCACAGTTCAAAGTTTAATATATATATAAACGCAAAGAAATCTCTCTTGCCAAATAAATCAAATAAAAATCAACAAGATATGGTAAAAAAATCTAGTGTTCAAGACCAGCAACGAGCAATGATTCATCTCAGAAAATGTTAATCTGTTAAACATCCAACATTATTTTAAGAAACGTATTGAAGAAGGTATCCAACCTTGTGTGAGAATTTGAACAGCTTGCAACCACACTTGGCACACCCTCCGTAGACTGCCAGACAAGGATAACGACAGCCAAAAAAATATTATTGATGGTGCACGATTGACCAGCATAGTCATAAAGGTTTTTTTTGGTAACGGCCTACGGATCTAGAAGCACCCAGTTCATGCAAACCTGTCTGAAGCTGCAAGTGCTACTGGACCCCAATTGAGACGCGCAATTATTCAGATTATCACTTGGAACTTGGAAGGACCAGTTCAGTCGGATTAAGAAGGAAAATAACAAGCAGTAATTCCAGGCCGAACGATGCAACTACATGTCCATGAGATCACCAAAATTTCTAGTGGTGATCAGCAAGCCGAAAAACACGCGTACCTTTGCCCGACGATCATGGGTAGTGTCGACCAGCGCGATGAGCGGGACAAGGCGGATGAACATGTCGATCTCCTGCTCCGCGGCGCGGAGCTCCTCGGCCATCCGGGTTCCCCAGAGCAGGCGGCCGATGTACCCACCTCTGCAATCCTGGCATGCCGTGACGAGCGCGTAGCACCGCCGGAGCGCGCCGCTCAGCTGCTCGAGCGGCCGCCGCGTGGCCTCCCAGCGCATCAGCTCGGCGAGCTCCAGCTCCTGGAGCAGGCCGCCGACGAGCACTACATGCTGCGCCAGCTGCCGGCACGCGTCGCGATGCCGCCGCGCCGCCAGCGCGGCCTGCACGACCATGGACACCAGCCCGAGCGCATCGACGCCGACCAGTTGCGCCACGTTCGAGGCCTGTCCGAGCACTGTCCACAGGCCGCTTGAGCTGTCCAACAGCGCCATGGCCGCTTCCTGCCGTGCGCGCACGGCCTCTTCTCTGCTCCCCACCTTGTCGCTGCCATTGACGAGGCACGAACGCAATTATATGGGCGACGTGCGTCGGTGACTGAGTCTGAATGGCGACTTTGACAAAGCGTCGGTCTTCAGGTCTTGTGTGGAATTTCTGACTGTTTTTTTTCTATCATATTTTTTTTCCTGTTGGGACGAGGATGTAGGCTCTCTGATTTTCAGAACCGATACATAACAAGCAAACCCAAAAGGAGCTCTCTAATAGTAGTAGTGAGGCTAGAGATGAAGTCCAACAAACACAAAAACAAAAACAAAATGTAAGTATGTACATATATGAAAAATTTTGTTTACACAAAATAAGGAACATCGTTCTTAACATCGGAAAGTTCTCAATTTTGTGCTATTATTATTTTTAACGTGTCAAATCTCTGGTTCGACAATGATGCAGACCCTTGTTGATGACACCAGAGCTGAACTAGTGATGGTTATGTCTATGGTTTGACTTGATTGACTAGTGTTTGTTAATAACTTGTTGCAGGTAGCCAGGTAGAGCCTCCATTAATCAGCCCAGATAGCTTCTTAGGATCTGAAAATAAGCTTAGAAATGCTTTAAAGACGAGATGGAATTCGTTGTGCTTGGAGCAAAACAAAAGATAAAACTGTGGTTTAGTTAATTGGCTGAGTAGTTCATGAAACTCTTCTTTAAGGTCTCTTCCTTGTAACCTGTAAATATCTTTTTTTCTTTTATATATAAGAAAGAAAAATCTGGGAACTTCCCGGCTGTTTCGTCAAAAAAAAAAATGTTCAAGAGACAACAACATC
The DNA here is from genome assembly GCA_032594955.1 of Panicum miliaceum. Lineage (NCBI taxonomy): Eukaryota > Viridiplantae > Streptophyta > Magnoliopsida > Poales > Poaceae > Panicum > Panicum miliaceum. The sequence continues at coordinate 48,481,031 of CM064062.1, forward strand.
CAAACTAGTGGGTCTCCTCTCAAAAAAACAAAAAAAAACTAGTGGGTCGATTGCTGGGATTCCTGAGCGCATAGTAAGGCCACTTGAGCAAATTGTATTATCTCAGCAATACAGGATCTACAAGCTCATGTGTAATCTTCCATGAAATATGTTTTGATAGTGCATTTATTTGTTATTGTAGATGTTATTATATTTTTTCATAAACCTGATCAAGTTTAGACACATTTCGCTTGAGACAAATCTAAAGTGAATAATAATTTGGAGAGGATGGAGTACATGTCTTTGCTAAGCATCCATACATTGCCAATATTGTGTACACGAACAAGTGTTAGTACGGCAACAAGCTCTAACATCAACAGCTATACGAATAGAGATGTCACTATATCAGCTTGAAGATACAGCTATACAACTATATTTTTCCTGATAATTGCATAGATAGTTGCTACCTATTAGATAGTTGGAGTATTAGAGATGAAATCCAGAAAATGAGAACAACGATATAACATACAACATTGAAGACAAAATATTTTTAACATGTGACATTTCTACATCAACAGGCAAAACCCCATCACATTTCCAGTTTCAACTTTTTGCTAATTAAATGGTTTTCAGGTCTCTGGCTCTACAATGATGTGGACTCTAGTTGACATGGGAGCTGAACTTGTAATGGTTATATCTATGGTCCTACTTGATTGGCTAACATATGTACATAACTTATCACTAGCAGCACCTCCCTTAATCAGGTCTGACGGCTGTTTAGGATCTGGTAGCAAACTTATGCTTTCAAAGTTCAGAAGTGCCACAACATCCGACATGGTGGGGCGATCTGTTGGGTCTTCCTGAGCACATAGCAGCGCCACTTGAGCATACCGCATTACCTCTGCAGGTTCAAATCCATCACCACCCAGTATTGGATCTACAAGCTCATGTAACCTTCCATCATTCCACAATTGCCATGCCTATATTTTTTCCAGACTGTTTAGTATTAACATAACAATGATTTTGTAGAGTAAATACAAATTCAAAAATTGTGGGGTAAGTTTTAGCACAAATATGTCGAGGACAAAATAACAAATATTTAACAAAATATCATGTTTACTCACATCTCTTACGAGGGTACCAACAGAATCTCCTTGCTGCTCCATTATGGTATTCTTTCGCCCACTTATGATCATTAAAGCCATCACCCTAAAGCTAAAGACATCTGTCTTTAGTGAATAAATGCCACGGGATGTGTACTCCGGAGCTTTGTAACCACTGCATAAACATTAGAAGAGCGGCATTGGCCCATTGGAACATGGTTGTTGCACAATACTATAATTTAAATTGTGTATATCTTACCTAGTTCCCACAACACTGCTTGTACGCTCTTCTGCAACATCTGAACTCAGAGTTCTAGCTGATCCGAAATCAGTAATCTTTGGGTTCATATCATGATCTAAGAGGATGTTTTGGGGTTTCAAATCCCTATGGACAATCCATAACATGGACTGCTTGTGAAGGTAAACAAGTCCATCAGCTAACCCTTTAATTATATTAAGTCGCTTAGACCAGTCTAGCAATGAACCGTTTCTTTTGTCTGCAAAATGTCCAAAGAATAAATTGTGTCTTAGTTTAAAATGAAATTACAGTTTCATGCAAGTGCAAATCAAAATGAAAATAGATACAGACTAACTATGATAACAAACCAAGAATCAAGTGAACAAGAGTTTCCCTGGTCATTCATATAAAAAAGTAATTTAGATACAAAGAACTAAAAGTCTAAGATACTACGACAATAATTCAGGTCCCATGAAAAACGTACCAAATGTGCCAGTGCAGGTTACCCTTGTGCATGAAGTCATACACTAAAATCCTTTCTTTCTCATGGATGCACCAACCCAATAATCTAATCAGATTGGTATGCTGAAGCCTTGCAAGCAGAAATTCACTGCTGAAATCAAATACTGTAGCATATACATCCATCCTTTTGATGGCAACCATGAGTCCATTAGGCAATTGACCCTGCAATGGTTCCTAAAGTTTAAATAACATATTGTCGAAATAAACATAGCACTTTATTTGAAACATAAGGAGGATATTACATAAGCATTCACTCTGTTAGTTCCTTTCTATTTTGGGTTATAATTACCTTGTAAATTGTAGCAAAACCACCACACCCGACGTTTCTATTTTCTGAAAAATTGTCTGTAGCATCAACAATCTGGAAGAATTCAAACTTTTTGAATGCCGAGCAATACTCTTCAGTACGTATACAGAGCTCCAACAAGTCTTCAGTGTCCAGAATTTTCTGTTCTTGCAAGGCAACTGCTCCTGAATCGTGGAAAATCTATTCTTGTAAACAATAGGATCGCAACATTTGCTGAAATACCATTAAAATGTTCAAGTTTCTCTCATAGATCACTAAATCATAACATTGGATGACTTTTAAAGTGTCATTACTGACTGGACATTCTTCTTTGAAAAAAGGAACTGTATAGTGAAAACTTTATTCAAGAGTTTGTAATTTGTATCGTAAAGATAGGTTGTACCACTAGCTAGTACTCCCTCTGTCCAAAATTATTAGACGTTTTGTATTTTCTAGGTACATAGATTTTGCTATGCATCTAGACATAACAAGATTTTGCTATACATCTAGATATATGTTATGTCTAGATGCATAGCAAAATCTATGTACCTAGAAAAGTCAAAATGTCTAATAATTTAGGATGAAGGGAGTAGCTTAGTACTCTTCCATTACTCATGTTAATTGTGGTATCAAAATTATTAAATTAGTCACATGTACACCTTGTTACTATCCCTGTTGCAGTATGTTTAAAAACATGAGCGACAGAGCATCAACAATGGGGCCAAAAACAATTTGGTGCTTCTTGGAGCAAAAATATTGCCATGAGATTTTGTCCGAGTTTTGATTGTTTTTTATATATTGTTTTTTATATACAAGTAATAGAATTGCAAAAATTACAGTGGCACCTGCATACCTGCTGCTTGTTTTGCAACATCACAAACTTGATTACCTCCTTGAATGTGTATTTCTGTGGAATCCGAAGCAATTCTTGGGAACCTAAGGGTAGATAAATCTTATCATTATTATGCAAAACTATCAACTATGTCAACAGTCTGAAATACTCCATACTAGTAGGAGTCTATAACAGAAGAACCGATGTCTGCTTACATAATTAAAGGTTCACGTTGATTCATTTTGAAGTAAAAAGATACCTATTACAGTACAAATCATTTTTTATGGTTAACATGAACTGGAACCATGTTCCAGGCATGGCAGCTATGGAATGATGAAAGGCTACATGAGCTTGTCGACCCATTGTTGCGTGACGGATATGAAATTTATGAGATGGTGAGATTTGTACAGGTGGCACTACTATGTGCTCAGGCCGCAGCATCCATCTGTCATCTCTGCTGGGGAGAAGAAGCAAAGTAGTGCCCTCGATCGATCTCAAGCCCTCAAGAAGAGATTTGTTGTCTCGTACGTGCCTTCACAGTTTCATCTGGATTTTCTTTCCTGTTTCAACGGCCATATGATCCAACCTTGAATTCATCGCTGCAAGTCTCTTGCTTGCTTGTTTCACCCCTGTTCTTGCAATCGTTTATATACTTTAGTTTGTGTGAAGCATGTGCTGCAAAAAGAAAATTGAGGAATGAGGACCATAGCTTCGTTACACTAATTGTTCGTTACCTCGTTTGATAGACCATTCTTACAGTCACAAAATTGTTATTTACGTATGATTTCCACCCGTGATTGTTGTTCCATTATGCAACAGGGCAGCAGTGAAAACAAATTGTGTAGCTACTTCACTGGTATTTTCCTTCTTGGAGTAGACAGAGTTCCATTCAGTCACTCACTATGGCAGCGGTGATTAGATCAAGCTTGGCAACCTCAGTTCTTCATAAGGCTGCATCTTTTGGTACCGAATGGGCTGTTAATAAGATCAAGTCAACATGGAAAGTCAAGAAAGAAGTAGGAAAGTTGGAGAGGTCACTAAGATCCATTTATGCTGTTCTCAGAGCTGCTGAAAGCAAGCAGTCTACTTCTCATGCGCTTCAAGAGTGGCTGGATAATCTAAAAGATGCAGTCTATGACATAGACGATGTTTTTTTTTGAGAAAACATAGACACTGTTTTGGATGACCTAGCCACTGAATCTCTTGAGCAAGAAGTTCAAAACGATTTATTCTCTCGAGTAAAACATCTTGTTACCTATCCTTTCCAGTTGAGCAACAAAATAAAAGAGGTTCGTAAAAAACTCGATGAGATAGCAGCCAACAAAGAACAATTTGGTTTGACTGTGCAGCCAGTGGATAGCCAGGTGGCATCCAGGAGCAGCAACAGGGAAACACATTCCTTCATCAATTAATCAGACATTATTGGAAGAGATGAAGCTACAAAGGATATTGTTACAAGGATTCTGACAGCTTCAGACTCCACTAGTTCTACTTCTGTTCTTCCTATTATTGGCTTAGGAGGCATTGGAAAAACAGCACTAGCAAAACTGATTTACAATGCTGTGCATGTTACTAATAAGTTTGAAATGAAGTTATGGGCATGTGTCTCTGATGTCTTTGATTTTAAGAAGATCTTGGAGGACATAATAGAATCAGGTACTGGTGAGAGCAATAAACATCAAAATCTTGAGATGTTGCATAAGAAGTTGTCTGGGCTTTTACAGGGAAAGAGATATTTTCTTGTGCTAGATGATATGTGGAGTGATAAACCTAGCGATTGGGAAGAGTTGAGAAGCATGATTGTAATCACCACCCGCAGTTCAAATGTTGCATCACTGGTGAAAACTTTACAACCATATGATGTAGCAAAACTACCACAAGATGAGTGCATGCAAATATTTATTAGGTATGCATTCAAAGATAAGGAATGCAAGGACCCCGAGTTGCTAAAAATTGGAGAATGCATTGTGAAAAAAATGTTGTGGTGTTCCCTTGGCAGCAAAGACACTGGGTTCTCTTTTGTTTAATTGCCAAGATGTCAAAGAATGGAGATGCATCGAGGAAGACAATCTGTGGAATGTTCAACAAGACAAAAATGATATATTGCCAGCATTAAAATTAAGTTACGATGCACTTCCACTGCATCTACGAGCATGCTTTACTTCCCTATGTATTTTCCCTGAGGATTGTTTTCTTTTTAAAGAGGAGCTTGTTACGTTTTGGATGGCACTAGGTTTGCTGCATACAGACAGTGAAAGCAAGGACATGATGTCTATTGGAGAAAGATGCTTCCACGAACTTCTAAGAAGATCATTCTTACAAGATCAAAAACTCATTTTCGATAATACTATTGCGCATTGTAAAATGCATGATCTAATTCACGATCTTTCAATAAAAATGTAGCAAAAGGAGCACACAGTTGTTAGTTTTAGAAAAGTTGATGTCCCTGAGAGGACGAAATACCTAGTTTGGGACTGCAAAGTTTTCTCAACAAAAATGAAATTTCCCAAGCAACTAAAAAAGGCATGCAGGGCAAGGACATTTGCAAGCGTGCGTAACACTGGCACTGTGAGTAAATCCCTTCTTGAGGACCTTTTCTCAACTTTCAAGCACCTTCGTGTCCTGACTTTCAATTAGAATTGTGGGAACTAGGTAAGATCTACACAAAACACCAAACATATTACATAACAATCGTGATCCAATGTTCTAATACCACAGTCTGCTAATAACGGTTTCAGTGGCTACATAGCTCCGGAGTATGCATCTCGTGGCCTTTATTCAGTCAAGATAGACGTATTTGGCTTTGGGGTGTTAGCTCTTGTGATCATTAGTGGGAGAAAGAATACCATACTAGAGGAGCAAGGAGACACTGTTGGCAACCTCGTGCGAGATGTGAGTAAACATTCATCCAAGCATCGTTGCTATGTGCTACACCCTAAATGTCATTAGCACTCAGCAGACAATAAACATTAAATTTACAGTACAAATCATTTTTTATGGTTAACATGAACTGGAACCATGTTCCAGGCATGGCAGCTATGGAATGATGAAAGGCTACATGAGCTTGTCGACCCATTGTTGCGTGACGGATATGAAATTTATGAGATGGTGAGATTTGTACAGGTGGCACTACTATGTGCTCAGGAAGATCCAGTAGACCGTCCCACCATGTCAGATGTTATTGCATTTTTGAACTTTGAAAGCACAAGTTTGTTACCTGATCCTAAACCGCCGTCAGAGCTGATTAACAGAGATGCTACAGATTTCAACTTATCGACATATGTTGGTCAACTAAATAGGACAATAGCCATAACCATCACGGGTTCAGCTCCTTTGTCAACTAGACTTCGCATCATTGTAGACCCAGAGACATAATGTGATTTTATTTCACATGCCGGTACACCATAAGTCTGTTGTTCCCTGTATATATACCCTTAATAAATATTCACTTTCTATTTTGTATCTCTCACATGCATGCATCCAGTTGCATATACTCTTCTCATTTATGAACAAGACTTATTTCATTTTGTCAAAACAAGTATTCAACCAACAATTATTCTATTAGTATATAATTTTTATGAGAAAAACCTTGATTTTACTATATTCTATTCAGAAATGCTTTCTTATGATTATAATCTTGTACCAAACAAAAATATTACTAGAATAAAACAGTTGATCAAAGTCTTACTCTAACAAAACAAATTACTGCTCATAGAACAAGGACAGATGAAAGAGGGAGTATACACCTTGTAACAAAAAGAAGGAGAGAAAGAGGGAGTAGTTCTTTAGAGGTAATAACTAGAAAAATGTGGTAATTTGAAAGCCTTCTTAATACATGCGCAAGAAGAAAACAAGATTTATGTATATGCAAAGAAGAAGCACAAAAATTTTAATGGCAGAAAGTTGAAATGTGATGGCCGTTTAGTGTACAAATATCCGATTTTAAGAGCATTTTTTTTCTTCACTATTTTGGGTAATAAGATTAAGAGCAATTTTGTTGGGGGAAATAAATGTGTATTCTAACACAAACTCCAATAAATGAAACTACTCCATTTGACCACAAATATAGATTGTTTAGGACATCGACAAAGTATATAGGGTATAAATTTGACTACTAATTTCTCATAGTATATTGTTTTAAATAAAGACACACATTATGAGATTGCTTCTCATGATGAATCCAGCAGCATCACCTTATGCTGCAATAACTTTTCTATTTCTAGCTATTAATGGTCAAAGGCTCAAAGCCAAACAACTTTGACTTAATTAGGACAAACTAAAAGTACTTGTGTCTGTAATTGGAAGGAGTATTATAAATTGATTTTTTTAAAAACAGAAATGTGAGGATAATCTGTATGTTTTCATTAGGTGCCTTGTGTTGCATGTCTTGTTGAAGTGAACCCCTTCAACTGCTTCTGGACTCCTCCCAGTCTTCAAGATCAAAACTACTAGATATTTTTTTTCCCAAATACAGTACAAAATACAAATTTAGGCGCTCACATGCATGCACGCACACTCACCTGTATGAATACACGCACGTAACTCTACCTCTATGAGCTTATCCGAACGACTACATCGATAGATATTAAGATTGACAAAGTCACCACGTGCATTTTGATTGTTCTTCTTTGTGTTAGGTTCTCCGTCCTCCAGCTTTCTTAGCCCTGGAGCCATGATGTTGCTAAAAAATAAAGAAAACCAGAGCCATGCAAATAAATTGGCTTTGGTATAATATGATTACGAACAATGTGTTTGGATGCAGTGGAGTTTCACCGAGTTGGTTAGGTTCCTATTGTGAAATTTGTCCAACCGAGTTTAGCTTATGATCAATCATGCTTGAACTTTTTTTTAAGGTCAACGGGAGGGGAGAAAGCCCCCACTTGAATTTCATTTCATTGCCCTGATTGGCCCATCCAGATGACAAAGTTTGGTACAGTTTAGTACATTTTCCTGCTTTAGATTGCTAACTCAAAATAGAGAGCACCAGGACAGACTAACATGGAGATGATTCTGTGGGAAGCGGCACCCCCAAATCCTTGCCTCTCGTCTCGTGCTGCTCTCAGCGTTGCACTCAGCGGTTCATGAAGCTGGCGAAAGCTGGCGTTGTTACGGCGCTTCCATTCCATGGTTGCCAGCAGCGCAGCAGTAAGAAGGTGCTGAAGTGTTTGGACGGGATGTGTGCAGTGCCGGCGGCTCAAGGATAGTATTCAGTGCCAGTGCCATTTGGAGTGCTGTTCAGAAAGAGATGGCGAACTTACACTCGAACATGTACACGCGGTGGTGCTCGGTTACGCCAGGTGATCATGCTTGAATTTGCTGCTAATTATTCTTGCGAATTTTGCGATGTGTCTGTGATACCAAGCCGCCTGCGCATGCGCGTTAGCGCCTATGTGAGCGTGCATGCACAGTGTGTTTGGATTGTAGAAAATACAAGTAGAAAACAATGATGTTTCATGCTTGCAACGTCTCCATGCACGACCCATCAACCTTCAAGTCGGACCATCCTCCTCCTGATTAAAAAAGTGGGCCTATTTGTCATTTACTTTGCTGCTCCTGGATGCCACCTAGAGATGTCACTAACATCAACAGGTGTTGATGTACGGCAACAAGCTCTAACATCAACAGCTATACGAATAGAGATGTCACTATATCAGCTTGAAGATACAGCTATACAACTATATTTTTCCTGATAATTGCATAGATAGTTGCTACCTATTAGATAGTTGGAGTATTAGAGATGAAATCCAGAAAATGAGAACAACGATATAACATACAACATTGAAGACAAAATATTTTTAACATGTGACATTTCTACATCAACAGGCAAAACCCCATCACATTTCCAGTTTCAACATTTTGCTAATTAAATGGTTTTCAGGTGCTCCGAACCCCGTCCTCGGCACCCGGGTCGGCATAGAGCAGGGAGTGGCCATGGCAAACCGCCAAACCCGTTGGACAGATCGAGTGGCCTGTCGGTGCTGGGTTAGGCATCGAACGTGGAGCAGCAGCAGCAGCAGCTGGTCGGCGTCGACGCGCTCGGGCTGGCGTCCATCGTCGTCCAGGCCGCGCTGGCGGCGCGCCGCCACCGCGACGCGTGCAGGCGGGTCGATCGGTGCGCCGTCACGCGGGCGGAGCCGCGCGTCCGAGCTGGGCGGGTTCATGTCGATGGGGGCCTGGGCCATGCCGTGATGCCGGTCCCGCGTGTCAGTGGGACGGGTTCTGAATCGACTGGGTGACTTTGGAGTGCTGGGCGAAGTCAGCGTGACAGCCCGAGCGCGTGCCGAGTTGTAGCTGGCTCTCCAACCGTCGGAAGGACACGACTTCGAGTCCGACACGAGTAGCGTTCTAGTCCTGCCTATAAATTCAACTCAAGCAGGCCTCGCATGTACAATGACAAGTAATTTAGATACGTTTGCGAGCAATTGTACAAGTTCAACTCTGGGAGGAGGGTTCCAAGTAGAACAAACACTGCGTGCCATGGAGAAGCCACCGCGACGACAAACGGAGGAGACGGCGGACCACATCAGCGAGCTGCCGGACGACATCCTCGTCGCGATCCTCTCCTTGTGCTGCTACGAGGATGCCGTGCGAATCGCCTCGGTTTCGAGGAGGTGGGAGCGCCTCGTCGCCCAGCTCCCGAACCTGACCTTGTGCCTATCGGTGCTTGGGCGCTTGACATCCATCGGCACGCCGAGCGAGCGGCGCGTGCAGAGCATCGCGCGCACGCTCCGCCGCCGGTGCCGCGACGGGAGCCACGCCGTGGTGGAGAGGCTTGAGCTGGTTTACAGAAAGGACGTGCCCATGGAGTGCCGGTACGCCGACGAGTTCATCGCGCTCGCCAACGCCGCGAAACGCCGCGAAGCTGGTGCTCCACCTCCAGTGCAAAATGGTGGCAGCGCATGATGCTGATCCTGGCGAGGAGGACGCCGGCGCCTGGTCCCTCCAGCTGCCACCGGCGACAACGGAGCTGGAGCTGGTGCCATACCGGTACGCGGTGAGGCCGCCACACATCCACGGTTCCAGCGTCAGCACCCTTCGGTCGCTGGCGCTGGTAGGGATGACCGTGCTGCGCCAGGACTTCCTCCTCACCTTCCTGCCGTCGCTGGAGCACCTGCGCATCGGCGACTGCACGCTCCCCGCCAGCATCGACATCACGTCCGGCGCCATGCCTCGCCTCAAGCACCTCGACATCACCGACGTCAGCGTGATGACCGACGGGACCAGGGCCGCGATCAACGTGCTCGCCGATGAGCTGAGGACCCTGCGCATGTCATGCCACCTGTGTAGCGAGACTGAAGCGCCGTCTGAGCCCGAGTTTTTCCGCCCGCGCTCGCGCTTCAGCGCCAGCTTCACCGCGTACTCGTCCTTCCGCCTCCGCGCGCCGAGGCTGCAGGTATTCGACTGGCGCTGCTGCTACGCCGACGATGTGCGCGTCGAGAGCGTGGGGCGCCTCACGGACGTCGCCGTCGAGATCGCCGCGGGCAGGGTGAAGAGGCAGTTCTGCGCCGAGAGCAGGTACGTTACGACGCAACAGCGTGACAAGCTTATGACCGACATCCTCCAGGAGCTTATGCCTGGACTGCGGCCGCGCAGCTGGACAAACGTGAAGAGGTATGCATGCTTGCTTATTACTTTTGAACTGCTGCATGTTGGTACGTATATATAAAAATCGCAATCCCTGACGATAGATACATGTCGTAGTTAATCCAATGGTCAAGAAAATCAACTTATCCCTTACCAAAAAAAAAGAATCAGAATACAGTATAGCAAATGTTTTTACAATACCACATGCACAGTTAGATTCAATTCACCCCATCAGGTAAAAGATAGTTGATGACTTCTTTTGTCATACTACTGTACTATTAGAATGTGATGGTAACATCTATACAATAAATATGTCAGGGGTACAAAAGCACACCTTTTCAAGGCAGTTCTACACGTATGGCATGTTTATTTCCAAACTATAAATACTCCCTTCATTCTAAATTATTAGTTGTTTTGACTTTTCTAGATGCATATTATGTATATATTATGCCAAAACGACTAATAAATTGGGATAAAGATTAAATTGGGATGAAGAGAGTACCGTTGAAGTGATGATTGGTGGCCAAAGCTTTAAAAAATGTTCCATTGAATCTTAGTCGAAGTGTCAAGTGTTTATGACCTGATGCAGTGTTCTATTGCACGTGCGATATACATGACGCGTTTGAGCAATATTTGAAATAGAGCTAACCAAAATCATAATTATATGTTTAATTTTTTTTTGTTCATTTTGTAGGAAATGCATGCAGCGTGATAGGTGGCTGTGCTTTGAAATCACAAGTGCTTGCTCTGCGCATGGCCAAATGAGTTAAAATGGATGGGAAACCACGTCTTTTTTTTTTACCGTGGAGTGTGGAGATGGAGATGTGTCGGTATATATGACTCCACACATCTATATTTATTTTACACATATACACATATCGTTTCAGCGGCTTCATGACATGCATGTGATGAACACACTTGTCTTAATGTGGGAAACAGAGTTATTAGTTCATTCAACCTACTTTGCACTGACTTTGGATGGCTGACTTGTGGGTCAGGAAAGACTCGTCCTACGTGTGAGTGTGGTGTGTGCTACATTAAACATAATTGTTTTTTCAAAGAAAACAATCCTCAGGGAAAATACATAGGGAAGTAAAGCATGCTCGTAGATGCAGTGGAAGTGCATCGTAACTTAATTTTAATGCTGGCAATATATCATTTTTGTCTTGTTGAACATTCCACAGATTGTCTTCCTCGATGCATCTCCATTCTTTGACATCTTGGCAATTAAACAAAAGAGAACCCAGTGTCTTTGCTGCCAAGGGAACACCACAACATTTTTTTCACAATGCATTCTCCAATTTTTAGCAACTCGGGGTCCTTGCATTCCTTATCTTTGAATGCATACCTAATAAATATTTGCATGCACTCATCTTGTGGTAGTTTTGCTACATCATATGGTTGTAAAGTTTTCACCAGTGATGCAACATTTGAACTGCGGGTGGTGATTACAATCATGCTTCTCAACTCTTCCCAATCGCTAGGTTTATCACTCCACATATCATCTAGCACAAGAAAATATCTCTTTCCCTGTAAAAGCCCAGACAACTTCTTATGCAACATCTCGAGATTTTGATGTTTATTGCTCTCACCAGTACCTGATTCTATTATGTCCTCCAAGATCTTCTTAAAATCAAAGACATCAGAGACACATGCCCATAACTTCATTTCAAACTTATTAGTAACATGCACAGCATTGTAAATCAGTTTTGCTAGTGCTGTTTTTCCAATGCCTCCTAAGCCAATAATAGGAAGAACAGAAGTAGAACTAGTGGAGTCTGAAGCTGTCAGAATCCTTGTAACAATATCCTTTGTAGCTTCATCTCTTCCAATAATGTCTGATTAATTGATGAAGGAATGTGTTTCCCTGTTGCTGCTCCTGGATGCCACCTGGCTATCCACTGGCTGCACAGTCAAACCAAATTGTTCTTTGTTGGCTGCTATCTCATCGAGTTTTTTACGAACCTCTTTTATTTTGTTGCTCAACTGGAAAGGATAGGTAACAAGATGTTTTACTCGAGAGAATAAATCGTTTTGAACTTCTTGCTCAAGAGATTCAGTGGCTAGGTCATCCAAAACAGTGTCTATGTTTTCTCAAAAAAAAACATCGTCTATGTCATAGACTGCATCTTTTAGATTATCCAGCCACTCTTGAAGCGCATGAGAAGTAGACTGCTTGCTTTCAGCAGCTCTGAGAACAGCATAAATGGATCTTAGTGACCTCTCCAACTTTCCTACTTCTTTCTTGACTTTCCATGTTGACTTGATCTTATTAACAGCCCATTCGGTACCAAAAGATGCAGCCTTATGAAGAACTGAGGTTGCCAAGCTTGATCTAATCACCGCTGCCATAGTGAGTGACTGAATGGAACTCTGTCTACTCCAAGAAGGAAAATACCAGTGAAGTAGCTACACAATTTGTTTTCACTGCTGCCCTGTTGCATAATGGAACAACAATCACGGGTGGAAATCATACGTAAATAACAATTTTGTGACTGTAAGAATGGTCTATCAAACGAGGTAACGAACAATTAGTGTAACGAAGCTATGGTCCTCATTCCTCAATTTTCTTTTTGCAGCACATGCTTCACACAAACTAAAGTATATAAACGATTGCAAGAACAGGGGTGAAACAAGCAAGCAAGAGACTTGCAGCGATGAATTCAAGGTTGGATCATATGGCCGTTGAAACAGGAAAGAAAATCCAGATGAAACTGTGAAGGCACGTACGAGACAACAAATCTCTTCTTGAGGGCTTGAGATCGATCGAGGGCACTACTTTGCTTCTTCTCCCCAGCAGAGATGACAGATGGATGCTGCGGCCTGAGCACATAGTAGTGCCACCTGTACAAATCTCACCATCTCATAAATTTCATATCCGTCACGCAACAATGGGTCGACAAGCTCATGTAGCCTTTCATCATTCCATAGCTGCCATGCCTGGAACATGGTTCCAGTTCATGTTAACCATAAAAAATGATTTGTACTGTAATAGGTATCTTTTTACTTCAAAATGAATCAACGTGAACCTTTAATTATGTAAGCAGACATCGGTTCTTCTGTTATAGACTCCTACTAGTATGGAGTATTTCAGACTGTTGACATAGTTGATAGTTTTGCATAATAATGATAAGATTTATCTACCCTTAGGTTCCCAAGAATTGCTTCGGATTCCACAGAAATACACATTCAAGGAGGTAATCAAGTTTGTGATGTTGCAAAACAAGCAGCAGGTATGCAGGTGCCACTGTAATTTTTGCAATTCTATTACTTGTATATAAAAAACAATATATAAAAAACAATCAAAACTCGGACAAAATCTCATGGCAATATTTTTGCTCCAAGAAGCACCAAATTGTTTTTGGCCCCATTGTTGATGCTCTGTCGCTCATGTTTTTAAACATACTGCAACAGGGATAGTAACAAGGTGTACATGTGACTAATTTAATAATTTTGATACCACTTGTGTATATTGCATAGAATTTCCTGTCAGATAAAAAGAAATTAACATGAGTAATGGAAGAGTACTAAGCTACTCCCTCCATCCTAAATTATTAGATGTTTTGGCTTTTCTAGGTACATAGATTTTGCTATGCATCTAGACATAACATATATCTAGATGTATAGCAAAATCTTGTTATGTCTAGATGCATAGCAAAATCTATGTACCTAGAAAATACAAAACGTCTAATAATTTGGGACAGAGGGAGTACTAGCTAGTGGTACAACATATCTTTACGATACAAATTACAAACTCTTGAATAAACTTTTCACCATACAGTTCCTTTTTTCAAAGAAGAATGTCCAGTCAGTAATGACACTTTAAAAGTCATCCAATGTTATGATTTAGTGATCTATGAGAGAAACTTGAACATTTTAATGGTATTTCAGCAAATGTTGCGATCCTATTGTTTACAAGAATAGATTTTCCACGATTCAGGAGCAGTTGCCTTGCAAGAACAGAAAATTCTGGACATTGAAGACTTGTTGGAGCTCTGTATACGTACTGAAGAGTATTGCTCGGCATTCAAAAAGTTTGAATTCTTCCAGATTGTTGATGCTACAGACAATTTTTCAGAAAATAGAAACGTCGGGTGTGGTGGTTTTGCTACAATTTACAAGGTAATTATAACCCAAAATAGAAAGGAACTAACAGAGTGAATGCTTATGTAATATCCTCCTTATGTTTCAAATAAAGTGCTATGTTTATTTCGACAATATGTTATTTAAACTTTAGGAACCATTGCAGGGTCAATTGCCTAATGGACTCATGGTTGCCATCAAAAGGATGGATGTATATGCTACAGTATTTGATTTCAGCAGTGAATTTCTGCTTGCAAGGCTTCAGCATACCAATCTGATTAGATTATTGGGTTGGTGCATCCATGAGAAAGAAAGGATTTTAGTGTATGACTTCATGCACAAGGGTAACCTGCACTGGCACATTTTTGGTACGTTTTTCATGGGACCTGAATTATTGTCGTAGTATCTTAGACTTTTAGTTCTTTGTATCTAAATTACTTTTTTATATGAATGACCAGGGAAACTCTTGTTCACTTGATTCTTGGTTTGTTATCATAGTTAGTCTGTATCTATTTTCATTTTGATTTGCACTTGCATGAAACTGTAATTTCATTTTAAACTAAGACACAATTTATTCTTTGGACATTTTGCAGACAAAAGAAACGGTTCATTGCTAGACTGGTCTAAGCGACTTAATATAATTAAAGGGTTAGCTGATGGACTTGTTTACCTTCACAAGCAGTCCATGTTGTGGATTGTCCATAGGGATTTGAAACCCCAAAACATCCTCTTAGATCATGATATGAACCCAAAGATTACTGATTTCGGATCAGCTAGAACTCTGAGTTCAGATGTTGCAGAAGAGCGTACAAGCAGGGTTGTGGGAACTAGGTAAGATATACACAATTTAAATTATAGTGTTGTGCAACAACCATGTTCCAATGGGCCAATGCCGCTCTTCTAATGTTTATGCAGTGGTTACAAAGCTCCGGAGTACACATCCCGTGGCATTTATTCAATGTCTTTAGCTTTGGGGTGATGGCTTTAATGATCATAAGTGGGCGAAAGAATACCATAATGGAGCAGCAAGGAGATTCTGTTGGTACCCTCGTAAGAGACGTGA
The DNA here is from genome assembly GCA_032594955.1 of Panicum miliaceum. Taxonomy (NCBI): domain Eukaryota; kingdom Viridiplantae; phylum Streptophyta; class Magnoliopsida; order Poales; family Poaceae; genus Panicum; species Panicum miliaceum. Next base: position 48,496,721 of record CM064062.1, read on the forward strand.
GTAAACATGACATTTTGTTCAATATTTGTTATTTTGTCCTCGACATATTTGTGCTAAAACTTACCCCACAATTTTTGAATTTGTATTTACTATACAAAATCATTGTGATGTTAATACTAAACAGTCTGGAAAAAATATAGGCATGGCAATTGTGGAATGATGGAAGGTTACATGAGCTTGTAGATCCAATACTGGGTGGTGATGGATTTGAACCTGCAGAGGTAATGCGGTATGCTCAAGTGGCGCTGCTATGTGCTCATGAAGACCCAACAGATCGCCCCACCATGTCGGATGTTGTGGCACTTCTGAACTTTGAAAGCATAAGTTTGCTACCAGATCCTAAACAGCCGTCAGACCTGATTAAGGGAGGTGCTGCTAGTGATAAGTTATGTACATATGTTAGCCAATCAAGTAGGACCATAGATATAACCATTACAAGTTCAGCTCCCATGTCAACTAGAGTCCACATCATTGTAGAGCCAGAGACCTGAAAACCATTTAATTAGCAAAATGTTGAAACTGGAAATGTGATGGGGTTTTGCCTGTTGATGTAGAAATGTCACATGTTAAAAATATTTTGTCTTCAATGTTGTATGTTATATCGTTGTTCTCATTTTCTGGATTTCATCTCTAATACTCCAACTATCTAATAGGTAGCAACTATCTATGCAATTATCAGGAAAAATATAGTTGTATAGCTGTATCTTCAAGCTGATATAGTGACATCTCTATTCGTATAGCTGTTGATGTTAGAGCTTGTTGCCGTACATCAACACCTGTTGATGTTAGTGACATCTCTAGGTGGCATCCAGGAGCAGCAAAGTAAATGACAAATAGGCCCACTTTTTTAATCAGGAGGAGGATGGTCCGACTTGAAGGTTGATGGGTCGTGCATGGAGACGTTGCAAGCATGAAACATCATTGTTTTCTACTTGTATTTTCTACAATCCAAACACACTGTGCATGCACGCTCACATAGGCGCTAACGCGCATGCGCAGGCGGCTTGGTATCACAGACACATCGCAAAATTCGCAAGAATAATTAGCAGCAAATTCAAGCATGATCACCTGGCGTAACCGAGCACCACCGCGTGTACATGTTCGAGTGTAAGTTCGCCATCTCTTTCTGAACAGCACTCCAAATGGCACTGGCACTGAATACTATCCTTGAGCCGCCGGCACTGCACACATCCCGTCCAAACACTTCAGCACCTTCTTACTGCTGCGCTGCTGGCAACCATGGAATGGAAGCGCCGTAACAACGCCAGCTTTCGCCAGCTTCATGAACCGCTGAGTGCAACGCTGAGAGCAGCACGAGACGAGAGGCGAGGATTTGGGGGTGCCGCTTCCCACAGAATCATCTCCATGTTAGTCTGTCCTGGTGCTCTCTATTTTGAGTTAGCAATCTAAAGCAGGAAAATGTACTAAACTGTACCAAACTTTGTCATCTGGATGGGCCAATCAGGGCAATGAAATGAAATTCAAGTGGGGGCTTTCTCCCCTCCCGTTGACCTTAAAAAAAAGTTCAAGCATGATTGATCATAAGCTAAACTCGGTTGGACAAATTTCACAATAGGAACCTAACCAACTCGGTGAAACTCCACTGCATCCAAACACATTGTTCGTAATCATATTATACCAAAGCCAATTTATTTGCATGGCTCTGGTTTTCTTTATTTTTTAGCAACATCATGGCTCCAGGGCTAAGAAAGCTGGAGGACGGAGAACCTAACACAAAGAAGAACAATCAAAATGCACGTGGTGACTTTGTCAATCTTAATATCTATCGATGTAGTCGTTCGGATAAGCTCATAGAGGTAGAGTTACGTGCGTGTATTCATACAGGTGAGTGTGCGTGCATGCATGTGAGCGCCTAAATTTGTATTTTGTACTGTATTTGGGAAAAAAAATATCTAGTAGTTTTGATCTTGAAGACTGGGAGGAGTCCAGAAGCAGTTGAAGGGGTTCACTTCAACAAGACATGCAACACAAGGCACCTAATGAAAACATACAGATTATCCTCACATTTCTGTTTTTAAAAAAATCAATTTATAATACTCCTTCCAATTACAGACACAAGTACTTTTAGTTTGTCCTAATTAAGTCAAAGTTGTTTGGCTTTGAGCCTTTGACCATTAATAGCTAGAAATAGAAAAGTTATTGCAGCATAAGGTGATGCTGCTGGATTCATCATGAGAAGCAATCTCATAATGTGTGTCTTTATTTAAAACAATATACTATGAGAAATTAGTAGTCAAATTTATACCCTATATACTTTGTCGATGTCCTAAACAATCTATATTTGTGGTCAAATGGAGTAGTTTCATTTATTGGAGTTTGTGTTAGAATACACATTTATTTCCCCCAACAAAATTGCTCTTAATCTTATTACCCAAAATAGTGAAGAAAAAAAATGCTCTTAAAATCGGATATTTGTACACTAAACGGCCATCACATTTCAACTTTCTGCCATTAAAATTTTTGTGCTTCTTCTTTGCATATACATAAATCTTGTTTTCTTCTTGCGCATGTATTAAGAAGGCTTTCAAATTACCACATTTTTCTAGTTATTACCTCTAAAGAACTACTCCCTCTTTCTCTCCTTCTTTTTGTTACAAGGTGTATACTCCCTCTTTCATCTGTCCTTGTTCTATGAGCAGTAATTTGTTTTGTTAGAGTAAGACTTTGATCAACTGTTTTATTCTAGTAATATTTTTGTTTGGTACAAGATTATAATCATAAGAAAGCATTTCTGAATAGAATATAGTAAAATCAAGGTTTTTCTCATAAAAATTATATACTAATAGAATAATTGTTGGTTGAATACTTGTTTTGACAAAATGAAATAAGTCTTGTTCATAAATGAGAAGAGTATATGCAACTGGATGCATGCATGTGAGAGATACAAAATAGAAAGTGAATATTTATTAAGGGTATATATACAGGGAACAACAGACTTATGGTGTACCGGCATGTGAAATAAAATCACATTATGTCTCTGGGTCTACAATGATGCGAAGTCTAGTTGACAAAGGAGCTGAACCCGTGATGGTTATGGCTATTGTCCTATTTAGTTGACCAACATATGTCGATAAGTTGAAATCTGTAGCATCTCTGTTAATCAGCTCTGACGGCGGTTTAGGATCAGGTAACAAACTTGTGCTTTCAAAGTTCAAAAATGCAATAACATCTGACATGGTGGGACGGTCTACTGGATCTTCCTGAGCACATAGTAGTGCCACCTGTACAAATCTCACCATCTCATAAATTTCATATCCGTCACGCAACAATGGGTCGACAAGCTCATGTAGCCTTTCATCATTCCATAGCTGCCATGCCTAGAACATGGTTCCAGTTCATGTTAATCATAAAAAATGATTTGTACTATAAATTGAAAGTTTATTGTCTGCTGAGTGCTAATGACATTTAGGGTGTAGCACATAGCAACGATGCTTGGATGAATGTTTACTCACATCTCGCACGAGGTTGCCAACAGTGTCTCCTTGCTCGTCTAGTATGGTATTCTTTCTCCCACTAATGATCACAAGAGCTAACACCCCAAAGCCAAATACGTCTATCTTGACTGAATAAAGGCCACGAGATGCATACTCTGAAGCTATGTAACCACTGAAACCGTTATTAGCAGACTGTGGCATTAGAACATTGGATCACGATTGTTATGTAATATGTTTGGTGTTTTGTGTAGATCTTACCTAGTTCCCACAATCCTAATTGTGCGCCCTTCTTCTATATCTGAGCTTAATGTTCTAGCTGATCCAAAATCAGCAATCTTTGGATTCATGTCTTGATCTAAGAGGACGTTATTTGGTTTCAAGTCCCCATGTATGATCCATAAAAGTGAGCGCTTGTGCATGTAAATAAGCCCCTCAGCTAATCCTTTAATTATCTGCAGTCTCTTATGCCAGTTTAGCAATGGCCCCTTCGTTTTCTCTGTGAAATGATTAGACAAGAAATGTAAGATTACTGTTTCCACACTATTTGTAATCAAACAAGCATAATTTCAAATGAGTCGATCGTCATATCAAAGCAGTACACAAGAGGAATGGGATTTGTTCTGGTCTTTATTTTGATAAGGAAAGAAATGTGTGGTGGTGAAAACCTATGGTCTTTGGGAAAGCATACCGAAGATGATACGGTCCAAGCTGCCATTATGCATGAACTCATACACTAGAAGCCTTTCTTTTCCATGTACGCACCATCCCAGTAGCCCAACTAGATTCATATGCTGAAGACTCGCGAGTTGCAGTTCACTGTTGAAATCAAATACTGTTGCATTTTCATCCAATCTTTTGATGGCAACCATGACTCCACTAGTCAACTGGCCCTGCAATTGTTAGTTACAGAGTTAAGACACCATTCTCAAAGCAATGTCGTTTTAGTTTGTGGCTGGGGGAGCCAATGAGTACAGACTATCATCAATTAGGCATTCATTGTTTAATGTAAATAATCCCATAATGTTTCTGTTGATTATTACCTTGTAAACTGTCCACCCCTTCCAACAATTCTTTTCGCTGGTAAATAGACAGAAACTGACCACGAGAAGACATAAGATAGATCCAGGTAAACCTCGAATAATCATCAATAAATATGACATAATAGGAGTGACCCCCTTTTGAAATAAAGGGAGCACACCCCCATACATCAGAGTGAATGAGATCGAAGGGACGCTGCGACATAGAATCACTGGAAGGATATGTGAGTTGCAGCTGTTTGCCAAGCTTGCAACCCGTACAATGAAGAGCAGCGTCACCAGAGACAGGACCTAAAGCAACACTACCAACAAGGGTGGAAAGTCGCGAGCCGGAGAGATATCTGAGACGACGATGCCACTGAGCAAAAGTAGGTGTAGTGGAAGCAGCTGAAGCGAAAGCAGGAGAACTGGATGACGGACTGGCCAGAGTGGGCGAAGGAAGACGCAACCAGTCAAGCTCCCATAGGCGCTGAGAGTCATGACGCCTAGGCCCAGTCCCCACCAGAAGCCCCGTACGAAGATCTTGAACACAGCAAGAGTCAGACTCAAGATTGATACGACAACCATGATCAGTAATTTGACCAGCAGACATCAATTGCATAGTGAGCTGAGGGACATGAGAGACAGTAGGAACATGAAAAGAAGATGTAGAGAGAACACCACGACCAACAACAGGAAGAGAGGTGCCATCAACTGTCTGAACAATCGGAGATGGATCAACAAGAGATAATGATGACAACTGACTGGAATCCGGAGTCATTTGGAAGGATGCGCCAGAATCAAGGAACCACTTGGAGGATATACCTGAGGAAGGAGGTTGTGGTGGTGGTGGAGTACCAGAGGCCCGAGCAGTAGTGACAGAGGGTGGGGAAGCAACAGCATTGAGACGGCGGAACAACGTGAGAACCTCCTGCTCCAAGGTAGTGACTGAGTGAGTAGCACTGGACTCCCCACGGCGAGTCTTCTTGTCGCGCTGCTTCTTCCGACAAACATCCTCGGTATGGCGATACTTGCCACAGTAGCCGCACTGAGGCTCGGTGGACGGTGTCAGTGGTGGCTGTGGAGGAGCGGTGGACAAAAGTGGAGCTCGAACAGTCAAAACAGAGGACTGCGGAGCCCCACTCATGCCCCCCGCCCGAAGACGAGTCTCCTCAGCACGTAGCTCCGGCATCGCCTCATCGAGAGACGGGCGAGGTCGGCGGGTCAGGAGCTGGGACCTGACAACCTCGAACTCGGGACGAAGGCGGGAGAAGAACTCGTGATCACAGCACCGACAAGTGCCACCAGGACAGTACTCCGCACCCAAGATGTCCAGACGATGCCAGACAGCGAACATCTGACGGTGGAATTCCTCCACGGTAGAGTCGTGCTGACGGAGCGACTGGGCCTCCTCCACCACCGCGAGATACAACGCCTCGTTACGAATCTCGTAACTGCGGCGAAGGTGAGCCCACATCGAGTGAGAGGTGGAGAGACCACGGAGGGACAGGGAGATGTCAACCTCCATGCTCGCGAGCAGGATAGCCTTGACACAGGCCTCCTCATGCAGCCAGATCGCCTGAATATCCAGATCGCCTGAATATCAAGAGCTGACCGGTAGGCCTCCATCTGAGCCTCAAAGGCCTCAAGGAGAGGCTTCTTCACCGCGTCATCTGCATCAGGCGCATAGGTGGCCGGAGTGGGAAGAGTTGGGGTGGGCGGGCGAGATAGCTCCACAGCTGCTGCCCGCCCATGTGTATCTCCATGTGAAAAGCGAACTCGCCACAGCTGGTGACATTGAAGAGGACAGGGCAGCAAGGAACAGGAATAGCGCCCGGTCTTCCAAGGGACGCCATGGAAGAAGCAGCCAGCCGGCTCTCTCTTGTTCTGTTTCCCCCTTTTCTTTTTTTTTCTTTTTTTTTACCAACGGGAGAGCAGAGCAGGAAGAAACAGAGCAGAGCAGAGAGGGGCAGGGCAGAGCTGCCGGCAGGAGGCGCAGGGGGCGTCGTCCACAGGCGGCCGCGTGAGCCGGACGGGGCGCAGGGCGCGGATGGCCGAGCGGGCGCCCGTGGCTGCGCGCACGGCCGCGGGAGGCCGCGAGGGGGCGCGGGCCCGGCGGCGCGGGGACGGCAGCGCGGGCCCGCGAGGAGGGCCGAGCGAGGCCGCAGGGACCAGCAGCGCCGGCGGGGCGCGGGCGGCCGCGCGGAGTCGCAGCGCCGCGGGTGGGGCGCAGAGACGCAGGCCGGAGGGAGGGAGGGAGGAAGAAGAAAGTGGAGATGGCTTCGCCGGCCGGCGGTAGCGGCTCACCGGCGGCTCGCCGGCGACGGCGGCTCAATCTATTCCATGACCCAAAGGGCAAGATGTACATGTGTGCAATATGCAAAGAAGTCCTCCAACTATAGGGAAAATACAAAGAAGATGTACACAGCTATATATATCTAACACCATCGTCTTCACCATTGATGCAACATCCGAGCGCCTTGTGGTGACTATAATCACACTTCCCCTTCCACTGTTAGATAGTATGCTTCGCAACCCTTCCCAGTCACTAGCTTATAATTCCACATATCATCTAGTACAAGGAAATATCTCTTTTCCCGTAAAAGCTCACATAACATTCTCTGTAGCATGTCAAGGTTTAATTGTTTTTGGCTTTCACCAGTAGACGATTGTATTATGTCATCCAAGATTTTGTTAAGATCAAATACATCAGAGACGCATGCCCATAATTTCATTTCAAATTTGTTAGTAATATGCACATCATTGTAAATCAGTTTGGCCAATGCAGTTTTGCCTATGCCTCCTAAACCAACAATCGGAAGGACAGACAAAGGACTTGCAGAGTCTGCAGCTGTTAAAATCTTTGCAACGATCTCATTTTTAGCCCCATCTCTTCCAATAATGTTGGGCTCAATGATGAAGGAATGTGTTTCCCTGTTGGTGCTTCTGGATGTCTGGTTATCAGTTAATCCAAATTGTGCTCTATTGGCTGCTATTTCATCAAGCTTTTCACGCACTTCTTTTATTTTGTGACTCAATCTAAATGGGTAAGCAAGCAGACGTCTTGTTCGAGTGAATAAACCTTTGTGGACTTCTTACTCCAAAGCTTCAGTGGCCACATCATCTAAAATATCATCAATGTCATAGACTGCATCTTTTAGATTGTCCAACCATTCGAGAAGCGCATGAGAATTGTACTGCTTGCTCTCAGCATCTCTTAGAACAGCACAGATGGATCTCAGAGACCTTTCCAATTTCTTTACTTCTTTATTGACGTTCCATGCTGACCTGAACTCATTAGCGGCCCAGTCAGTGCCAAAGGATGCAGCCTTGTGAAGAACTGAGACCGCGAAGGTTGATAGATTCACCTCCGCCATTCCCTATGTGTGCTGCAAAATAGGTACAACATATGAATCAAGCTGGTAATGGTCTGACATCCAGACCGAAGCTGCACCAAACCAAATGTAAATATGCTCACTGTTCAAACCGCACCGCACCAAACCACATGCCTCAAAAACCGAACAAAATTAATTTGCTAGTATTTTCAAACCAAATCCAAACTGATCTCATTGTCCTTTACGGTTTCCACCCCATTATCTAACCATGCATGTGGTGCTATATTGCTATCTTGCTTGTACGTTACCTAAAACTAATGCTTTAGCCTTCCACTGGATCTAATCTGAAAGGAAGCTAAGCATTACGTTGAAGCCCAGGCCAAACCGACCCAATCTACTTTTGGAGCAAAACCAAACCGAGCCGGACCACTTTACAATATAAATTATTTCCCACCGGACCATAGCCACCCACAACAAAAATCAAACTGTTAGAACCGGTTCTGACCCAGACCATTAGCAGCTTGACATATCAATATACATCCATGGCATCAAAGTGGCTGGAAACAATGTCATTTTCTAAAAATAAAATCCTTACCGTCAAAGTGGTGCATTTTACACTGTTGAAGAATTTTGTGGTAAACAGAATTTCGTATTACAATTTCTGTGCATTGGATAAATTTTGGAAAATACTTTCAAGGGATTCATTGCTCCATCATACTAGGAATAGCTAGAACAACAGTAGAAGTTGGAGAAATGGTGCTACATGGAGCGTGTAAGTAGTTTCTTGGAAGGTAAATCAGATGCAACAGCACATTTTAAGAGCAGAAATCACGATGTCAAAAGGCCTACCAGGCTGAAGCAGAGCAGAACTGCTTGACAGTCCAAAGATTCAACATAGCAGAGAGAACTACTGGAGTATGGATACATTTCCCTCTGTACTAATTGCAGAATGTAGATGCAAGCTAGTCATGCAAACATTGATCAAGAGTTAAGCTGGGATACACATACTATAGATCTCTCCTTGAGCTTGGAGGCCAAAAATTCTTCAGGGCTTCCAGTTCTGCTTGATTGTGAAATAGAAGCAGCCAACAGACCACCCATCACAATCTGAACAAGGACTTCTCTGAAAACATCTGGAGAAAGCAAGGGAGATGAATCGATGCTACTTGGATTTCTATACGGGCTACGCAAATAGCTAAAGAACAGGTAGGTAGATCTAAAATGTTACTCAATGTTGATACAATACGCCAAAACAAAGCAATTACTAGTTCAAACAGTCTACTGCATACGAAGCAATTTGGGCCTGGTCAGTATTGCTAAACTAGAATATGAAAATAAACTGCGAGTGATGCAAAGATTTGTGCTTAAAACTGAAGAATAAGCAAGGGCGTATAGATTTCACCTTGGCTGCTGAGGGGTGTACTATTCGCTCGGGACTCCAAGATCCAACCAGCTCAGCTTCTTCCTTGCGGTGGACGCCAGCCATCATGCGACGACTTTGAATTCTTTCTTGCGGGGACCGAACGCCGGGAGCACAAAAGAATCTTCTCCAGCATCCACTGCCAAGCGGGTCCCTTCGCACTGCACTATGACGCAAGACTTCCATTGCATCTTGCTGCAAGATCCGTTGGTTTGCCCCAAAGTCAAAAGATGCGTCAACCGTAGTATAGCACCCAGGCACGGCCACGGCGGCGTTCCGGAGGAGCTCGCATACCTAGGTTGTGGAGCCCTCTCGGCGACCGCGCGGCGTACCGCAGGAACCTCGAGCGCCGCCGGGAGCCATCGCCATGCGAGGGACGGAGGGAGCGAGCGAGGAGGGCAGAAGGGGCAAAGAGGGACTAATTTGTAAAAATAGGGGGGTTCCTTGTAAAATATCGGATCGCGGTTAATAATCGCGATCCAGAGTAGGGGGTCATGTGTAAATATTAGGGCACAAAATTTCATAAAACCCCCTATTTCGGATCGTGATTATGAATCGCGATCCAAACTAGGGGGGTTTTGTGTAAAATACACGAATCCCATTTATAAAAACACCCCTTATTTGGATGCAAAATGAAAAATACAGCACCGCTACACCTCCCATCGCCGGCCGGCCGGCGTCGATGGGGTTTCCGAGTTCCAATTGATCGACGGCCTCACGGCCTTGTTCAGGGCGGAATCCCTTGAGCTCAGTTTCCTCTAGCTATTCACCAAATCACCAGCCACGCGCGGACGATACCGGTGGAGACGAAAGGCGCGAGGAAGCCGACGGCGACGGAAGGCCGCGCCGGAGCTGACCACTCAGCAGCTTTGTTGCCGTCACTGCGGCTGCGCTGCCCTTCACGTCACGACGCGCGGTTCTCCGCCGATTTGGTTCCTATCGATGGCGAGGCATGGCTACCAACGCCCAGCCCCCGCACATCGCGACGAAACTCACGGCGGCGGCGCAGCCACGGATATTGTCCGCTTCTGCTCAGACGGGGCGTCGCCGCCGCTCCACCTCGACCATCCAGGAGTGCGCGCACAAAGCCGGTGCTGCGCAGAGGCAGGCACCGCGCTTGCTAGCTTGGGGAGCAGGCGATGGGTGCGACGACTCCAAGCGAGGTCTTCCTCGCAGGGACGGCCCGTCCTACACACTCTCTCTCTTACTAGAGATTTGCTTTGACGGGAAGCAATGGCATGAACTGGTAGTTGCTATCAGGTACCACGATGTTCACTGTAACTCACTAATCAGTCGGGGTCAAACGGTAAATACTAATACTAATTAACTGAAACCAGCACGTAGTACTGCATGACAACGTATGGTAATCTCACTCTGACAGCACAAAAGGTCCATTCAGAGTATGGAATTTCACGTTTATTCTCTCCCCTGAAATTTGGGGACCTCGTTAGCATTCGCAGTGATGTTTTCATGCTGCAGGCAAACTGAACATCCCAACAGGGAGTAGGAGAGCACCGATTCACATCTAGAAACGCCCGAAACAAACCTCCTTCATTTTAAACTGGCGTTTCTGGTCAACATTCAGCTTGGCGAGCAGCGAGCTTCAACTATGAAAACAACTAGCAGTAGCACAACTCAAAGTAAAGTGATCGTCCATTGTTTAAGGAAGCAAGCCCAGCATGAAATAGTTACCCACTTCCTAAGCATCTGGGCCAGCCGAACGGTGCTCCCAGATTCCTAAGCCTCAAATGGGCTCTGCTGCTTGTCACGTCTCCCAGATTATAGCCCGTAAACTAATGCGGCCCAGAAACAGCCTCAGAAAAGAACCGCTCTTCGCACCTACCTGACGACGATCTTGGACACTGATTTTCCCTCCAAATAAAAAAGCTTGGACACACTAGCCAAAAAAAAAGGGCGCGTTTATCTTTTCGGCACTGTGGCAGTACGAGGCTAGGGGCAATGGCAAGGACACGCTTGACACTGTAAGCTATAACGCAGATTTTTTTTTCATGTGTATTCGAGAAAAAGACACTGTGGATTCAGAGCTTATAAGAGTTCTCTCCGCACTGTGGATTCAGAGCTTGCTTGGCGGTTCTGTTCACCCTTCACCGTCGGCCGTCGGTGTCAGCAGGCCGGCCGGGCGGCACGGGGAGGAGCTCCCTTTTGGCCTTTTTGCACAGTGGAACCGGTCGCAGAACTGCAGAAGCCAGCAGAAAGGCCCTTGGCTTCGATCCCCTCGTGCAGAGAGCGCCCGCTTCGCTTCGCTTCCTTCCCTTGTTCATAAGCAACCGCCGCCGCCCCACCCTCCCTGCTCAGTCTCACACCCCGGCCAGCCAGCCAGTCAGTCAGTCAGCAGTCACACCCAGGGAAGTTCTGAACCTGTTCCACGGCCGCACGCATCGGTGGACTTCACTTGAGAAAAATCGGAAGGAAAAAGGAGATGGAAAAATGCACGGAAACGCATGAGTTTGTCAATGGGTTGTACAGCCGCACGTCAGTCAGAGTTATGGCCAACGGTTGAAATTCAGACAAAGCTTCCAGTTTGAGATTCGACGCCCCGATCGCCGTCGCGGCACGCCGCCGGGCGCACGCGACAGCGAGGCTCCGCTCGAAGCGCGGCGAGCTCGCGGTGGTTTTGATTTCACGGCATGAATTTTGACGGCTCTGTTCCTAGGTGAAGTCGAAAATGAGGTGTCGGGTTGGGTTCAGTTCAGCTCAGCTCGCTGACAGGCTGAGGTGTCCTGAAGGCTGGAGCTGAACTGAGGCGTGAGCTCTGGCACTGGCACTGGCAGTCTGGCTCTGCTGGTGGTGCTGCGTCTGCTGGCAGCGCAACCGCCGGGGTCCTGCCCGAGTCCGGTCCACCGAGCGCCGCGCCCACCCCACCCCGGTCCGGGGCCGGGACCGCCGCCTCTGTCCACAAAACGCCCGTCGCCTTCACTTGCTCAGGCCTCGCCCATCAATGCCCGCTCCCATTTCCCTCCTCCGCCACTTCGTCGCGTCCCGTCTCCCTCCTGCTGGTCCTCTGCTTTGATCGCCGTGCTCTCCCTCCGCATCTCCGGCATTGCCGTGGCCAGAGGAGAGATGAAGCCGCTGTACCTGCGGAGCAGCGGCAGCTTCAAGAGGCTGCTGCTCTTCATCGGCGGCCACCGGTCACCGGCCAAGCCCGCCGCCGACGCTGGTAAAGAAGCGCCGGAGCCGTCGCCGGAGTCCCCGCACAGGCCCGCGTGGCGGTGCTTCTCCTACGACGAGATCAACCGCGCCACGGGCGCCTTCCACGAGGGCAACCTGGTGGGCCGGGGCGGGTCCTCGGAGGTGTACCGCGGCGAGCTCCCCGACGGGAAAGCCGTGGCTGTGAAGCGGCTGATGGGGGCGTCGGCGTGCGAGCGGCGGGAGCGGGACTTCCTGGCGGAGCTGGGCACGGTGGGGCACGCGCGCCACCCCAACGTGTGCGCCCTCCTGGGCTGCTGCGTCGACCGCGACCTCTACCTCGTCTTCGAGTTCTCCCGCCGCGGCTCCGTCGCCGCCAACCTCCACGGTACGGTACACACAACATTACAACAGCCGCCGCCGCCGTTCGTCGAGACGGCAGAGATTTTGCGAGTGAATGAATGCGCGGCGCCTGACGGTTTCTTGCACGATGATCGGCCAGACGAGGCGGCGCCGGCGATGGGGTGGGCGGCGCGGCGCGGCATTGCGGTGGGCACGGCGAGGGGGCTCGAGTACCTGCACAAGGGCTGCCAGAGGCGGATCATCCACCGGGACATCAAGGCCTCCAACGTCCTGCTCACCGACGATCTCCAACCACAGGTGCGTTCCGTGCGCGCAGCTCCGCTCGTGATCCGGTTGCCAAAATCGTCAAAAAAGTGCCCGGATTTTGATCGCCCTACCTTCACGTGGCAGATTTCTGATTTCGGGCTCGCCAAGTGGCTGCCGTCGGAGTGGACGCACCGGGCGATCGCGCCCATCGAAGGCACCTTCGGGTAACCCTGCCTTGCTCTTGATCGAATCGAAGAACGAAACGGAGGTGAATGGCCATGGGGATGAAATGACGGCGTGGTCTCTTGCTGATCAGGTGCCTGGCGCCGGAGTACTACACGCACGGCATCGTGGACGAGAAGACGGACGTGTTCGCGTTCGGCGTCTTCCTCCTGGAGCTCATGACCGGCCGGAAGCCGGTGGACGGCGGCCACCGGAGCCTCCTCAGCTGGGTAAGCGAAACGTCGCTACCTGCCACGCACGCTTTTTCCGACCAATACACTACCGATCAGTGATCACTGAAAGAAACCGCTCGTGAACTCTCGCGCCGCCGTGCGTGCAGGCCCGGCCGCTGCTGGCCGACGGCAAGGTCGACGCCCTGGTGGACCCGAGGCTCGGCGGCGACTACGACGGCGAGCAGGCGAGGCGAGTCGCGTTCGTGGCGTCGCTGTGCGTCCGGGCGCCGGCGACGTGGCGGCCGTCCATGACCGAGGTGCGTGCGTGCGTGGGGTCAGGTCAATCCGAAGTGGCAGGTCACCGTATGCGCCTTAACAACGCAACAGCGCTTGTCTGCTTCCGGAGCACTGTGCTTAGGCTGGAATTCAGCGCTACATTACTGTCAACTTGCAGGTTTTTTTGTTAGCGTCTCGAGGTAAACTTAGCCGTAGTTTAGGGCCGGCGTCCGTGGCAGGGCGCCCGAAGCACACGTCTCCGTGAGTGCAGCTTGCTAGCGACCCACCACGAACCACTCCCCCGTTGCTTAATTTTCCTGTAACGGTTGTCGCATTAGTGGTAATCTAATGAGGTGGTCCGTGGGTTAACGCTGATGGTGGCAGGTGCTGGAGCTGTTGGAAGGAGGTGAGATCCGGCAGGACCGGTGGGCGATGCCGGAGGCGGCGGCCGACGATGAGGAGCCGTGGTGGTTCGACGACCTCAACGACGAGGATGAGGAGTTCAACACCCCGTCCCCCTCTTCGTCTTCGTCAACCACGAGCAATTAGCATGTGTCATATAACCTACTACTAGACAAATTGTGAGATGTGAATTTTTGGTAGCCGTCCTACTCGTAGGGTGGGCCCACTTGTACATACAAAGGTTATCTCCATCGACGCTCAGTGTACGAATACGAAAGGGAGGTACTACAGCACCAATCAGTCCATTGATCGTGACAGGATCCACACACATTATATAGACATCAAAAGACTGTACTTTGCCGCGCGTAATACGGGCGATCACGAGCATGGTAGCGTCTTGACTCAGAGGCGAGATAGCCGGAGGCGAACTGAGATTTCGTCGGCGGGCGCTGACAGGCTGACTTGTCACTTTGTCAGGCTGCAGCATCAGTTGGGTTACAGTTGGGCGACGGTGACCAAGCGCGTGGCACTAATTTAGTGGGCAGTTGGGGATGTGCCGCTGCCCGCCTGCCCCGGCCGCCAGGCGGGCGGTTAGCTGAGCTGCCAAGTGGTGGCGACCTCGCCTGGCTGGGGGGCTGCGGCGAGGGGCGCGCGGTTGCCGTGGCGCGGTGGCAGTTTGGGACAGGTCGAGCTGTGCCCGGTAAAGCCGGGATACGTGCCCGCAGCCAGCGCCCCAAGGACACCGGCCGGCATTGCCCGGGCAGCTGGGCTCCGAGTCAGGGCTTGGACGCTTGCTCCTGCGATGCCATGGGGAAAGGCGAAGGGTCAAGGATCCTATGGGAGTAGCAGCTGTTGATGTTCATCTTTCCAAGGCTATGGAGGTTGTTGAGCGTGTCTGGAGATCGGCAAGCAACTCCCTCTGAAGAAGGGTTAGGAAGGAGGGGTTTTGTTTAGAAAACGACTACAGGGCAGGGTGCTAGCTAGAATGGAGTACTCCGGACTCCGGTTCCCATGCGTATAAGTATAATGACCCAATCGAGTGTGTATTGGTTCAAGAACAACAGATTAGGTCAGTCTCAGTGCATAGTTTTATGGCATAGTTACCTAGACTGAAAACTAAGTAACTGTGCCAGATGAGTTTCATGGTGATGAAATTTCTCTCACATCCCATAAAATTCGCTCCTTCTCTCTCCTCGCCATGTCAGCAAAATTGATGACGTGGCATAAAATTTAATATCATAAAACTTTCCATGAAACTTACATTAAGACTGGGCTTAGTGTGTGTTCTTCAAGTATAATTGTAGTGCGAGTACATGGAGCAGGCACTCGATCTCGAAGCCTTTTTCTGGGGGCCTGCTTGCTTGGACGTTCTGCCAAATGATTTGGTCTGCAGTAGCACAGTACAGTAGTCCTCTCCTCTGGCAGAGTGTACAGTGGCTTCTAGAATCTGGAGTTCAGTTGGGAGGAAGTGAGCCAAGAAAAGAGTCCTGTGACTGGTGATGGAAGGGAGCAGGGTTTCGTGACCCTTTTTACGTGTCACCAGTGTCCGGAAGGGAATAATATCTTCGCTGTTTTATTAGGGGGTTTAGATACCCAAACCCATAAAGGGACAACACATGGCCAATGCACATCCAAGCGTGCAGTATCTGACCTACTCCGACCTATCGGGAAAGAAACAAGACCTCGCTTGTTTGCAAACGACAAGTGAGGGGGTTCAGTGCTGGAGCACAGTCAAACCTACCGCGTCCTCGGTATGCACAACTGCTCGGTACTTATGATTGGCAAAGTTCAAACCAAGGAATTGTTCACGATGCCATAACAACATGGCAAGTTGGAAATGACGCGGGCTAAGAAAATCACAAGCAAACATTACCAATGAGCACCTGCGTCAAAGAAAATATATCCATATTTTCTAAGAAGAACCTCGGCATGACCTCATTCAAGAGTCAGCAAATTAGGCATCTCTATCTCATTAACAATTTAAAGACGAACAATTCCCAGGGTCATCTCTTGCACAGCTGCACCAACTAAATGCTAGATATGGGCTGCCTGATGGTTAACTGCTGTTGACAGTCCACCAGACCAGCAGCTAATGTTCCACAGCACAGGAATGAAAGGTGTTGTTCAACAAGGGTACCATGCTTTTCCTTAAATACAGCTTTAACTGTTTGGATTACAACCTCAAATAACAAAAAAAAGATTTTTTTTTACTGGCTTAATTTCCTTGCTGATTCATCATGACGCAAATATGCCAACCAAAAAAACAAATATAGTATTGAGATAATGTCAATATCAGCAAGCTCTTTATTTGTGCATGAATGTACAAATGTTTGACTTGAATTGCATTAACAGGCATTAGATTATAAGCTAGTGTTCTATCAACAAAAAAATCCAGAAACATGTACAGGTGGCTACTGCTTGTAATTTTCTTAATGGTTTGGAATACTATGGGGCAATCAAACAAAATGTGCTGGCAGGGTTCAAGGAAACCAAATGTGCTGGCAGGTTCAAGGAAACCAAACGTGCTGGGAGCCCGGAAAATGACACCCTGCTGTAACTGCCTATTTGACTATGATAATGTCTTATTTCACCTATATAATGGGTACTAAGCATGTTGAACAAGGAAACATGTTCATGAGTATACAGCTACAAAACATTGGATAATCAGAAGACAAAAATTAAAACCAAAAACAATGACATGGACAACAGCACAGTATGGACCTGGTGCAGATGTATCATATCATGCACAACTCTAAAAATATTACTTTACTGATGTGAGTGAGATTTAGGAACAAACATCAGACATGGTATATTAAATATCCCAAACATCAAATTGCACCAGAACGTTAAGTACAGTATAACTAATGCAGGACATGTTTTAAGACGTCACCCACAACACTTATTTCTACGCATGCTTCATATTCAATTCACGAAGAGCTATTATATGCCATCTTCAGAGTAAATATAATGCAGTACGATCTAGAATAACCTGTGGAAGGTTCCAAGGCTAGTGGTGGATTAGCAAACTGGTATTGGTTAAATAGGAAAATTAAGATTCCTTTTTTATAATAGCACGTGTACAATTCTGATCAGTAGATGGATTCTCAAAATCCTAGCTTAGTGAGCATACTCAGGAGTCAGGAAGCTGCTGTGCACAATTATTGTCCAGAGCAGATGAAGACTTATTTTGACAAGGTGGCCTAAATAGAAGAGAATGTGTTCAACATATGAGTGTAAGACCAACTGAAATGGTTGACCTTACAAGATGAAGAGTGAAATTTTCAGACCAAACCCCTATTCTTTGATCATTCTAACTGTTTTTTATTCGATTCCCATGGCACTTTGAATAGGGCAAGACAGAAATACTATATTTGAAACGCAGGTTCAACTGCAAACACCAGGCAAAAAATTACCAACCAAATGAAAAAAAAAGGATGCTGAAATGAATGCTGAACACGAGTAAATATACTAAAAATAAAATGGGTAAGATCTCACCATAAGTTCATAACTCATAAGCATAAAAAGGGGGGCTAGATAAGCATGGAAAGAAATGGATGAGAAGATATCACTGTATATCTCAGTACTCAATAAAGAAAACAAGCAAACAATACTAAGCAGGTCCATCCAGCAACCGTCACATGCTAATGGTCAGCATTCTAATCGATCTGCATGTCTGAGTAATTTGCTTGGCCACCAACACATGAGTGCTATATGTACAAAATGAAAATGCGTGTGCTAGATATGGATACTCAAAGCATATACATGCATGCTGTTCAGTACCTATAAACTGGAACGAATCTCATATATTGTTATACTAGTCTTGAAGATGATTGCATCGATCAGCCATTTAAAATAGACTTGAAATGATAGTCATCGATGGTGGAATAAAGGCAGGCCAAGTCGACCAGCTGCACGGCAGTGACCCTGCAGATTTAAAGGTAAGATAAGATTAAGACCCAGCATTACGCATACGCATGTGTTCAAATATGGGGTGGGGTGGGGTGGGGGGATATACAGAATTTGTGCTCTTGGCATTCCAAGTCTCCTCGCCACTTCATCAACATGTACTCCATCTTCATGTGCGCTGAGTAACAGTGGAGGCAATGGTCAATTCAGAATTCCAAAACAAGAATACTTGCATGGAAATCAGTATTGAAATGCTAGGCATCTAAGTTGGGCAAAGCAGCATTAAGTCATGTAGCTGTTGAAGGACAACAAGAACAAAATAAATCACAGAGTCAGTAAGATATCCAGTCTGTCCCAAAATAAGATTTCTGCCTGGCAAGATACCCAATACATATGGAAAATATGCCCAAGCAAAAGTACCATACTATAGCTTTGACACATATCACTTGAAACAGCTCAAACAGTCACATGAGTTATTTATAGAAAAGACTTCAAACAAAAGGATCAAGCAACCATTAGATTACTTGATTCTTGTGAGGCTCCATAATATAGTTACAGCTTACTTCACGACACATTGCTTGCATGAAAACACAAGACGTAGGCACCAAACCACTTTTTTTATGTGCATTATGATTAAAACCTTTCCATGTTATTTCAGGGTTATTTTTGCTGTTTATGTAACCAGACCTTGAACTAACAGCATAGCTCAGCATCACTTTAGAATATCAAGAGTGGTGGAGATTTACCGAAGCCAAAGCAGCAAAACATCATATTCATTTATATCTCAAAAGATGTAATAACATCAATACATTGCTTTTTAGCTCTAATAAAGCTGGCCAAGAGCTCTTTGGTAAAAAATGAAACGTTACTCGGATACTCCTTTCGCTCAAAAAAAAATGCAACTCTATTCTCTCTCATGAATCAATGCCAATCCATGTTCTCTTTACTAATCTTTGAACATCTAATTAGTTTATGTATATTTACGAGAAAAGGGTAGTTTATTTTTGGAACACACCAAAAGATTCCTACATGCAGGGCACCAAAAAAGCATTATTAAGGATGTAAGGCTGGAACTGACTTGCAACCACTGATTGGGATTAGAGGCATAGCCGCATAGGGCTTATCAATTTCGAAGCTTTTTAATATCTTTATCATTTACTCACAGTTTTCAGCAAAGTAGAACTTACAGTATATCTGGTTGTTGCATAACTTCCAATACCATTCTCTGCAGACCATTCAGCTGTACACCAGTACCTGGGTGAGCTGAAAACTGAACAATAAAAATTATCTTAAACAATCAGTTACACATAGAGGTAAACATACTTACCCAACAAGGGCAGTTATGGAAATAAATTGGTGGATAAAATAAAAGACAGTGATGAAAAATGCCACCACAGGCAATAAACTAAATTCATAATACCATAATGCTCAAGTGTAAATTTGCAGATCAGGATCAACACAATCAGATTCAGATCCCTAACATGATTTAACTCATAGATTCAGCTATTCTCCTTTAGCAAGGAACTCTGAAAAGTGAAAGAATAAAACAATTTCTTACTTGGTTTGATCGAGGAGTAAAATGAACTTGCTGTTCTCTCACTCCACCGGAAAAGGGTACATGAGTAGATGTGTTTGTTTGAACTGACGGAGGAAATCGCCCTTGGTTTACTTCAGAAGAAAAATGAACTTGATGCTCTCTTACTCCACCAGAAAAAGGTGTACAAGAAGGTGTATTTGTTTGAACTGTGTGAGGGACTTGTCCTTGCATCTCATGAGTAGATGCATTTGCTTGAACAGCGCGAGGGAGTTGACCTTGCATCTACAGATGGAAAGGAAATAACAGTTTGTGCTTTCTCAGATTATCAAAATAGAACTGTCACAAAATTGAGTCATTTGCTCTACTTACCTTTGGCCAAACATTTTCCAAATGCACATGGATACATTCAATGAAATGCAGCACAATTTCTGTGAAATTGGTAACAGGCCTGTAAACAACATTACAACGATCTAAGTACTAGTTGTAAGTAGCTGAAACAAGTATTGGTCCTTACAGACTATAAATGGCAAGAAATAAATTTGGTTTCCTCAAGTATTCATAAACAAACACTACAATAATAAGCTAGATTTCTACAGATCAGTTACTCGTCACATTCTGCACTGTGAATGTAATAAGAATGCATAGAGATTATTAATAAATCCAAATTCCAGCTTGGATGATATTTCAGCTGGCACTAGGCTTCAGAAGATCAAACCAAAGGAAGGAGGTGCACAAGGAATGTAATTACATTATTACAATACAGTTCTTTAGTGCAAACTATGGGGATATTATCAACACTTCAAGTCTTCAACAGTGCTTATCATTCACTACGAAATGTAACCAGCACAGCTTTAAGTCAGCCATAGCCAAATGCAAGCATAAAGAA
This sequence comes from Panicum miliaceum, assembly GCA_032594955.1. Classification (NCBI taxonomy): domain Eukaryota; kingdom Viridiplantae; phylum Streptophyta; class Magnoliopsida; order Poales; family Poaceae; genus Panicum; species Panicum miliaceum. The sequence continues at coordinate 48,517,105 of CM064062.1, forward strand.
GAGTGTGAATACACTAGACAAACTGAGAAATACAGGAACAAGCATAATGACAAGATAGATCTTATTTTCCAGACAATTAATAGATGAAATCACATGCGACCTTCTAAGTTCTAATGTCAGTTTCATCCAATAATAACAAATTAACAATCATATGCAAGATAACTGGTTACAGCCCAGAAATAATTAGTATGAGCAAGGCCAGGCCATGCTCTCAACCAGATTAAAAGGTGTGCGGTGGTGGACCACAATAAAAGAGACAAGTGAGGCAAAGCCTGTAAAAAATTATATCCACTTGCCCTTACATCTTCCTTAAAAGAATGATTGTTTGCAATTATCCACTCCGTTTCTGATCAGAAAATCCTAATAACAAGGCTAGCATTCCATTCAAATGATAGACCTTATCTCACTGAAAAAGGAAATAAAAGGTTTACCGTACAAACGGCATTCAAGCTTTGTTCACAAACAAAACGTTGGAACAATAATTTTTGAGACAGTAAACAGCCCCAACACGTTCTACGAACATTGAAGCTCCATCTTACAGCAACAAATTATATTGATAAAACTTAGCAAACAAGACCAGCACTCCACTCGAATTATAAATATAATCAAAATTTAATGCGTACAGAAACAGAGGGAGAAAGACCATAAATACCAAAGAAACATAGATCCTTTACCTGATAGAGCGAGCAAAACCCTGCTGCTTAGCTTTAAACCCTACGAGAGTGACTTGAACCTTGAGATACACTCCATTCCTTCATACACACCAGCCAGGTAAATAATAACTATATCAAATCAGTTTCCCAGTAGCAAAAAGCTAAATGCCAAAACTATCAAATGACTTCTAGAAAGCTAATACTAAAACTGAACACATCTAAGAGCCTATCAACATCACATAGACGTACTGGACAAAAGCCACCTCGTTAGCATCCATCTGGTCAGTGATCCTGCGTTCCAGGAAAAATTGTCACATATACAGTATAAGATCAGCAATGCATCTAGAAAAAAACATGGAACACTAATCGCAACTCACCATCGCACCAGGGCGATCTTCCCAGTGCCATCGTCGAGCGTGAATTGCACGCCAGCCTCCATGTTCACCAAGTTCACCACCCTCCCCAGAACCCAAACCTAAACCACGAGTTGGGGATTTTTCAGAGGAATGCAGGGTTAACCGAAGCCACACGGATGCAACGCTAAGGGGGGATTTCAAGCCGCGAGGGGGCTTACGTTGGTGGCGTCGACGCCGTCGATGGAGATGACGGGGTCGCCGCCGCCGGCAGCATCGGCGGCCGCGGTCGCGGCGGCGAAGGAGCGAGCGATGTGGCGGACGGTGGCGGGCGCGCATCCGGAGAAGCGGGGATCGCGCGACTGAGAACGGAGACGCGGATGGGGTTAGGGTTCGGCGGAGAGGGGGTGGTGGAAAGGGGGGGTCGCGAGGGTCACGGACCTTGGCTGGGGAAGGGGCGGAGGCGGCGGCGGAGTTATCGGGCGCCGCGACCGCGCGCTGCGACGGCATGATCGCCGGGCCGGCGAAGTAGGAGGAAGCTGCGGCGGCCATCGAGGTCGCGTCGGCGCGGGAGCGGTACTGAGGGCTGCGGCTTCGGTGGGACGATGACGACGAGGAGCGGAGGAGGGGATTTGATCGAGCGGGACGGCGGTTGTTTGAGCGGGAAAATAAAAAAGGAATGGATTCGCCGCCGCCGTGAGCGGGGTGCTGGGCGGGGGTAAAAAGTTTTTTTTTTTCGTGACTTGGCGGGGGTAAAAAGTTCTGTCACGGTGTAGTGCATAGGTGGCGGCGTGGGACCCGAGCTCCAGCCTGGGGCCGCTTGTCAGCGAGGTAGTTTTGCGGTTCACAGGCGTGGCACGCCGGCACGGGCAGGCGTTGCTCGGAGACGGCAGCGAGCCAGCGAGGGAAGGGAAGCGACCGACTGCGGCCCACACCACCGCGGTAGAACTGGCTGAGTAAAAATCTCAAAAAAAAAAAGAACTGGCCGAGTATCTGACACCCGGGCATTTGGATGGCATGGAATACCCGGAAAAAGTGATCATGTGAATTCGGGTGCTCCGGGGAGATCTGACACCATTATATTAAAATTGGACAGTTCAAATACCACGAAAAGATCAAAGCTATAGATAACTCTGTAGAATGCATTTTCAGAACCGATTCATATTCAAAGTATATACCAGACTCCATAATCTCCTTAGGACGAAAGCCGGACGGAAACTCGGGATCGCGCCACGTCGCCCGTTAGCCCGCTAACCGTTGGATCCAGCGAACTCGTTACGTGAACCGTTCGATTCGGGTCGGTGCGGGCCTGTTGCCCGTTAATCCATGAACCCGGGTGGGTGGCGAATCTTCGTGAACCCTCTCGTCCCGTCCGCCTCTCCGCCTGCCGCACCGCCCGCTCCTCCCTCCGCCTACCGCGCCGGCCGCCGATTTCGTCAGCTCGGCACCAGCTCCCATCTTCTTGCCGCGACCACCGACTGATCCCGCACCTCGCGTCGCGCGGTCTCCAATTCGCTGGGTACCGCCGCCGCTCGCCACCACCCTCTCCCCTCCCATCTCTCTCTACTTCGATGTTGCCCGCGCTCGCCGACGATCCAACCGCCCATCCTAGGCTTCCCGCTGGAGAATGCGTATTTGCTCGAACCGTCCACCTCCGCCCGCTTTGGCCGCTAAAGCTCGAGCAGAGCTCTTGCATTACCTGTGCCGTCCGGTGTGCTGGCTCGGCACTCGCATCGATCTCCTCTTCGGAAACGTCGCCACCGCCTACCCCTGCTCGCCCGACGAGTCGCTGCCGCTACCTCTACCCTTCCCGTCCCTCCCCGTCGCTCTCCCCTCCCACCGGAACGGATTTGTTAGTCAGAGCCTCACCACAGCCCAAATGAAATTCCGCATTGGTATAGCTTGAGCTTTTCCCCACCCAGAATCTTGTTGCTTGCACGTCTCGTGCAAGAGTTGCCAGGCCTGGAACCCACCCCCCCCCCCCCCCCCCCCCCCCCCCTCCATCAGCACGTCCCTGCCTCCACAATGACGGCGCCTACACCGTGCTCTGCCATGGATCCCAATTTGGTGTCTTCAGCACGGTTGAAAGCATTGCTGTCTAAAACTGCCGCAATGCCAGTGGAGTCCGTGGCGCACCGCCGAGGGAAGTGTTGATTTGGAGCTGTTCAAGCTTGGGCTCGACGTGCTGTCCAGTGGAGACAATGGTGGTTGCTCCCGCTGTTTAATCTTCTGCTGCTGATCAAGGCCTAACTCGTGGGCGATGCACACCATGTGCTCGATGATTTGCCTCTGCAGCTGTTTCAGTTACTAAATGAATATGACCATTTATGCAGCTGAGTTCTACCTGATGAAAGAAGCAAATATGAAGCAAGGAAATTCAGGCTACTATCATTGCCTAAGGTAGCAGTGCTTAGAAATGAATTTAACTTTTGAATTTTTCAAGCAGATGATACTTGTATATAGTCAAACATCAATAAAGTTCATAGCAAACCACATACAGGGCAATGTTTTTTATACTCTATAATTAAGTTAACCATATGTGTTTGCGACGTATTATAACCATAAGCTTCTTGACCGAAATAAGCAGCACAACTGAAGCTTAGGACTGTTCGCCTCTACACGCCATCTCCCATCGATGATATAAGATAATGGCCTCCCATTGATGATATAAGATAATGGCAATCAAGCTGCTCTACTTTCTAAGTTTCTTGACCAAAATAAGCAGCACAACTGAAGCTTAGGACTGTTCGTCTCTACACACCATCTCGCATTGATGATATATGATTAAGTTCAATTTAAGATGATGGCGGCAATCAATCTGCTGTACTTTCTATGCAAGGTGACACCAAAATGTCGATGGCTGAAGCTCTTCTGTATTCAGCTTGCGGTCATTTCTTTTCTTTATTTCTTTTTTCCACTTTGTTCCTATTTGTCCAGTATACTTTGTTTCTTTAATCCCTTTAATTATTTTACTTGAGCTATGTGTGTTATGGCTGTAACATACATGGTCATCTCACATTTTCTTTCATTGGTTTGTATTATTACCATTTCTTCAGTCAAAATAGATTTAGATTGTGGCCTACCCTCTATTCTGCTCCAGGATCACATAAGACGGTCCTTTTAATCAGTTGTGTTTATGATGACCACTTCGTACTTGGATAGATCCAAACTGGAACTCAACATTTTAGGTTCTAATCTTTGTTTTCTATTAAATTAATGGCATCTAAAATAATGAAGCGCAGCTCATACCTGCTTGTATTTTCTATAAGCTATAGATGTGTTTTTTTTATAGACCAGTGATATTTATCCAACTACGTATAAGTTACACTATGAGGTAAATCAGTTGTCATTCGCTTTGTTTGAAAACAGATACAATCTTTTACTACATTTCCCACTCATACACAGGCCACAATCTTATATGCCTAACATAATCCAAATCGGTCCACTTGAAATTTTTTTCATTGTTTTACCAAATACAATTCGATGTAAATGCACATGTTTATGAACAAGATCATTAGACTAAATAATATTTTGATACAAAATGTTGTTTTAGTGTTGAATCTAAAACATAATAAAATCTTAAGCTACTGCCCTGAGTCCCATCAAAAGTTTTAAACAAATTATAGGCATTGTTAATTGTGATTTCCTGTTTATGTATATTAGTAATTCAATGCTTGTGCACTAATATCTTATCTCACCGTCAATGCTGCAAGCTTCTATTTGTTGCACTTCAGCCGAGAGGCAAACACCAAATTCTACACTGGTCCAATCCTGAGTAAGGCGCGGCAACGCCGCGCTGTGTTTCTAGTCAGAGACCGATTCAGTGATAACTCTGTTAGACTACATCAGAAGTAATAGAAAACAGAATATGCATATAACCAAACATAGTTAGGTCCATGCAACTTCAAATCTTAAAACATAACACAACTCAATATCATCTGGACTAAATTCAACCTCTACAATTAGAACATGTGCTCAAGCTTGCTTTTCTTCAAATAATGCTTCTGACTGACTTCAGCCTCGAACTCATACGGCCTTGCTAAAGTACAAGGAACAATCAAGTACAGTACATCAGAATAATAGTCTAAAACAAGGCAATCCTGGCAGACTTCTTGGATGCCAAAGAGAGTGCGATTGTCCCAGCTCATCTCAAGTTGTCAACGCCATGCTTCTCAAATTCCAGTATCATATAGATTACAGTATGATTACAGTATGAACACAATGAAGTGACAGTGGCACTATCAATGTAAATTCCAGGAAGGGGTGATGTATCATATAGACAAAGTGCACTTATGGTAAAGATTGTATTAGGGATCTGTCTACTCCACAACCAGCCGTTTCAGAGGCATCTGACACCAGGTTTTTTAAACACAGAAAACACGTGAGAAGTAGTGAGCAAAAAAATCGTATGTTTTTCATGGTTCCTGCCACAGTTCTGGACCGGTCATAATCTGACAGTGCAGAAAACATCTACACGCAAATCTCACATGCAGGTAGTAGGGAATTATCTTATAGAAAAAAATGAACTTATGAACTGATAGTGGCATTACTAATGAACATATTAGATACTTTCTTGAAAACCCAATTAGAAAATATGATAAAGGATCACTACTACGGTACTACCCCAGGCTATATAGGATATCAAAACTCTTAAAGGACATTACTATAATACTAACGAAAGATATATGATAGTGAATAACAGTCATCTTACATGCATTTTACATTAAATTTTGCACCATCAAAGTAATGATTAAATACTATAACTGAATGCTGGGGAATCGAAAAAGTATCAGGCAAGCAACGTGCCGGAAGCCAATTCATGCAAGCTGTGGATGCCTATGATATAAGTTGCTGATCAATATCACCTTATCGTGCGCAGCAAAAATGGAATCATACTGGCTGCAATAGAAAAAGAAAGGCAGAAAACATGGGACAGATCCAAGAGCACAAGAAACATCAACAAGAGAACCAAAACCATAATCCTTAATAACTCTCTTTTTGATGACCATTGTGCAGGTGAACCAGGTTGACAGTGATAGCTTCATTGTATAAACAATTCAGATTAACTGTCTCTGAGCCTAGATGTACACAACATAGTGAATTCGGGATGGAAATGTGGATCAGACAAGGGTGCATATACTAGCAATCCAGGCAGCAATTAAAAATAAAACTATTAAACACACAAAAAAAGATAGTACATGATGACCATCTGCAGAAACTGTTAAAACAGAGTACCTGTAACCCTTAATACACCAAAATCTCAAATGCTGCTTGCTATCGCTCTCAAGGTGACAAGCAAATCATATAATATATTCAGTCGCTGACTGTCAAGCTGCTCTCCAAAATACTGAGAACACTATTCCCCAGCAAACACCCACATAAATCCCCTAGTAAGCAATTGCAAACCACATAAATACCCTATCAAAGTTTCAGTTACCTAGCAAACCAGATCTGATTGGGCAAAACGAAGGCTAGTGCATATGAATCGCACAAAAATTCTCCTGGAATCAACTAGCAGCAACATTGCTCGCCCCCAAAAAACAAAATCAAACGAAAATCTACATCTGCGGCCGAACAGCGAGCAGCCGAGGACAAGCATGAACCCTAGGATCGATGGAAAATCAATGAAGAAAAGCCCAGAATCGAGAGGGTAGGAATGGACGAACCCAAGCATCGCCTCGCGTCACTTCACCACTCCGCTTTGAGCGTTGGGGCGAGGAAAACAAAACAAATAGATGAATTCAGGAATAAGCTTGATGCTAAATAACCAGGTGCGCGTCGGACATAACAGCGGTGGATCTGATGGGCACAAACGATAGATGAAGACGATCGTACGGATACAAATCTGGGTGCTGAGGACAGATAAAACACGCGAGTGTTGTTTAGTTTTTCCCAAATAAAAAAGGAAACAGAATGGATTCACCGCCGCGGCGACCAGGTGCCGGGCGGGGGTAAAAGGTTCCAAATTGGGAAGTTGTCACGGTGTAGTGCATAGGTGGCGCCGTGGCGGGGCAGTGCCTAAATGAGGGGAAAGCCGGAGAGGAACCACAATGGCTTCAGATTTGAGAGCTATCACACTTTCATTTCAATTCTTGCAACAATCACTAGATTCATACAAATATCAAACCATCTGAGTTTTGATAGACTAAGATAGGTCACAAGGATACGTAACAGAAGATATTGACTTCTTCATCAGGACAATACTGACGACCTTACATGACTAAGCAACCTAAAATGCCATTCTAAGTATTAGAAACTGGAAACACCGGGAAACCACCATAAGACTTGAGAAGGAGACCGACGATTGTCAAGGGTAGAACCAGCTCTCATCATCGGCTAGAGAGTGCATAAGGAGATGCGATCCTGCACCGGACTCAACAGCCATAGAACACCCACGTCCGAGGAAGAGAGCTCTGCCGGTCGGGTAGGGGCATCGGCGCCATGTCGCGTGCACCCGACCTGCCACCACTGACTGCTCGCCCTGGAGTGAAAAAACGTCAAAGCCCTGAGGTCCAAGGTAGCGTGCCATCAATAAGTCACCGCGAGACTCCACGAGATAACGTGAAAGCACCACATGGTCCGATGTGGCTGCGTCCATCTGAATGGTGTATCTGATGACACGGACAGTGAGCATGTCGTGGCTGTTGGCGTCATCGCCGGCGGTATCTGGAATGTACACCACGAGCTGCTCCTCGATGTCCAGAGCGTAAAATCCCTGGTGAAGTCGCCCTCGAAAGAACAGGAGATCTTCCACCGGGTCCCGTGGCAGCAGCCTCCTCCACTGGCCCAGCTTCTCCTCGGTCTGGCCAAGTAGGACTGGCGGGCACCACCGCTCCGCCCCCGGGCGCCAGAAGGCGACATTGGCGGGCCCGGATGTGATGGCGGCGGCAACGTAGGCGTCGTCGCGGGATGGTGCAGCCGACAGGGTGACGCACTGGATGGCGATCAAGCAATCGATGGCTGGGGATGGGGTGCGCATGAGGGCGGGGAGGTACTCACGCTAGCGGGTGTAGAGGTTGAGGAGGCAGCAGCCGCGGCCCTGCTCGAGCGCGAGGAACACCCATCCTCCAGGGAAGCAGCCGCAGATGAGCCCGCGGGGAGCGTCGTAGGGGAAGGTGGGAAGGCGATGGACATCCTCACCGAAGATGCGGAGGAAGACCGGCGCCGCAGGCTCGGTCACCGACGGAAGACGAGGTGGGTTCTGGGCGGAGGTGGTGCCCCACAACCAGCAGACGTCGGAGATCCTGACACGGCGCGCGATCGTCGCCGGCGCCGCGGTGGGCGGCAGCACCAGCAAAGGCAGGAGAGGGGCGTTCGCGACGGCGGCGGCGCGCCACTGCGAGCACACCGCGGACGCCCTGAAATGGTCCGCAAAGGAGCAAAAGGAGCGGAACACGGCGCCGAGGACTTCGGCGGGTAGCTCCAACCACGGCGGCGTCGGTGCCATGGGAGGAGCGCGTGGTGGATGTTCGACAGAATGCGTGAGAGGATTTGGATTTGGGGGATCCGGGCGAGGATTTTGGCGATCGGGACGAAAGGATTTGGGCTTGGGCTGGCCCGTGGGCGCTGATTTAAGGCAGCGTGGCCCATTTCAGAGCGGAGGGTTCTGGGTGGCCGTTTAGATTAGATTCTGGATTTTGAGAATTTGGATTTTGCATGGATTATAAAAATCTAGATTGGGTTGTTTGAAGGTCTGGATTTTAGTAGCAGATTCTAAATAGAATCACCACACGCTGCGGAGAAAATATCTTAGATTACCAGCAGATTAGGTGTTACCGTATTACGGTAGCATCTGAATTGATGTATGTAAAATTTAATAAAAATATGGATTAATATGTGCATGCAGAATTTGAGCTTGATGTTCACGCTCAAATTTTGCATGCACATAGATGGTGCGCCTGTTTGGAAGATGGCCAGATTCTGGATTCTCAAAATCTAGGCACATCTAAACCGGCTCCGTTCACATGTCTGACGAGGGAGTGATCTTTTTTTCGAATAGAGAGAGTGTTTGACCGATGAAGTTCTAACATTGGCCATTCAAGCTTTTGAAGAAGCCTTTGTAAAAAAAATATGGAAGAAGGATATGCAAAATCGTGGTGCATTCTGTCACACTCTCCAAAATATTTTTCCTTTTATAAAACCGTTTTTTCGTGCGGAACATTACTATCTTCTACTAGAACAAATATTAGTAACAGCCTTGAAAAATTATTCAGCCTATGTGATGATCGAGTGAGATTTGGTCTGCCCACACAAAAAAATATATTTCATCAATGATTTTTTTGTTCAACTCACGACTTTCTGGATTTTCACCAATTGGCAAAGATGACGCGCAACATGTCCCTCCAAGTTAAGTGCTACGTATATCATACATTGGGATTCTTTGAAAAATTATTTAATCAATAGAAAATTGGATGGCCCTCAATAGCTGAAACCAGCACCTGGTGACTCAGAATTATTTAGCCACCATTTTTGTATGATCTAGCTTTGCATTGTTTTTTTTTAATTTGTCGGTCCAGTTCTAAGCATACGTGATAGAATTTTTTTAAAAGGAAAATTATCATGTAAGATATTTGGTCGTTCGCTAATGGAGGTTCTGCTTGAGTAACTAAAATATTGGTGGGAATCCAGTGCCCTGAAAACTTAAAGTTTCCTTCACAAGGTTCATCCACGGAGGGTGAGCGAGGGTCTAAGATCATGCCCAAAAGTGTAGTCGATGGACAACAACTAAATATTTTTTACTACCCCTTATTGGTATGGAGGGATGGAGGAGGCTAAGGTTAGCCGGAAAATGGTTATAGGTTAAGAACGTAAGTTGACTTTGTTTTTTCAATGTATGTGGGGTAGATAAAATGCCTCGAGCTGAGATGAAGTACCAAGAGATGCATGACTGAAGTATGACTGTATGAGCCCTCGTGATGAACCAAGGAGCCGCCGAAGCGTTCGCACGGTGGCCAGTGTGTTCTGGACAGCAGCTATGCTCCACTGCTAGAACAGGGTGGACTGGTTGAGGGCCCTTATGCCGTGGTAGGGTTTTCAATTTTCCTTTTCACCTTTTTTTACTCGATCAAAATCAACAAAATTAGTGTAAACTCATTTTTTGTCGATAATTTGATCGAATTTGACAAATAAATTGGTAAAGAATTGAACTTAACTAATTTAGTCTTTTGGAAGTGGCCTCCATTTGAAGCCCATCCTCATCTGTTTATCTTTTATTTATAATTATCTTAACGGGTTGATCCATTCACCACCGATGGATAAAAAATTAGGTAAAAATGAGGCCCGAACGAGAAATCGACCTAGGAGCCTCCTGAGAGATCGTGGGTTGTTCAGTCACCGCACTACAATACAATATTCATTTGTTGCTGATTGTAGAACATACACGGATGAATGTATAACTTAAATTTTCTGAAATTTTCTAACTGAGATTACCTTTTCCTCTCCATCGAAAAACACAAAATTCATGATATTTCACTTAGCTTGGAACCCTTCTCAATGCAGTAGCAGTAGAGCTGACGAGACACTGCCTGAGGACGTCACCCGGTAGCTCCAACCATAGCGGAGCCGTCGCCACGAGAGAGAGCGCCACCTTTTTGACGGAATGCGCGAAGATTTTAGGAGACAATTGGGAACCTTCTGCGCAGTGCAAATAATCCCGCTTGATTTTCTATTAGAGCGGCTCATCCGTAGTCTGATATTGTTGTGCATGGTACCTTCACCTCCTTCTCTCGTTCCTCGCTGGTGAACCGGGGCATTGCCAAGTTTTGGACCCTTGATGTCCAGTGGTGAACTGATGATACCACCGGCGTGCACTGCGTAGTGACTGCCCGCCATGCTGCAGAGTGCAGGTCAACATCTGGTGGGTAATTAAATAATCTGAACCAATTTAGAAGGAGAAAAAACGAGTCTGAACCAATATTCAGCAGATGCATGCTTTGGCTTGTAATTTGTAAGGCCTAGAACTTCGATTTTCGGACTGTGATAAAAATAATGAAACTGAAGTTTTTTCCTTGTCCATAACTTCAGTTCACCTTATCTAAAACTGTGTGCGACACATGAAACTGTTGCTGCCCTGTGGAAAGGTGAATGAGTTTTTAGGATGCCTGCATCCTGAGTGGCTGAAATCTTAGCTTAGGCGTGCAATGGCAATCTGAAATATAAAAGTTGACGATTTTCAAGAAAGAAAAATAAATAAAGTGTACAATAATCGATTAGTTTCTGAAGTTGACTTGGTGCGGTGGGTTCTGAATTTGGGCGGGTATGCGGAGCCAACTTACTATATATATAAGAAAAGATGGAAAGGGGGATGCAACCGACTAATTTCCTCTTCGTTCCATCCCCGTTCTTGAACCCCCACCGCCACAACCGTCTCCGAGGGCTCGCAGCCTCCGGCCCTCCGCCGTCCGCCCGCCCCCGACGCGCACCAGCGGCGGCACTTCCCCCGCCGCCGTCCCTAGCGCGCTACCCTAGGCGGGCGGCTGTCCTCCGTGCCCCTAGGCGTCGACGTCCGCGGCCCGCCCCACGCCGCGGCCCCCCACGCGGAGCAGCGGCGACGCCTCCCCCGCCGCCGTCCCTAGCGGGCGGGACACCCGTCCACACGCGCTGTCCCCCGTGCCCCTAGGCGTCGACGCCCGCCCCAAGCCGACCAGCGGCGAGCCAGCGACGCCTCCCCCGCCGCCGTCCGTAGCCCGCGGGAGATCGAGTTCCAGAGCGGCGGCGGGCCGCGTCATCCCTCCTCCTCGTCGGATCTCCGTCTCACTCTTCTTCGTCTTCTCCGTGCCTGCTCGACCGCCTCGGGACCCTGCCGCGACCGCGGACGCGGAGATGGTTCTTGGCAAGGAGATGACAATCAAGTCCCTGGAGGACGTTGAGAAGGCGGAGCGCGCCCGCAAGAACGATCTCCTGTTGAAGCTGTCGCGCTTCCGTCTTTGCGACGCGCTATCCATCAAGAATATCCTCGATCGCCACTGCGGGGCTCGGCTGCAATGGAGGGTCCAGTCTTCGACGACCGCGCTGCTGCAGAAGGCGGCTGCTCTGTGTTTGAACCTAGGGCTTCTGGAGCTACAAATTGAGATGCTGCACTCGGATGTCGAGGAGCGGGCGCCGGTCACCGTGGCACATCTCAACCAGATGCTCCATGCAGCAGGTGATATCACCGTTGATTGTCTAGCAATCTTCCGCGAGGAGTTGAGTCCAATCAGGAAGGAAGGCCAGAGATGCGACAGAGACGTCGACCAGGTCCTTGGACATCGCCAGGGAGGTTGATGTCCTAGGCCAGGACCAGATTGCTCTTCGACGGTCTCTTGATGAGCTTGAGCGTACAAGATTGGTGCTTCTTGGTAAGCTGAGTGCTCTGATTGCAGACATTCGCTCTCTGACGCAGAGGACGATTGCTCTCCCGACATGAAGATTCGAAACACTTTCGAAAGCAAGTCTGATTAGTCTGCGCTCCAAATTCTTTCTTCCTTGTAAATCTTGAAATATGATCTCTAGTTGGCTTAGGAAATAATACAGTACAGGACATAATACAGTATGCATCTACGTCTCCCTGCTGCTTCTCTGTGCATTCCCTGTTTTTTTTTTAGGGTCAACGATTTTTGCAGAACAATCCTGGCAGCCATGCATCCCGGCCGGCGTTATTTGTGCGAGCCTTTCCTTTTAACATTATGTGTTGTTACTTGGTACATTTTGATTGATAGAAAAGTTTGAGCACCCCATAGCTAGCCTGTGGCATCCTCGCGGCAGGCTTGCATCAGCCGCGCACCCGACGAGCTCTAGGTGACGGAACACGACCTCGTTGCGGTGTCTCCAGATTTGCCAGCACCGCAGTGCGGCGCCTGGACGGTGGCAGGCCGCGATAATCGCCATAGCTCACGAACAGAGAGGTCGTGATTCGTGAGGCACAGGCACTGCGCACCAGATAAGGTCGTGATTCGTGCTTGCTCTGTATATGCGGTCCCGAAGTATCGCTGTTCGGAGCAGGTAGCTTGTAGACGGGCGCCGCACGCAGCGTCCCACCGTCGTCCTGCAGCGGTCTGATGATGTGGTCATCCGGCGGCGAGGCGGTGCAGAGTGTCCAGCTCCGGCAAGGCGCGCCGTTCAGGGTGGACAGAGACGTCGGCATCCACGATAGGAGCTCCAACAAGGGCCCCTCCGGCAGCCACGGCCACGGGTCATGCCAGAACGGCGTCGTGCGCCCGTCGTGGTCATGCAAGTTCTCGAGGCAAATTGGCCGGAGGAATCCACCGTCGCGGCGCCGCTGTGGAATGCGTCGATGAACGTAACGCTATCGCCTCGTTCATGGCGCGCACGGCGTCCCGGGCCTCGGCCGAGGCGATCCTGGGTCCCGGCACAGAGCGCGGAGGTGCTCCTCGCCAGCCGATATCCGGCGACGCACGGCCTTGTTGCCAGCCGCGAGGACGCCAACCGACTGTTCCCTGGGATTGGCTGTGGGCCTTTCCTGCGCAGCTTAGGTGGAAGGCGAGTTGGGGTTGTGCTAGATGGAGAGTCCCCGGCTCTTTTTTCCCATCAAGCACCGTGCTGTTGGCAAAGGTCATCAAACTATACCTTGCCATCCATAATAATGCGGACTCTGAATTATTCACTACATTCTTCGTCATTCTTTGATGTTTGATCTTTAATTTCTTCATTCATTTATTCTCTGCTACTGCAGTACAGGCACATACATTCCCAAGGGTCTTCCTCTGCCATTATCCTTTTGGTCTAACATCTCATTGTGCAGGTCGACTTAAGAATAGCGTATTTTGCGCCCGTTTAAGAGATGGTGGATGTGTTCTGTTTATCTTATTATTATGTGAATTTAAACCAAGCTCCCCTATAAACACTAGTAGACGAGATATAGATCAGAGAAAAATTAGTAGATTGTGTAGTTTATGAAGATTTGCCATGACATTTCTGAAATCCAACACTTTCCACCATTTTCTTGCAATGCCCAGGTGTTTCTGCAAATGCACCATCCATTACTTGGTACACTAACTTGGCCAATTAACCGACGCACAAAAGTACATATACAAACTAATAGCTAGGCCAATTAACCAACACACAAAATTACAAAGTAACCGTAGATGTTAGACCAAAAGGATCAGCGGAAAATGTCTTTAAATGGTAAGTCATCGCAATGATGAAGCAACAAAAAAAAAAGAGTCCAAATTTACATTACATAACTGAATACTGCATAAATTATGCCACATAAGCTTGTAGAAAGACCTAAAGCTAATTAGTATACGCACATCCTGCAAGGCTCCACGACCTTCAGGCAAACAGTCGAGGGTACATGCTCCTCTAGATGTCGTCCAATAGCCAAGCGAGCTCTTTGGGCTTCAACGAGATCCTCCTCTAACATTTGTGAACAATTCCCCGACTTATCATCGTGGCCACGGCTAGTGTCTAATGTGATGCGCTCTAGTGAATGTGCCCTCTCAAGAATATGTTTTGTAAGCTCAATCATGCTCTTTGCAGAGCAAAAGCCAGTGATCATCACATTTTTCAGGCTGTCATGGCTGTGTTCTGAAAGACGCCTTGGCTGCACTGAATTGCTATCAGAACATCCGAGAATTGAATCGTGCCTTATGGCTGACAGCTCTATCTGGAAATGGTTGATCAATCAAATTATTTAAATATAATATAAACAATGGATAATAATTTTGGCATAATATATTTTACTGATGCATAAAAGAATCAGAGAGGAAGCAAGGGAGCAATGATATCAATAACAAGTGTTTACCTCAACAGTTCAACCTAGTGTTAATCAACTTAATATGTACAATTTGCCTTGTTATGTAATTAATAATTAGTAGTCTAGTTCTTTTTTAGAACGTTTAAAACAAGACATGTGTCTTATCATTAGTTTTCCTAAACAATACGTGTGTAAAAGATATTGAAAGTTCTTTTTTTCAAAAAAACTAACAAACACCATTTTATGTGATATAATACTTCTTTAGTTCTGTATTTATGAATGGTCAAACATTTTAAAGTTTGATTGCAACTATTTTTTAAATGGCATTAATTTGAGAATACAGTGAGTACTACATTGCTGTTATACTTTAAGAAAATGAAACGCCTAATATATGTACACTTCAAGCAAATCAAAAGCAAAATTACCACTTTCACGAGCATAACTGTGTTTCTGTTGACAGTAGTTTTGATAAGATAAAGGACTTACACGCAAGGTAAAAGTCTCCAGGGCAGGTGAACCATGAAGGAAAGAGTCTAGGGAACAAAAGTCATAGTCTGGGGAAGAGCTTGGTTTGATTAGTAATATCTCCAGGTACTTGAGATGGATGAACTTTCCATGCACCATAGGTGTATTAACCATCTGAAAAAAAAAAGTTCCATATAGAATATTTAAGTGTGTTCCCACAAGGTGTGAGTGAAGAGTAATAGATTAGTATACAAAGAAAACACTAACCTCATAAGTGGATGTCAAAAGAAGAGTTTGCAAATTCGGTGCAATGGATGGAAGCTTGGTACTGGCAGAATAAAGCATGTTAGAGTCATCTAAACTCGACATATGTATACGCCTCAGATGTATTGGATCTCCAAGTGAGATATGTATCGGGCGGCCTAGATAGTTGAACTGAGACAGATTTGGAGCACTGCTTTCAATGATCTCCAGCATAACACAATCTTCCACTTGTAGGAAATTAAGCTGCGACAAAAGGCAAGGTATCTTCAGACGAACTATATCATGGCAGCTTAACAGGTCCAATCGCTCCAGCGCCAAAGAGTTGGAGATAAACCCACACAGTTCCTCCCCAGTAATGTGGACTGAACTCAGTGCCACATTCCTCAAGTTACTCAAGAAGCCAACTCCAGCTGCAGAATGGAAAGCACAGTCAGAGAGTGCAAATGACTGCATTGAGCTTGCCCTCTCAGTAGATAAAAGTGAAGATGGAAAATTGTAAGAGATCTTGTTGGGCCAGGGCATCTGCAGTGCAAATTCTTCAATCCCAGGTGTTATAGCACGTTGAAGCCAGCGGTCAACATAACTAGGATCCACATTGCGACATGGCTCGATGCGAAGCCTAAATGTTTTCACCCCGATGCCTGAATGATTCTGCATAATGTGGTCAACTATACTAATGAAATCGAAATCACATGTTACTTCGTTATTGTTACAGCCATCTTCATCTATGCCTAGTGTCTCAGTATCAAATATAAGCCTGGGGTAGAACTTCCAAGAATTACGAAATTCATGGGATACAACAGCAGCACGAGCAGCATCCCTCATTGACATGAGAGCATGTATGTAATAAAGTATATCCTGCATAAACAAGCGTGGGATTGAAATCAACATCAGCTAAATAGTTGAAATAATGATACTTTCTTGGAGCGAACAGGAGGGCCAACATAAAATCTGATTGGTCAGCGTTAGTAGTTAAGATGAGGAATTCCATCACTATAATAGCATTCGATACCTCTGGTAGTATCAGTTTTGATCCTCTCATTTCGGCACCTTGAATGCCATCTGCTTTTGGGCACGTTGAGTGTTTTATTTCTGGTGCTGTGGTGGTCGATCCCTCATCTGCAGTTCAACCAAGTTAGGCCACTACAGCTAGCAGAGAATGCCAAAAAAAAAATTATATAGCACACGTTGACACACACGCAAAACATGATTATTTTGAGTTCTTCAACTTTCGAAGAAAGTAATAATTGAACTTTCTGTTGCACAAGAAACAGTTAAGGTTGCCTAAAAATCATATTTTATTGGGTACAAGAACACCTTTTTCGACAAGCAAAACGACACCTCTGCTCGTGCTCAGTCACAAGACTCGCAACACATGGAAGAGTGATGGCATTGTACCATTGGCCTTCAGTGATTCTGTTTTCTGATCGCGAAGAGCATATGGAAGAGATAAGCTACCGTTAACTACGCAGCCTTCATGATGTGACGGTTTGAAGACAAAGGCATCTACGGAGTACCGAGTATCAAGACCTAATATCCATTACTCAGTTCGTTCAATTCGCTAGGAAAGCGCATGGTTTATAGAAAAGAAAGAAAAAAAGAGACGAAGCAAAATCTCGTAGCCTTAGCGCAAAGAGTGGGTCGGGAGACATACCCATTGTCTGCCCTTGCTGCCGCTGGACGGACTGTGCCGGAATCTGCTCTAAGGCCGGCCCCGCTGCGCAGCCGCCGGTAATTCAAACGGATCGGCGCACAGGCCTCTCTAGTTCTAGTCTCCCTCTCCTCTTGCTGTGCGCATCCCGCTCGG
The DNA here is from genome assembly GCA_032594955.1 of Panicum miliaceum. NCBI lineage: Eukaryota > Viridiplantae > Streptophyta > Magnoliopsida > Poales > Poaceae > Panicum > Panicum miliaceum. The sequence goes on from CM064062.1 coordinate 48,534,340, forward strand.
CGTTGTCCACGAGGGCCGGCGGGGCGGCAGTTTACTCTTATAGGGCGGACAGCCTGCCTCTGCCGAGTACGAGTCGGTGAAGAACCGGTGGGCGGCGGTGGCGGCTCGTGATGCGTCTCGACGGCGGCTCGGGTTGTTCGAGGCCACGTCGTGAAGAGCGGGCCCACACAGGGCTGCCTCGTTGCTGGCTTGAGTTTTTTTTTTTTGAGAGCGTTGTTGGCTTCAGCTGTGGGCCGTGGCCGGTGCAGTGTTCGAACTTCGGCCTTTTTACTCGGGCGGTTACTATCTACGCTATGAACAACCAAAACAATTGAAAATACTTTGCATAAAAAAAAATATCCCTATACTCCTCATATGAACCCCATCTGTTAGCATGAAAGTGGTAGAAAGTTTTCTGAAATATGAAAAAACTGTAGCTAGGAAAATATTTCCGTTGTTTTCTCTCTTCTTTTTTCACCGCGGGAATTTCTTACCCGCTAGCGTACCTGCACCGAATCCCGCCCGCCAATCACGCGGCCTTGATTCCATCCCCCTCTCCCTTCCTTCCGTGCACGTTCGTCGACCCCCTTCCTCCGATCTCATCCTGTCCTCGCTCCCTCCGACCCCATCCCATCTCTGGCGACGGTGCCAAGGCCGACCGCTGACATCTTGTCGTGCAGGGTCATCCTCTACGTGCTCCTCGCTGGCTCGCTCCCGTTCCAGGAGGACAACATCGCCGCCATGTTCAGGGAGATGAGCCGCGTGGACTACCACTGCCTGCCGTGGCTGTCCACGAAGGCGCGCAGGCTCATCCCCAGGCTGCTGAGCCCCAACCCGGACACACGCATCACCGTCGCCCAGATCGTCGAGATGCCGTAGTTCAAGAAGCCTTCCGTCCTCCGTCGCGAGGTCCGTCAATGCTGCCACCGAGCTGCCGGCCGAGCCTACCTGCGCTGCCAAGGATGGCGGCGACATGGACGAGCCGCCGGAGATGCTGAACGTGTTCCACCTGATCTCTCTCTCGCGGGGTTCGACCTCTCGCCTCTGTTCGACGGGGCTCCGCGAGGGGCCACCGGGACGGCGCCATGCAGTTCGCGACTCGGGAGTCGGCGAGCTGGCCGCCCGCAGCGGCGGCCGAATGCGTGTGACCAAGAGCGGTGCCCTCGGCGTCCGTTTCGAGGGCGCGGAGCGCGGGGGCCCCAAGGGCCGCCTCGCCATGGCCGCTGACATCTTCAGCGTGGCGCCGTCCGTGCTCGTGGTCGATGTCAAGAAGGACGGCTGCGACACCCTCAAGTACCGGTCCTTCTGCCGCGACGAGCTCCGGCCGGCGCTCAAGGACATCGTCTGGGCCGCCGACCCAGCACCTGCCGCCGCCGCCACCTTCGTGTGATGCCACACCGCCGCGCATTGCTCTGTATCGTTGTTCCATTTATTTAGGCCGGCGTGGCGGCTCCCATCCCTACATGCCACCTCTGTGCTCGGAATCGTGCAACCCGTCGGCCAATTGCTACGCGAGTCCAGTCAATCGTGCTCTTGTCTCTTGCTACCCTGAGGTTCTGGATGTTTTGTGCTCGCGTCGTAGGGTGTTCGATGATTTGCCTTGCTATTCTGGCTGGTTCTCCTTTCATATCTTTGTGTATTTCAGGTTGGCATGTTCATCTCAAATAGACCGGCGATGGATATGGGCATGGCACAGTAGCTGCTCACGGAGCCTACAGAGGACTAGGAGAAACACTAGATGCTCAACAACCAAGCGTGGAACAAGCCACCGGAGCTAGAGAACATCATGGCTTCAAATGTTATGGATGGGCTCTATCACTGTATTAGGTGTACGGAGATGCATGGAATTCTTTTGGTTGCTGATTTATGTTGACTTGTGAAAGTAGAATTCAGGAATCGTGGGGAAGAAGAGAATGAGAAGCGACAGTACGACACGGAACAAGAGAACGAGGGGGCGAGACGTGGGGCAGCTGAACTTGACCAGATGAATTGCTATTATTATTATTTGGTGATATAAACTCTGGAGACTGTGCGAACAAATAGGCAATTGTATGCATAAAGATTGCTTGTGGTAGAGAGATATGGGATGAAGCATTAGTTCGAACTTCACTTATGGTAGCAACACACATGATCATTTTTAAATTTAAGTTGATAAGATATGTGTGGTAATTAAAGTGGATAAGATTTGCATTGTAGCTGAAAAACTTATGAATTTAAGTTAATAAAAACTATTTTAAGTTTTTTTCTCCACATGTGTGTAGGGATATAGCAACAATATGGTATTGGTATGATAGTGATAATACTTGGATTTTTCTACAGCACGTGTGTGCCGTACGTGCACTCTACTGGTATAAAATAACAAATCGGACGGTTTCTAGTTCGAAAATCCGGACGTCGAAAGGAAGAGAAACAGTTTCTCGATTGAGGAACGATGTCTACGTGCCTTGCCGCCGGCCGCCACGAGCTCCTTGCCAGTGCCGACCGCGCATGCCTCGCTGCCGTCCGTCGCGAGCCGCGCCAACCGACCTCCCTGACGCTGCCAACGCTCGAGCTTTGCTACTCCATGAGTCATCAGCGCTTCTCGAAGACATGCACCAGGGGCTCGGGTGGGCTACCTCGCTCCCGCCGCGGGCACCGCCGCCCGTCACCAACTGGATCGGAAGATCTCCAGTCCGGTAAGCGAAGCAATTGTGTCAGAACTCGGAAGTATTCGTGAAAGAATTGGATTCCTAGCTTGATCATCGGAGCAAGCCAATTTGACATTTGTCCAATCAAAGATGTAATCTTTTATCATCATGGAGGCGTGAACTGTCCGCCTCAGCAGCTGAACGGCCGACGCCCCGCCGTCGTTGCCGTGATAGCGGCCAGTTCTTTTTTCTTTAAAGCCTCATCCTACTCCCTATCGAACCAGAAACTACAATCTACACACACATCTACTGAATGCAAAATGATGGGTACGTCATCCCATTGTGGTCCACAGGCGCTTGAGGCTCCTAACCGAGAAAACCCGGTAAAGTGCGGTGCGGAGGTTAGAACCCCCGCTGGCTGCCTCCCACACCGGGGAGCTTGCCACCGGGCCAATGGCCCGTCCACGGCTAATTGGAGAGGAGTGCGGGAGAGAAGACCGGGGAGAGAATGAAAAAGAGACGCGGAAGATAGAGTGCGTGGCTATAACTTACTAGGCAGTCGATGCCGATTCTTATTATCGGAAACTAGAATTTATCGAAGGGCATGGATAAATAGGATAACAAGAATATATCGGAAATATCATACCAAATTTAAAAAAGAAAACTCAAATTGTTTTTAAAAAATTCGTAGGATAAATAGGATATCTAGTTTTATCAGACCTCACACATAGAATGGTGATATCGGAAATTTCGAATGAATATCGGCCGATAAAGAACTCGACGCACGCACGCACAGAGGAGCGAAGAAGCGACTGATTTCGCGTTGGGCCAAAGCATGCCTGTCGCAGCCGCCCCTTGGTCGCCGGTGGTGAAGGCCGGGACGTGAGGAAAATGGACGAGCGCTCACCGGTAGATGCTCCCTTAGCCGCCGACGAAATCGCCGTGACGTGAGACGGTCGCCGCTGAGGACGGACACGAAGGGGAAAACCCGATTCAATTTCTGATTTGATTTCTGTTCCGTTCCCCATCGCTGTTGCTTCTCTTTTTCTACCACCGCTGCTGCCTTGGCTTGGGCCTTGAACTGGGTTGGTATGGCACGGCGGCCCACATGACAGCCACACTGATACGGGCCGGGTGTTACAATGGCTCGGGTGGCAAGTGGCATTAGGTTGGGCCTTAGCCCATGCCAAGGCCTACAGCCTGCAGCTGTAGGCCCAACCCCGAAAGGCGGTGGAGGCCTCCTGAGTCCTGACTGACCCAAGCGCCAACGTCAGCAACAAACGCGGCCGCCTCGCCCTCGCCTACTTTTCGCCCCCCCCCCCCCCCCCCCCCCCCCCCCCCTCCCTCCTCCCCGCCCCGCCGCCACTTCGCCCACTACTCTTCACCACCGCGCCGCCGCTGCGAAGAAGGCGAAGCGGCACCGGAAGCGAGGCCCTTCCCCGCCCGTGCTCGCCGAAGCAAGCCGAATCCGGAAGGGAGGGAAGAGGAGGGAGAGCGGCGCGAGGATGCCAACGGTGACCTGCAACGCGTGCAACGCGGGGTTCGACGACGAGGAGCAGCAGCGGCTCCACTACCGCTCGGAGTGGCACCGCTACAACCTCAAGCGCAAGGTATGGCCGCCCTTCGCCGCAGCTGTCGTCTCCCGCGAGCGGGTTCTAGGTCCGCGAGCGGGTTCTAGGGATTAGGGTTCAGCGGTTAATGCGGCGGGCGGTGCCTTTCTATAGGCGACATGATGTGTTGGGTGCTTTGGGGGCGAAGACGAGAATCAAGAGTAGAGGTGCTGAGCAAAAGCTTTATGCTCCGGTATCGGAATTTTGAGGGTTTACGACTAAGGCCTTGGAATGTTTGACCCCAGCATCCGAACCTGAGTTTTGTAGATGTTCATGGCTGTTTGTCGGTTGTACGAATAATTCGAGACAGAAATATCACTGTGGATTGGTAGTATTTGAATTTGGTTCCTTCTAGATGTTTTAGAGTTCCAGTTCATCCATGAGAATTTGTTAGAACTTAGAAATTCTAGATATTGTGATATTTTTATGGACTTGGATAGGATAAAAGATCCTATATAGTTAATTGTCTCACCTTGTATCATGGATGTTACTTGTGGTTAACTGTTTAACTCCTGTTTGCCTTTTTTGATTATGTTACTTTGTTGCTTCCTTCAGTTGGAACTTCCTGTCGTGCTCTGCTTTGTCTTGATATGCTAAATGGCTTCAGGTGGCTGGAGTTCCTGGTGTGACCGAGGCTCTGTTTTTGGCAAGACAAGCTGCTTTAGCAGAGGGGAACAAGCCTGCAAGCACCCCTATGCTATACAGCTGTGCTCTCTGTGGAAAGGAGTACAGGAGCTCCAAAGCTCATGCACAGCATCTTAACTCACGATTACATCTTATGAGAGCCTCCCAGGAGCCCAATGCCTCAATTGCTGGAATTACTATAGTCAAGCCACTTCCTGAGCGAGTTCCACGTAGAGTTCCATCTGCAGTAGAGGAGGATGAAGATGAAGATGAAGATGAAGATGAGGAGGAAGAGTGGGTTGAAGTTGACCCAAATGAGATGGAGTTGGCTGATGAGTCTACTTCAAACATGCAAGTTGATGAGCAGTCATCCAAATCAGATGATGACATGGATGATCTTGAAGAGTTGGATATCTCGTCATGTTTCATGTGCGATCTTAAGCATGACACCATCGAAGATTGCATGGTCCATATGCACAGGAAGCATGGCTTTTTCATACCTGACAGTGAATATTTGAAGGATCCCAGTGGCCTTCTTACTTATGTTGGTCTGAAGGTAGACATTTTTCACCAGTCTATGCATTTATGTTCTATGTGGGCAGGCATGAAGTCCTCATGTTGAATTGGTTGTTCTACCTGCAGGTGAAGCGTGATTTTATCTGCCTCTACTGCAATGACAGATGCCAGCCCTTCTTCAGTTTAGAGGCTGTCAGGAAACACATGGATGCAAAGGGTCACTGCAAATTGCGGTATGGGGATGGTGGAGATGATGAAGATGCTGACCTTGAGGATTTCTATGATTACAGCAGCAGGTTTGTATTAAGCTTAACTCTATGTTCTTTTTTGTTTAAAAGGTCAATGTTTGATCCTGTTTCTGTGAGAGCATGAAAGGATTCTGAATGAAAAGGGTTTCAATTTGGTAATTGAGTAGTTGACCATCCCTTGGCATTTCACTTAGGGAATGGGCTTGTGTACCATATTCATTTGGAAGTCGCATTGAACTGCCCTATGGAAGGGTTTTAGTAAACTATACTTCAATAGCATATTGGGTTGATGGATGCGTTTTGCAAATTTTAGGAACTCAAAAATCATGTTATGCTGTTACTACCTGGTCATGTTATGCTATTATTACTACCTGCTTATGCTACGCTATTATACTACCTGGTTTGTGCTATTTAGCTGTGACACCCTGATATCCCATAAAATAAAATTGCTTAGAATGATGTGTCATTCATTGGTAAATAGTAATCTTGTGAATGCAGACTGTTCTTTGGTCATTTATGATGGGGCAATGTTTGTGTGATATTTTTTTGACAAAATAGAAAGATGATTTAAAATGCTTTGAGATTTATACATGGATGGTTGATTTGTTGCGAGACTGGTCAGGTTTGTAGATACAAAAAAGCTTAGCTTTGGTGGGTTGATGAAGTTTGGACGCATCTAACAATTTACTCACTGCAGTTATGTTGATGTGGAAGGCAAGCAGTTGGTTGCTGCTGATGACGGTAACAGCAACTTTGAGCTGGGAAGTGGTGGGTCTGAGCTAGTAATAACGAACAAGAGTGAGAAAGGAACTCGTGTCAGAACTCTTGGTTCTAGGGAATTTATCCGCTACTACCGCCAGAAGCCACGGCCTTCTGTTGCGACAGATCGTGCTCTTGCACTTTCACTGGCTTCCAGGTACGAATCTTTGTGCTCCACTTGTCCATTTCAATGTTGTCTTCATGAAATGTCCAAGCCTTTGTTTTGACACTAGACTTGTGACTTATGTTTTCACTGCAGCTACAAGAGCATGGGTCTGGTGACAGTTCAGTCTAAGGAGCAGATGCTAAGGCTGAAGGTTCTCCGGGCAATGAACAGGACTGGGGTCGAGACGATGCGAACCAAGATTGGCATGAAGAGCAACGTGATCAGGAACCTCCCAAAGAACTGCCCATACTAGTTGATAACACCTCAACGTGTTTGGGGTCCAAGCCTATCTGGAGCTTCTCTCTAGATGTCTATGGCGTCTTGTGTTTTTCATCCATCACTGACCATCGTGGTGCTTAAGATATTCCCATTAGCAGTATACCTTCCGTAGTGTTTTTTTGGGTGAACTCTGAGGTGCTGAGGCTGATGTTATATTCTTACTGTCCTGTGACATGTTGAGCTGTGTTGGCATGTTGGGCTGCTTTGAAATGCTACGTTATCCTTGTTCTGTATTACTGTGTTTGCGTCCTGTGGTAATCAGCCGTGTGTTCGCTGCTGCGGCGGCCCGCCTGTGGTTGAATGGTGTTGCCGCCCGTTGCATCTACTGTCAGCAGGACAGCAACAGAGCCGACCAATGACGACGACCTGACCGTGAGGGCCTGTTGTAACCTGTAACTGCAATATGCTGGAGCAGCTATCAGCATATTTGCACCTTTCCTGTGTCCTGGATAATATTCAGTTGGAGAAGTCCCCTTCTTTTGAGATTCCTTGTGGTGCAAGGAGTTTCCATGTGGTACGCCCTGACTCAGGTCCTCTCCCCACGGCACGTCAACTTCAATTTGGATTGCCAAATTTGACTTTTGCATTCATGCTTTGTCCAGCAACGCTTTTGCACCATCAGGACTACTTTCAGAAATTTGCGTCTTACATAGTTGTTTGTTGAAATCTCGTAATAAAATCTATGAATCTAGAAAAACTAAAATAACTAATAATTTGGGACGGAGGGAGTAGGATCAAACTCAAACTTGTTAGGTGTTTTTTTTTCCACGTACATTATCGTCTCCTCTCAGCCCGCGGTGTCGCGGCGGACAAGAGATCATAAACGAGACGGGAGGAGAGGAGAGACATTGGGCTATGGGCGTATGACCCGTGCGATAAGAAAAGGCCCTAGATCGAACAGCCCAGTACTGCCCCGCTATTGTCCATCGAAGCAGGCCCGATCCTGCATGGCTCCGTATGGCCCATCCGGGAGACGGCCCATCGATGTTGTTCACGTACGAAAACAGTCTGCCTGCACGAAGCCCGACCGATGATGTATTATTGGTAGGAAAAATATGCAGGCCTGTTAATTCCAAACAAAAAAACATGCAGACCTGGAGGCTGACGTAGTTTGTTGGCGTTGTTTGAATTCATGGTTCACATTCACTTCTCTGTTTATGCGTATAGCAATTAACTTAATGGGCAAAGTTTGTTGCCGTAGAATCCTAATCCGCCGTGAGGACCATGCATGTGGTGCATGTTTTTGTAGCAAAACAACACATCATCCAATAGATGCAGGCTCAAAATTCATTCATTATTCATTAATTTATTATTGATATTGGATGCTGGATATTTTCTTTATAATTTCTATTTTGTCCCTAGTTCATAAGATGCTTTCGATACTCATCATGGAGTGCTTGGTGATTTAATATTTTCCATATTAAAGTTTTATTTGAGTACCTTGTAGGCAATAATAGGTTATCTGAAATTTTAGCAATCACCGTTAAGAACCCCAACGCATGACGCCATGGTTCACCATATCTATTGCCTTCAATTTGTATGTCAATAGATGGTTAGGGATGCGGGGAAAAGAAACCCTAGCTGCCCCGTTCTCTCCTAGCCGTGGCACACCAGCAAAATGAGTAAATTGGAAGCTAGCATATATAACCTGTGCGAAATTGAAAGCTAAGTATATATAACCCGTAGCAACGCCCTAGCATTTATGCTAGTTTACTTAAATTTAATTACTATAGTTTCCCATTTACAAAAATCTGGAATTCTCGTATTTGTTGGGTTTCAAGATCAAAATGCCTCTCGTGAAAGTCCGACATGCCAAAAACGAAGTTCTTGCAAGACAATTTCAAAATATAAACCCATCAGGTCAGGATTTGATGCTAGTCTTTCCAATCACCGTGTACAATCGTTTAATGCCACAGATTTCACGTGTCACTTGGGTTCCTTGGAAACCAAGAACATTGCCGGGTCTGAACGGGCCTGGTTCTAGGAGCCTATAACTTGCGAGTCCTAGTCTCCTAGGGAACAGGGGGAAAGAAGAAAAGGAGGGAAAAGGGAAGCAAAGCTCCGTTGCAGTTGCAGTGCTGCTCGTCCCTGCCAACCGAAGCAACCGAACCGAGAGAGGCGAGAAGAGAGGGGAGCGAGGATGGCGACGGCGACCTGCAACGCGTGCAACGTGAGGTTCGCCGACGACGAGCAGAAGCGGCTCCACTACCGCTCCGACTGGCACCGCTTCAACCTCAAGCGCAAGGTATCGATCGCCCCCTCCCCTCCGCCGCGGCTCTGACGCTTCGTGCCGCATGCGTTCTCTGACGTCTCATGCTTGTCAGGTGGCCGGAGTTCCTGGCGTGACCGAGGCTCTGTTCCTGGCTTTGCAAGCTGCGTTAGGGGATGGGGACGAGCTCACGGGCACTCCAATCCTATACGGCTGTGCTCTGTGCGGGAAGGAGTACAGGAGCTCGAGAGCTCACGCGCAGCATCTCAGCTCGCGATCGCATCTGATGAGAGCCTCTGACGAGGGCCCCGATTCCTCCATTGCCGGAATCACAGTCATCAAGCTCAAGCCACCTGCTGAGCGCAGAGGCCCGGCTGCGGTGGAAGTGGAGGAGGAGCGGATCGAAGAGTTGACTGATGAATCTACTTCAGACATGCCAGTGGATGAGGATTCTTCCAAATGTGGTGAAGAACCTGAAGAGCTGGACCCCTTGCTGTGCTTCATGTGTGACCTTAAGCATGACACTGTAGAAGGCTGCATGGTCCATCTGCACAAGAGGCATGGGTTCTTCCTACCTGACAGTGAATACCTGAAGGATCCCCATGGTCTTCTTACCTACGTTGGACTGAAGGTAGATATTTTTTTTTTTGTTTTGTGTAGCATTAATGTTCTATTTATGTGGTTTTAAATCTTATTCTGGCAGCAGGTGAAGCGAGATTTTGTCTGCCTCTACTGCAATGACAGGCGGCAGCCCTTTCAGAGCCTAGAGGCTGTCAGGAAACACATGGACGCAAAGGGTCATTGCAAATTACGGTATGGAGATGGCGGAGACGAGAAGATGCCGACTTGGAGGATTTCTATGATTACAGCAGAAGGTATTTTTTCTAGCTTAATGTTACCAAGTTCCTTCTTTTTGTTAAAAATAATAAAACCCGTAAGCATCTGGTCTAACAATGTTACTCTCACTGCAGTTATGCCGACGTCGAAGGTAAGCAGTTGATTGCTGCTGGTGATGGTAACAACAGCATCGAGCTTGGAATTGGCGGGTCTGAGCTAGTAATCACAAACAGGACTGGTAAAGGAACACGTGTGAGAACTCTTGGTTCTCGAGAATTCACCCGCTACTACCGCCAGAAACCACGGCCTTCCGTGGTGACAAAATGTGCCCTTGCACTCTCCCTGGCATCCAGGCATGTCATGCACCTGTCCATTTAAATGCCTCTACCGTGTTAGTACATAGCACATGAATGGGAAGGCCTTACCGTTTGTGTTTTTCCGGTTCAGCTACAAGAGCATGGATTTGGCGACGGTTCAGTCTAAGGATGAAAGTTGTCTGAGCAATTTCGGTTTTAAAGAAAGTCTGTGAGCAATGAACACGAGTGAGGCCGACGAACCTGCCAAAATTGGTAGGAAGAGCAGTTTGATCCAAAACCAAAACCGAGTGGAGGTGTGAAGCTCTGACAGACAGGAGCTTCACCATGACGCTTTTTATGGTGTCTTCACCATTGACACATTTTTTGTGGTTGCGACTGGTCTACCTTTCATGTAAAGCATTAATAGACTTTGCTTTTAATATCTCTCGTATTATGCCTACTCTTTTTTCTTTAATTCATGTATCTTCAGTGCTTATGCTGATAATGATGTAAGAATCAGGCTGCGTGCCTTGCAGAGGTGAGAACTATTCTTTTTTCTAAAAAAATGTAAATCTTTTTGTTGAACATGCGTGTTTCTTCTCTGTTTTTTTGCTGTGTCATGTGCTAATCCTGCCACAAGGAATTTGGATTCGCTGGTATAATTTGCTCGTGGCCAATTTTTTTTCTCGTCCCTTTGTTATCTCCGAGAACTTGCCTACACAGTCATTACGTCGCCAGAGTCGATTTGTGCATCAGTTTACTGTTCACTCGAATCATCCTTGCTGCAAACTTGTAGTATTCAGAAGATGTCACCATGGACTGCAAGATGCAGCAGCCATCAGTGTCATCTGCTCATCCCCTTCGCATCGAACGTAGGGAGAACTTGTCTTTCTCTTTTGGAAGCTCATCAGCAGATCTGACGCGCAGGAAGAAGGAGCAAGGTGGTTCCATTTGGTACCACATTCTCTTCCGGTCTTCCTTCCTGCACGCGTCATCCACACTGACCTGTTTGTCGCGTCACCGTTGTCAAAGAGAAAGCCCACGCGGCCCGCGGTACTTTGTACACGCGTTTTTCATTTGTGAATGACGGATTTCTTCTCCATCTCTCTCTCTCTCTCTCCTCCTCCATTTCTCTCTCTCTCTCTCTCTCCACTCGACGCACGCAAGCGCAAATGGCTCTAAAAGTCCAACTCCAAACCTAGACTAGACCCTCCCCGAGGCGACGCCGCCGCCCCCTCCCGACCCGTCCCGCGCCGCGCCGCGCCGCGCCGGGCCGGCCCCTCCCTCCCTCCCTCCCTCCGTCCGCCGGATCCTCCACCCGCCGCGGCGCCGCCCCTCTACCGGTCGAGCGGAGCGGAGGTCCGTGGTCGGTCTCGTCGTCTGCTGCTGGTGAGTAATCGTCCCTGCTTGTTTCCCTGGATGGATTCCCTTTCCGGCGGTTTTGTTCGCAATCGAATCCAGAATTCCGAATATTTCCCGGGTGGACTCGATTCAGTCGGCATGTGGATTTGTGTGTGTGTGCGCGCGCGCGCGCTGCGCGATGCCATCATGTTAATCCATTCCAATCCAATCCAATCCATCAGCGCTCAAAATTGATCGATCACCGCGCCGTAAAAGTTAGTTGGTGGTGCTGTTCGGTCCGTTTATTTTTCCGAAATTTTCGGGGGTTCAACTGAACCCCCATCCCCCGCGTCAACTCCCACCCTGGGACGCGATATTTTGGGATCCAAATCGGATTCCAACTCACGTGCACTTGTTTGCTTCTGTTGCGATTTCTGGGGTTCATAGAGTTTCCTCAGAACTGTAACAAATCATTGTGTGTGGATGAGTTCTCTTAGTCCTTTTTCAGTGTCAAAGTAGTCATGTGGGTTTACGGGGAATCATTACATGGATTGATTGGAGGCATTAGGATGTTTGTACCTGCCGTGCTGTCCTTTGACGGACATGCTAATTATATTAGTTTGCTGCCTCTGTTGTTGTATACAGAAGTTGTGCACTATGTTTATTAGGGAGCAACATGGAATTGATCTGATTGCCTCTTGATGTCATGCAGGTTTGTAATGAAAATTTGTGCTTGTTAGGTTCAGGAATTTTGGTAGGAAGTCTGTCATGGGTTCAGGAAACCTGCTCATGAAGAAGGTGGTAAGGCACAGTTCTTTTGACCTGGACATACAGCTTGATAAGAGTTGGATGGAGGATGTTACTTGCCCTATCTGCCTTGATTACCCTCACAATGCAGTCCTGCTGAGATGCACGTCTTATGAGAAAGGCTGCAGGCCGTTTGTCTGTGATACAGATCAGACCCGCTCAAACTGCCTCGAGAGATTTAAGGGTGCATATGAGCTGCCTGCCAATGTGAAAGTTTCTTCGTTGGCTGTGCCTCCTCTCGATAGTATTATTCATATTGTGCCATCTAATGCAAACAACCGCCCAAGCTGCCCTTTGTGTAGAGGTGATGTTATTGGATGGATTGTTATTGGTGAGGCTCGGATGCATCTTAACCAGAAGAAAAGGTGCTGTGAAGAGGATTGCTGTTCGTTTGTTGGTAACTTCAATGAGCTTCAGAAGCACACACAACAAAAGCATCCAGATTCACGCCCTTCAGAAATTGATCCTGCTAGGCAAGTTGATTGGGAGAACTTCCAGCAATCTTCTGATATTGTAGATGTGTTGAGCACAATACATGCACAAGTTCCCAATGGGATTGTTCTGGGAGATTATGTGATTGAGTATGGAGATGATGACACTGGAGAGGACTATGAAGTTTTTCGCAGGGTCAGGAGAAACTGGTGGTCATGTATATTTTGCAAGGCATTTTCAAGGTCTTCAAGAAGCCGTAGAAGAGCAAGAGCGAGGGAAAGAAGAGGAAGGAGGAGTGGCAATCAGGCTAATCTGGAAAATTTCAATCTTGAGGTTCCAGCACAATCTGTTGAATTAAGGGAAATCAGATTTGATGAAATTGATGATGAATACATAGTAACAGGTGCTATTCCTAGTATTGCAGCACCTGGAAGAATGGCTAGTTTCCATTACAGGTATGTATAACAGTATAAGTAATCTGTTTTCAATTTTCGCACAGTTGTTGGAGTATGCTATTTTGAATGTTTGACTACTAAGAACCATGTGCCCTTCAAAAATATAAAAACATACCCACAACAGGATCATGCTATTCTAAATAAACCAAATAAAATCCATCACATGTTTGTACAAAACATTGAAGACAGACATATTGTTCTTTTCTGTAGTTCATGCTGTACTTCTATAATGGCTACCTGAGCTGGTGAGCTATTTAGCTATATAGATTTTTTTTATTGTACCTTACTCTTTGGCATGTTTTCTATCACCCCTGCTGATGTCAATATGCACTATGGGGACAACAGAAAAAAATATATAAACTTGTAGGATGTTCACGGAGTCTTGAGGCTGGAATTTTGCTTACATCCTAGGGAGAATATTTAGAGCTGCTCTCTAAAATCAGCCTGAACTACTGATAATAGTATTTACATCTTATCTTATAAAAGAATATTTGATCAAAATCAATTAGTTTTTCAGCGCTGACTCTTTTCATATGCTTCTCCTGTGGATGCAGAGATACAAGATATGGACTTTGATTCATAGAATCCATGGTTAAAAAGAAAAGAAGAATAGCTGTTATGCGATGTATCCATCATCGTAACCATTGTACCTCCGCTCATTTGAATTTCTTTTGCACCTCTGTCCTCGGTAGGCTCTGCCCCAGTTTAAACTTATCTGTGCATAAAAAGTAGCAACAGAACCCCGCTATTCGTTTGCAACAGGCCTCATCATCCTAGTTTTTATTTTGTATATATATTTAGCACCCATCTTCATAGGATGTTGGTGACAGTTCTTTTCGCCATGCTTCTTCTTTGATGTAGCGCAGCTTTACATAAATCCCCAAAACAAACTTGAGTTCAAGGATTTTTTGGAGACTTCTGTCTCGCTGGGTAGTGCAGATAATGTAGATGTGGTTCGTGTTTTCCTGAGAAGACATTGGGATAAGACACACCATCTTGGGCTTAATCGTGTGTCAGTTCTGTGCTCTCAAGTAGAAAGCTTTCCCCAGGCAACTTCAGACAGGTGTCTGGAAAGCTACATGTAGCCAAGTTGCTCTTCCCTTGTGCTGGTGGTAGGTTCTCTTTCTCTTGATGGGCTTCCGTGTTGGATGGAGGTGCTGAGAACTGATACCAGCAGCCTCTGATTTCTTGCATGCCATCCACTTGGATGATTGGATCCATGGCCATGGTGTTCACATTTGTTTATGATGCCCGGTCAGAGACGTGCATTTAGATGGAGCAGGGAAGATCCGTGTTGTTGGAGAGCCTGTTTGACCCTACCACCTGTGTTATTCTAAACTGGGATCTGAGTACGGGTCTGAATGCATGTCTGGTACATGCTCCGTCGTGGTCCAAATAATTGAGCTTTCGGCTTGCCTTCGTGTTACGTTTCAATTCTTTAGGTGATCTGGCCGGTGATGGCCTTGACAAGGACCTTGCAAATTATTTCGATTAGCTTTTCATTTTTGTCGGTTTGCCTGTCGTTTGACCACGTCGCTGACATTAACATCTTGATCTTATCCTGATCACTGGAGAACCAAATCGAAGTATTTTATACCCTTCAGTGATACGGATATCAGAATGTGCCGATCTGCCAGTAGGTAGGGTACCACGTTGCATTACTGAAATACTAAGCTAGGCGCCTAGTAAATCTCTCTTGTTTCTTTAGACAAAAGGAAAACATGTGAGGCAGCAGTGGGTTTCCAGCCAAAAAAAAAAAGATAAGGCAACGTAGGCCCAACGTTCCACTTCCACGTCATCACCAGCTCATCCGTGCCGTCGTATATTCATAACGATGATGTCCATTCGCTCAAAAGAAGAAGGAAAAGGAAGGAAAAGGAGGGTGTCCCCTTGGTGTTGGGCTTTCTACTCCTCATTTGGCCCACCGGCAAAACAGTCACTGGCGGAGGCAAGGGGGGGCTGGCCCCTCCTATGCCGTGTATGTGAACTCTGATAGGTGCTAGAAAAAATAATATATAATTGGTTGAGTGAAATCACACACTTGCAATTAAGTTGTCAAACGAGTAGGATTGGATTCCAGTCATAAAATAAGTAGTTTCAACGAAATAAATATAGTCTAAATGAATTAAATTAGAGTAACTTAAAGATTTTATTTTCAAAAAATAGTTTAGTATAGTCCACAAGTGGGAACTGGATATAGTTGTGCTACTCTAGTGCGTATCTACTTTTATTCATTTAGAACAACTTGCCACAACTCTCTTCCAATAATCTAATTTAATCAAAGGATGTGTTTGGTTGGAGAACAAGGCAGCATACGATGAATCCCAATCCACCTCCACCGTAGCCTGTGTCACTACCCGTCACCTATACTAGGCTACTAGGATCCGGTGCGAACTGACCTCTGGGCTAAACTACTCGCCCATGCATT
Source organism: Panicum miliaceum (assembly GCA_032594955.1). Classification (NCBI taxonomy): domain Eukaryota; kingdom Viridiplantae; phylum Streptophyta; class Magnoliopsida; order Poales; family Poaceae; genus Panicum; species Panicum miliaceum. Next base: position 48,549,953 of record CM064062.1, read on the forward strand.
CTCAAGCGTTGCCTCACCAAAATTAAAGCTGAAAGACACAATTAAAAATCAAATGGTTCGGTCCCACCATTAGAATTATTTGTGAATGAGCCATCCTAAGTATGGAGCATATATATTCACTTCTTATGAATGTCCAAATGTTTATTGGCCCCCCTTAATATGAAATCTTGGCTCCGCCCCTGAAAACAGTTGTGCCAAGCAGTTCCGGACTTCCGGGCTTGCTAACGACACTGAAAGTTCGTCCGAGAAATGGATAGCCTCTCGCTGATTTCTTCTGTGTTTTTAGCAAAAGCATGTTGGAGGAGAGTGACGCCCAAGCGCAGCTGTAGTGAAATTGAAACCCTACCATCTCTCCCTCTGAGTTTACGAATTATTTCGTTGATCGTCACACAACTCGTCACTCTGTCGTACAAGTACACTTTGGTGCCGTGTACTGAAGATCACATAGACGAGCTGGATTACAGAAAGACTAATCCAACGGCCAAAGAATCTAATAAAAAACAATACATTGTAACTCAATTTTCCAATACATGACGTTGTTCTCATTTTCAAATTCATGATGTTTAGAACAAGCTAGCAGGTTCATTTTTGAACTAACTAGCTTACTAAACGCTATCCTGAAGTCACAAGCACTTCGACTTCTTAACCCTGGCTAGAGTCAATTCATCAAATTGTTTCCCACACTTTTTCTAGCCTAGAAGAATCTTCCACTCCTCTCTTGGTCACTGACGTGAGACTGAACTGCCACCGTTTATGGTTACAAACAAATACCAACTTAATCAAATCTGTCTAACCTTAGACGTGGCAAAGTATGGTAAGGTTTGTCTTCAAACCAAACAAGCCCTAACAAAAGTACAAGAATTTCAGAACTGCACCAGCATGCTATAGTTGGCACATACAGAGTCGAGCAAAACAAAGTCGGCTCTTTTACAGCAATGTACTGATCAACAAATTACACGAGCTAGGTATCTGGTTTTGGACTCTGACCATTACCATAAAGTTCAAAACCTGTTCATGATCAAAAGTACATGATGTACATAATGATAAAACATGTCAGACAATAGGAAAATGCAAATACATCGAGCTAAGCTCACCTGACTGAAACTAGCTACAACATATTACAAGTTTTACAAAAAGAAGGTTTATCAGTAACACCAGTACATCCATCTATCTGTGCCCCAAAGACAGACAACAGTATCAACTATCAAGTTGTCCAACAAGTACCGTACATCAAAAGATTAAACTATACAGCATAGTCCTTTGTGCCCTACCATATTGCAAGTCAGAAACATCCGAGAATACATATAAAATTTGGTATTCGTCTCACAATAGTAGCTTATGAATTGTAATTATCTGGTAAAAAGGCCAAACAAACAGCAATAAAAATGAACATATCACTACCCTTTGTCTACATAAAGCGAGCAATCCCGGATAAGCTTATTATCTTCCAAGCCAAGCCAAACAGCTGCCAAAAGATTCAGTATGCTCATTCATTCTTCCAGTTCTGTCGGTGAGAAGACAATCAAGCTTCAGGTTGCACAAGAACTCGCATTAATTTGCAAGGAAAATGACTAGAACCCCTTTGGAACTCAAACTGAGTTGCTTGCCAGAGAAAGCTCATGTATTTCTGTAAGCATCCACTCTTCTCCAGTTTGTCCACCAAGCACTATCGCTTTTGTTCCTCCAACGACACAAGTGCTGTGTCCCCAGGCGAAGCGAGGAGGATGCCCGGGAACATTCAGTATTCTCCAGGTAGGCTTTTCTTCAGTTGGATCCAACAAATACAGCTGTGACGCTGAGTGAAGACCTGCCACTGAGCCACCAAATATCAAAATCCTTCCACCGGGCAGGCTCACTGCAACATGATCAAGGCGAGGAGGTGGACCTGCCCCGGCTGGATTTCCAGCCCCAGGCATTCCACTACCAGTGAGGCATCGCCAGCAAGGCTCTTCTTCACTTAAGTCCATTGTGTAAACATCACTAGACCGGAGTCGCAGAGGGCCACTCTTAGCAAGACCACCAAACATCAGGATTTTCCTGCCACCATAAACAGACATTGAATGGCCCAATCTAGAAGGTGGTTTCCAAGATGCAGGTACCTCTCTCCAAACTGGCCTGTCCATGGTCACATCGAGAAGATATGTGTCACTGAGCAGTACACCTGAATCAGCACAGCCACCAGAAACCACCAGCTTTGTCCCATCCAAAGTGCAGGAGCTGTGCCATGAACGTGGAACTGGGGGTGCAACTCCAGGTATCTCACGCCAGGTTGGTTGTTTTGCATCCAAATCCAGCATGAATACATCGTTAAGCAGACCCTGCCTTCCACATCCACCAAAAACAACCAACCAAGATCCATTTAAGCATGACAGAGTATGGCCCCAGCGACCTGGAGGAGCAGCGCTTACATTGATATGCCTCCACTCTGGATTGCTAGCATTTAAATCCAATACAAATGTATCATTCATTGGTTGCATGTTTACACCTTCCCCACCAAAGAGAACAACACGGTTCCCTACAGCACAGGCACTGAAATTGCATCGAGATGGCTCCACAGCACCCCCAACTGTCAATTTCCTCCAGGCAACAGCTTCCAGAGTGGTCAGTTCTCTCGCCAGACGACCCCAGCCCAATCTTCTTGCAGCAGGCACTGTCTCAATAGCTTGAGTAGTCTTACTGCCCCAAGCATTCTGGCAAACCATTCTCCAAAGATCTTCATTTCTTGTTAAGTGGTACAAGCGCCTGCACACAGAGCTCACAGATGCTATATCTCTTGGTGACAACCTTGACAGTATACTTTGACAAATCACTTCATCCGTCAATTGGAAGATGCTAGAATATTTCCGGCAGAAATTGCTCTCGCCAGGCCCTGTGGATATGGGTCGAAATGAGTTATCTGGAGCAAACCTTGTAGATCTCACGGGTTCCTTTGTTATTGAGCCAGGCAATGGTCCCAAATCAACATTAGCATTAGTAAAGAACTGAATGCCCATATAGTGGGTTATGGTTTCGTCATCTCCATATATAGGGGTCAGATGCAACCTGTTCATTAATGGAGAGCCATCCTTTCTGAAATTTAGTAAATCACCGCGGAACTCAGTACCGTTGTCTATGCATCTTCGAATATTTGAAGCCACTGCAGCATCAACTAGGGGGTGCCTCCTTTGAGCAAATGGCCCTCTACATTGCAGGAACCGGCTGAAAGAGAGAACAAAATGGTAGTGTAAAAATATTTAATTAATATTAAATTAAATACTAAATAACCGCACAGGCTACATTGTGGCATAATTTCAGGAAAATAATGAAACAAGAGGAGAGATGCATGCAGATGTGATATATTTTTTACTTCCACTGCTGGGAAATATGATTTCAAACCACATTTTAGCAAAGCAAAATTTCTGCCTCCCACAAAAACCAAAGTATCATGTCATAAGCACTCTCCCGTGTGGAACTAATGTCATCTTCCTAGGTTTCCATTGAGACTACACTTAATCCTTGTGTATGTTTTGACATGAACAATGGTGCTTGACAATGACAACCAAACACAAAAAATGTAAGAGCAAACATACGTAAATCCATAGGGTAAGAATCAATTAAGCTGCATCACCCAGATCCTGGGAGTTCGAAATTGCACAGGTCCCTACTGTATGTCAGTACAAATGTCCACGAGCCCTAATTAATTGCTAACCATGCAGAGTGACATGTGGGCTCACTCCAAATTCCTGTTTGACAACACAACTGTTATATCAAATCAACAAGTATTTGAGTATTGTGTTGAGGCATCTACAAATTTGACACTGGTTTTTATTTCTATTGCAAAAAGACCACTTGAATTGAATGACAGTTTTAGTAGCATTTTTGCAATTCTCCAGTGGCAAGCTTACAATGCGGTTCAAAGCAGTGGCAATCTTGCAATTTCCCCAAACTTTAAATATCTGTTAACTCTTAACTGTAATTCAACATATATAACACGAAAGTGTGCTTGGATTACTAGTTAGTAGTTACAAACATGATAATGTTTCTGCAGGTCTCGGCTCAAATGAAAAGGCTGGAGGAAATTAAGATGCAAATCAGCCAATCAAGTTACAAATCAAGTATAGAACCTCAATGCACAATTTATAGCATTACTATTTTCCTTTTTTCACTTTTATTCACTACCTTTTAAGCCACATTAATGATTTGCAATTAATAACACTACTATTTTTTTCCTCTTTTGAGTCACAGAAGGTGGGGTAATCTTCTTGTCTAAGTTAATTGTTAATTATCTTGGAAAATCCCTTTAAACAATATGCACCTACCATAGAGCTTCTACCATCTAGTTTCAGTTTCAGACCAGAGGTGAAAACTGAAAAATATTAATACTCTTCAGTACTTATCACTATCAGGTACCAACTGTTCAATCATCAAAAATCAAATTATTCCAGTAGATAGGACAGATAAAAGACTGATTAAAGATCAGCCCTGAACTGATCAGGTCTGTCATTTTCTTTCCCTATAAATCAAACATTCTATTTATTTCCATATGAAGGTGTGCTAGCTTACATTAGAGATTTTTTTCCCTCCAAACAGCACTAAAGGGTATGACCTGAAAACAGCAATATCATGCAAGTTAAAGACTCTAATATTATTTTGTTTGGAATTAGTAGTATGGTGTCATGCAAAACAATCGTATAATGAAAACGAATAATCACAATAATGGAGAAGCATCAAACTAAAGTCACATACTTGCAGGGTAGCATTAGATACGAAATTTTCAAATCAATGAGCAACTCAAATACCATGGTCTCAATCTAGCACGTCAGCCAATATATGATTAAGTAATTATAATCTATGATAAATAGAACCCAAAAAATAGCCTGTTAGGCAAACCGCATGCTATCAGATGCAAAACACCACAGCACTCTGCGGATTAACTTCTAGTTTTCTATGCTATCCGCTGTAAACTATATGACCATAAACCAAAGACCACACATTTATTACATAGAGTGAGCAAGCTGAACATGAACCGCGCTACCAGCAGAGACTTTTCTAGCAGCTGAATGAGGAAACACTAATAGTAGAGAGAATCCTAATATATCAGAAGGATGTCACTAGTTCCCATTTCTAGCAAAAAGCATGTCTTCAAAACGGCGAAACCAAGCATGTCCCATTCTAATACTCAAAACCACCAAAACAGAAGCCCACAACGAAACAGACAGAAAAGCAGTACTAAGTTTTGCTTGATAAGTACCCAAATCCTTGCACCTGAAATTAGCAAACGGTTGCCTGCCCCTACCTACTTCCCCAAGAGGGTGAGCCTTCTAACAGCAAAACGAGCACCTTCCAGTACAGTTCGCTTCTGATACTCAAAATCACAGCAGAGATGCTTACGTCGTGTCTACAAAAATAGCAGTAGTTTTGTTCGATTCTAAGCGGAACAAGCTGACCCTTGCGTCGAAATCAAATTGGTCTGAAACTAATTGAGTGGAAGGCAAGCATATGGGGGTAAGGGTGACGAAGCACCGACCAGTTCCTGCCGAGCACCTCCTCAGCGCGGTATCCCGTGGCCTCCTCGAACCCGCGGTTGACGTAGATGATGGGGCAGTCGGGCTCGAGCGCGTCGGTGACGACCAGCCCGCACGGTCCGGACGCGCGTAGCATGCCTTCGATCGCGAACGTGAACATCCCGCCGGCCTCGCCGCCGTCACCGGCTCCCGCCACGCTCTCCTCCTCCTCCTCTTCCTCCTCCTCCTCGCCGGCGGCGACGCTGCCGGCGCCGTCGGACTCGCTGTCCCACTCCATGGCGGAACCCTAGGTCCGGATCCGGGGGCTCCCCACCGCGGCACGGTCAGCCCATGGGAGCCGCGCGCGCGCGCGCGAGGCGTGGCGCGGGGGATTAGGGTTTGGTGCCCTGGCTGGCTGGCTCGGGATTGGGTTTTGCGGGGGAGGCGACGGGGAGGCGGGCGGAATGGGCGGAGGTGGTGGGTTCGGGGCTTGGGTTGGAAGGAAGCCAGAGAGCAGCCTCGCTGTCTCCGGGGAGACGCCAACGAGTGGACGGGACAGGGGGCACAGTGCCCGTCAACCGACTCGCCTGGGCGCTTGGAAGCGTCCGGTCCGGGGGATCTGCGCCGTTGGGGCATCCTGGCGGGGTTACGTGGACGGCTGGGATGGGCGGTTTGGTGGGGAGAGGCCAAGGCCAGGTACCGCGAGGTACGGATCAAGTCGGTCTGCTCTCATGCTCTGGCTGCTGCTGCTGCTGCCCCTAGTGCTCGCTCGTGCGCACCAGCTGAACTGCTACCTGGAGCGCCGTGGTTTGTTTGTCCTATCGGTTATCTGCATGTTGCTTAAGCTTCGCCACGGTATCTTGTGATTCTTGTCGTGGCATAATTAGTCAGGTAGATGGGAAAAAAACCATCGTTGTAGGCAAAATAAGAATGGTAGATGTGAATTTTGTAATATCACTGAAAGCCTATTTTATATTGTGTTTGCCATGTTGCTCGTATGGTTTCTTTAAGACTCATATTTTTTCGCTCTCTTCTACTCCCTTCATTTTTTTAGGCGTCGTATAATTTCTTTTTGAAAAGCAGCGGTAAAATATGGTATATACTGGTCCATTCTTTGATCCCATAAAGAATAAAAACTAATGCAGTTAAGCCGCTACGTGTACAGGCCTCGGTCCTGCGGAGAATTGAATCAGCACGCACGCAGACGGTGGAGTTTGCATGCGAAGACTAATGGACGGGCTGCATAGCTGCATACAAGGGAGAAAACGATGCACTCATTAATCGCTGGAGAGTGGTTACCGGGAAGATTACGCGGTGCTTAACCACCTCCTTGGTCTGTGCGCTAGAGGATTATATAACACCTAAAAAAAGAAAGGAGTATTTGTATTAGCCTAGTTAATGTTTACATAACTCTTTTTTTTTTTGAGAAATCAATCCAAAGTTGGTTGAAGCCTCGAACGATCGAGAGCTCGAAGAACTGAAGAAGAAATGGAGCGATCTTCGGGGTTTCGGTTGGGTGCCGGATTTGGCCTCTAGCGTCATGCCACGGTGCCACCGACTACTTGCCGCTCGGCCGCTCGGGTGTGTTTGCCGTGAGCCAGTGGCATTCGTGTTTGTTGTCAGTCTATCCGTCGATCTGGTAAGGCCTGTATCTGTGGCGTTGAAATCGTGATGGCGGTGCTAGCATGAGGTACCAAACTAGAATTGTGATTACTCCTGGTACCAAGAGATGGATTGAAATTTGAAAATTGATCTCAATGATACGAGAAGATCTGCATCAATGGCTAGAGCAACTGACCAAAGCAAGAGTTACTAACTACAAACCAAGTCATTTTTGTGGTGTTTTATGAGCTTTATTAGATATCTTGTTTTGCATCATAGTGTTGTGGTTTGCATGGCAAGAAAATATATAAACCCTGTTTGGCGGGATTTCTACCAGCTCCAGCTCCTCCGGAGGAATCATACCAAATGTTTTGTATGAATTATTTTTAATAAAAAATAGAGAAGCTGAAGCTGTTATGTTTTGTATGAATTATTTTTAATAAAAAATAGAGAAGCTGAAGCTGTTTTGGAGAAGCCGTGTGGTTCCTCTAAAATGGCTGTGGCTCCTCAGCTCGTCAGGAGGAGCCCAGCCAAACGGGCTCTTGTGGCTAGAGTGATGCCCAAAGAGGAGAGAGAAGATTTGGGCATCACTCCATACACTGTGGCTGGTGGTGCTAACTCAGAGTAGTGCCACAAAAATGGGAAGCTGGGCATCTACATTCACCGCTCCCCAAATATTAAACAAAAGTAAAGTTAATGTAGCGATAGGAGGCAATTGAAACTGGACATTCACTCTGCATCCACCCAACGGCTACATTGAACAGACACCAACGGCTACATTGAACGGTCACCAGAATTTTACCGTTCCTCATCTGGGCCAAAAGTGCTATATATACATAGGCCATATACATGAGCATACAAATCTATGCTCCCATCTGATACAAAAAAATTATATTGCTCTCCTGTTGTAGTCATGGCGAACACTTCCTCTTCCTTCTCAGATACGTTGAATTCTGCAATCAGTAGTGGAGAGCCACAAAATCAAATTAGTCAATAGCAGCACCATTTCCCTCCAACCCAATACCCCATGAACTATCCACCACCACAATTCCCTCCCAATTTTAACCCTCAGTATTCACACCCGTTCAATCCATATGGAGGCCAATCAAGCTTCCCGTTCAATCCATTCACACAAGGAAGGTATCAGGGTGCTTACCAGGGCATGAGGCAACAACAACAACAGGGAGGTGGACAAGCAACACCAGTTGGATCCACCATCTTCTTCCAAGGTAGTGATTCGCAAGCTGACGAGAGCAGCCCTGTTGGTTCAGCTTCTCCGGTGTCCCAAGAGCAGCTTCGCCGGGAAGATCCTGTTGACACAGCAGATTGGAGTGAGAGGGGTGAGAGCAGCCCTGAAGAAAGCCCAAAGAAAGAAGGGCGTGTGTGTTGGGGTGAGGAGGAAAACGTTAGGTTAGTAAGTGCTTGGTTGAAGTTTTCCAATGATCCAATTCAAAGAGTTGATAGAAGGGGAGATAGGTACTGGAAAGATGTTGCAGCAGAGTACAATTTGCATGCACCCAAAGAGCAAAGAAGAACAGCTGCTAAGTTGAAAAACCATTGGAGCAAGACTATACCTTTTATTACTAAGTTCAATGGATGTTATGACAAGGCAAGGAGAGAGCATGCTAGTGGTGAATCTGATGACCAAGTCGTGGAAAGAGCCCGTGAAGAGTACAAAAAAGTTGTTAACAAAACGAGACCTTTTGCATTGGAGTATTGGTGGAAAGCAGTGAAGGATCAGCCCAAGTGGAGTAAAGCTTACCCAATTGAAGAAATGATGAACAAGAGAAGTAGGCTGAATGCATCAGGAGCTTATTCTTCTTCAAATCAAGAAAGCGAAGATGCAGACCCTTCAGCCAGGTGCCGACCACCAGGGCGAAATACCTCCAAAGCTCAACAAAAAGCAAAGGGCAAGTCAGTACATTCAGAAGGTAGTATTTCAAATGAAAATGTGAACCTGTTCAATGAACTTCAGTTAAGAAAAGCTATTGCTGCTGAAAAAATGGCTGAAGCAACCCTTACCAAAGCACAAGCTGCACAAGCCAAAGCTTAAGCTGATAGCAAGATGGCAGAAGCTGAGAAGGAAAAGACAAAGCTACAGATGATGGGTAAGTACATGGCATTGCTAGATAAAGACACTACAGGCTATGATGAAGTTACCAAGGCACGACATGAGCAAATGCTGACCTTCTTAGCTAATCAGCTTTTTAGTTGAAATGATTTATTTTTTTACTAGTTCACTTGTATTACCTCTCTAAATTAAATGAATATCACTGTACTACCTCTTTGAATCAGAATATGTATCAATGAGCTACTATCAATGTATTAACTTGTTGGTTCTATATGTATAACTGTGATATCTTGCCTTGTATGAATATAGGTACATATGTCCCCAGGTGACCTGTAAAGAAAAGAAAAATGCAGTTGAAAAAATGAACTAGCTGTTCTGACAAACTAGCAGTTGTAAAAACTAGCCGTTGTGAGATCCCTCCTACAAAAGGAGGACCCTTTCATTCTTCCATACCCACTTCAAACCATTTCAACCAGCAGAAATTTCCTACTCTGCCAGTAAGAAAATCATCCTACTCTACCCAAGCAAACCATCCTACTCTACCAGCAAGCAACACTGGTGGAAATGGAATCAAATTTTCCCTTGGAAACCCCTGAAGATTGTGATAGTGATGCTGAAGTTGATAACTTCTTTTCAGACTTCATGAATGATCCAGTTGAGGCTCAGATTGAGGCACAAATCAGAGCTCAAATTGAGGCACAGCGGAGAGGTACGTCTACTCAGTACCGAAGATTTTGTAGAAGACACATAGAAAGAGATCGTGAAGCTGCTAGGGATCAATTGATGTCTGATTACTTCATAGAAAATTCAGTATACAATGACTTTCAATTTCGACGGAGGTATAGGATGAAGAAGCACCTATTTCTACACATTGTGCAAACTCTTAGTTCATGGTCTCCTTATTTTTGCCAAAGAAGTGATGCATTTGGGAAGGCGGGCTTTTCATCCTTGCACAAATGCACTGTTGCCATGCGGATGTTAGCATATGGAACGCCAGCTGATTTATGGGATGAAAATCTACGAATTGCTGAAACCACAATTATTGAGTGCATGGATAACTTCTGTAGAGGTTTGATTGAGTGCTTTAGTCCTACATACCTAAGAAAACCAACTAGGCAAGACATCGACATATTACTTCATATAGGATCTGCTCGTGGGTTCCCAGGCATGTTGGGAAGTGTAGATTGCATGCATTAGCAATGGAGAAATTATACGGTGGCATGGAAGGGGCAGTATACCCGTGGAGATCAGGCTGGACCTACTGTTATGCTAGAAGCTGTTGCCGGGTCAAACAATGACATCAATGTCCTTAATAGATCCCCTCTATTCACTGAAATAGTACAAGGGAGAGCTCCAGATGTTCAATTTACAGTCAATGGCAATGAGTACAACATGGTTTACTACCTAGCATATGGCATTTATCCAGAGTGGGCAACATTTGTGAAAACAATCCATTTGCCTCAATGCAGCAAAGACAAACTGTTTGCAGAACATCAAGAGGGAGCAAGGAAAGATGTGGAGCGTGAATTTGGTGTTTTGCAAGCTCGCTTTGCCATTCTACGAAGCCCGGCTCGCATGTGGCAAGTGCAATCACTCGTTGAGATTATGTATGCATGTATTATATTACACAACATGATTGTGGAGGATGAAAGGGATACTTTTACGGTTCGCTATGATCATGACTACGAGTATGACTATGACAACGGTACCTCCACACCACTGTTAAATTATGGACATGGGCCAATTCATGGGTTTGCTAGAGCTCTAGAGATAGAAGAAGATATTCGGAATCGAGATATGCATCGCCGTCTCAAAGCATATTTGGTTGAATATATATTTCAGCATTTTGGAGGTGGTCAAGCATAGAATTATTTAGTTTCTCAATAATATGTGTGAACTGCTAATGTGTACTCTCTATTATTATTGTCGGGCATGTTGTGTTGAAATGTACCACTTTAGTTTTTACTTCATATCATTAATCACAAGCATGTCGTGTTGTATTCTATCAAGACTCCAACTAGTCAAGTATTCCTAAGTTAACTTTAGATTAACCTCTCTTGTTTTGCTTTGCTGTATTTATCCTATGCTATTTCTCAGCGCCCTACGAATCAAAATCATCTGTACATCACAAAGAATAGAATAGAGTATTAGAGTACGTACCTGCCTTAGGACTGATCGACGCATCAGGTCGCAGGACAACGGCAACAGCGGCAGCAGGTGCGCTGCCGTCCTGGTCGATGGTGACGGGAGGGGCGGATCGACGCGCCGCCATTCTTCGCGTGGCCGACTGCTCCACGGCATCGCCCTTCTCCAGCGCGGACGCCTGCTCGACGCCGGCCCCCTTCTCCACGCGACCGCGGCCTAGGCGGCGCCGCCGTTCTCCGCGCGTTTGCCTGCTCGACAGCGCCGTCTTTCTCCCCGCGGCCTCCACGGCGCCGTCCTTGTCCGCGCGGCTGCCTGCTCGACGCCGCCGCCGTTCTCCTCGTGGCCGGCGGCTCTCCCGCGCCATCCTTCTCCTGCGCGGCCACCTGCTCGACGGCGTCGCCATTCTCCCCGCGACCATCTGCTCCACTGCTTTCTCCTTCTGATTCGACCGGATCTGTGCAATTGAACGGGTGCTGAAGCCATATCATCATGTGGGAGCTCGAATTACTTGAGGGATGGAGAGATCGAGCTAGCGCTCTGCCGGTTTGGAGGAAGGCGGAGGGAGCAAGGAAAGAACGAACAAGACATTTCTCTGCGGATGTCGCGCGAAGGAAACGGAATCGTCCCGATATTTTATTTCTCGTGGGGCCCACATCGAGGATAGCAACGTCGCCCAATTTTCACCGCACTGCAGCTATCCGATAGCGATGCCTCTTCTACTTTGGTGGATCCCACTATTTTGTGGGCATCACTCCCACATTGTGGCCGGACTAATGACCTCGTAACTCGATTGGATCTCTGGAGAGTGGAGACCAATGGTTAACAAACATGTGCAAGTCACCTACCTGTCACTGTCAGTATGCTCATATTCAGCCTTTCAGTTCACCTCACTTTGTCCCGGCGTTGACTCTCCCGTGATCTCCGCCGGATGGCAGCTGCCACGGCCGTCTTCGCCCCAGCCAGCACCACCACCGCAGCCGCAGCCGCCGCAACTACTCATGCGGCCTTGCGATTGCACGCTCGTCGTCATTGTCGTGTGGCGGTGTCCGCCGGCGCCCGATACTGCCGTCTTGCGGCTATGGACGCGCCCCCCTGATTCCGGCGTCTGACCACTGGGGCAATTGGACCTTCCTCCTAAGCACCGCCGCGCTGGGCACCTGGTCGGAGAAGCGAAGCCCCGTGGGGAAGGCGCTGACCGGAGCTCTGGTGAGCGTGCTGCTGGGGCTGGCGGCCAGCAGCGCCGGCGGGGTGGCGGCGGACGCCCCGGCCTACCGCGTGGCGCTCGACTACCTGCTGCCGCTGGCCATCCCGCTGCTGCTCTTCCGCTCCGACCTCCGCCGCCGCCGCCGCGGCGTGTTCCGCTCCACCGGCGCGCTGCTGCTGGCCTTCCTGCTCGGATCTGGTTCGTGTCTGTCGTCTAGTATCTTCCTGCGTCGTGCTACTGTTGCATCTCTGAAGATCTTCCGGCGTGCCATGCTTGCTTTCCCGCAGTGGCGACGGCGATTGGCACGGTGGTGGCGTTCCGGCTCGTCCCGATGTGGTCGCTGGGGCCGGACAACTGGAATATCGCGGCAGCCATGATGATCCGCCACATCGGTGGAGGTAAGGTATACATCGCTCTCGCTCTTCACCGCTGCGGCATGCCTGAAACTGCTCTGAACTGACGGCTCGCCGGCCGTCAGTCGTCAGCTTCGCCGCCGCTTGTGAAGCCCTTGGAGTCTCTCCGTCAGCACGGGCAGCCGGGCTAGCTGCTGGCGACGCCATCCGCGCACTCTACTTCACAGCCCTCTTTGCATTAGCTGCCATGATTCATGCGGAAGACTCGCAGTCAACGGGAGAGAGCTCCAAACCGTTGGCCGCGGCTGGCAATACGCCACCTGCTGCGTCAAGCGCCATGGCCGTGGCTGTGGCGTTTGCCGTATGCAGAGCAGGAAAGCTCGCGACGAGCATGCTGGGGCAGTTGGGCATACAAGGGGCAAGCCTTCCCTACAGAACAGCGACCGTGGCGGTGGCTTTGGCAACCTTCTTCCCCTCTCAAATCGGGAAGCTTGCGCCGTCAGACGAGACCCTGGTTGGGATTGTGATGCAGGCAAGCATTTTTTGTTTCTTTCTACCTTCCTTTCTGAGATCAAGCAGAGTCACAAACACTAGTACGACTTTGTGCAAATTAACGCAGCTGATGCCTGTGCATTTCACTGAACTTGTTGCATTGGCAGGTACTCTTCGCAGCTGCGGGATCTAGTGGAAGCATCGGCAACGCCATCACCACAGCGCCCGGCATATTCGCGTTCGCGTCCGTGCAGGTCGCGGCGCATCTCCTGGTGACTCTCGGCGTGGGGAAGCTGCTCGGGTTCGACGGGAAGCTGCTGCTGGTGGCCTCAGCCGGGAACGTCGGCGGCCTGACCGCAGCCGGCGGGATGGCCGCCGCGAAGGGCTGGACTTCTTTGGTGGCTCCGGGGATCCTCGCGGGCATCTTGGGAATCGCCATCACCACCTTCGTGGCAGTTGCTCTCGGTGCGGTTTGTGTCTACTTCTTGCTCTGGATCGTCAACCCCATCACCATCGCCATGGGAATCGGAATCAGTTTTGGTAGGCTTGTCCTCGAGAACTTCGTGGCAATCGGTGTCGGTGTGCTTGCCCTCCTTAAGTTCAGGAAGTAGCAGTGGACAGTGAGCAGCAGGAGGGTGTGCGTTTTCATGTCTCTTCTAAGTTCTAACCCATCAAATTTGTGGAATTCACGGGAGAGAGAGAAAAAAGGCCTCACTGACACTGAGCTTGGCAATCAAATTTGTGGAAATTCTATCCTGATATTATTTTGAAATGAGCAACTTTGTGCAATATATTTGGAAGATGAACATAAAACATATGGATGTTAGCTGACGTCCGAATTGAGGTAATTTTATCTGTCAGAAGCAAATAGCAGCATTTATATCAGACCAAAATATATTCACAGCACTGACACTGCGCCTTGAAATTGATATTTCAGACAATACCAAGCATTTGAAGTATCCTTATTTTTTGTCAACAGTTCAACACACTCTACCTTAAAAAAAGGCATAGCTAAACCTCTGGAATACATATACATCTCAGTCTCAGCCTTCCGACAGCTGAAGAATCCATTACTGTATACAGAACTACGAGATGATTGCACAGGCAGTAATGTCTTCACCAGTTGCAGACAAAGCCTGAAAGAGTTCCAACATAAGGCACCGAATTACAATTGTGATTACTCCTGATACTAAAAGATGTATTGAAATATGAAAATAACCTCAATGACACAAGATGATCTGCATCATGGACTAGAGCATGTGATCAAAGCAAGATCTACTAATTGCAAACGAGTCATTTTGTCGTGTTTTATGAGCTTTAGGTATCTTGCTTTGCCTCATAATATTGTGGCTTACATGGCAAGAAAATCTAGCTAATGGCATCATAAGGATCTCCAGAGATCAATAGCCACCAAGAAACATTCACGAGCAGAATACGAATCGGACACAATCACAAATGAAATAGTCACTGCAAGCTCATCTAGTGATGATTTTGGCAGAAATATTTCAAATGAAACTAGAAATATGATCCCACGAGGCAAAAATGAGTAACTTTATGATGTGCCCTGCAAACTCTTTGAAATAATTGGTACCAACAACCATATTCAAGCGAATATTTAGATTAGATGTGAAAATGATGTATGTTAGACTTTTCAAAAAAAGAATTTTAGTAAAAACATTTAGTTCGCACAAAACCAGAGTTGTGTTTCGGATGTCGGCTGTGCTGGTTTCCATAATCGCTAATTTAGTGATTGGATAGTGTAATTACCAAAACAAATGCATCAATGAAGTCAGACCAAAAGAAGACTATGGAGAAGACCTCGGAACACAATCATACCATAAGATTAATGAACAAGTGCATGGAAAGGTTGAGGGAAAAGAAAATGATACTAGAACACAGATGCAAGAGGAGAGCTTAAATTTGCCAATATACCAGTAGACTGGTCAATGCTAACACAGTATATTCAAGTAAAGCCTTGCAACTCAATGCTTTTTGGATGAAGACACTAACGATAGAAACCAAATTAATAATGCACAACTAAGTAATCTTTTATCACAATCTACTAATAATAGTCACCCTCGATCTAGTCCCCCGACAATAAACTGGCCAAATATAACATATGAGATATGAAATATTCAAGTTTAGCCCAGTGGTCACAAACCAGGGCTCATTTTTGGTGAATTTATTGTATTGCATCCTGAAAGCAAGAAAGTGCCTTGTATATTTCTTGATCAGCAGTTCAGCACAGACACTTGCGAAATCTCATTGAAAAAAAAAAATCCCCAGCTAGAGTACCCAGAACTAAGGATCTTAGAACAAGCAAACATATTAAGATGTGCAGCCTGATTTTGTTTTCCTCTTGTCTGAATTCTGTATTAAATTCAACAGAACGAAACCTTACTAGGTCTCCTTCGAACCGATCAAGTCATATCATCACTGAAATTATTACAAATGCATGCTCACACTAAGAAAATATTGCACCTTTTATCATACACTCAAAATTCTATCGCGTGCTGAACAAGAGTAAGATCGTGCATGAGTAAGATTACTCTACCTGGTGTGGAGCCATGTGTCCAAGGCAACCATGGCAGCTTCTCTTTTGAAAGAAAACAGGATATAACAAAGGGCAGGCAACTAAGAGGCATATACCTATGTGTGTGTTCCGTATACATCTAGAGAACTTATGAGTGACTGATTGTCATGCAAACTGCCTCAGTGTTGAGACCACTCGATGCTCTTGAGGTCAATGCCAGCCTTGGCCATCTCATAGAGTGGGCTCATGTCACGGAGTTTCTTCACCTGACGCACAGTGAGCTCAATTGCTCTGTCAACCTCTTCCTCTGTGGTAAAGCGGCCAATGCCAAAGCGAATAGAGGTGTGTGCCATGTCCTCCTCCACCCCAAGTGCCCGCAGCACGTATGAGGGCTCCAAGCTGGCACTGGTGCAGGCACTACCGCTTGACACAGCCACCTCTTTCAGCCCCATCAGCAAGCTCTCTCCCTCCACATATGCAAATGACAAGTTCAGGTTGCCTGGGTAACGGTGTTCCATGCTTCCATTGATGACAACCTCATCGACCTGCGCACGGATGCCATCGAGCAGCCTCTGCTGCAGAGCACTGACTCGCCTATGGTCATAATCCATCTCTTCAGCCGCAATCTCACAGGCAGCACCAAATCCAACAACAAGCGGTGTGGGCACCGTGCCACTGCGGATGCCACGCTCCTGCCCACCACCACTCATCTGTGGCTCAACCCTGATACGCGGACGCCGGCGAAGGTAGAGCGCCCCCACGCCCTTGGGGCCATAAATCTTGTGCCCGGAGAGGGACATGAGCCCAATCCCCATCCTGTTTACATCAATCGGGATCTTCCCCAGCGCCTGCGCGGCGTCAGTGTGGAACGGCACGCCTTTCTCTTTGCATATGCGCCCAATCTCCTCGAGCGGCTGCACGACGCCGATCTCGTTGTTGACGGCCATGACGGAGACGAGGCCGGTGTCGGGGCGGATGGCGTCCTCGAGCTGCGCGAGGTCGACGAGCCCGTCGCTGCGCACGGGGAGGTAGGTGACCTCGAACCCCTCCTGCTGCAGGTAGCGGCAGGAGTCGAGCACGCACTTGTGCTCGGTCTGCGTGGTGATGACGTGGCGGCGGCGGTCGCGGTAGAAGCGCATGACGCCCTTGACGGCGATGTTGTTGCACTCGGTGGCGCCCGAGGTGAAGAAGATCTCGCGCGGGTCGGCGCCGACGAGGGAGGCGACGCGGGCGCGCGCGGCCTCGACGGCGGCCGCGGATTCCCAGCCGTAGAGGTGCGTACGGGAGTGCGGGTTCCCGTAGCGGGAGAGGTAGAAGGGGAGCATGGCGTCGAGCACCCGCGGGTCAACGGGGGTCGTCGCCTGCATGTCCATGTACAGCGGGCGGCCCGAGATGCGCACGCCCTTCACGGTGATGGATTCCTCCTCCTCCTCCTCCTCCGAGGCCGCCGCCACCGCGGGCGCGGCAGCCGTGGAGAGGGCGCGGACGGCGGGGGCGCCGCCGCGGAGGAAGAGCGGGAGGAGGCGGCGGGAAAGGGCCATGGCGTGGGGTGGATTGGGGTGGGGAGGGAGGAGGTAGGGTTCAGGGGAGGGTTGGAATTTGGGGGCGCCGCAGCGGGGCTCCCGTTTCGGCGGAGGGGTGACGTGGGCGCAGTCGGAGCACGAGCTGGGGCACGCAAAGTGGTAGCGACCGTTTTCTAGAAAAGACCTTGGTATACCAGTTTACGTTCAAATACGATCCAAAATTGGATCGCGATTAATTTCGGACCTCTGTGAAATGTCGGATCATATAAGTGCGGCTCTGCGACGGCGCGGAGCAAATTGGTAGCGGCTATTTTACACAATACTCCTCTTTCTTAACATATACTCCCTCCATCCTAAAATAAATACAATTTTAGAACTGAGCACGCAAACCAATGTTAGGTGTGTAATTATAAAAATATCTCTTATCCTTTATAATAAGTGGATACCTTATCTTTTATGGTAGTTAGATTAAAGTTAGCAAATTTTATGGGACAAATTTGAACTCTATTTGCAATTATTTTGGGACAGAGGCGGTACCATCAAACAGACCCCAAATTGGATCGCGATTAACCGTCCGATCGTTCATCCGCGGCTCTGGTCGCAGCCGAGGAGAAATGGCACGTGCAGTTTTCCCAAAACGACCCTGCGCTGACAGTTTCGGTGGCACCACGACGGCGGCGGCGACCGGCGACGAGGCGTGAACTGCCCCGATTTCGCAGCAGAGCAGGCAGGTGCTCGAAGCTTCCAGTCCGCCATGCCCCAAGCCACCACGGCCTCCACCGCAGCGGCGACGGCGAGGCTCCCCCGCGATGTTCTCCTCCGCATCGCGGCGCCGCTCCGCGAGCCCCTTGCCGCTGCGCCCTACGAGCCCCCCGCGGGCTCATCCGCCTCCGTCAAGTCCCTTCTCGCCTCTCTCCTCCCTTCCGCTTCCCCGGCCCAACCCCAGCCCGGGGCGGGCAAGGAGGCAGCGGACCTGCTACTCCTCTGCGCCGCCGTCCTCGCGAGCTCCCCAGAGCACCCCGCATTGCACTGGGTCCCGGCGGGCCTTGCGGGGGCGGCCGCCACCACGGTGGGGGAGATGGCGGCGGCGGGTGGGTGGGGCAGCGTCGGGGAGATGGTGGTGGCAGTGATGCCGGAGGTGGTGCCTCCTCTCAAGACCTTGGTGAAGGACTCGTGCGTTGACGCTGACAACGACGAGATTGGGGCTGTGAAGCCGCCCAAGGAGCATGCTGTGGTCTCCGCGCACCAGTTCCGGTGGCTGGTGTCTCAGGTTTGTGCTCTGTGAATAGTAATTGTGCATCGTTCTTGTCAATAGATGGGTTGTAAAACTGGTGCAAGTTTGCAAGTAGGAGAAAATTTCATACTCTGAATAAATTTACATTGATCTGAAATTGTTTGGCACTGGAGACTAGTACTAGCATCCCACAGCAGCAGAACAGTATTGGTAAGTGAAATAGTAAAATTGTGGCACTGGAGATGTTTACTTCAGTATCTATTTTTGTGTTTCAGGTTTGTTACCCTAAGCTTGGTGATTTGTGTTGGTTAGTCATTCCGTGTGCTCTGACAATCTTGGATCATTGGTCACCAGAAGTTAAGGTATGGACATATGGTGTCGCCGTTGATTGTTTGGTTTGTCTAGTGAGGATAGCAGTAGTATGGACTGCATATTAGTGCCAACTTTGTCTTAGTAGCATTTATTTAAATTTTGGATGCTGACTACACAGCTCAACCTTTGGTCATGTTAATGAACATTATTCCATATATTTGACAGGAACAAGGAATGGTTAGTTTCATACACATAGCAAAGAACGTGAAAGTAACGGAATTAAGTTTGTATGAAGATGCCATACTTGATGCATGCTGCCATAACATTCCTGCCGACGATGAGTTATGGTATCGTGTTGTTGAGGTATCTGTGCTATTGTTAACATGCACTCAGCGAAGTAATCCTCGTAGCCCCTGGTAAAATCTCTTTCCAGTTCAAATCTTTTTTCCCCTTTATTTTCAGTTCAGTTGTGATCAAGTCTGTTCTAGTGCTCTTCCTAGCTTATAAGTTCCATGTAGAGAAACCTATCCTGTTGGTTTTATTGGAGTATGCATATTCAGAAATGCATATGATAATATGTGGCTTCTATTGCTCTCTTTCAATTTACGAGCTGTGCACTATGGTATCCCATTTAAACTTTACAACTAAAAAATAGAGAGATGACTGGGGAAAATGATTGCCTTTTGTTTAATAAAATTTAAATGAGGCACTGCTATTTTCATAACTCCATCTGGTGGGAAATTAAAGTTTACCAATTGAATGGTTTGGAACTTTGAAAACTTCAACATATTTTAGGGAAATACATCATTTTCTGTATGTAATTGAGATATAGAATCATTGTTGAAGAGCCTAAGGTACAATGCTTATTAGTTAATGTGGGCAAGCTAGTAAAAATAGATTTACTGAAGTAGTGAAGTTTTCTTAGATGGATACTGAATTAAGTTACTGGCTTGACTATTGGTTGATATTTTTCATGCTAATATAAGTTTCAGAGTTTCATGATTACACTGCATAATTGCAAAATCTGGTTCGACTGTAATATATATAAATCTCTTGTGTTTTTCTCAAACTATCTCATATCTTCTTATTCGAATTCGTTTTTTAATTGGTTGCAGGTATGATCGTATGCTCAGTGAGATGTTAGGCCATCTGGAACGGCAACCACTAAATAAAGAACACCGTGTTGCATGGCTGACCCTTATTGAGCCAGTTTTTGATGCTATGGGCCTCTTCTTATTGGCTCATTTTCGCCGCCTTTTCTCGCTCTTTTTCCAGTGGATGCATACTGATGATGATAAGACAGTTCCTCTGGTAAGCAAAAATTTCGTGGTCATGTGCAATACAGTTAATTACTCTTTAGAGTAAGGACTACGCTAAATCTTTTATGGTATGGAGTTTTCTTATATACTTGATTATGGAATTTTGATATTTCAACTGTGAATTCTTTTCAGGTTTTGGAGCAAATGCATGCCATCATCAAGCTTACCTGGATTAGGAAATCACCTTATACTTTAAGGTATTAGGAGTTATGATTTATCATTTATGTCATAGTTCTTACTTACCATGTTCTGCTTGTTGTGCTCACTGTATCTGAAAATTCCAAAGGTGTAATGATGTTTAATTAGCTACTAGTTGCCTCCAACTCACTCCCGTTGTGTTTAGGCTGGTGGATGAACTTGTTCTCTTGTATAAAGAGTCAGCGACAAGGAGCAGCCGTGAGGTCATACGAACTCATATCCTGGAAATGCTTGTACTGCTTCAGAAGTAAGGAACTCTTCTTCACTAGCACTTCTAGTTTCTAGACCACACGCATAGTATCACATTAAGAGCTACTTAGTGGTGATCAGACTTTAAAAATCCATTTGGTTCAAAAGAATTCTTTAAACCAGTGCATTCCCTGTCGCTGGCTACTATTCCACAGCCTAGGTGTTCCTAGTTTGCAGAGTTGATATCCTGTCTTTGTTCGGCTTGTCTGCTTTCAGCTTCTTTCGGCTTATTCTCTCTCACAGAATACTATTGAACCAGCCTAAATCTGTCGAAATCCAGCCTGCCAAACAGAGCTGGATTGACCTATTTGGAATGTTTGAGATGACTTGTGCTACTGATTGAAGATAATTTATCCACTGCAGCAATGCAATTATCAGAATGGACTTGCTGCCGGGGCTACACTATTCCATTTTGAGGGATGGATCTGATCTGAGCACACATCTATTCTCATTATCGCCATAGACAGCTGAGATTTGTTGGTTGTCTCGTATCATTTTGCACTAAACACCCCTTTTTCTCCTGAGGGATGAGAGTAGGGTGTGCTGTTCACATATGTCATGTTGTTTTAGGTTGCATTATCCACTATTTAACATACCACAAATGAGCTTAAACATGAAAAGGCGATCCATATGAAAATGTTAACATGCAATTTCTTGTATTTATTGCTGCATTCCACCACTGTTTTTGCCTTGGATACATCTTTTTCTTATAGTAATGGTGTGTGCTGATGCAGTTGCAAGGGACAACAATTTGAGGAGGCTTGGAAGAAGCATGAACTTGACCCAGACTTGACAATGCTGCTGTCAAGTTTCAATCAGCTTTGTATAAAAAATGGTTCACCAGGATGTTGAGTTTAACTAGGTATTCTCAGTGTAAATATTTCACCATTGCTATTCCGGCTGGCTTGGCTTAGATTTCTTCTCCGTTGTAATGCCGATGCCGCGTGGTGGTCTTTCCCCTTGCCGGTCAAGTTTTTTTTTTCTGCCTTTCCGGCCTACAGAACGAAATCAGCTCTGATTCTTGTGGCAAATCCCATTCAAAATTCCAAAGTATCCGTAGGGGCAATGGAGGCAAGGTATGAACTACTCATTCCTTGTGTTCGATGTTTAGCTTAGATGAAATGGCACTGCTGCTGCAGCAGCTAGATGCTGCAAAGTGTATATTGCTAATAGGTGCAGGGATTGTTCCGGATGGCGCCGGACTCCCTGCTTGCTCGGGACTCCGACTCGCTGCTGCTACCGCCGCCGCCGCCGCCGGCGGCCGGTGACCCACCGGCAGCACACCACCATGCTTCTCCTGCTTCCATACCTATCCCTTCCACGGTTGAGGAGGCGCTGAACTTGCATTATTGCTCTGACTCGGAGGAGGATGAGGGACCGGAGGATAGTGCATTGAAGGCCGACGTAAATCCAGGTGAGTCATCAAGGAGGAGAGATGCTAATGTGAAGGATGCTGGGCGACTACTCCACTCCGTCGTTGTGAAGCCAGCATCCCATCGAGTGTCCTACAAGGAAGCTCTGGTAGGAAGGAGGACCTTTCTGCCCGATTCAATGCTGCTACTGAAGCAAGAGGGGGATGGAGCGTGGAGAGGAAAAAGGGGAGAGGAGGCAGGGTCCCAGTCTGGGACCGCCTGGACGCCAGTTCAGGGCGCATTCATGACCGGTTTGGTGGGAAGGTGAGCATTCATGCGAGGCTGGGAGAGAGGAGGCACATCAAGAAGCATCTGGGTGCTCGCGAACCACCGGCTGGCAGTCTACTTGCGCTCCTCAGAGCAAGGGCAGACAACCGGTGTTTCAACTGTTTTGCTCGCGACCACCGCATTGCGCACTGCAGAGATCCACCTAGGTGTGTCTTGTGCTCCAAATCTGGTCACAAGGTGCGCCATTGCAAGAGCTCTCTGGGTGCGGGGGGGTCCGAGGTCAGGGCTTCACCGGCGAGTAGGGAGGAGAGAAGAAAGGCGAAACCAAGGAAGAAGATGGAGTTCGTGCCAGGGGAGCCGGAGAGGTGTCCGGCACGGGTGACCGTCTGTGTCGATCACACAGCGGTCATCAGGGATGCGGAGCGCGACATTCGGCTGCACTCGCTCATCGGCGTGCAGCTGGATGCAAGGATGAGGTTGACTTGTGAGCAGGTGCGTCGGGATGTTCTACACCAACTACGCATCCTGGAGCACGCGCTGGGCATCACCAAGCTGAAGGACGCCACCTTCCTCCTGCGTTTCGCGCAGCCGGCACTGCGTAATGCAGCGCTAGGGAGGGGGCTGCTGAATGCTAGCCGAACTCGGCTGCACATCCCGCCATGGACGCGCCAGTTCGGTGCGGTGGCGACGAGCAAGCTACCCTATCGGGTACGTGTATGCATCGAAGGAATTACTGCTCATGTTGTTCACGTTGAGGCTATTAGCAAGTTGTTTCCCGCAACCACGGTCATAGATAGTATTGACTCTGAGAAAAGGAGTGAAGATGAGCGCGCCTGTGTGTGTGTGTCTGGATTACTACGTTTGATCCTGATGGCATTGAGGTTGAGGGAACCCTAAAAATGGAAGAGCCAGTGGACTTCACGAAGGAGCAGCACAATGAGTTCTTCATGAGGCTTGGGAACATGGAAGTTCCAGAGGTGAGGTCTGGTGCGGCCAACTTGCTGGATTATGAGGTGATCGTTCATATCGATCAGGTGGTTGATTTCACTTCTCCACGGGGGAGCCCATCCTGGCAAAGTTATGAAAGTGAAACGAGTGGAATCCCGGATGAGTCTCTGGAAGATGAGGGGCTTGAGAGACATAGTTTTAGATGGCAGCTTGGTGTCCCAGATGGTAGACGCTCGCCAAGACGCACTCCAGTTCATGAGCGTCTGGGTGAGAGACGTAGGAACAGGTCGCCGCCGGGTGGAGGAGCCGGCAATCCTGGGCTCATGCAAGTTCCACCACCACCGCATGGAGCTTTCCGTGGAGCTGGAGGCAATAGGTCTGTGCAAGGAGGCCGTGGCAATGGGGGAGGGTCAGGCTGGTAGAAATTGGGGCCAGCACTCCCATCGTTTGCCGGAGGAGGAAGAAGATCATAACATCTTGCCTGTCGGAGTTCGTGAAGACGATGGTGAGCTTACCGGCGAAGGAGGAAATCGGGGAACAGTGGAGGTACCGGGTATTCGTTTTCAGGCAGCTGTCAGGCCTGCATCCGAGGAACCAGAGCTGTATTTCCCTTCTGGTGAAAGAATTGATACCGAGGCAGGGGAGTGGGACCCAATGTTTGACGAGGCTGTTCAAAAGCTTGTAATGGGCAAAACAGGCAGCGGGCAGGATGAACAGGAGATGGTCAGGAGACTGGGCAAGACACGTACAAGGCAATGGGTTCAGACAAGAGGCAGCAGGACATGGACCATATCTTGGAGTATGATACGGTGGGGGAGGTGGTCCTTGGAGAGGCTCAAGAAGGGTCAAAGTTGGGGGCTGATTCTGTGTCAGTTGGGATGGATACTGTGGTGGACGTGGGGGATGGCGAGGCATTTGGTGCGGACCTCAGATTGTTGTTGCTGCTGGACCTGGGCCTCCTGGGCCTGTGGACGCTCATCTTGAGGATATCGTCGTAGTGGCTGTTGGGCCGGAGGTCGCTGTGGTCAAGCAGATTGAAACTGTTGGGCTGTCTACGGTGTTGGAGGCAGACGGGATGACGATTGATGTTGGGTCAGAGACTGTCTTTGTTGGGCCACCGGAGAGGGAAATCACGGAAACCAGGGATTTGTCAGGGCCGAGTGGGCCTTGCAGTATGGAGGATGATGACGTTTCTAATAAGGCTGATGCACCACAACACCAAGGGTGCTGTGTAGAGAAGGAAAAGGGGAGGAAACTACTCTTCACCAAACGAGCTGACAAGCCCATCCTTTCCACACCTACAACAATGAAAAGCAAGGCACACGCTGAGAAGACTGAGCTGAAGGACTCAACGAGAAGGAGCACTAGACTGGCAAACAGACCCAAGTCCGATCTCACGATGGAACAACAGGCCACGACTTTATTAATGAAGAAGTGAGGGGTTCTAGCAGATGACAGGCAACCGGATCCGGAAACTGAAGGAAGTTTCAGACAACATTTTGTCGAGCCGCTGGTGGAGGATGTTGTCACCAATTACCGTGAGGTTTTTGGCCTTCCAGGGACTGATGGTACCGATTGTCTCGGTGCAATAGCCATCAATGCTGAAGCTTAAGCGGGGGAGGCCCGTGTCTGGGGTGTGTGGGGGTGTGTTTGTGTGTTTTTTGGGTGTGTTTTGGGTGAGTGTGTCATCAGGTGTGCGTTGGTGTGTGGGGGCTCCTTATGCCCCATGGTGCTCCAGTGGGATCTGCTATTTGTTACTGTTGGATTTGTTGAGGGCAATGCATCACTCATCTTTGGAGGTTGTGGTGGTTTTTGTTTCAATAATGAGTGAACACAAATGTTTGTTGCTGAACTGTAACGTCAGAGGGCTGAATAATAGGGCGAACAGGCAAGTGGTAAGAGAACTCGCACAGGATACAAGGTGCACCATTGCAGCACTGCAGGAAACAAAACTGGATGTAATCCAGGCGACTGATGTCACTGAGATGCTGGGTGCAAAATTCAGTAATCAGTTTGCCTATCTGCCAGCCATTGGCACTAGGGGAGGGGCGCTTGTTGCAGTGGATGAAGACTACTATGCAATAACAAACTCCGAGTGGAGGAACCACACTGTTACGGTGCACGTCGAGTCCAAGCAGTGTGTATCAGATTGGTGGTTAACTATGGTGTATGGACCACAGGGGGACAGAAACAAGCTGGAGTTTTTGGGAGAACTAAGGGAAATTAAGGCGACTTTGGGAGATAAATGGCTAATAATTGGGGACTTTAATCTCATTCTTGAGGCGTCAGACAAAAGCAATGATAATCTGAATCGGTGGATGATGGGAGAATTCAGGAATACCATAAACTTCCTTGAACTAAAGGAGCTGATGCTGAAGGGAAGAAAATTCACATGGTCTAATGACGTAACACAAACACGTATTGATCGGGCTTTCAACACAGTGGAGTGGGAACTCATGCTTCCAGCCTCAGTTTTACATGCCAGTCGTCGTCTATCTCGGATCATAGTCCTTTGCTCCTTGTGGGAGCATCGACAGTAACCAAATATAAAGGGTTCAGGTTTGAGGTGTTTTGGCCGAAATTGCAAGGGTATCAGGACACAGTGCAGCAAGCCTGGCAGAAGCAAGTGACTGCCTGCAACCCTTTTCTTCGGCTACACATTAAGCTGGCAAGAACAACAAAAGAACTGAAAAAGTGGTCGCGAAGGATAATTGGGAATAATAAGCTCCTATTGTGTGCTGCTAAACAGCTAGTTGCAATCCTAGATGTTGTTCAAGAACATAGGCAGATAAGTGCATCAGAGGTGCTCCTTAGGAGAGATCTCAAGACAAGGATACTGGGGCTCAAAGCAGTGGAGAAACTGAGGGCAAAGCAACAATCTCGACTGAACAATATTAGGGCAAATGGAGCAAACACAAAACTTTTCTACCTGCAAGCAAACGGGAGAAGAAGGAAAAACTTCATCAAACTTTTAGAAACTGAGAAAGTAATCATGCACACACATGAAGAGAAAAGCCAATTGTGTGTTTCAGCACTCACTTCTAGACTTGGCCAGCCTCATAGTAGAAGTGTGACAATTGACTGGAATGCTATACAGCTTACCAAAGGGGAATTCCATCACCTGGAAGAAAATTTTACAGAAGATGAAGTGAAGCTAGTGGTGCAAGAAATTGAGTCTGATAAAGCACCAGGACCTGATGGTTTTATTGGGGCATTCTACAAAGCAAGTTGTGAAATAATCAAAGAGAATGTTCTTGCAGCTGTTAACTATTTCTACAACAATCATGATCAGCATTACAATCTTTTAAATACTGCACATATTGTGCTCTTGCCGAAGAAGGAAAATGCAAAGGTTGTTGGGGACTTTAGGCCCATAAGTCTGTCTCACAGCATAACAAAGCTGATCTCCAAGTTAATGGCAGTCAGGCTGGCAGGTGAAATAAATCAGCTAGTGTCAAGGGCACAGAGTGCCTTCATCAAAAGAAGGAGCATTCAGGATAATTTTTTGTATACCCAGAACATGATCAGAGAGCTTCACAAGGCAGGAAAACCAACTCTATTCCTAAAGTTAGATATAGCAAAAGCTTTTGACACAGTGAGGTGGGATTACTTGCATGAAGTGCTAGAACAGATGGGTTTTGGTCCCAGGTGGAGGGGTTGGGTCACTACATTATTGAGAAAATCCACTTCAACAGTGATGCTGAATGGAGCTAGGGGTAAATGGTTCAAGCACAGAACAGGCCTTAGGCAGGGGGATCCTCTCTCACCTTTGCTCTTTATTCTGGCCATGGAGCCAATGCAACTGATGCTCACCAAGGCAACTGAACAAGGGTTGTTGTCACCTATCTGTAACAGAAATGCTAAACTGAGAATAAGCCTTTTTGCTGATGATGCTGCCATCTTTGTTAATCCTATTGGTGAGGAGGTTGGTGTGGTCAAAAATATACTGGATGCTTTTGGAAGTGCTTCTGGGCTACTCACAAACATAGATAAAAGTGCTGTCTATCCAGTGAGATGTGAGGGATTGGACCTGCAACATATTATGGAGGCTTTTCAGTGCCCAATAAAATTATGTCCTTGTACTTACCTGGGACTTTCACTGAATGTAAGGCAAATCAGAAGAGTGGATGTCCAGCCTTTGATTGATAAAATAGGGGGGGGGGGGGGAATGGCTGCATGGAAAGGAAGACTCATGAATAAAGCTGGGAGATTAAGATTGGTGAATACAGTGTTATCATCCATGCCGACTTACTTCCTGTCAGTGTTCAAAATACAGAAGTGGGCAATAAAGAAGATTGACAAGTTCAGGAGGAGTTTCCTCTGGAGAGGAAAAGCTGAAAGCAATGGTGGGCACTGTCTAGTAAATTGGTGCAAAACAATGAAGCCAAAGAAATTTGGGGGTTCGGGAGTTATGGATTTAGAAATCTTTAGCAGAGCATTACGCTTGCGATGGCTGTGATACCAATGGACTGAACCAGAATGGCCTTGGGTAGGCACTGAGCCGCCAGTGGATGCAACTGACAGGCACTTATTCAGAGTTAGCACTATTGTGTGTTTAGGTGATGGTGAAACTGCTAGCTTCTGGCAGTCTTCTTGGCTACATGGGCAGGCGCCTATGGATTTGTACCCTGACTTATTCAAATTGGCCTGGAGGAAAAACAAAATAGTAAAAGAAGAGTTGCTTAACCAAAATTGGATGCGCGGCTTGTGGAGAATGCAAACAGTCAATGAGATGGCTGACTTTGTGGCGCTATGGGATCAAGTGCAGGAAGTTCAGTTAACAGGTGAAAGAGACCAGATTAGATGGAAATGGACAATGGACGGGGAGTACACTACCAAGTCAGCCTACACGACGCAATTCAATGGCTCTTACAATACTTTCAAGGGGAGTCATATCTGGCAGGCTGAAGCCGAAGGAAAACATAAGTTTTTTGCATGGCTGCTAATTCAGAGCAAGATACTAATTGCAGATAAACTCTTGATCAGAAATTGGCCTTGCAATTCGATGTGTCCCCTTTGCAATCAAGAGCATGAAACAACAACTCACTTGATCCTACAATGCAGTTTTGCTCGTCAGGTTTGGATGTTGTTGGCACAGTGGACAGAAAATCTAATTCAGGTACCAGCTCAGGATATGGAAGTGGAGGAGTGGTGGTAAAGAGAACTTGCACAGCTACCAAAGAAGACACGACGACTGAAAGTGGCGCTGATGATGTATGGGACCTGGAACATTTGGAAGGCAAGAAATCGTTGTGTTTTCGATCAGAAGCTCACAACGCCAACGAAGGTTCTGCAAGAAATAAAGGTGGAAGTTAACTGTAGGAAGTCAGCCTGCGGAGGACCTATGATTCCTAGTTTTCATGTCTAAGTTTATTTTCCAAGCGTTTGAGAACCTTTGTTTTTATGTAATATCCAGACTGTAAGAACTGCATGCTTCTTCCTTCTTATATGACATAGCGGCGCTCCCTCAAATCTTTCGGAAACAAAAAAATCGTGCCTAAGCTCCATAGCATAGCATACATCGATACAGCTTACTGATAATGCTCCCAGGTACTGCTACGACAGCTAACTGAACCCACCGAAGCCTAAAAGTAGCCGGATGCACGTATATTTTCTTTATATGTACCATGAAGATTATGTGTGTGTCTGGCCATATTTCTCCGGGAAGCTGAGTATCTGCGGCTGCAGGTACTTGCCATGGTAGATGAGCCTGGCCATGGCCCTGTACGCCGCCTGCGTCATGTGGATCCCGTCCCAGCTCACGTACGCCGACGGGTCCGCGCACGCCGTCGCGCCCTCGAAGCCGCACATCCGCCGCCAGTCGAAGTTGTACTCGCCGCCGCCGGCGCCGCAGCAGGCCTTGCGCGTGCTCGCCGCGTCGAAGCCCAGCGAGGAGGCGTTGTGGAGGAGGGCCAGGAAGGAGTTGTAGTAGTCGGCGTAGGCGACGGACGCGCCCGGGCGCGCCGCCTGCAGCTCCTCCACCGCGCGCTGGAGCCGCGCGTTGTGCTTGGCGGCGAAGTGGTTCAGGTCCCGGAGGCACCCCGCCGCGTCGTAGTCCGCCGGCTCCGACGAGGCGCCGTTCATGGCCAGGTACCCCGGCACGCAGCCGATGGGGAAGTTGCCCGGGACGATCACCCTCCTCGCGCCCATGTCGAGCACTTCCTGCATGCGTGGTCGCAATAATTCAGTCACGAATTACCACAGCTTCTCCTTTGAGTCATCTTAAAATTTACCGACGCGGTAACAAGTTCATCATAGAACTGTAAGTGCGAGACGTTTACCTTGGCCGCGTCGATGATGGTCTTGACAACCCCAGGGATGAGTTTCTCCACCTCGGCTACAGGCTTGTACTCGAAGAAGGCGTAGTTGTAGTCGTTCCCTCCGATCTCTCCGACCAAAACCAGAGAACTCCGAAGCCTCTTGCGTATCTCTGAAATCGCACAAAAATGTTTTGAGTTTTTGTACACAGAGATCTTTGAAGTTAATTTCAGATCTCACTTGTTCGAGGGCAGAGCTAGTGTGGCGGTGCACTGATCAGCGCGAGGAATGTGGGCAAATGGAAGGAGAAAAGGAACGAGGAGTTGCCTTGGTCGGTGCCGAAGCTGGACTTCATGAAGTCCTTGAACCACCGGAGCTGCACCTTGAGGGAGTTGGAGGCGAAAGGCATGGGCACGGTGAGGTTGAACTGGTCGGAGGGGTCCACGGCGGTGGCTCCGGCGACGGCAAAGTTCACGCCGTGGTCGAATGTCTTGTTCTTGCCCAGGTACGGGTTCAGGAACGGGAGGCCCAGGTCCTTAGCTGCACTCATGTTGTATAGACGAAAGCTCAATGCGTGTCACAAGTCACAATCTGCTTGTTCTTTTTTTTTTCTGTGAAGTGAAACGAATCTAGCGTGTCCAAGTTCTGAAACAGATGTTTGACTTCAGTAAACATGAGTACACGTACCCAGGAAGTCGATCATGAGGAGGCCGTCAGAGCAGCGTCCAGTCGCGGTTCCCATGGTGACGCCGTAGGGGAGGTGCTTGATGGTCTCGAACATGCCGGGGGGCGCCTCCTTGGCCAGGTTCCCCGTGTCGGTGATGGAGTCGCCGAGGCTGTAGATGGCAGTGACGCCACTGCCGCCGTCGCCGCCACTGCCCTTCCCATGGCAGCAGCAGAAGTGCGGAGCAAGGAGGGAGAGAGCCAGGAGGAAAGCTGCAGAGGAAGCCATAGCCATGCAGGAAACTGGAAACCTACTTGTAAATGGCTGGGGAAGGAGGTCGAATCGAGTGACGAGGAGGTACATGGCGGCCCCAGCCTTTTTATAAGCACGGCGGGTGGATGGGGGGCAGGAGAAGGAGGAGGAGCAGGTACTTGGGTCTTGGAAGCGAACCATGCATGATCGGCCACCGCATGTTCTAGAACGGGAGCATGGATGGGTGGCGATTTCGCCGCCCAGAAGGCTCGGTCGGCCGCGCGTGTAGATGGGGGAGACGGCTTTTGATCGAGGGCCGTGCTTTTGTCACCTTGTTAGCGAAAAGAATGCGTCGTAAGATCGGATCGAGTCCGAGATTACGGGGGAGCTCCTTTTGACCACAGCCACCATGCATCTTGACTGACAGTCTCAACCGCGGGTAAATGAGTCCAGGGACAGACTAAGTAGCCTCTCATCGGTGTTTCAGTTCAGGTTCTCAACTTCCCATAGCAAGAGAGGGAGATAACATGCAGGAACTCCTGGTACTTTCATGCTGCCATAGAAGCCCAAGATTCAGAGAATTCCGGGACTGAATAACTGACAGGTTTTTGCGCCACGGAATTGCGAGTGCTGAACTTGCAACGGCATTGGAGGTTACCATGTACGTATAACTCACGAGATTCAGAGAATTCTGTGCCTGAATAATGCACATCATCCATCATTGGTTGCAGCGCATTATTGCTGCCGATGCGGTAAAAAAAGCCCGAGCTTTCAGTAACAGAAAACGGCCTCGCGCGCACGCTGGGGCGGGCAAAGTGGGCGGCCGGCCGTCCTCGGCCTCCCGGTGCGCTTCTTTTTCCCCAGCTTTTCGACCGGCTGATATGGCGGTGGATGCGATTGGGCTGAGCGGATTTGCTCACGAGTGCGACGGGAGCGACGGATCGGAATCCCTGCGATTCCGAGGCCGAGAGCGAGAGCCACGCCTGGTTTGGGCGGCTGCCGGGGAGGCCGAGAGGCGAGCTGAGAGCTAGTGGCCGCGTGCTAGCTGCCTACCTAGCTTCTGCGCGGCCTTGGGGTGGCCGGGTCGGGTCACAAGGTGTGATGGGCATGTAAAGGAGATCGTGTGATCAGGGGAGGAAGGTATCGGTTGGGTCGCGTGCTTTTGTGTTGTGTGTATTGTGATGAGGCGGCGATGTGGAGATTGGGAAGAGAACACGAACCAGGAGTTGCGTAGGGGGACGCCGGTGAGCGACGTTCATGTCGATTCGGAGAATGTATCGCTACACTCGGAAGCTTTGCCTGATTCTGAACTTTCGCAACGTGCAGAATGAGCCGCACACGTATCTGACCCTCATCTGCGCCATAGATGTGCGCACAGTGCTCCACGAGTAGTATACCTGCTTTTCCTCGCACGAAAAAAAGGCACAATGCTCTCGTGACAATGAGTGGCAGGGTAAGCTTTATGGATGTTTTATGGAAGTTGGAAACCGCAGGCTGCATGTGGGCCTGCAGCCGAGGGGGCCGGCGAGACGATCCAGGGCCCGTTCGCGCTGTTGTGGCCCACGCTTCACCCACCAGGCAACGACCTGCGCGGCCCAAACCAGCACCATCTGCCATCCCCCGTTTCGATTTTCGAACCGACCCGTCGCCGCCCTCCATGGCGCCGCACCTCGCTTCACACGAATCACACCTGCGCCGCGGCGCCGCACGTCGATGACGCAGCGACGCCGGCATGGTGCACATCGCCTCGCGCCATCCGACCGCGCGGCTCCCCGCTCCACCACCGCCGCCCCCGCGCCCGCCGGCCGACCTGCCGCTCCCGCTCCTCCCGCCGCCGTCGCTCACCTCGCTGCTGCTCGCGGCCGTCGCCTCGTCGCCCTCCCTCCCGCACCTCCGCCACATCCACGCGCTCGTCGTCCGCCTTCCCGTCCCGCCGCCCTCCGTCCCGTTCCTGCTCTCCCGCCTGCTCCGCCGCCTCGCCGCGCTCCCGCCCCCGCCCCCGCGCGCGCCGCTCCGCTACGCGGCCGCCGTCTTCTCCTCCCTCTCGCCGCCCGACCCCTTCCTCGCCACCGCGCTCCTCCGCTTCGCGCACCTCACGCAGCCGCCCCTGGAGACCTTCCGCCTCTTCTCGTGGCTCCGCCGCGCGCGCGGCGGCGAGCTCCCGTTCCTCCCGTTCGCGTTCTCCCCGCTGGCCAAGTCCGCCGCGGCCGCGCGCTCCCTGCCCGCCGCAGCCGCTGCCCACGCGGTCTCGATCCTTCTCGGAGGGTTCGATAAGCATCGATTTGTTGAGAACTCGCTGATCGGTGCGTATGTTGCATGCGGCGATGTTGGCGCTGCACGTAAGGTGTTTGATGATATGATGGTGAAGGATGAGATTTCCTGGACAAACATTGTGGTGGCGTACTCTAAAAGTAGGGATATGGGGTCAGCGGAGGAGGTGTTCGTGCAGTGTCCGGTGAAGGATATGGTGGCCTGGACAGCGATGGTCACTGGGTATGCCCAGAATGCTATGCCAGTGAAGGCACTGGAGGTATTTGAGCAGATGGCGGCGGCAGGCATGGCCGTTGATGAAGTTTCACTGACTGGTGCCATCTCAGCTTGTGCTCAGCTTGGTGCGGTGAGGCGTGCCGCCTGGGTTCATGAGATTGCAGAACGGAATGGATTCGGGAGGAATGTGGTTGTTGGGTCAGGGTTGGTGGATATGTACGCCAAGTGTGGTCTCATTGACGAGGCCTGCAGGGTTTTTGACGGGATGCAAGAGAAAAACGTGTACACTTATAGCTCAATGATAGTTGGCCTAGCATCACACGGGAGGGCTAATGATGCAATTGCTTTGTTCAACGACATGGTTAGCAGGGCAGATGTGAAACCGAACCATGTTACCTTCATTGGAGTACTGGCAGCTTGCAGCCATGCAGGGATGGTTAGAGAAGGGCGCTTCTACTTTGCACAGATGAAGGACAGGTATGGGATATTGCCTTCCGCAGATCACTATGCTTGTATGGTGGATTTGCTTGGTCGGGCTGGATTGGTGATTGAAGCCCTTGATCTAGTGAAGTCAATGACCGTGGAGCCTCATGGTGCTGTCTGGGGGGCACTGCTAGGCGCTTGCCGAATCCATGGAAATACTGAAGTTGCTAAGGTTGCCGCTGAACACCTTTTTAAGCTCGAGCCAGAGGGCATAGGGAACTATGTCTTGTTATCAAATACACTTGCATCAGCAGGAGAGTGGGATGAAGTGTCGAAGGTTAGGAAACTGATGAGAGATCGGAGGCTGAAAAAGGACCCTGCAGTTAGCTCGTTTGAAGGCCGGGATGGTTTGGTGCATCAGTTCTTTGCCGGTGATAATACTCACCCAAGGACAAGTGAAATAAAGAAGGCATTGCTGGAGTTAGTAGCAAAATTGAAGCTTGCAGGTTATGTGCCACATTTGAGTTCAATTGTTTATGATGTAAGTGAGCAAGAGAAAGAAAGACTGTTAATGGGTCACAGCGAGAAGCTTGCTCTGTCGTTTGGATTGCTCACACTGGGGTCTGGATCTACAATTAGGATTGTAAAGAATCTAAGGATCTGTGAGGACTGCCATTTGTTTATGCGATTGGTGTCCAAAATTGAGCCCATCAACATTATTGTCAGGGACAATATGAGATTCCATCACTTCAAAGATGGAGAATGCTCCTGTGGTGGATTCTGGTGAACACAGAATATGATTTTTATAAGTAAATAAGTGGCAGAATAGCTCTCAAATGATAAGTTGTGTAACTTATCCATCTGGCTTGTTTCTGAACATAGAACACTCAGCTTTGAATTCCAGAACAAACTAACTTCAGATTAAGAAGAGATACATGACGCAGACCTAGTTGGCAATGTTTCGATAATAGAGTAGTTTGGTGTTCGATTTGGAAAGTGTTTACATTAATTTCGAAAATTGATGCTTAAAGCATAGGATATGTGTACACATGCTATAGGAGAAACTCCTTTTGTGACACAAGTGGATATTAGTATGTAACTATTTCTATGGGAAAACTGAAATCAGAATCTTTTTTTTTGCTAAATACGATATTTGCTTGATGTAGTTTCCTCTTTGTTCTGAAACTCTACATTATAGGCAAGACATAACATGAACTGAACTTCCACCAATTCTTTGCTTGGTATTGTATTAATGCAGTTCTAGCTAGTATTCGTGCCTGACAGGCCCTAGATATTTCTAGTGACTAAGAAATAATTCTGATCAAAATTTGATTGAAGTATTTCAAAGCTGCATTTTTTTCCTGATATGACTTGGGAGTTAAAATTGCAATCTTCTTCAGACTTGTATTTCCACAAATGCATATGCCCTTTTTATGGATGCTTTGTCTTGCACAGAATGAAACTATAGCCCTGTGCCATTACGCCATCTTTTTCTGAAGGATCAGAGTATTCCCCACCTGATTGCTTTGCATTGAGGCAGGCAATAAAACATGCCTGATTGCCTGCCATTACACCATCTAACTAACTGGTCCCAATAACCAATTTGTTTCATCGATGCTGACCAGAAGGGTTCCTATCCCTGCTGCCCTAGCCAGTTTGGTTTTTTTGTTGCAGGTGAACTGGGGCCGATGCTTAGTTTGAGGTCAAGATCACTCTCAACAGTGGCACTCCAATTTTCATCCTTAACTGCTTTATGGCTGCCTACTGGGTTTTCTGTGCAGTTTCCTCCTTTGACTGCTGAATTGTCTTCGCTGAAGAGGCTTAAGCATGTCCTTGGCCTGCATTCTTGAAGACCCAATTGTTCAGCACATGTGGAGGAGCAGAGTGTTATGCTTTACCAAGGCAAGCAGGTTGATTAGTCTCTGAGGTGGAAGGACTTCTGTTGTGGTTTGATCTTGATCTCTGCACCATTTCTTGAGTTTCTTCTGTTCTAGATTGGAAACTACGCTTCCCACAACCAACTTCAGTCATCAGCGATTTCTGTACATAATATAGCCGATGCAGTTCATGCACCTGATGCAAAAAGACAGTATAAAATGCAAAGTTATGTGTTGCTGGAATTAAAAGGATAACTTAGATAAGATTAGCGACTGGATGTCAACCTATCTCTAGAAAGGTGAAAGTTTGTGCATACTAAGTAGCTGTATGCACTACATCATAACAAGAACCTGGTACAATCTGTTAATTTTCTCATCTCTATGTACAAATATACGTTGCAAAATCAAAAGTTTCAGGAGTCTCTCTTCTTAAAGCACAGCTCTCCTGTGTTTTCAAGGGGAAAAATTGCTCGGGAGTCAAGATCTGTTAGGGTGTTTGATCTACTTGCTTCTGATGATTTCTATAGATATCTGGTGAATCTTATCATTTACGAGATGGCTAACAGGAGTACAGGGCTACTTGTTGTGTACCTGCTGTCTGAAGACCTTATCATGCTCCATGATTGTTCTCCGAACAGATTCCTTACTATCATGCTTGAAATGCTCGTCCATTGGCTCTTCCAAGGAGTACAATAGCTTTTGTCCACTAACTTTCAGCAATAATTTGGTTATCTTCTTGATAGAATCTCTACTCTCTGTATCCCTTGTGATGGATTCCTTTATCTCCAACAAGGCAAGGAGGATTCTATGAGTACCAAGCAGATCAGCAGCCATTCCTAAAAACACCAGTTTGGAAGGTCAATACCTTCAGTGGCAGCCATCTCATAGGACTGGAGAAAATTATCCAGAAGTTTAAAACTGTAGCCTGTGTCAGTTGCGCTATGCTCGCAAGTCAATTATATGGTTGACTGCTGAGTATGAAGGCAAGTGACAGTCGATATTGGGTTGAACCTGAATCAGGAATCAAGTAAAGAGGGACTTGCATGGAGATTTACTCACCTGATGACCTGGTTTCTCATGTTCCAGCTGCTTATCTCGCATTTTTCCTCTTCTTTGGTTACAGGTCATGACCACTGGCAATCCTCATGTGCTAGCCGAGCAGCAGAATTGGAGGAAGCTTGTAAGTCTATCCTCAGCATTCATTACTCATTTCAGAGCTTTTAACTACAGAAGAGCTCTGAGGAAGAAACTTTGTGAGTAGCTGCCAGGCTCTGTCTCCTCGCGCTTATGAAGCACACTTCATACTTTTGTAGTAGAAACAAGAGATGCCATCTAAAACGGAAGAAAAGGTAGTAGTGCAATGGCTGACAGGCTGTGTGAAGCTGAAGGGTAAGCCGGATGCAAGGGCAGCAATGCAAAAGCTGCGAAGTTGGAGATCGTTGGCAGGACGTACGCTGTGTCACTATTTGTTTAACAAACTCAGGTAAAGATCAGGGAAGTACAGCCAGCAACCAATCGGAGAGGCAAATCTGGCTGGTTTAATGAAACAAGAAGCCAGCCTAATAACATTGTGAAGCAGATATTCCACGCAGGTTTTGCCGGGATTGAAGATATCAAGGTTTTGGACTTGGCAACCTCTCTCTTGTGATAGATAAGCTAGGCCATACATATCTTCACATGTTGGTAGTTTGCAGTAGAGATCTGAAGATACCAGGGGCCCACAGCCATGATTTATCCTATGCTGTCCATCCTCGTTACAATCCCGACTCTGAGATCCACCCACAGCCTCAGAAAAGTAAATTGGCGTTTAAGCATCCATGTGAGTTGCAAGTCCCTTTGTGTGTGTTTCTTTAACCTGGACAGGTTGTTGCTGTTGCCTCAGCATGTTCCGTCCCTGGCTTCCCAGTGTTCTTGGACGGCTGGATCTCAAAGCCAGGATCTTGTTAATTACATTCATCCCACCGACACAGGTACTAAACAACTGCCTCTTGCTGATCTAAATCACATTTGAGTTGCTCAGTTGACTTGCTGCACACCAGGCTGTTGATCCGTTCATGATTTGATGTAGTATAGTCAGTACTTAGGAAACTCCTGATGTGCATAATATTCTAAACATTAATCGGGTTTGACTTCGTTTGGTTACATGGATGCCCTTGAATCTTTCCCAGTCTTGATCCCAGTCTCGCCACATGAACGTTATCTAGAGCTAGATGCAAGATTGCTGGAAGGGCTTAACGTGATTTTCTCTGTTATGGTACACACATAGGACAGTAGTACAAGCATAGGATAAGATTATGGTGCCCATCACTTGGCTTTCCAAGATTCCTTTGTCAACAACTAAAGATTTAATGCCGGG
This sequence comes from Panicum miliaceum, assembly GCA_032594955.1. Lineage (NCBI taxonomy): Eukaryota > Viridiplantae > Streptophyta > Magnoliopsida > Poales > Poaceae > Panicum > Panicum miliaceum. The sequence continues at coordinate 48,587,576 of CM064062.1, forward strand.
ACCAATGATAGGCCTATATATGCTGCATGTCATGTATTCCAACTCCAATATGCATTCACTTCTTATAGGGTTTCCTAGCTTCTCCGCGAAAGAAGGGATTCTGAAATCACAGTCACTGTTTCTTGAAAAGGATGAGCACTTGGATAAATCTTTAAACCGTTGACCTCAATTTGTTTGTTTGTTTTATTTTTCATTTGGAGAAACACAACTTGTGTTTAGGTTGAGTTGCAACCAGTACTGCTAGTACTATAGCTCCCAGGTGAGAGTAGCCTATATCCACCCTCGTTGTGGAAATAGTGTGATACTGACACCATAGCTGTTCTTACTTGTATTGATCCCTAAATTGCCTTTCTCGAGCTAAAAAAAGAGAATATATCTGAAAACTATAAATATCTAACTAACTTGGAAAGTTGGAAAGGAACTTTGAGCGTCATGGCCATCCACGTACCACGCAAAAGCAAAACCAGTAGCATCACCTCATATACGCGGATAAGCTTGACAGCGATCAGATTGGTTGTTGCTGTCTGTACTCGTAGACTGTTTATCAGACATAGCAGACAGCTTGTTCGTAAAGAGTTAGAAACATAGTCTGTTTAAATTTCCTTGTTGGTTCCTTAGCACTGTTTGAAAATTCCTGTTGCACACATGGGAAAGATTTGCAGCTCACTTGTATCCTGAAAAAAAAACTGCAGATGCACATGGAAATGACGCTGTTGCCGCCTCTGATGCTACTGCATTGGCACTGGGGATGGAATCAAACGCAGGGATCCCAAATCAGGAGGACCAGGCATCAGCAGCAGCCAAATAATGCAAGCAACTATCTGTCACCGCCGCGCTCCCCTCCAAAGGGCCGACAGGCTACCTGCCGTTAATCCTTTTCATCAGTGTTGTGATCCGCACAGGTGATGCCGCCATGTTTGCATCTGCACTGGCCATGGCCAGCAAGCACGAGCACCATCAAACTGGCTGGCTGGCCGGCCGGCTGTGGCTCACATGCACATACACTGACACACCCATCAGCTGCTGGCCGCTAGCCACCGGCCTGCCGGCCAAGGCAATTTGCAAGCTCCACTCCGGTCAGATCTGTATCTACTTGCAGATGCGGATCAGGTTTGCTTGTCAGTGGAGAGCAGTTTTCGTGCGCTTTCTCTTGGCTCAAGTCTTTATCTCTTTTTTTTTCTTGCCTCCTCTCAAGTGGATTACAAGTAGTGGCATGGTAAGCGATTCCTTTTGTGGGGGGACGCGAGGCGCATCCCTCTGGGTGGTGTTTGTGTGGCCAGGATCAGTTGGGAGATACCTGTGGGCACATCGGTGATCTGGACAGACTCTGAGGTGAAGTGGACTTGCATCTTAACCTGGGCTCTCGATCTATCCATGTTGGTACCCAAAGACTTTTCTCCTTCCATATATGGTGCTTGGGAAAATAATTGTCTAGTTATAGTTTGTATGGATGGTGACCTACTTCTCCTTGTTAGAGCATGTGCTTAATGCAATTGCCCTCGCCTAATGAATCGTCGAAACGCATGCTGCAAAATCACAGCTCCACAGAGCTCCATCACCGATCGTTGGAGCCTAGATGTTAGATAAACATAACACTTAGTACGATGCAACGTTAAAGCAGATATAATAAGCGTTAAAAACTTAAAATTTACTTAAAACACGCTCACAAGTCACAAGCAAGGCATGCCATATGTTAAGTGTGGGTTCTTTTACAGGGCTTGGTCCGTTTGAAGGCCCAGCCTCTTTTCGAGAAAAGAAAATAATGGGCCCTAAGGTCTGGGCCGTGGGCCAGGATACTCAGAGCTAGGAAAACTCGGCCCAACAAGCCCGCCTCGGCTCCGGCGAACCACATCCTCGGAAACGAATCAGCAAACGGCTGAGCTTCTTGCCTGGCGGTCGACAACGAACTCCGGCCTCATCTAACTTTGCCGTCTCTCTGCCTCCTCACCAACGGAGACAAGAAAAAAAATCAGCGGGGATTCAGATGAGGCTCTATCTCCGGCAAGCGGCGGCCGCGGCCACGGCCACCAGCTCCCCCCTGGCAGCCACCATCCGCAAGGTAACCTCCCCGCCTCAACCGTTCTCCCTCTTGGCTCCCCTGACCTGCCCTTGATTCTCTCAGCAGAATTCTCCAAGCTCCCTCACCCATGGCCGGCTCGGCTTCAGCCACACCCACACGTCGCTGCAGACGACGCCGAACCACCGCGGAAACCGACCAGGTTCGTCACAGCTCTTCTGCAAAAATCACAGCCACAACACGCAACAAGTAGTCAAGAACATATCAGTCGTCACTTGCTGGTAGCGTGGTAGAGCTGCGAGTACGAAGGAATCAGGAACGCAATGCGTCGTGTGTGATCAGGGTGGGCGGTGCGCGTGCTTCCCCTGACGGAGGAGAACGTGGAGAAGGTGCTGGACGAGGTGCGGCCGAGCCTGATGGCGGACGGCGGCAACGTGGCGCTGCACGAGATCGACGGCCTCGTCGTCGTGCTCAAGCTGCAGGGCGCCTGTGGCTCCTGCCCCAGCTCCACCATGACGCTCAAGATGGGCATCGAGACGCGCCTCCGCGACAAGATCCCCGACATCCTCGAGGTCGAGCAGATCGTCGACACCGAGACCGGCCTCGAGCTCAGCACCGACAACGTCGAGAAGGTCAGTCCCATTCCTCAGATGCTCACCGCCCATTGCTCAGTACGCTGTACGCGTGCCATCGATTCTGATCATTTCGTGAACCAGCAAATAGAAGTGTGCTCTGTTGCAGATGATCGTGATCAAACTGTAATCCTGAGGATTTTTTGATGGTGCAGGTGCTTGATGAGATCAGACCATACCTCTCCGGCACTGGAGGTGGAAGCCTCGAGCTGCTCCAGATCGATGGATATGTCGTCAAGATTCGAATCGGTGGACCTGCAGCTGGTGTAATGACAGTTCGTGTAGCTGTGACACAAAAACTGAGGGAAAAGATACCTTCGATCTTGGCTGTTCAGCTCACAGAGTAGAAAACATGAGTTCATTTGTGCATCAATCAACAGAACGAAATGCGGTTTTCTGGTGAATGTTTGATGTCAGTCTTATACTGTTGAGTCATTAGTCTTTACTCTGAAATACAGAGCCCATGCTTGACATGTACCAAGAAATAGATATCTTTGTATTCTCGAAAAAAGAAATAGAAATCTTTGACTTCAAAAGAATATCACTGATTTGGACAAAACAATGCTTGGCTTGCAGCCTTTTTTTAACGAAATTATTCAATACAGCATTACAGCCTCCCAATGTTATTATTTCAATGAATAATAATTAAATTTTACATTGTGAAATGTCAATTTATCTGTTTCTCCGATCAGAAGAAAACGTCAATGTATCGATTTCAAATTTGGAGTGCCTTTCCTTGACAAAGACAAAGCTTTCCCACAAACTGAAAACAGCAGCTCCTGCAGTTAAACCTGCAACCCCACTAATTCCTTTGATATTAACAGTTTGAAGGTTAGCCTCCATATCTGTTCCTCTCAAATTGACAGCTTCAAGCAATCAGGCTATCCATTCATTCCCTGTTCTCCACAGTTCTATAAAGATTGGCCTAAAAAGAAGCCACAAGAGTGCTCAAACAGCTGCTACAGTTTGATGCCCCTCCAATTTGACCGCCTTCATCATGTGACAGGTCTCCTCAACCTTCCCAAGTTCCCACATCCACCTCAAGTGAATGAGTTCTTTTATGCTTTAATCTAGAGACCAGAAGATTCAGATTTCTGGTGACTTTTTGTTTGATCTTACAGTTCTAGTTTCTGAATACTACATGACTTGTTACGTAAATGAATTCTTTGCCTCGACAAAACAGAATTGAGTCCAGCAAAAAAAGAACTCACAAGCCAAGTCTGAAAGATAATCAAACAAAACCTCCAAGTTACAACTGTTGAATTGAATATATAATCATTACATTTTGCACTGGAACATATCAATGCATCAGATTCATATTTCAAAGTCCTTTTCTTGGTAAATGCCAAGTTTTTTTTCATGCCTTTTTTTCAAACTCCGAAACTTCAAACTTCAGCTTCTAGAGCTGAATGTTCTTCCACAAGAATCTCTTAGCTCGGTCCGAAACTCTTTAACAATCCGAAGGTTTTCTATATCTGTTAGACTGGTGCTCACAAATTGCCAGCTTCAGGATATCGATCTTTTCCCTGCTATCCACAGATGTAGAAAGCTTGGTCACTGCAACATTTCACCCTTGCCACTACAGGCCATCAAACAATGGTGGAAATGATTCCACGATTTCCTCGAGGAAAAACAACTACAATGGTGCTCATGCTCACACAGCCTCTTCTTCAGTCTGATGCCCCTCCAGCTGGGCAACTTTCATCATTTGCCTAATCTCCTCAACCTTCCCGTATTCCCGTGTACGCCTTAAAAACCCTTCCAAAACCCTAAATGCTCGCTCTGTAGGTGCCATCCCCATCTCGATAATCTCCCTGAAACACCTGTATGCCTCAGAAACCACACCTCTACAGCATAAACCGGTAACCAGAATATCCAATGCATGCCGGTGAGGTACACATCCCTTTCCCATCAGATAATCCCACAGCTCCAGCCCAAGGTCAGGTCGGCCATTCTCGCAGAAGACCTTCATGAGCAACATAGTCGTCCTGGTCCTTGGCATAAACCCTGAACCAACCATCTTGCTGTACAACTTCCAGATCCCCTCCAAGTCGCCAACTCTCTGAAACCCACAAAACACTGTGTTGTAGCTAACGTCATCCAAACCGGTCCCCTTCCTCTCCATCTTGTCCATCACCGCCATTGCGGACTTCAAATCCCTAGCCCTCACATACGCACCCATTAATGCATTGTGAGCACCACGGTCTGGAGTCACACCCCATTTCTCCATTTCATCAAACAGGAGGCGTGCCCGCGTCGCGTCCCTCACAATCCCAGCTCCATATATCAATGTGGTGAACACCTGCAGCGTCGGCTTGCAGTTCTCCCTCCTGCGCATTTCATCGAGCAGCGCGAGGGCGTCCACAAACCTACCTTTCTTGCAGTAGGCGTCCATCCTCACACAGTACGACACGGCGTCCGGGACGAAGCCGCGCAGCACGGCGTCATGGTAGAAGAGGTCCAGCGCCTGAGCGTGGCCGGCCTCCTTGAACCCGAGCAGCAGCGTGTTGAAGGTGCGCGTGTCGGGCGGGTACGCGTCGCAGTAGCGGTGGAAGAGCGCGCGCGCCTCGGCGACGCGGCCGCGGGCGCAGAAGGCGCGGAGCAGCGCGTTGAGCTCGGCGGCGCCGAAGGCCCGGCCCGCGCGCGCCCAGACGCGGGCGGCTGAGTCGAAGCAGGTGACAGCGGCGTCGAAGGATGCGCCGGGCCCCGACGCGGAGAGCGCCGTGGAGAGTAGGACGGCGAGCGCGGGCGTGGAGAGGAGGTGCGGGTGCGTGGACGGGAGGGACTCGAGCAGCGGGAACAAGAGGTGGGCGTGACGGCGGGAGCGCGCGAGGAGGCGGAGCAGGACGGGGAGGGAGCGCTCCGGAACGGGGAAGTGCGGGAGCGCGAGGAGGCTTCGGTAGAGGGAGAGCGCGGGAAGCGGCGGCGAGTGCGAGAGGAGGAGGTGGGAGAGGAGCGGCGTGAGGAGGGTGGGGCAGGCCGGGAGGAGCGCGAGGAGGAGCGGAGGGTTGGCCGGCGCGTGGGAGAGGAGGAGGCGCGCGAGGTGGGGGATGGTCGGAGTAAGGAGTGGCGCGGCGGCGCGGCGAGGCGGGGGGAGGAGGCGGAGGGGCATGGGGGGCGTGGCGCCGCCGGTGCGGAGAGGGACGAGAGAGCTAGAGGTGAGTGGGCCGTTTTTTTTTTTAAGTTTGAGCAATTGAGCTTGGGTGGGCTGGTTGATTACGTTGATGTTGGGCTAGGAGCCCACAGGAGGTGTTCGGGGGCCGGTGCGTCGAACCGATTCAGCATATTTCACTTAAGTTTACTCACTTAACAGAAATCAAATTTAATATCTACCGCTCCACCATGGAACTGAGAATGCTCGATTGCTTTTGCTACTCGCTGCTATTGTTCAGTTCATAGAAGTTGTAAAGGCAATATTAAATAACTAAATTTAATGGAAAATAAAAGGATAAACTGAGGGCGACTGAAGTAAAAAAAAAAAGGTCAGTTCATCGAGAGTGTATAGTCATTGAGCATCTGGGTTTAACAAAGAAAATAAACATTGCCAGGCTTACATCTACAGCATGAAATTGCTATTTTTTGTCTTCTGGTTGATCAAAAACACAACCAAACTCACTCAGTGGCACTGATGTGCCTGGAAATGAATAATCAGGATGAAGCTGAGAAATCGGAGTGACCCCAAACCACTTAGTAGTATTTACACTGCTAAATCAAAGCAATAAAAATAGTTATTGTACATAGCTATGTATTTTTTTTCTAAGATCATTGTTATGCAGTCGCACTCTTTACATTACTCAAACACACAATCTTCTTCCCTTCCATACCTGAACCAGAAAAAGTGCAGGACCGCCAAACAGATTAACCTAAAGCTGCAGAGGCATATGGTTTTCTGATTTGCAACAAGAAATCAGGCAGATCCTATGAAGTAAATTAATCCGCTCAAACTCTCATCTATCAAAAAATCAGTTCATAAATTTGCAGTACAATGGCATCAGGATTATATTCTACAGTTATTCTGCATTCACAGCTTCCTGACTATTACCAACCGAATTACAGAATTTGCTTTCCTTTTGTAACCATTTGTAACCCAACATCGTATCAAAGACTTTATTGTATTCTTGGATGAATCCTGACGAGTGGAGATTATTTAACAGTATCATGCACTGATCCTCAGATGGACAAATACCCATCTCTTCCATTTCTTTTAGCAAATTAAAAGCTTCAGTCAGTTTGCTCTTCCTGCAAAGGCCATCCAATAAAGCAAGATAAGATGTGCAGCCCATGAGAGCACCTTTTGCCACAAGAGCATCATGTAGCATCAAAGCCTTATCTAAATCTCCGTTACAATGAGATTGGATCATGTTATTTATCACATCTAGAGGAACTAGTCCTTCATTGATCATGTCTGTAAACAACGAGGACAAGTGATCTGTATCACGTTGTGAAGCTTTCTTCTGTTGCAGCTCAACAAATATTGTGTGTGCTTCACTGAGTTTCCCAGCCTCATCAAGTCCTTTTACAATATTTTCAATAGTCAGCACGTTAGGCATTATGTCTTTGTCCATCATCACGTGGAGAAACTCCACAGTTTCCTGCAATTTTCCACGTTTGCAGAAGCCATGGACCAAGGTGTTAAAAGAAGAAATACTTGCATATCCCCTAAGAACCATTTCTTCAGTTATAAACAGAGCCTGCTGAAGGTCCCCGGAATTTGAGCAGCCAGAGGTAAGCACACTATAGACAAAAGCATCTGGGGTTACCCCTCTTGCTAGCATTTCCTGATAAAGACCAATAGCATCATGAATCTCACCAGCTTTGCAGTATCCATCTATCAAACTTGTATATGTCACACAATTTGGCAGTAATCCCTTAATTAACATGCTATTGAAGACAATACGAGCATGAGAAATATTATCCGACTTGCAAAGTCCATCGATTAAGGCATTATAACACACGATACCAGGCTCTACTCCTTTTTTAACCATCTCGTCAAGAAGGCCAACAGCTTTCTCCACGTCAGCTGTCTTGCAAAGTCCAGATATCAATGAACTGTATATATGCAGATCAGGAGCTAACCCATTCTTCTCCATCACTGAGAGAACTCTAAATGCTGCTTGCATTTGTCCAGACCTGGACAGATTGTGAATCACAATTCCATATAAACGGTTGTCCGGAGTGACTCCTGTGCCTAACATGGATTGCAGAATAGAGGAAACCTTTTCAAGATTATCCGACTTAAAATAAACTTCTAGGAGGTGAGCATAGATAAAGTCCTTGGGTTTTAGTCTATTAAGCATCTGATGGAGTAACTGTTCAGCCTTTTCTAGATTCCCAGTCATACTATAGCCATGAATCAGACCATCATACGTGAACTCATTAGGGTGCAATCCTTGCTTCAGCATCTGCTCATAGTACTCTATGGCTTCCTCCATCTTTCCCACCTTAGACAGTCCAATTATAAGAGAATTGTAGCAGTACAGATCAGGCATTACATTTGAACTGCTCATCTTTTTGAGAGCTTCACAAGCCAATGAGAATTTGCCTTCCCTGCAATACCCTGAGATAAGAGGTGCATAAACAAATGCATTGGGCTTTATACCTTCTGCAATCATTTGCTCAAGGAGACCACCTGCTGTTTCCGATTCACCAATTTGGCATAGTCCATTAATCATTATGCTGTAAGTGTATACATTAGGCGAAACACCATCCTTTCTCATTTCATTAAGCAGCCAAAAAGCTTCTTCTTTGTTATGCTGTCGGAGATGCCCTTCAATGAGATGATTAAAAGTGACAGTGTCAGCGATATGACCAATTTTGACCATTTCCTTCAAAACTTTAGCAGCCCTGCCCATCTGCCCCAATTTACATAGACCCCGGATGAGATTGTCATAGGTGATCTTGTTCGGCTGCACACCAGCAGCAGACATCTCCTTGATTATCTTAAATGCCTCGTCCGCATTGCCCTCCCTCATGAACCCATCAACCAGAGTTGCATAAACAACAACATTAGGCACTAACCCAGCACAAGACATCTCGTCCAGCAAGCACTTTGCCTGACTCGGCCTGCCACGCTTGCACAGACCATTAATGATTGCACCATATGTAAATCCATCAGGAACCAGCCCATAAATCTCCATCTCCTTCTTGAACCCAAACGCCTCTTCAACAGCTCCGGCTCTGCACAGACCACCAATCAATATGTTGTAGGTCACTGTGTTGAGGCTGCATCCCGTCTCACGCATTTCCTCAAGCACCTTCTTCGCAGCATCCAAGTCCCGGACCTTGCAATACGCCTCGATCAATGTCGAGTACGTGTACACGTCCGGCGAAATCCCCGCGCCCTCCATGAAGCCGCGCACCTTCCAGAGCAGATCCATGGCGTCCGCGCGCAGCAGGTCCTTGAGCAGCGCGTTGCAGCAGCGGAGGCTGGGCGCCAAGCCGAGATCCTTCATCAGCAGGACAACCTCGGCGCCGTCCCGGACCCTCCCGGTCTTCTTGTAGGTATCGACGAGCACGTCGAGGACGACCGGCCGGCGGTCGTGGCCGGAGCCGGAAAGCGCGCGGTGGACGGAGCCGAGGACAAGGGGAGGGGTGGGGTAGGCGCGGATCATCTGGTCGAGGAGCCCGTTGGCCTGGGGGAAGAGGCCGGCGGCGCAGAGGGAGACGGCGAGCTGGGCAAAGGCGTCGGGGGCGGGCGCCGAGGGCCCGAGGCGGGGGCGGGACCAGTAGAAGAAATCGAGCAGGAGCTTGGGGTGGAGGCGCGAGGAGGAGGTGCGCCGGAGGAGGGAGGACACGGCAGCGGGGGAGAGGCGGGAGGGGAGGTCGGAGGCGGCGATGGCGAGCTTCCAGTCGCCGGAGCAGCGGGAGAGGAGGGTGGCCACCTCGGCGGCCACACCGTCCGGGTCGGGGGCAAAGGTCGAAGAGGCATCGGTGGTGGTGGGGGTGGGGGTGGTTGTGAAGGGCGCGGGCGGCGGTCGGATCGGGCGGAGGAGCGAGGCGCCGGCGGCTGGACGCCGCACGCGCGCGCGGAGGAGCATCGTGGGGGTTGTCTGCGGAGCCTGAAGAATGTGAGGGAGGTTTCTTCTTCTTGACATTCAAAACACCAGATCTGCTAACCGCTCTCTTCATTTTTCGTATATCCTGCTGAAATCCGTGCCCTCAAACTTCACGGATTTTAAAAGCTATTTGTTTAAAAGATGTTTTGTTTGATAAAATCTGACGAAATACCACACATAGATGTACGGGGCGGGGCTGTTTGAGAGCGTTTCTCCTAAAACGGCTCCACCATTGAAACCAAAACCGCTGGTTTCATCCGATTTGCTTGACGCTATAGTATTTCGATTTGCATAAAATAGGTGAAACCGAAGCCGGATAAATCGCACAACTAAGCCGGAATAAAACACTTCGGCACAACCAACAACACATATATTAACAGCAAGAACTACATGACACACACAAACTACTAATATTAGATGTAAAGCGGGAACACAAGGAGGGAACAACGTACACACCAAAACTAACGCAACCTGTAAGAGGTTAAAGTATCTTAACATACTAATCTCTCTTATCCTTAATACAAAAAGTTGACATCTTGATTGAGATTGGCTCTGCAGATTAACCAATCCCATCTCTAATACCAACTTACTATGTTAGTAGTCACCAAAATCAAGCTCTCTCTTACCTAAACGAAGGGATACATCCTCATCTCTAATCGTCAGTAAATTTGATGGCATTTCAAAAGAGCGAGAAGAGAGAGGAGGAAGAGAAAGTTAGAAGGAGCCATGACGAGTTGCGGAGATTGTTTTCTTCTATGAGAAAGCAAGGCACGATAATCTAACTGCTACGATTAGATTCATCTTTTTAACGTTGCAGGTGATTAGAAGTTAATTAGTGGCTAGAATGACCTCTTGCTCACTCTCGCGAGGCACCGGGGTGCTCTAAGCTCTAAATAAAGCTCACTCTCGGTCGGGCCGCCCTCCGCACTCTAAGTCAAGGGTTCAGCACAGTCCGTTTTAACAATTGCCGGTCATTCTAAGATGATATTCTCATTTCATTTCACTAAAATTATAAGTACAGTTTCCTCTTTCCTCAATACATGACTTGTCAAGTTCCATTTCTGGAAATTAACAAGAAAAACTTTCGCCATATTCAACATGAGGATCAAGGATGAGATTCAATTCGTTACATGCTCCTACACCCTAGCTAGCATTGATGATCAATAGTCGTCGTAATCATCATCGTTCCTGTTGAGAAACCGCCTGACAGCTCCGACGACAAAGCCCATCACCAAGAAGAGGACGAGCGTGTCGAAGCCGCCGCCGACCCCGATGGCGACGCTCGGGCCGGGCGCGAAGAAGGTGAACGGCGACCACCCGTAGCCGCCGAAGAACGGGCTCCCGTAGCCGTACCCGCCCAGAGGCGGCGCAACCGGCGGGTTGATGTAGATGTTCGTCCTGCGCATGCACCAGATTCAGACTCAGTTGCCTATCGCATTAAAGTAGATTTTTGCAAATGATTGAGAAGAACTGAACGATCAAGCTTGCACGAGAAGGACAATCAAATAAAAGATGTTAGCTTTAGAAGAATTGAGAGATTCGGAGGAGCATGTAATCAGCAGAGGCAAGAATACATCATCTAGTCTGAACTCTGAACTGAAGTACTGAACACGGCTAGAACTGAACTTGGTGTACGACGTAGTAGAAGATCTAGCAGGCAGATTTATCGCTGATCCAATGAGTCTGCAAGGCGCTAAAGGTTACCTGGAGTTGTTTATCCGAGGGCCGGACGACCGTGGCGCGGACCGGAACGCCTGCCCGCCGACCCTGCCGCCGGACGCCGCCATGGCGCCGTCGACGGGCCCGAGCGCCAGCACGCCAGCAGCCAGCGCGACCATCGCCAGCTTCCCGAGCTTCAACCCCAAACCATCCCCTCCCGATGCGAGCTTGTCCTTCTCATCGCCGGCCGCCTTGCACGAGATCCTCGACGGCCTCCTCGCGGGCTTGGGCAGCGTCGCCGTGCACACCGGTCTGCCCGTGAGGAAGCACTGGAGAGGCGTGGGTGCCAGAGCCATGGCCGTACTCGATCGGTCTTCTCAGCTCGCTCGCTCGCTCTGCGCGTTTCTTCCTTTGCTGAACTTGAACACCAGCTTGTTTTGTTTCTTGATTTGCCGTGGTTGCCGAGTAGGAAGAAGAAGAGGCGATGGTGGTAGGAGAGGAGGGCTTATCTTGAGATGGCAAAGCGGCCACTTGGCCGAATTGGAGTGGATGGTGAAAGCTTCTGGAGGGGGGAGAGATCTTTTGAGCGCTGATTTGTCTGTAGCTCAAGTTGCTCTGAACACGTTGCTTGGCGCCCCTGCAACCGGTGTTTTTATCTTCTTCTTTTTTTCAGTTGCATTTTGGTCAGGCCAAAGGATTTCTGAATTCTACTGCGCAAATACAAACCACACGTTTGTGAGGACTGTAGAGTTTGATTTGTACTGAAATTCACCGAGTGTTGAAGTAATTTGGTTATCTGTCGATATTTATTTCAAACTCCACCAAGCAGACAAGCAGTTCAAATACATATCATGCATTAATCAGCTGATATTAATTAACTCAGAGATGCGTAGTGGTGCACACAACAGATGCGGTGCATGAAATGTACTAGTACAATAGCTAGTAGTTCTGTTTGTGCATAATAGTCTTCTCGATCGATCGAGGCACTAGTATAGTATAGCATAACACAGCATCGGAGGAACAATCTCAACGAAGAGGAGAGAACACACGTAGGTAGGAGTAACAAATTATTAAGCTGACGACGACGGTACAGTGCATGGAGGATGTCCTCCGGGTCCTCAGTCCTCACGGCCAGGCCCCCTGCGATGGCGCGTCAGGATCCGGCCAGAGGCGGGTCTAGAATTTTAAGTTTTGGTATTCAAAGATTCATCTAGGTATGGAAAAGATCAGCTAATGGGTCAATTTCTAGGCTGTTTAGGCCCATTTCGAAAAGGAAGGTGAGCTGGATATGAATAGTTCGAGATAATATTAATTTTTCATTTTTTATAAATACATATATATGTATATGACTATATATACTTAATTTTTTAAAAAATAGTTGGTATTCAATGAATACCCTTGAATACAAGGTGGGCCCCTTGGTTCGGCTGCCGGCTGGTAGGGGTACCCTGCGGTGCGACGACGAAGCACCCACCGCGAGGACCCCCCGCACCTAGCCAATAGAGACGAGGCCAAAATCTTTGAGGCCGCCAGAGCTCTCACGCACCATAGGGGGGCATGATCGAGTTTCCCGAGGTCCCGTATCGAGGCTGCCTTGGTTAAGCGTCGATATCGTCGGTCGAAGCCTGGGGCAAAGCTACATATTAATTAAGGGGTGCATATGCACCCACGATAAATTGCAAAAACAGTGATTAAATTTATTTTTTACCATGTATATACTTCTTAAGTTTCAAACTGATAAACACAGTAGCTTTATTTTGAACAAAGTAGTTCAAAACAAAATACAATACTTTGTTTTGAACTACTAGTTTAAATTAACTACCAGTTATCGTGAGAGTAGTTCAAAACAAACTAGTAGTTTAAATTAACTACTAGTTCAAAACAAACTAGTAGTTACTTTGAACAAAGTATTAATTAAGGGGTGCATATGCACCCACGATAAATTGTAAAAACAGTGATTAAATTTTCCATCAGTTTTTTTAGCTAGTTTGCAGTCGAGTCTCGATCTTCAAATGAACTTTACAATTAATTGCTAATTAACTACTGAAAAAATTCGAAGAAAAAATATTCGCTGAGCGGAAATAATCTCCGTGTTGAACTTTAGAGGATCACACAACCCAACAACAGAAGTACAGAACTATGTGCAGCGGAAGAAGCCAATTTCTGCCAAATTAAATTGATCAATCAGCTTCGTCATCTTCAAGTAAATGAAAGATAGTTTCGAATAACCATCATTCTTCTAGTGTCCCTGTTCCTATTTAACGCCAAATCAGATTGCATGCAGTTTGTCCAGATCAACACACATGCAAAATGCTTGAATTTTGCAGGCACAGAATTCTCACACCCACTTGAGTAACAACTGTTGGATTAATTGGGCGAGGAGCCTATTAACTCAATTAATCAAGTAATTTTAAGGTCTTTAGGAAAATGGTGGTAGTTACACAAGTGGTTAAACCACCTTGAAAGTTGAGAGGGTCCCTAACTAGCTTATAAGGTGGAGTTTAGAGGGTCCCTAACTAGCTTATAAGGTGGAGTTTATTCACACCTAGTAAGAAGGATAAGAAGGGATAGCAGGGTGCCACACGACGTGATGTGTGTGCTGGGCCTAGGTATGTTTTGCAGTTTTAAACTCTGGTTGATGAGTAACTGACGCTACTTGGTGGCAATTGTGACTAGTAACTGAAGAGAGATGGCTGAAGGATATCATGGCAGAAGGTTACTCGCCTGTTGATGGCTGCAATAAACCTGGACGTCCAAAGGACTCCTAGTGGATATACATACAACTTTCCTCTCCTCTTTCACGTGCGCGAACCAACCACATATTCCACTATTGTTACTGCTACTCTGCATCTCCGTTCTGGAAGTCTTGGCACACAGACTCTCCGGAAGAGCAGGCCTCCGGAACTCCGTCCTCTTCGAGACTCTGCACCGAGTGGAGGGCGATTAAGTTTTTGAGGAGTGCATCGCGCGACTGCTCGCTGCTATGAACAACTACTTCCTGGCGGCGCATCTGCACTGCGAACACCTGCACGACATCAACTTTTGATCGGCTACATCGAACAGGCCCGATCAGAATATCGACCGATCAGGGTAACGGCGCATCCGGTGCCTTCGGCATTGGCCCCACCTCTGGGTACTTGCTAAACTTTCTGTTCTTCATTGCAAGCACATTCGATCATGCTCCGATTCCTGTTTTGGTTTCCGTCATGATTTATACTTTATTTTGGATTAATATATAATCTCTTTTTCCAACAATGTAAAAACTTGATAGGGTTTTTTCGGTACCTGGTTTTGCTGCGCAATTGAAACCAAATGCTTTTGATGGAACAAATTACAAGAGATGGGTTGGCAGGCTTGAGTTGTGGCTCATGGCTATGAACGTTTGGTTCACTACCCATGAGCGCTCTGTTGGACCGCATACTGTCGAGGACGACAATGCGTACATGGCCGCTGACAACTTGTTCAAAGGGGATGTGATCAGTGTTCTTGGAGAGAACCTGATCGATTCATACATGTAGTATCCCTCTGGCAAGGAAGTGTGGGATGCACTCCAGGCAAACTTCGGGGTATCTGATGCGGGCAGCGGGTTGTATATTATGGAGCAGTTCTACAACTACAAGATGGTAGATGACCGTTCTGTCATTGAACAAGCCCATGAATTACACGCGCTTGCAAAGGACCTCGTGAATGTCAAGTGTGAACTGCCGAATAAGTTTGTGGCCGGCGGTATCATTGCCAAGCTGCCTCCTTCGTGGAGGAACTTTGCTACTACTCTAAAACATAAGAGGCATGAATTCACTATAGCTGGTCTTATCGGCACTCTTGATGTTGAGGAGAAGGTGAGAGCAAAGGATACGGGCCAAGGACTACAAGAATTGCAAGGACATGCAGCAGCATGGGCAGAAGAAGTCTGCTAATGTTGTTATTGGCGATGCTGGGACGGGAACATCAAGGTATGATAATCATGCTATTGTTCTTTTAGTTTGTCATTTACCAAATTGGTGGATTGACACCAGCGCTAATATACACGTGTGTGCTTATTACTCTTTGTTTTCTTCTTACCAGGTCACAGGGACGGGATCCGCGTTGATGGGGAACGGTTCGAATACGGTTGTTTGTGGTGTTGGTACGGTCGATCTGAAGTTTACTTCGGGAAAGACCGTGCGGCTGAAGAACGTGCAACATGTCCCCTCAATAAATAAAAATCTTATTAGCGGATCTCTCCTTTGTAAGGATGGTTTTAAGTTGGTTTTTAAGTCGAACAAATGTGTTGTTTCAAAATTTGGACCTTTGTTGGAAAAGGATATGGCTGTGATGGTTTATTCCGCTTATCATTATCAAACTCTTGTAATAAAGTTGTGAATCATGTGTGTAATGATGATGCATCCAATATTTGGCATTCACGACTCTGTCATGTGAATTTTGGTTGTATGTCCGATTTGAGTTTAATTCCGAAATTTACTTTGGTCAAGAATTCTAAATGTCAAGTATGTGTGCAATCTAAGCAACCGTGCAAGTCTCACAAGGCTGCAGAGGCGAGGAACTTGGCACCTTCAGAACTCGTTCATTCTGATTTGTGCGAAATGAATGGGATGTTGACCAAAGGAGGGAAGAAATATTTCATGACTTTGATAGATAATTCAACTAGATATTGATATGTGTATCTGCTCAAATCCAAAGATGAGTCGTTTCATTTTTCAAGGTCTATAAAGCCGAAGTTGAAAATCAACCTGAGAGGAAAATAAAATGTGTTTGATCGGATCGAGGTGGAGAGTATTTTTCAAATGAGTTCAATTTGTTTTGTGAGGAGCATGGCATTATTCATGAGAGAACACCACCTTATTCCCCTGAGTCAAATGGAGTGGCTGAAAGGAAAAACCGCACTCTAACAGAGATGGTCAATGCCATGTTAGAAATAGCTGGACTTCCTTGGGAATGGTGGGGTGAAGCCATGTTGACTGCTTGTCATACTCTTAACAGAGTTCCTATGAAAAATAAAGAGAAGACACCATTCATGGAATGGAAAAATAAAAGATTGACGCTCTCATACTTGCATACTTGGGGCTGCTTAGCAAAGGTTAATATACCAATTGCTAAGAAACGCAAGCTCGGACCAAAATCAGTTTATTGTGTCTTCCTAGGCTATGCTTTTCACAGTGTTGGATATAGATTCTTGATAATTAAATCTGGAGTACCCGGCATGTATGTTGGTGCAATCTTGGAGTCTAGAGATGTTACCTTCTTTGAAAATATTTTTCCAATGAAAGAGACATCTAGTAGTTCTAGTAATGAATTTGTTAAGATCCCTGAAAATAATATTGAAATAGTACACTTTGAACAACCGCTTGAAGAGAACCTTGAGAAGGATGATAATGAAGTGACTCGAAAGAGCAAGATACAGAGGACTGCAAAGTCTTTTGGTGATGACTTCATTGTGTACCTTGTAGATGACACTCCAAGAACTATTGCTGAGGCTTATGGGTCATCTAATGTTGAATATTGGAAGGAAGCAATCGGAAGTGAGATGGATTCCATAATGTCTAATAGGACTTGGGAGGTGGTCGATCGTCCATATAGGTGCAAACCTATAGGATGCAAGTGTGTTTTCAAGAAGAAGCTTAGGCCAGATGGTACTATTGAGAAGTACAAGGCAAGGCTTGTGGCTAATGGTTATACCCAAAAATAAGGCGAAGATTTCTTTAACACTTATTCACATGTTGCCAGACTGACCACCATCCGTGTACTACTATCCTTGGCTGCCTCACACGGTCTTCTGTTCATCAGATGGACGTTAAGACGACTTTCCTTAATGGAGAGTTGGATGAGGAAATTTATATGGATCAGCCTGATGGATATGTAGTAGAAGTTCAGGAAGGAAAAGTGTGTAAACTGTTAAAATCTTTGTATGGCCTGAAACAAGCGCCTAAGCAATGGCATGAGAAATTTGACCAGACTCTCATGTCGGCTGGTTTTATTGTGAATGAGGCTGATAAGTGTGTACTATTGCTTTGGTGGGGGACAAGGAGTGATCATGTGCTTGTATGTAGATGACATATTGATCTTTGGGACTAACCCCAATGTGATTGAGGAAGTCAAGAGCTTTTTGTCTCAAAGTTTTGAGATGAAAGATATGGGAGTGGCTGATGTAATTCTGAACATTAAGCTGCTGAGAGAAGGCAATGGTGGGGTTAACTTGTGCAGTCCCACTATGTGGAAAAGATATTGAGTTGCTTTGGATATAGTGACTGCAAATCTGCTCCTACGCCTTATAATCATAGTGTGATGTTGCGAAAGAATCGAAGAATCACAAGATATGAATTGAGATATTCTCAAATCATTGGCTCGCAAATGTATTTAGCTAGCGCCACGAGACCTGATATTTCATTTCCTATAAGAAAACTCAGCAGGTTTGTCTCAAATCCTGGAGATGAACATTGGAAGGCTATCGAGAGAGTGATGCGCTATTTAAAGGGCACTTTGAGCTATGGAATTCACTACGCTGGGTATCCTAAGATACTCGAGAGCTATAGTGATTCAAACTGGATATCTGACGCTGATGAAATAAAAGCCACAAGTGGATATGTGTTCACACTTGGAGGTGGCGTAGTTTCCTGTAAGTCTTGCAAGCAGACCATCTTAACGAGGTCAACAATGGACGCAGAAGTCACAACATTGGATACCGCCACAGTTGAGGCTGAGTGGCTTCGTGAGCTGTTAATGGATTTGTTAGTGGTTGAAAAATCATTATCAGCTATCTTAATGAACTATGATAATCAAACTGTGATTGTAAAGGTGAACAGTTCTATAGATAACATGAAGTCATCAAGACATGTGAAAAGGCGGTTGAAGTGTGTCAGAAAAATAAGAAACTCCGGAGTAATAGTGTTGGACTATGTTCAAACGGCTAAAAATCTGGCAGATCCATTCACTAAAGGTCTTTCACGGAATGTGATTGACGAGGCATCGAGGGAGATGGGGTTGAGACCCACTTGAGAGTTATATCATAGTGGTAACCTGTTCTATTTGATCGGAGATCCCGTGAAGTAGGACGGCGAAACAAGCTATTGGTTAACTAAGAAGGAGAGTACTTTTGTCCAAACCCACTCTGTTAAAGATGCACTCTCTCCTTTCTGCATGGCAGGTTGGTTAATACCTTAATGTGATCCAAGTGGCTTATTTTAAGCAAAGATGTTGTCATGCAAAAATATCTTTTGAGGAACACACCTATGTGAGTTTGACTGTCAGTCACAGTCTATGAGATCGGGTAATGTCTAGAGACTCATGAAAGGCATAGGAGTA
The DNA here is from genome assembly GCA_032594955.1 of Panicum miliaceum. Lineage (NCBI taxonomy): Eukaryota > Viridiplantae > Streptophyta > Magnoliopsida > Poales > Poaceae > Panicum > Panicum miliaceum. The sequence continues at coordinate 48,606,238 of CM064062.1, forward strand.
CGACTTATATGCTCCAAACAGAGGGGATGCATTCGCAGCCCCATATCAGTTAAGGGCTTGGGTGAAACTTGTTCCCACAAAACTGTCAATTCAAGGCATAGTCCATTGTTCAGTTGTGGACAGGTGTAACTTGTGTTCTAGGTGGATGTTGAACCTTCAGCAGGTCTCCATCAAAACACTGGTATATCAAAATAGCAGTGAAAATGAGAATTTCAAATCTATTCCTTGGAATTTGGTGGTGATTGTTGGATTAATTGGGCTAGGGGCCTATTAACTCAATTAATCAAGTAATTCCAAGACCCATAGAAAATGGTGGTAGTTACACAAGTGGTTTAACCACCTTGGAAGTTGAGAGGGTCCCTAACCAACTTATAAGGTGGAGTTTATTTACCCCTGGTAAGAAGGATAAAAAGGTATAGCAGGGTGCCACACGCGCGCGCGCTCACTTGCCTCGCCGAGCCGTGGCGTGGCGTGGCGCGGCGAGCCGAGCCGAGCACGATGTGATGTGTGTGCTGGGCCTGGGTAGGTTTTGCAGTTTTAAACTCTGGTTGATGACTAGTAACTGACGCTACTTGATGGCAATTGTGACTAGTCACTGAAGAGTGATGGCTGACCACAAATGACTAGTAACTGAAGGATATCATGGCAGAAGGTTACTCGCCAGTTGATGGCTGCAATAAACCTGGATGTCCAAAGGACTCCCAGTGGATATACATACAACTTTCCTCTCCTCTATCACGTGCGCGAACCAACCACATATTCCACTGTTGTTACAGCTAATCTGCATCTTCGTTCTGGAAGTCTGGGCGCATAGACTCTTTGGAAGAGCAGGCCTCCGGAACTCCGTCCTCTTCGAGACTCTGCACCGAGTGGAGAGCGATCAAGTTTTTAGGGAGCGCATCGCGGGACTGCTCGCTGCTGTGAACAACTAATTCCTGGCAGCACATCTGCACTGCGAACACCTGCACGACATCAACTTTTGATCGGCTACATCAAACAGGCCCGATCGGAATGTCGACTGATAAGGGTAACGGCGCATCCGGTGCCTTCGGCATTGGCCCCGCCTCTAGGACTGACAAAACACATCCGATCCATCAACGGGACCAATCAGTAGGGGCATGCCCCCTTCTGTTCCCATCTATCAAAAAAAGAGAACAATCATTAAAGATGTTTGCCGGATTTGCACTCCGGCAAGTCTGCCAAGGGTAGCCCCAAGCAGTAGTGTTGACGCCAGATTTTGACACGTATTGAATCGGCGTCAGGGGAAGAAGATTGGCCAATGCAGGAGATCTGAGAGCTACAGTAAGGAATCGGCCGATCGGGGTAACAGTCGAAAATCGGCCGATTGGTGGCGCAGCCCACACCGATAGGATAGGATTATTTCAGAAGATCCTGGTCAAAAGCTGGTCAACGAGGTATGCTAAGACGGCCGAAAAGCAATTAAAGAAGTTCTGACTGGATTAGGAAGCGGCGGCAGAAGATTCTGCGGGAGTCCGTTTCCTTTTTAAAGTTATTATAGATATAGTAGTTTTCCTATTTTAAATAAGGTTGTGACAAGCCGTTCCCACACCGCTACAAGGTTCCTGATTTCACCAAGTTCTCAGGGACGGATGACACATCCACTGTGGAGCACATTAACAGATTCATCATCCAGTGCGGAGAAGCTGCCACGCAAGACGCTCTGAGGGTACGGTTATTTTCATCATCTCTATCCGGATCGGCCTTCCAGTGGTTCACCACTTTACCGCCAAATTCTATCGTCACGTGGGCCGATCTGGAGAAACAATTCCAGCCTCTTGCACTTCTTGACTTGGCTCCTTTTCATGCTTGTTTCCAATTCTGAGTCGATGAGTCCAATTGTAGGAGGGCGTCGCTTAGCGGCGCCAAGCGCGAGGCGGAGGAGTCCACCAGTGAGGCCGTTTTGGCCGAGGTGGCTAAGGGGGGAGCGTCCCCGGTGGAGCGGCTGCTGGCTCGCCCTCGACTAATCGATGGGGCAGCCACCAAGGCTGAGGCGGGGCGGCGACGTCGGAGCCGCTGCAAGGTAGCGATGTCGTGCCCCTGGAGGTTGCGCCGGGAGACGGGGCCCGGGCACGTGTCGTTGAGGACCCTGCCGACCCGAACGCGGCACCCCGTGTCATTGTCTCTGTACTTACTGTTGTCCAGGAGCCGTCTAAGGAGAAGGCGCCTGGGGAGGAGGCGGTGGTGACCAAGGAGGCGCTGCTCGAGGCCGCCCAACGCGCGCCTGAGGCAACCCAGATGAGTCTCTGGAGTTTGTGTTTTAGCTTCCTGGGCATGTTGCTTGATACGCTTTGTTTGTGCAGGCTTTGGCCGACCTGAGTCGGCGAGGTGCGAGCCAGCTTGAGGCGGGAGATGGGTCGGCGAGCCGAGTCCTTCAACTGGAGGAGGAGCTGCGGGCGCTGAAGCGTCACCATTCTGAGGCCTCGAAGAAGCAGACAGCAAAGCTAAAAGGTTCGATTTTTGACTCGTCTCTGCTTTTGGCTGCCTGACTTGCTGTGAGCGACTGACGCCGGGGGCTGTGCAAAGCTGAAGGAGGCCAACGAGACGATGGCCCGGGAGCTCAAGGTCGTCGTGGCGGCGAACGAGGAGCTGCACCAGCTGCGGGAGGGCACTGAAGGCCGGGAGTGTCTCACGGAGCAGAAACTCCGGCTGGAGAAGCAGCACTGCCGAGGTAACTGCTCTTGTTTGTTGAAGATTACCTGGTCCGCCGAGTCGTTCGTATTGATACGGGTATCTTTTGCAGAGGTGGAGTCCCATTTGGCCAACGTCCGGGCGGACCTCGACCAGCTGATGGCCAAGATCGACGCCGTGCTGGTCGCGTTGGAGTCGGAGGGGGTCACCTTGGCGGAGGACACGGCACAGCGCCTCGACGGTGCGCGGGAGCGCCTCATGGCCTTTGTCAGAAAGACGGCCAAGGACTCGGTGCAGTTCGCGATGGCCCTCGTGAAGTCCCACAACTGAAAGTGCATCTAGGCCCCTAGTGAGTTTTGGTGAATGGAATGACACCATGATTAAAGAACTAATGACCTTGTTAAGCGTATGAGGAGGAATTGATTATCATATCAATAAATTACATGTGATGAAAAATATTGAAAACAAAGATAAAGGGCTCATATGACAAGACTTGTGACTAAGTCATGATAAAAATGATGATATTGACAAGCATGAGTATCACATGGGTTGAGTCATGTGTTTGATGACAACAAGTTATTCTCATATCCAAATAAAGCTTGTTGACAAGGTCATAGCACTAGAAAGGAATATCTTGTGAAGAAATGGACAATTCATCAATAGAAGATACAAGTTGAAAAGAATTATGAAGATTGGTTTTCATTGATGTTTTAATTGTGATACAAACTCCTTGAAGCTCTATATGACGCAAGGATGAAGAGTTGGAATTTGAGATAGTGTTTCGAGGGACTAAACTTGGAGAAGGGCAATGGGTTGCGCCGAGGAACCAACACTAGGGTGAAGAAACTTGTCTTGACTTCAACATGATGAATCTTTGTCATATATGGTGTTCATAACAGCGAGTATCAATCTTTAAATAATCATATTGTGAAGATGGTGATTTGAACTAGAAGAGGATTTCATTCAAAGACAAAGGTTCAAAGTCACTAGCTCAAGGAAGTTGTGATCGAAATAAATAGACAAAAAGTGATTGCACTCCTCAGATTGCGAATGATCAAGGCACGGCATGAGAAACAATAAGGAAGCTCAAGTGGTTGAAATGTTCTTTGTATTTAACCTTGAGTATAGGTATGCCGTACTATTAAGAGGGATGCCTCACATTGTGCTTTGGTTTAGTCTCAGTGCTCAAGTAACCTAAGTAAGTTAAGAGAGACACATAAGGCCTCACATGCACGTTTGTCTGATCTGCCGGGGGCAATCCGGAAGTTCCGGATTTGATACACGTGGCACTAACGGCTAGTAGGTTTGAATATCTGGAGGTTCCGGATATTGGGATCTGGAAGTTCCGGATTCTAACTGTTGCATAACGGCTAGTTTATTTGGACCCAGCTATTTATACCCTTGAGCCCCCTCCTTGGTGGGCTGCTGTTCCGGGTACTTTTAGAAGCTTGCTGGTCGTCCTAAGAAAGCTTGGTAGCCAAATTGAGCTCTCCCCAACCTCTCTTTGTGAGATTGTGTGATATATGTAATATCCTTGAGTTGGGTTTGAGAGAGTGATTGCTTGAGAGCACTAAAGAGTACAACAAACCTTGAGCACTTGAGTTTAGCCGAAATCGTGTGATTTGCATTTGTTTTTCTTGGAGTTTTGGCTTCTAGACGGCTAGGTGTTGCCCGGTGAGCTCCCAATCGTGTGGTGAGTCACGGGAAGTTTGTGCAGGTCGTGCTTCACCTCCGCAAGGGAAGAAGTGAACTTAGTGAAGTGGAGAAGTGGTTGGAAGAAGACCCAACTCGGTGGAAGTGAGGTGAAATAGACTCACATTCCTAAAGAGTTCCTCAGCGGAGAGTAGGATTCACTGTGCTTTGGTAGCAGCTGTGGTAGCAAGCAGTGAATCCGAACTTCGGTAAAACAAATCATTATGTCACCCTTGTTATATTTCTGTATTTTTGATATGGTTGATCTACTCAGTTGGTAGTATTTTTGTGTGCAGGGACTTTGTGAATCTGATCAAAAAGCTTCACCGAACCTTCTCTCCAATTGGGGTTTGAACTTGAATTCATTTACTCGTACTTGAGTATTTGTGTTCACTCTGCCCTGTGTGTACCCGGAAGTTCCGAGCTGTAAAACTCGGAAGTTCTGAGTTCACCTACTGTCTTGCTCAAATCCGTAAGTTCCGGATTTGCAAACCCGGAAGTTCCGGGTTTGGCAGAGAGTGAATTTAATCCGCTGCAATTTGAGTAAAAAATTGTAGGTGCGCCTATTCACCCCCCCCCCCCCCCCGCCCCCGCCTCTAGGCGACATCAAGGTCGTTCCAACAACCCTAAAGCGGACCTGGATCCCGTGGGTGAGGGCGTCGCGGAGGACTGCACCGACGCCGAGTGGGACGCGCACTTCGCCGCCGTTGGCCCCCTCGCCGAGCGCAGCATGGGACAAGTGAACATGTGAGAAATCATTAGTAGGGCAGAAACATTATGGGGCCGAGTGTTGGGCAAAAAATAATGTTTATTTTGCATGTAATTAAGTGTTGCTTTTGTTAAGTTCCGTAGCCGAGTAGTTTTCTGATTTAGCCGAGTGGTTAGGATGTCGACCCTGCGATGTGCCTTTGCCTATTGTGCAGAGAGCTGGTCATCAGGCACGTGATAGGCGTAGGTGACGCAGAGTGGTTCCAGGACACACCAGGTTGCGATCAGTTTACCACCTAGCTAGGTTAGTTTTTGACGCGAACGATACTGGTGCGAGTTGGCATGGCCAAGTCGCAGCCCCCGAGCGTGCTGGACGAGTCGGAAGGGGCTATACCAGGTCGTTTTCAGGCGTGAAGAAATATACTATAGAAAGATAAAAAAGCAGTGAAATGCTCTTATTATTATTTAGAAAGGTTGGGATACATAGCTGCAAGCTCCTCTCAAGGGTAGAAGCGCCGAAGGTGTTCGATGTTCCATGGATTGCCTGCGTCCGTGCCGTCTTCCCTCTGCAGGCGATAGGTGCCAGGGGCAACAACTGCGCTGATAATGAAGGGTCCCTCCCATGGGGAAGACAACTTGTGAGCACCGGTAGTAGACTGGATGCGACGCGGGACCATGTCACCTATGTTGAAGTCTCACTCCTGCACGTTCCGCTCGTGGTAGCGCCTGAGCTGTTGTTCGTAGCTTGCGTGCTGCAGGGTAACTGTGATGCGATGTTCTTCAACTAGGTCGATGTCATGGCGCCGAGTCGTTTCCGCTTCGCCTTCCTCGTAGTTTTGGATGCACGGGGCACCAAAAGTTATGTCACTCGGGAGGACGGCCTCCGAGCCATACACTAGGAAGAAGGGAGATTAGCCGGTGGCCCAGCTCTTTTGGGTGCGTAGGCCCCAAATGACCTGTGGTAGTTCTTGGATCCACTTGGGACCAAACTTCTCGAGTGGGTCGAAGATGCGCGCCTTGAGCCCCTGGAGGATCATACCGTTGGCGCGTTCCACCTGTCGTTGCACCTTGGGTGAACCACAGAGGCGTAGTAGACGTCGATGCAGTTTTCTAGGCAGTGGTCCGAGAACGCGCTTCCAGTGAACGATGTGGGGAAAGAATAAGAAATTCTTTCCATTCTTGCCTAGTGACTAAGATTTTCACACTTGTTGTGTCTAGGCTGCAAAGATTCTCTCCCTAGGTCAGTGATGATCCTGTTGGGCACACCGAACCTGTGGGAGATTTCTTGGACGAATTCAACCGCCCTGAGTGTTGTGGTCGCCGCGACTGGTTTGACTTCAATCCACTTGGTAAACTTGTCGATGGCCACAAATATGTGGTTGTATCCACCTACGGCCGTCTTGAGAGGTCCGACCAAATCAAGCCCCCAGCAGGCGAAGGGCCAGGAAGGAGGAATCGTTCGTAGGGCCTGAGCTGGAACGTACTGCTGCTTGGTGAAGAGTTGGCACCCTGGGCACCTTAGAACGATGTCATGGGCGTCGGCGAGTGTCGTAGGCTAGTAGAAACCAGACCTAAATGCCTTGCCCACCATAGTAGAGGCGCCTGTGTGGTTGCTGCAGATGCCCGAGTGGATGTCGTGAAGTAGAGCAACTCCTTCGCTCTGAGCGATGCACTTAGACAGCATCCCTGAGGAGGCCAAGTGCTTGAATAAGTCGGTGCCAATGACCACGTAGCTGGCAGCTCGTTGCGAAAGCTTCTCGTGTTCTTTTCTGTCGGGGGAGGACTTGTTGTTTACGAGGAAGTCGATTATGGGAGAGCGCCAGTTGGAGTCGATCACCAACACCTCTTGGCCCTGAGCAGGCGCCAAGTCTGGCTTCGTGGGGGGTGGTTCCTCGACCTCGACCATGGGTCGTCTCAGGGCTTGGACGAAGACTCCGGCCGGTACAAGAGCGCGACTGGAGCCGAGCTTGGAGAGGACATCGGCCGCGATGTTGTAGTCTCTGATGACATGGTGGAACTCCAACCCATAGAAGTTGGCTTCTAACTTTCGTATCGCCTTGCAGTAGGCGTCCATCTTCTCCTTTGTACAGTCTCAGTCTTTGTTGACTTGCTGGATAACGACTTTGGAGTCACCGTAGGCGAGGAGGCGCTTGATGCTGAGCGAAGCAGCAATTCGGAGACCGTGGATAAGGGCTTCAAACTCAGCAGCGTTGTTAGTTGCTTTGAAAAGTAACTGGAGGGCGTACTTGAGTTGTTCGCGTTTCGGGGAAATGAGTAGAACTCCAGTTCCAGCTCCATCAAAGTTGAGGGCGCCGTTGAAGTACATCTTCCAGTGCTCGGGTCGTTCTCCGGTGGTGGGCATTGTATCTCCGTCCAATCGGCCACAAAGTCAGCCAGGGCTTGAGACTTGATCGTGGACCGAGGAGAGAACTGGAGGTTGAATGCACCCAGCTCGACAGACCATTTGACGACTCATCCGTTGGCATCGCGGTTGTGGAGGATGTCGCCGAGTGGGAATGAAGAAATGACTCTAATGTTGTGTGCTTGGAAGTAATGCCGCAGCTTTCTGGATGTGGTGAGGACCGCGTACAGGAGCTTCTGAACCTGAGGGTAGCGCACCTTGGATTCGCCGAGTACCTCGCTGCATCTTGTAACGTGACCTGGCTCGTCTCGCTCAGCGACCACGATGGTACTCACCACATGAGTGGTTGCCGCTATGTAGAGGAGGAGCTCCTCGTCGGGCTCTGGAGCTGTGAGGACCGGTGGGTTAGTAAGAAATTCCTTGAGCTCCTGGAAGGCTCTAGTAGCATCATCATTCCATACAAACTTGTCTGTTTTGCAAAGCAGCTTGAAGAAGGGGAGTCCCTTGTCGCCGAGTCGACTGATGAATCGACTCTGGGCCGCCATGCACCCGGTCAGTTTCATCGCATCCTTCTTGCACCGAAGGTGCTTCATTCTCCTGATGGCATTGACCTTGGTGGGGTTGGTTTCACCGAAGGTGCTTCATTCTCCTGATGGCATTGACCTTGGTGGGGTTGGTTTCTCAAGTGCCTCCGAGATGTTTATGTTCTCGGTCTCACAGGAGTGGGAGGTTTGCAGGTCGCCGTAGATGGAGAGCACACCGTTGGGAACAGGCACCTTGAGGATAAGATACGTGTGGTGTGGAATGGCCATGAACCTGGCAAGGGCGGGCCTCCCCAGGATGGCATGGTACGACGTCTCGAAGGAAGCCACCTCTAAGTGAATGTGCTCCATCCTGTAATTCCCCCGGGTGCCGAAGGTGACTCGGAGAGTGACTTGGCTGACCGGAGTCGAGCCTGAGCCGGGGATGATGCCGTAGAAGGCCTCCTGGGTCAGGACCAAGGAGGTCATGTCGTACCCCATGCTCTCCAGCGTCTTGGAGAAGATGATGTTGAGGACGCTGCCTCCGTTGACGAGCACCTTGGAGAGACGCACCTGGCTGACCACCGGGCTGACCATGAGTGGGTAGGAGCCAGGGCTGGGTAGGTGTATCCAGTGGTCGCACCGATCAAAGGTGATTGCGACCTTGGACCAGCGCAACGGTTCGACCGGGTGTTGGAACACAGAGTTGACCTTGCGCTGATCAAGCTTGGGCGACGTCGGCACCTTGGGGCCCTGGAGCCACCATAGATGAAGTTGACCGCCCGGTTTGCCTCCTGGAAGTTCGATGGGGACTTGTCGCCTTGGTTGTCCCGATCTCGCCTGGGCGAGTCGTTCGGGCGTCCTCGACCCCTGGAGGTTTTGGAGTTGCCGGGCTTGTCACGGTGGTCATAGCGAGGACGCTTGGGGTCATCCTAGGCCACACTATTGCGGAGTGTGTGACACTCCCGCACCGTGTGGTTGGAGTCCTTGTGCCAGGGGCACTTGCTGTCGAGGAGTCGATCCAGCTCCTCCTGGTGCACTGTCGAGGTTGATCTGCGACTGCGACGGTGTTGTCGGGGCCGCGCTTGCGCTCCTGCTGTTTGGACAACTTGGGTCGATCGTTGTGCTTGCCGAAGTTGTGGCGAGGCGATCGACCGTCAGGTCGTTCGCGATCGTCGTGTCGCTGCTTAGGCCGGTCGTCGGAGTGACGCCGGTCCTTGTGGTGACGGTGCGCCTTCTCCGCGTCCTCCATGTCGGCGTGCTTGTTGACAACGACCATCATCTCGGAGACAGTTTTGGGGTTGCTCTCGAACATCTTGCGCCAGAGCTCAATGTTGTGCAGCCCTTGGTGGAAGTAGTGGATGACGTCCCTGTCAACAACATCCGTAATCATGTTACGGTTGGTGAAATACCATTTAGTGTAGTCGCGTAGGGACTCGCTGGGTTGCTGAGTGACGCTGCCTAGATCCCATCTGGTTTTGGGACCCGGCCATAAAGCTTGGAAGTGGTTGACGAAGGCGGTGCAGAGGTCCTGCCAGCTGTTGATGGAGCCGGGATGGAGTCCCTCGAGCAAGTTGAGGGCCTGGCGACTCATCATAACTAGGAAGTAGGCCGCCATGATGTCGTTGTTGCCGCTCGCCGCCCAGACGGCGATGTTGTAGGTGCGCAGCCACGTCTTGGGGTCGGAGTCGCCCTCAAACTTGTCGATGTCGACTGGCTTGAACGTAGAGGGGCACGAGACTCTGCGGAGTCGGTTGGAGAAGGCAGAGAAGTCGTCCAGGTCTTCGGTAATGTCATCGTCGAGGTTGATCGGAGCCGGCTGGGGTCGATGTGGACGTTGGTCGGCATTGCCGTGGTGAGCCTAACCTCCGCGGTTAGTACCGGGTGGGCCGTACTCCTCGTCGTACTATCGGTGGCGCTCCCGCTCGGCCTCGTCGCGCTCGCGGTGTCGTTCATTGATGACGGGTCGAACGTCGCGGTTGCAGAGCTTGGAGCAGAGATTCGGCTGGGTGACTTCGTTGTCGTCCTGGTGGCGGGCTGTGGAGTGGCGAGAGCTACAAGATTGGGCTCGTAGGGCCGAGTAGTCCTTCCTCAAGCGCTGGACCGAGGCAGCAGCAACATGCAAACGAGTCTGGGCTCGTTCGAGCTCGGGTGAGTGAGGTAGAGTCTCCAGTACTTCGAATGCGGCGGCCAGGTTAGCAGATGGGGTGGCGAAGACGTTCTAGCCATCGCACTCGAGGACGAAGTCGTCGTCGAGGTTCCGCGGTGTCGCTGGCGTGCGTCGGGGTGGAACCCGCGGGTTGCAGCCGTCGGCGTTGCGAAGATCTTCTTCAGCTTGGTCAATGACGGCCTTGTTGTTGCGTCGTTCTTGGCGGTTCTAGTTGTGGTGGAGTCGTTGGCGCTTGGCCTCCTCGTCCTCTCCTTCGATAGATGCTTCGTCGGAGGAAACGAAGGAGATCTCCCGCCGATCTGGAGAGCTCACAGGGTTGGGTGGGAGGGTGAAGAGAACCTCCTGGTAGCCAGCTTGTGGTCCTGGGACCATGTCAGATCGGATCTGGTCAATGCTGGGTTGACTCAGGCCGGATAGGCGCAGCTTCTCCATCGAAGATCGGATCTGGTCCAAATAAATGGAGGAGCTGGAGTGGAGCCCGAATGGGGCCTGAGGGGCCGAGCCGCGGGGACGACGGAGTGCCGACTCCGCGAGCCCGATGCACTCGGCCAGGGAGGCATCAACTCGGTCCAAGCCCGCGAGGATATCGTCGATGTTGATGCGCGGGCGACGGGTCGTCCGCGAGGGGTTTTGGGCACCGTCCTGGATGGACAGGTGCTCCACCTGGTGCAACACTGAGCTGGAGAGGGTCAGATTGGATCTGGAACCCTGGAGGCTTTCTGTCTCGGAGACAGATGAACTTGGCGATGAGCTCCTGGGAGCAGACATCTCTGGAAAGCTTCCAAAGATGATAGAGTGGCCGGCAGCAGCCTGGATCTGGAGTGTCACTTGCGCGGAGAAGAAGACGCCAGAGTTGGATGCCATCAAGTTTGCCAAGAGGACCGTGGAGATCCCCCTACCTGGCGCGCCAACTGTCGGATTTGCACACCGGCAAGTCTGCCAAGGATAGCCCCAAGCAGTAGATTTGTAGGCGGGGTGGATTGGAGAGAGCCCGTGAACTTGATGGTAACACAAATACGCAGAGGTTTAGACAGGTTCGGGCCGCACGGAGCGTAACACCCTACGTCCTGTGTTCGGGGGTTTGTATTAGGGTTTGTGGTATGAGTTTAATGAGATGGGTTGAATTGAATTGTCTATGGGTCCCCCCACGGGCCCCTTATATATCCAAGTTGCCGTGGGTTACAAGTTAGGGTAAATCTACTCGGGTTTGTTACAAGGAATCCGATCGTTTAAGATACACAAGATCATGTCTATCCAGTTCGACCTAGATCTTGACCCCGGGGGATCCTGCCCTCCGTCCAGCCGAGTGCCTGTACGCCAGGTCGTTTATGCGGAGTCGTTCAGCCGGGTAGCCGTCTCCACTCAGTAGGGAGGTACCTGGGTCTACCTCTGTCAATGTACCTATGTAAAATTATATCTAAAGAGACTCTTTAAGAATAGAGATTTCGGTTAAAATTATCCTCCAATAGCCTCTTCAATTGGATATTTAAATATAGACCTCCTATATTTCGGATTTCTTGCTAGCTAAAGATGGAGAGTGAGAATTGCTCTCTAGACTACACACAAGAAATAGAAAAGCTGTTGGAGAGTACAACGATATAGAAAACAATTTTTACTCAAATGGATCTCTAAACCCAATGCTGAGTTTACCGTCAACCGTAACTTCATGATTGCACGGTCCATCCCACCACACACACATCCTCCTTATCGCTTCACCTCCCCAAGAACAGATCTCCTCGGCTCCCCTGATCCCCTCCCCTTCCCCTTCCTTCCTTCGGGCCGGCGGCGGGGAGGTGCAGCGCGATAGCGCCGGGAGGCTCGGCGGCGGCGGGGGTAGGTGCAGCGTGGAGGCGCGGTGGCGGGGGGTAGGCCCTTCCCCTTCCCTTCCTTCCTTCAGGCTGGCGGCGGGAGGTGCAGTGCGACAGCGCCGGGAGGCTCGGCGGCGGTGGGGAGGCGCGACAGCGGGGGTTAGGCACGGCGGGTAGGCACAGCGGCGCCCGTGGTGGCGATATGCCCAGGTAGGACGCTTTTTTTTCCTTTTTCTCATCTCTGATGCAAAAGATTCTTACAAATTTTTTTACCCGAACTTTTTTTATTTTGGATGCTAAAGTTTTTTCTTCAAATTTCTTTCAAATTCTTTTCTCGAAACTTTCTCTTTCAAAATTTTTTTTATCAAAATTTTTCATGTCTCTCCTAAATTATCCTTGAGATGTTTCTTAGAAAAATTGTTATCAGAAAACGAAAAAAACTTACTAAAAAGGAAAAAAAGGTCGGAAGATCAACTTTTTTGCCAAACCTTTTTTTTATGCAACAATTTTTTTTAGATTTTTTTCAACCTTTTCTCGAAATTTTTTCTTTCAAATTTTTTCTCATCTTTTCCGCTATCTTTTTCAGTTTTCCTCTGAAAATTTTCTTCACAAAAAATTCTGTCAGAAACAAAAAACTTACCAAAAAAGGAAAAAAAGGAACAGTCGGAAGATCGACCGTAGGTAGCCCTTCCCTACGGTCGACCGTAAACTGGTCTGCCCCTCTCTAAATGATGATTCAGAGAGTAGATTTTAGAAAGGCTAACAACTCATCACGGCATGTGTATGTCCAGAAAATGGCAAGTAGTAGGCAGTGGCAGATGCAAAATAGGATTGAAGGGGAGGCTGGTCTATTCTTCTTCCACTATCTCTTTATTTTTTCTTTCCTCCATCTCTTCTTCTCCCTCACCCTCCCCATATTCCATTGATGCACCAACCCACCCCTGGTCGTAGGGAATCGTCTAAACTTGCTATGAAACCGCATGACTCGTTTAATGGAAACTACTGATGATGCATTCAACTTCACCACCATTATTTAATTATTTGTTGGTTGAGAACCATAGTGCGCTAGCTGTGTGCAGAGCGTCATCAACCCATGCATGGATGACGAGCAGTAGTTTCATCTTCTATTTTGCCTGAAGATGCAAGCGCATTAGCGGCTGCCCTGCTGGCATATCCTTTATTTATTACTCACAACCCAACACAGGGTTCATTGCCTCAAATGCGTTGACCTGGCATGCATATGCAACGAGCAATAAGTTATATTGACCGCCGAGATGTCATCCAGGGTTCAAATTTTGTGGGCATATATTTATTAGATGTATGTGGAGTTTAAGAGCTGTACTCCCTCCATATTGGTAAATAAAGTTATTTAGGACAACATTTAGCATACCGAGAAGTGATTAATTTAGGATGAGTTTTTCCCGTCTACCCTTATTAAATAGGGTTGCGGGTGTATTCAGCTCGATTGGTTAGCGCACCAAGTCTTGAGACTCAAGGTCACAAGGTTCGATTCTTCGCGGGCGCATCTTTTTGCCGTGCTTGGCGAATTTGCAAAGGCGAGCGAGCGGGAGCGCATGCGCGCGAGGGGCGACCACCCAAAGCACCAGGGGCAAACGCGTCTACGGAGGCGTGTTTGATGCAGAAACAACTTTCTTTTCGTATAAGGAGGGAGTATGTATACTTAGTTGATGCACAGGCTGGAAGTTGTGCCTCTTTCTTCTTAAATAGGATTGGTATTAAATCAGAGGGGTTAGCTCTGGATCCTGATGGTCAGTTGGTAGCGATGGTCTATTCATTTGAAACATGGGGTGCAATTCTATGGTTCAATCCTACATGAATGATAAAAGAGTAAACTGAACTGTCTCAGTTCCACAGTTGAGTCAGCATCCAATGCTGAAACCATTTTTTTTTTTTTGGTTGGGGGGTGGGGGGCGAGGAGGAAGGGGGGTTTCTTTTTCAGGGGGAAATGCTGAAACCAAATGTGAGTTTTTAGGGTAAACCAAATGGGACCTGTTGTCCGGTCACACACACCCAGCCGCGCTCCCACACAAACACAAAACACAAAGAGATAGATGGGCCGGTCCGGTCCAACCATTAGATTTCGGATATCAAACGACCCAACACATAACCAAACTATATGGGCTGCCATGTACACACCACTCACCACATTTCAGCCGTACGGCTCAACAGGCCCATATCTTCCCAAAAGACACGCGGCCTGCTGCACCTCACTCAAGTCAACACCGACACCCAACCCGACCGGCACACCACCACCACCACCACTCGCGCAACAACACCGTCCACGACGTCACCCCAAGTACAAAACCGTCGCGCAACCAGAACCAGGCGAGCCCCGATCAGTTGGGGAACCTGCAGTCGCGGCGAACCTCGCCGTCGTCCGCCGTCCTGATCCCGACCCTGCCGAGCCTGGTCATGGCCGCGGCGAAGTCGCCGAAGAACGCGCCCTGGTCGGCGGCGTAGCGGTCGACGGCGCCACGCGACCTCGCGTCCGCGTACAGCGCCTGGTCGGAGGCCAGGAGCCCCCGCCCGGCGCGCAGGTTCCGGTAGTACTCGTTGTCGAACCGCAGCGGCGTCGCGGCGTCCAGGAACGCGAACCCGGCGGCGGCGGCGCCCGGGCAGCTGCCGCGCAGCTGGTCCGCGAACGCCGGGTCCATGGCCGCGTCCGCGCCCACCCGGTACCCGAAGAAGCCGCACGACGCCGCGCCGATCGTGTGAGCCCCTGCTTCGGGCCGGCATGCCACGCGCACGACACGGACCCACACGCAAGAACGGCCGTTAGCAACGGACACGACACGACGCCACCAATCTGGCAAGTAAAATGTCTGGCATGCCCTTCGCGTGTTCTAGCTAGCAGCTGTAGCTGATCCATTGATATATGCACGTGTAGTTCTAGCTAGCTACCTGAGAGTGCGATCATGTCGGCCTGGGAGAGGCCGAGGCCGGAGAAGAAGCCGTTGAGCTGGTCGAGGTCGGAGGAGCCATGGGGGATCAGGACGCTGGCTTCAGTCGACACCCGGCCGTCGTACCGGCCCAGCTCCACCTGGTAGTCTGGCCCTCCGCTCTGCACGGCCGCGTGTGTTCATTCACGCGAGACACGATCACGATCACGATCCGGCGCGACAAATGAACTTGCTCGAGCAGCGTGGTTGGTGTTCTGCGGCTTACCAGGAAGACGGCGTCCCTGGCGGCGAGGGCCAGGATGTCGGCGCACGACACCATGTTCCGGCACTGCGGGTCGCTGTCCACGGCCGCCTTGGCGCTCATCACCGTGTTGAACCCCTCCGGCTTCAGCGTGATGCCGTCGAGGCTCCGCCACTCGTCGTCGCCGTCGGGGTTGATGAGCATGATCGACGCGTCGCAGCCCTTAATTAGTTCATCACAAGGCCGATCGCGCGGCATCAACAAGCCAATCTCACCAGTTGATTCATATAAAGATCGATCAAATGGATCGATCGGCACGGATAACATCAGGAACCGCGCGCGCGCACGTACCCTGACAGCGCAGTCATGGAAGAAGAGCCGGAGCGTGGCCGGCGCGGCGACCGGCGAGTGCGCCACGGCCATCCGCACGGCGTCGCGCACGATGCTCTCGAGGTCCGGGCAGACGTCGGCGTAGTAGTCCGGCACCAGCTGGGCCCCGGCCATCGGCGGCGGCGGGAACACGTCGAGCGCGAGGAGGAGGAAGCAGGCGGCCAGCAGGAACCGGAGGCGCCTCATGATACTGAGTTGCCGCTCTTAAGGCCGCCGTTTGTTTACTCATCTCTCTTAAATTAGCCAAAGCCGTTAAACCGCATGAGCTCGGGGTGGTTTGCAAGCGATGACAGCGTGGGTTTATATAGAAGGGGAGGACGAGGCGTGTGGCCACCTCGCGCTCGCACCCATTAACTTAGCTTGGTTTTGGATTGGATATTCAGATTTGGGAAGGCTGCTGGTGTGTGCAGATGCTTGTTATTGTTTAATAGAGGTATTGTTGGTCAACAGTGTGTGATTGGTGACGCTGGTTGTTGGTAAAAGAATGGTTGATCGCAGCTCATGACCTGGATGTGACATGATGAAAACTGTGGGTTCTTGTTTTCTCGCCTATATTTTTACTTGCTTATATAATATTTACTAGCATAGTGATCATGCGTTGCGACAGATAATACCAAATCTACATGAGACCGTCAATTTTGTACTCTTTCACTCCGTGTATGTGTTATGATTATGACCGTGTGAGGCATTGATTGTCTGGTTCCAATGGAGATTCCGATTGATTTGTCCGGATTTCGATTGTGATTCTGATTGATTTGTCCGGATTCAGATTAGAATTCCGATTGACGGACCAAGAAATTTTTGCTTACTTTTAGTAATATATATGTAAGTAGAGATTTGCTTCTGCTTGCACTATTTTGATGAGGGATGAACAATTCTTCGGTTACAATTCAGAAAGAAGAGTTATCTAGTTCTGAATGTCTGTACTTAAGAGAGGGAGAGGGGAAGAGAGAGTGAGTGAGTAAATCAGAATGTCAGATGAATTGCAAATGGCAGTTATTATTCAGCTTACAAACTCCTCCCAAGGGGAGAAGTATCAAATTCAAGTTCTATTCAGCTCTAACTATGTGCCTATTGTGTGCAGATGCTTGTTATTGTTTAATAGAGGTATTGTTGGTCAACAGTGTGAGATTGGTGCAGCTGGTTGTTTGTAGAAATGGTTGGTCGCAGCTCATGATCTGGTTGTTGTTTCCTCGCCTATATTTTCACTTGCTCATATAGTATTTATTTGCTTCTGCTTGCACTACTTGATTAGGGGATGAACAAATCCTCAGTCAAAAAAAAAGTCCAGGTCTAGTTTTGAATGTCGGTACTTGAGATAAATTAGAATGCCAGATGAACTGCAAATGACACTTACTAACAAAAAAACTTGACTTGCGGAGGCTATGATGGCCCCCGGGCATTGACTAAGAGAAGACTTCTCACGCAGGCTAGAAAAATTTTCGAACCCCTGCCCCAATTACTCCCAAGGGAGAGCTTACAAATTCCTCCCAGGGGGAGAAGTATCAAGTTCGAGTTCTATTCAGCTTCAATTATGAGCCTTTTTTTTTTTTTTTTTTTGAAAAGCTGCCTGACCCCTTCTAGGTTGGATCACCTTTGGAGAAAAAAAAAAGCAACGGAACCTGTTGCCGCATCTGTAAATCCGAAGATGAATGAGTTGTTTGCACGGACAGGTTTCTCTGATTAACTGAATTAGCATGTAGCACGTATGGGCGCAGACTAGAGATGTGAATCTGATTAGGATAAAATATGGTAGAAATTTTTTTTTGATCTCAAATATGGTAGAAAATTACTCGAACACTGTGGAGACATTCCCTAATTCTATTCTCCCCCATCTGGCGATAGATCCCCATCGTCTCCTCAAGCACTCAGGACCACGACACGACCGCTGCGGCGGCGCTGCACACGCTTCGCCTACCCTCTGGATCCATCCATCGCTCTCCGGCTCCAAGCACGGCAGCGATGCTGGAGGCCAACTGCCCCACCACCAAGAAGCTCCCGCCCCCATCTCAACTCCAACCCCCATCAGCTCCGGCCCCCAACCCTCTCCCCTACCGTCACCACCACTACGGCACCTTCCCCCAGCCGCCGCAGCCGCTGCCCGTCGAAGGCGCCGCCTACCACGCCTCCCAGATCGGTCGGTACTCCCTGCCCCCCGCTCTTACACCCTCGGCCCTCGCTCTTCTTGTTCCGAGGAATGACTCACTCGATGGTGCCGTGTATTGGTTGGCGCGCAGGGTTCGGTAGCCAGGGCGTTGTGGCCTTCCCGGCCACAGTCCAGCAGCAGATCTTCGTGGAAGGCGTCCCCGTCCAGGAGCCGCCCCTGCCCTTCTGCGGCATCGGCATCGGCTGGTTTCTGTAAGTGCGTCCCGTGGCGATACGGATCCATCTAATGCGGTGGGGAAGTTTTAGATCAGCTAGAGCACTGAAACTGCATATACATGCTGCTGCTGTTCGTTGATTAATAGCATTTGACAATAACAAAGTTGAATCCAGGGTGTCCCGTTAGAAACTTAGAAGTGGGCTAGGATATGGCTCATAGACTGCTTTTGGTAATTCTTAGTAGTAGTTGCAAAATCTTTTTTTAGCTGTTAGGACCAGGACACTTGTCTATAAACCGTGTCCTGATGTCTAAGGCAAATAGACGTTTCACAATCATTTGGTATATCAACCATGTTTACATGTTATTGCAGTGGTGCGTTTCCTTAGGATGTTTTGTTAAATGCTAGCTTGCAGTCCGACAGTGGTAAACATATACTATTCAACAACCATGCAGAAAAAGTCAACTTGTTCTAATAGAAGCATATGAACTATGGTAATGTGGTGAAGTGAATTGTGCTCTCCGTATAAAACTTCTGATTACAGAGTTCGCTGCGATGCTCTAGTGGCATGAAGTAAATCGGCTTGTGCGCAACATTTATCCTGCATTTTGCAAATTTCTATGAAAAATTCAATTTTCCACCTTACAAACTATACTTCTGTGTTTCTATTGAAGGTTCTTATTGGGGTTCTTCTTGGCTGCTGTTCCCTGGTATGCTGGTGCCTTCCTTCTATTCTTTGTTGCTCTGGACCATAGAGAGAAGCCTGGATTAATTGCATGCACCGTTGTTGTAAGTATCCCATTTGTTAAAATAAACAATGAAAAATGTTTTTTTACCTTATTCTTTATGCAGCAGAATTAGAAAACTGTCTCTGTTCTTTAGTTGTTGTATGCATGGTACAAATGGTCCCATTAAACCTGATGTAATATAGTATTGAGTTTTGTGCCTATTCATCCTACAATCGAAACTGCTGTCTCCCTTTGATTAGTTGCCATCAAACTAAAAGGGCAAAAGAGTTCCAGCAAGTGCTATGAAAGAGAAAAAAAAATGATATTTTCCTATTTCTGATGAGTTTGAATGATAATGATGGTAGTGAAAATAAACATAACTAGCATCATCAATTTGTTTGCATTATAGTATTTGCTGTCCCAGTCACATTCGTAGTTGAATTACTTGGCATAACTCAGTCTGAACTACTGAGAAGACATAGATATAGAGTAATAAGATAAGATACAATGACCAGCTGAGCTGAGTGGTTGACCTTTTCTTTACTAGAATAATTGTCTTATACTTAACACTGTACAAAAAGCTTTTCCATTTTGACAGTAGAACTGATATAGCCTGATGTTTTATACTGATCTATGCAATGAATAGGAGGATATCACCATGGTTTCGTCCTGAACAACTGTTCTCATTGTGGACCCCTGAGATTTGTGTGCTCTGAATTATTTTTACTGTTAACTTCATCAGGTTAATTGGTACCATAATCATTCCATTTATCAATTTGATTATTCTCATGTAACAAATATACAATCTTGAGATAGTATTCAGCAACTTTCAAGATTAAATTAAATGTGCAAACATAGTGCATAGCGCAATGTTGTAGATAAAAGTATGTATTGTGTTATTCTTTACAATAGTATAATTTAGAATGTATTGGGTCATAAAAGTAAGTGTATTGAGTTTAATTAGTTATACTTTTTTGCGGACAACTTCATTACCATATTATCATGCACATGCATAATGCAGTCATGCTTGCTGGTACATATTAGTATAGATGTTTTCTAACAAAGTGACACAGCCAGAAGATTTCTAACGTAGGGGGTTCAAAGCATAAGATAAAACTAATCAATATTATTTATGGAACAAAAATACTATACTGGATTGTATATTATGCTAGATGAGTCATACTACGTACTTATTTCATTTTTGTTGACACAAACGAAATTTAATGTAATACCCATCGCACATGCTAAATCCGCCTTAGTGTAAACAGATGCTATTTCACTACAACTTCTGTTTTAAGTATTTTTTTGTTTTCTTATTTTTTTATTGGTTTGTAAGTTGTAACAGCGAATTCTTTTGTAGGGCATATTTGCACTAGTCCCACTCATTCTGAACGGTATCAGAATGCATCCTTTCTGGTGAACAATGCTGGATGTTGCCAATCAAAGTCAATATGTAGCTAACATTCCTGGCCCCACATTCGATATGTCCGTACTCCATAGCTGTATTGTATTGCTCATGCCTGTGTAGAACAAAGTATATGAGCTTACGTGAAAAAAAAATATTCGTCATGTTGTTTTTCATGTGCAGGCTCACATGTGTGTAATCATGAACTGTACAGTTTATCTATATGACTTGGCTCCAATCTAACAGTTTACCAGAGCAGGAGCAAGTAGTATATGCCTGTGCACCATGGTCGATCTCTTTGCTTCACTGCTTTATTGTCTAATCTTTTAAATGTTGCCTTACAACGTTGCCAATCTCCCATGCACATTCACAAGTCACTGCATGCCCCTAATTGGCTCTTACTAAGCCCCACACCTAGAGCAATGGCATCTTATAAGAATGATATAAGCTTATATACTGTGATGTGAAGAGGGTATAACTAACATCCTGATGGAGATCTACCAATGAACTTTGTCTGTTAATAATGTATGGTGTTTGCTTACTCGTACGTGTGATGATATCAGCTTAATGCTCTCGTAATAAAGAATGCATTCTAGTTTATCCTAATTCGTTTGGTGTCATAAATATAATGTTAGTACTCTTCTTTATAAGCTTGTTTAAACTTAAAATAGTTTGACCCAGGATGAATCTAGAATTGCATTCTTTTAGGACGGAGCTAAGGAGTAGAGCAGAGACCGTAATTTATTATTCCATTATTTTAAAACAATAATGCATCTTTGTCAAGTCAACTTTGCCGTTGCAGCACTTGCAAGATTAAGCGTAAGCCGCTGGTCGAAATAAACCTACGCAAGCATGCGCCGAAATGGGCAGAATTTGTACACACTGGAAACACCTTTCGTGTAATTAATAATTCCTTAGGAAGGAATCCAGCTCTCTGTGCATGCATGTGCAGAACTTGCTTCAGTTGTGGCAAAACGACAAGGTCGTGAAGAGACTTCTGGGGAGAATACAAGTATTAGTACTAGCTACACTAGGAAGGATTGTGTGCTAGCGTGACGATCCTCAGAAATCTAACGTTTTGCAGCAAAATTTTTATTGCCGCGTGTAAGGAAAATGGTCCGGTTAGGCCATACTTTGATTTTGTTGATTGAGTGACAACATGATCAATGGAACTAATAAATTTGAGATCATATTTGTAGGTTTTTAGGTTCTATGGATAAAGTCCAAACCATCTCTAAGATAGTCTAAATCGTCTCCAACACACAATGGACGCAGTGAAAATGCAGAGATCTCAGTGACGATTTGGACAAGTGGTAGAAACAGTCAACAAGTCGGTTAAACCGACAGGACCATATTTCAACGGGTCGGTGCAATGTTGATTAACATGGTGATCTTGCCTAGAAAACACCTTCATAGTCGGTTGAACCGACGGGCCATATTCAATCGGGTCGGTGCAAAGTTAGGAGCATAAGAGAGCTCAGCAACTTCACTCAGGAAGTGTCTTCACAGTCGGATAAACTGACACTACACGTGTTGATGCATTAAGCGTATCATCAGAGAGCATGTAAAGTTCACTCAGAAAAGTCTCTCACGATCGGTTAAACCGACATGCAGCCAAGAGACGTCGGTGCATTGGTATGTGCATTGCACATTTTACTCAGTAGCAATTTTCTAGGTTAGCTGAGCAAACACTTCACGACCGGTTGAACCGACACCAGGTCGGTGCATGCGTCGGTGCAATGACGCAAGCAAGTTTCAAGTGTCAGAGCAGTAACAACTATTATTTGGACTTAGAGGGGTCGGTTAAACCGACGCTATGCGCAGAAAAGGCAAAACGGCCAGTAACGGCTACTTTGAGTTGGTGGCCTATATATATGCCTCACCCCGGGTCATTTGAAGGTGCTGGAGTCTTGAGGAACCATACACACCAGAGAACACCTCCAAACCACCCAAGAGCGTATTGATCACATCTTTAGGTTTAGCACAAGCTTTGTGAGAGTTAGTGCTAGATTTAACTCTTGAGAGGGTGAGAGAGCAAGGTTTGTACCTTGTGTGCTGGTTCTAGAAGTGAACCACAAGTTATATCTTGGTGCATCGGCCCCTTGGAGCATTGGTGGCTCACTGGTAAGTCTTCGACCCTCCGGCTTGGTGTGGAGCGGTGAGATGGCTTTGTGCGGGGGATGTGGAGACCCCTATCCTTCGTGGAGAAGCTTCTTAGTGGAAAGCGGGATAAAGGTGACCGTAGTGACTTGACATAGTCTTGGTGGCAAGTCAAGAAGAGTCCCGGAAGAGACTTGGTTGCCGGGAAGCAATACTCTTTGTGAGTGTTTCAACGACGTGGATGTAGAAGTGGCTTTGTCCTTAATCGAACCACGGGATAAATCCTCGCGTCAAGAGTTTGTTTCCTCTCATTCCCTCTCTTAAGCTTCCACATCTAGGAGAACCATAGTGTGTCTTTACTTTCATAGAGTAGCAGTAGCATCTTGATAGAATTGGCTATAGTTTGCAAAACTCTTTGGGCTAGAAGTTTCACACTAGGAGAACCATAGTTGCATATCTAGATAGCAAGATCTAGTTTAAGTTTTGTGCAAAATTAGTTGGAGCCATAGGTTAAGGTTTTAAGTTTGCCTAATTCATCCCCTCCCTCTCTTAGGCTACGAGCATCGATTGCTTTCACCGCGATTTGCTATGGTTTATGGGAACACTGGCGTAGTCAGCACATAATTGGTTGGCAATTCCGCTACTGCAGAGAATGTACTAAATGCTTATAAACTGTTACTGTACATATGTTACATCGTTTTTAATTTTACTGTCTACTAATAAGTAATATTTGTTTAAATCCAAGTTTTAGAGGCAAAATTGATTGTTTTTCAATATGAATTCTGAAGGAAACAGCTTGTTGCAAGTTGTGCCAAATTCACAAACTTATCAAAGCTTATAAAGAATAGGTTTTATACTACTCAATGCCTCAAGTAGTCAAGTAGCACATATTTTGTTAGGGAATAAGCTACATTTGTTCAAATCCGAAGTCGATGACGCGATTATTAGTACGTAACCCTGATTTCTGACCCTGAACTTCGAAGGAAGCGAAGCAGCTATTAAGCGTGTGACTGTAGCCGAAGAATCGGTGCCTTGGTTCAGAGAATTCATGGCGGCTAATTAAACATCACTGCCTTCATTTGGTCACGGGTATCATCTGTTGAACCATCACGAACACACATCACTTGGATCAAACTCTAATTACCACAGCAGATTAAGGACCTGTTCTTCCTCAAGCAAGCTGGTCCAGTTGGCCGTTAAAAATGACGAGGAAGCCTCGCGCTAGCACGCCAGCTCGCGCTATATAAATCCCATGCAGCCTCCGTTCCAATGCACCATCGCCTTCGAAGTTCGAACCCACCTCGGTATCGGACGGAATCACCAGCTAGCCACAGCCTCTGAAGCCACAAGCTTTTGGAGCACGCACGCAACAGCCGTCGCTAAGCATCAGGGTCAGGGAGGAGAAGAACTATTAGCATCAATGGCGAGCCTTGGGTTGGGCTTCTTCGTCGCCGCCGTCGTGTCCGCGGTGGCGCTCATGCCGCCGTCTGCCGTGGCGCAGCTGAGGCCGTACTACTACTCCAGCATCTGCCCCAACCTGGAGGTCATCGTCCGGAGCTCCGTCAAGCAGTCCATGGTGCAGTCCCCGATCTCGGCGCCTGCCGCGCTCAGGCTCTTCTTCCACGACTGCGCCGTCAGGGTACGCGCGCGGATACTTACCGACTCATCGAACTGCTGGCTGCATCCACACATGCACCCAGTGATCCATTCGACAATCTTGTTGATGCGCGTGCAGGGCTGCGACGCGTCGATCATGATCGTGAACTCGAACGGCGACGACGAGTGGCGCAACCCCGACAACCAGTCGCTGAAGCCGGAGGGGTTCCAGGTGATCCTGAACGCCAAGGCCGCCATCGACAGCGACCCACAGTGCAAGTACAAGGTGTCCTGCGCGGACATCATGGCCCTCGCCGCGAGGGAGTCCATCGTACAGGCAAGCGCCGAGCACTCACCACCACCAGATGGTGGATACAGTTAGTCAGTTACGTTGTCAGTTAGTACCTGTCATACTAGTAACTAACTCTCTTGCATTGCATCGGTCGCAGAGCGGCGGGCCGTTCTACGAGGTGGAGCTCGGCCGGTACGACGGCAGGCTGTCGACCAAGGCCAGCGTCGTGCTGCCGCACGCCAACTTCACCCTCGACCAGCTCAACGCCTACTTCTCCGGCCTCGGCTTCTCCCAGTCCGAAATGATCGCCCTCTCAGGTAAACGGCTGCCCACTCGGTCACCACCTCACTTGTCTTCCACTCCGCGTGCTATCCACGTCGCCGCCGCCGTGCCAGCCTGACATGACCTAACCATGACCCCTCTGGCTTGTGCGCGAATCCAGGCGGCCACACCCTCGGCGCCGCGGACTGCCCCTTCTTCCAGTACAGGATCGGCACCGACACGACCATGGACCCCAGCTTCATGTCGCAGCTGAACAGCACCTGCAGTTCCAACCCTAGCAGCGGCTTCGCCTTCCTGGACCCCTCGCCGGTGACCTTCGACAACGCCTTCTTCCGGAACCTGCAGGCCGGCAAGGGGCTCCTCGGCTCCGACCAGGTGCTCTACTCCGACGTGAGGTCCCGCGGCACGGTGAACTACTACGCGACGAACCAGGGCGCCTTCTTCGGCGACTTCGTGGCGGCCATGACCAAGCTCGGCAGGGTCGGCGTCAAGACGGCGGCCACCGGCGAGATACGCCGCGACTGCCGGTTCCCCAACTAGTTACCAGCCGACCTCGCCGGCTGGTTTGACAGTTGACACACATCATTATATTGAACATTGATACACGCATGTACCATATGTTACAGTACCATTAGTAGTATACAAAATGCTGTAATTATAATAATAAGCTCATGGCTTTGATTCATGGGGCCTGATGTGTATATTACAGAAGTACCTCCTTGTGATTATCTATGGCCCCACCAAATATTAACACTTATTATGTCACTTCATAAAATGATTGCTAAAAGTTACTGCTAGCCCAATACGAGGGAGTAAGTATATCCAATTACGGAATAAATCTCCTAATAATTAGCCAAGAAATTTGTGGGCCCACCTATTGCGCGCTTATTGGGCCATGGAGCAAACTAAATCTGGCCCGTGACCACATGGCGTTCGTTTATAATTTTCTGTACAACAATCTAAAAGCCCGTATTGTTTATAAAACAAAAATAAGTAAATCTACGTCGAGTCGAGGCATGTCGCTGCTGCAGCACTCGCAAGAATCTCTGCACAATTTCGTATTGTTTCTCAACGGGGTATGCATCCTACAAATATCACTCTGGTATGCACGAGCAAAACGGCGCCTCGACGAAGGAATTCAGTTAACCACTCCCATCTCCAATCTTTACAAGGAAAACGCTTGCTTGCTTCAGTTTTGGCAAATCGACGAACTCGTCAAGAATCTATATGATGGCACCACATTTGATCTTATTGTTTTTGTTCTTGTCTTAAGTCAGACTTCATAAACTTTGATAAAGTTAATAAAAAAATATTAGCATCTGAAATTCCGAATAAATGCCCTGCCACAACACATTTTATAATGAGTTTATTAAAATTGTTTTGATGTCATTGTTTCAATTCATGGTGACTTTCTACAAACTTGGTCACAAGAAGAAAATTTTGACTTAGGATAAAACTAGAACACCTCGTATTTCAGAACTGAGGGGATATTTCTTCCACCTCGTGTTGGTCGCATGGGCACTTCGAAAGGACGAGGACTAGTTTTCAAAAAAAAAAAGAAAGGACGAGGACGCCACACGCCAGTACCCGCCAGCCTATAAATCCCATGCAGCCTCCGTGCCAATGCGCCATCGCTTTCTAACCCGCCTCGACCGAACGAGATCACCAGCTAGAGCTGCCCACGGCCAGCTGCCACGCTTTTATTTGGAAGAAGCACGCAAGAGCCGAGCAGCCGAGCTGAAGCTGCAGGGAGCAGGGGCCTAGCCATCATCGATGGCGAGCCGAAAGCTGGGGTTGTTTGTCGCCGCCGCCGTCGTGTCCGCGGCGGCGCTGATGCCGCCGTCCGCCGTCGCGCAGCTGAGGACGGACTACTACGCCAGCGTGTGCCCCAACCTGGAGAACATCGTCCGGGGCTCCGTCAGGCAGTCCATGGCGCAGTCCCAGATCTCCGCGCCCGCCGCGCTCCGGCTCTTCTTCCAGGACTGCGCCGTCACGGTACGCACACACTGACTGACTGAGCACTCGATCGGGTCGTCTCGCCGGCCGTGTCGTTGTGCCACCGTCGTCCGATGGTGATCAATTAATCGAGCGCCTGGCGGTGCGGGTGCTGCTGTGCAGGGCTGCGACGCGTCCATCATGATCGTGAACTCGAACGGCGACGACGAGTGGCGGCACAGCGACAACCAGTCGCTGAAGCGGGAGGGGTTCCTGACGGTCCTGAGCGCCAAGGCCGCCGTCGACAGCGACCCGCAGTGCCGCAACAAGGTGTCGTGCGCCGACATCCTGGCGCTCGCCGCCAGGGAATCCGTCGTCCAGGTAAACATCATCCATGTACACCTTCGAGAGAAAAAATTAAAGAGAAAACTTCGTTCAAAAAGAAAGGATAAATCTTTTCATTTGCATCCATGTAACTAATTAACTCTGATCGCTGAGTGCACTCTCGTTGCAGAGTGGCGGGCCGTACTACCAGGTGGAGCTGGGCCGGTACGACGGCCGCGTGTCGACCAGGGCCAGCGTCGCGCTCCCGCACGTCAACTTCAACCTCGACCAGCTCAACGCCTTCTTCTCCGGCCTGGGCTTCAACCAGACCGAGATGATCGCCCTCCTGGGCGCCCACACCCTGGGCGCGGCGGACTGCCCCTTCTTCCAGTACCGGATCAGGAGCGACCCGTGCATGGACCAGGGCCTGGCGTCGCAGCTGCGCGGCACCTGCGGCGCCAACCCCGGCGGCGGCTTCGCGTTCCTCGACCCCTCCCCGGTGGCCTTCGACAACGCCTTCTACCGGAACCTGCAGGGCGGCAGGGGCCTCCTGGGCTCCGAACCAGGTGCTGTACAGCGACCAGAGGTCCCGCGGCGCGGTCGACGGCTACGCGGCCAACCAGGGCGCCTTCTTCGCCAACTTCGTGGCCGCCGTCACCAAGCTCGGGAGGGTCGGGGTCAAGACGGCGGCCACCGGTGAGATACGACGCGACTGCCGGTTCCCAAATTAGCAGCGAGCTCGTTACTTGCTTAACCTCGCCGGCCGGCATCATAGATGATACATGTACCATATATACTACAGTAGTCTATGACGGTTGTAATTACAATAAGCTCATGGCTTTGATTTAGGGGCCTGATCGAGGTTAAACATATATATATGTATATATTATCTGAAATATAATCCAGACGATCTCCATGTAATAATAAACTAGCGCATGTGTTCGTCCGTGCTCTCTGAAGATTTATTTTCTTCTAGTGAAAACCAGCAGAGCAAACTTAATCCACATATATATGGAGGAGTCACTTGTGCAAAAAGGCAGATTATGCGCGTGCAGGCCCCTCTGCTCCTCGGTCGTGGAGGACGACGCCGATACGTTACTCCGGTGAAAGTGGACGCGGCACACCGTTCCACCGGTGCTGCTGCTCGATGACCAACGCATGTATTATTCATGTGTCGCCATCACCGTGTCGAATCAACGTCCATAATGGGCTAATGGCTCCATATCGACACCATCAGCGTCTCTCTGATTACCCTCTCCAAAATCTAATCTTGCAGAGACCACTGCCAGTGCTGCCGGGCCTAGCTCGTGGTACGCAGTACATATTTACTACTAAGTGACGACCAGGACGGTCACGTTCGTGGGGAACAGTACGACCACGCTCGAGATCACTGCATCGGCGTGTGTGTACCCCACGCCACTCCCATGGCTCGGCCAGGGGACAATTAAATTTCGCGTGCGTCACCGGTCAACCCGGCCGGGCGGGTTGGGCGCGCGCCTACCTGACCGCCGCAACCCGCGAGCGCACGGCACGGCGGAGATACGTGCGCGCACATGCGCCCAGCCGCGTCCTACTCCCTCACGGCCCTTCCTCTCCCGGGAAGTTCACGTGCCGCTCGAGACCGACCACTAGAATACCATATCGTCTTCGAGACACCCCAAGGTTTCGCGTGGCCTGCGGGCTGTGGCCGGCTCGCTCGCTCACATGCGCGCGTCGGGCCGGGGCTCGTTCGTTTCTCCCGTCCACGGCACCGGCCACCCGTCACATGCACGGCGACGCTGTCAGTTCGGTACGCGGCGCTGTTCGCGGGCCTCTCCGACCGTGTGATGGCCGGACCAGACGTCGTCGTCCCTCACACTCACAGTCGCGTCAGTTATTTTCTTCCCCTTCCCGGGCGAGCCGCGTCGCCGTCCGGCGAAACCGCTGCCCGTCGAGGAGCGGGGCGTAATCATCATCGTCGTCGCCCCCGGTTCGGTAACGCATGATGGCTCGCCGGACTTTGCCGTTGAAGCTACGCCAGCGCCGATAAGATAATCGCGCCGCCGTGAGCTCTCTGCCGGCGGTAATCCTCGCATTCTGCTGCTCCTGGAGCACGGGCAAGGAAAGCAGCGACCTGCACTAGCTGCCTTCCTGTCAAGCTTTTGCAAAGCAGGTGCCGTTAAAGCGGTACGCGCTCGTTCTGCTCTCTTTTCCTGTCCACTGGCATGGCCTCGGAAGCTCACACGTACTGATACGCCTTCTTCTACAAAGATGATGAGTCACCTGCTCTTTTGCCCCACCATCATTCCCGTAGCTTGGCACGCACTTCTATCCGACATTCCGACTCGGACGGCAGCAAGCAACGGTGTACAATGATGGAGCACATTTCTTCCCAGTTAGGAGTAGGAGTAGGTACGGCCCGGAGCTCGGAACGAGAATACGCCAAGTTTTATTTTCAAAAAGAAAAAGAATACGATACCTTGGAGCTGAACACGGTACTACTAATAATACACAGTTTCTTGCTTTTTCTAGAGTTCACACACGCATGAAACAGAGAGTCTTTTCATGCAGAGAGACAGACTGATGCGTGTCTGAACCTGACAAGACCATTATGCTCTTCGATCTCGGGGAGGATAGCTTGAGCACCCACTCGCTGAAGCTCGCCGCTCTTTAGTTAAGAGGCCACCCGCAGGCCCAACGTTCGAATTTTGTATCCCGTCGCGGTTCCTTGGCGAGCGCCAGAGAGCACCCGAGTAGTGCAGCAGTCCCCTGCGCTTTTTCCTTTTCTCCCCACTTGGAACCTTCTGGCCCTTCCTTTTTTTTTTTCTTTTTGATAAGGGCCCTTTCCTTTACCTGTTCCTACTTCCTACCAAAGCAATGACATTCTTTGAGCGCTTGTACTCGGGGTCAGGGGTTCCGGTTTCAGACGCGGCAATCCAGTCCAGCACGCGTAGGACTTAGCTGAGCCTAAATAACCCGCACCTGGCTTCGTAGGACAAACCATGTGAAGGAGCACAGCAATTCTTAGTTCTGTTGTCTCTGTCTGCACGGCCGCACACATATTCAGTTTACCGTGCAGAAAGCCAGAAACAGTGGCCGCAGCGGTATCGTACGCGCATATCTGCCAGCCTGCCGCTCTAATTGTGCAAAGATCGCATACGAGTACAGCATCCCGTACCCAACAAGAAGGAAAGCTAGCTGATTGCCTGATTCTGCAACGAAGCGAGAAAATCGTACTCTTTCCTTGCTATGAACTCCCAAACATTTCTGTGCCCTCTTTCGGCGCGGTCGCGGATGCCTTCACCAGCAGCAGCGGTTAGCATCGGTCCGGAGACCCTAAAAAACCGGGAAAAAAAGAAGAAACAAACGTCGCTTCATTTTGCTCCACAACGGCCACTTTTTTGTTTTTTTGAAGGGGAACGGCCACTTTTGGTAGTGGAGAGATTAAAGAAAACCCCCGCAATCTCTCGGGAATATATGCGCAAACAAAAACAAAAAGAGCGCGCGCGCGCCCCCCGCTTTTGACTCCGCCGCGGGCCCTACGTACCCTCTGCCTCCGTGGCTCCCTCCATCGGCTCCCCGTCGCCATCCTCCGGCGCGACGCCCACGAGTCCCTCCCTTCCTCTCGCCACGCCGCGGCCGGCCCGTGTCGCGTCTGCCTGGACGCACGCCGCGACGTCTCTGTAGCGCTCCCGATCGAAACGTGCAGCGAGCGAGCCAGCAGGGTGCACCCACATCTCCCACATGCCATGTCGTCCTGGCTCCTCTCCGGGTCTGGCGCGCGCCGTGCTGGGCGAGAGAGACCGCCCGCCCTGGGTTTCCGATTCGGCGGCCTTCTCGCTCTGTCCTCGCCGGACTGCCGTTCCGGCAATCTCTCTAGCGAACGCGTGGGGAACGCCGAGCCGGGATGGCAACGGAATGAGCTGGCCGGAAGATACCGGGTGGCTCGTACCGAGAGCAGAGTACAGGCTGCAGAGCATATGCATATCCTCCCGAGGCAGGAGTCAAGGTACGGTGTCCGCCGCGCTGGCCTGAGTTTTAGTTTCCCGGTTTCGAGGTTAACGGTGACCAGGGCGGGCGAGCGAGCGAGCATTTGGATGTCTGTACACCGTGGCCAAACGGTGAGGAACGCACATGATTTTCTACCTCTCTCTAGAAGTCTGGAGTTTTCCGGCGGTGAGAAAGGACAGCCGTTGCTAGTTGGCTGCCTCGGCGTTTGGTTAGCTCGGGATGGAATGGAAG
The DNA here is from genome assembly GCA_032594955.1 of Panicum miliaceum. Lineage (NCBI taxonomy): Eukaryota > Viridiplantae > Streptophyta > Magnoliopsida > Poales > Poaceae > Panicum > Panicum miliaceum. The sequence continues at coordinate 48,636,904 of CM064062.1, forward strand.
GATGGAGGATTGGAGAGAGCAGCGCGCGCGTCCCCAGGCAGGAGAGGCCCATGCTGGGGCCCGGGGCCTTAACATTGCAAGTAACCTCTCCGCCGCCGGGCGCTCCTCCCCCTCCGAGGGCAAAGAGACCGACCATTCCAACAAGGCCAGCCGCGCGCGAGCTCAGCAGCTTATCACTAACCTCCTCTCAGCCTACCTCAGCGCCCATCTATGTAAGCGCCCGCCTCTCTCCTCACTTAAAGCAAGCACCCGGTGTTAGCTCCGCACCACGCGCGGAGAGAGGAGGACAGAGCAGCAGCAGCTGCGATTAACGCCAGACAGATAGGTGGTAGAGGAAGAAAGGGGGAGAGGAAGCTCAGCAAGAGCTAGCTAAGAGACGAGTTGAAGGAGAGGGCAGCAGCTGCAGCTGCAAGTATATAGCTTGGATGCAATGGGGTCGAGTGGGCTGTCGCCGTCGCCGCCGTCGTTGCGGCGGAGCGTGGTTGCGGCGGCCGTAGTAGCGCTGACGGCGGCGTGGTGCGCGGCGGCGCAGCTGAACCAGAGCTACTACGCGTCGACGTGCCCCAACGTGGAGACCCTGGTCCGCGGCGCCGTCACCCAGAAGCTGCAGGAGACCTTCAACGCCGCGCCGGGCACGCTGCGCCTCTTCTTCCACGACTGCTTCGTCAGGGTACGCCGCTCGCCATGTTCGCCGTCGATTTTCCACCTTGTGTTAGCATCGGTCGGTGGACTGACGGGACCCTTGGGCGATTGGTTCCAATTCCAGGGCTGCGACGCGTCGGTGCTGCTCTCGGGCCCCGACGACGAGCACAGCGCGGGCGCCGACACGACGCTGTCCCCGGACGCGCTGGACCTCATCACCCGCGCCAAGGCCGCCGTCGACGGCGACCCGCGGTGCGCCAACAGGGTCTCCTGCGCCGACATCCTCGCGCTCGCCGCCCGCGACGTCGTCTCGCAGGTACTACCGATCCCGAGTTTCAACCGCTAGAGAGAAAGAGAATTCGTTGGCGCTGTCGCCCTTCTTTACGTCGCTTTCGCCGCCTCGGCGGACGGGGAGGGGAAACCGGCGAGCCGGCCGTTCGAGCGAGCTTCGCTTTTCAGACGAGACGAGACGGTTATGCCACTTTGGACGACACGACGGGGGATTAGCGGCGGGGCTCACGCACGCTTAAACCCTACGCCATTAGCGAACCATCCATCCACACTCGCCACGCTAATTAATTACTGCTGCTGCTTGCGGGCGGGTGGGCCGCTGCCGCCGGGCGACAGCTGTGATGAGGCAGGGGCAGGGTGACCGCGGCCACCGCGCCCGCGTGTGTGCACGCGCGTGCCCGACTGATTCCGCAGCCGCGGCGGTAGCACCAGTCCACACTGCTGACCCTTAGCTGTGCCGCAACCATCACTGTGCAGCCGCCTGTCGTCTTCTTCCCCTGATTCTCCATGGGAGAGCTGCGTGCCCGCGCCGCAGCCTCGCAAGCAACGGTGCCGCCAAAAGGCCCAGCAACCTCGGTGCAGAAACAATCATGGCAGGCAGAAAGAGTTGTAAGCTTTTTGCCAGTCCTAATGCAAGGTTTGTGAAGAGGCTCGATTAGGATGCCAGGATTAGCACAAAACCAAGAGCTGCGAGAGGGGAACTGGAGAAGAGGAGAGGAGCTCGAAATTAGTAAAGGAAAATTGAGTCGGGTTTGGCGCTAAAGCATGGGGATTGGGTTCGGGAGTGGTCCTGGTACAGCGCCGTGTCGGAATTCCGCTGTCCCAGCTCATTCATTCACTCCGTCTCCGCTCGGGGCAGGCAAGGCCACAGGGCAACCGGTCCAGGCATGGCGCGACGGGAGCGCGCGGTGTTACTGCTCCGCGTCTGGCCGTGGCGCTGGCCGGGCCGGGCCTTTCAGTTCCTCCGATCCTCCCTGACGGAGCCCGGACACGGTTTCGGCGGCGTAAATGCGGCGGCACGGCGTCGACAGATACGGGCGCCCGGTACCTAATCCGCCGGCCGAAGTTCGGCAGTGTCTCCGGCCTCCCTGGACGGACAGACCGGCCGGCGCCCATGGAGTAGAGATACGGGCTCCTCAGTTATTGTCGAGCCGAGCAGCTGATGGGCAGAAATTTCTGCCTGCTCATGCTCGTTCATAATTCTGGATGTGAATTTTGTTTTTTGAGTACCTAAGATTTCACTGCAAGGCTGGCTACTGACGGTGAGAATTCGATGATGTGCAGACGGGCGGGCCGTACTACCCGGTGGAGCTGGGGCGGCTGGACGGCAAGGTGGGCACGCGCGCCGTGGTGAAGCACAACCTCCCCGGCGCCGGCTTCGACCTCGACCAGCTCAACAAGCTCTTCGCCGCCAACGGGCTCACCCAGACCGACATGATCGCGCTCTCAGGTACGATCACTCACTCCCGTCGTCGTCTCCGCCCGATCCCTCCTGCTACATTTGTTGCTCGTAGAAGCGCGTGTCCTTTCCAGGCTGGCTGGCGTTGGGTGTGCACGCCCAGCTTCTCACTGCGGCGTGCAGGCTTTTTCTCTTGGCATGGTCCCGTTTCCCCATCCATGGAGTCGGTCAGTCCATGTCCATCGCTGGCTGGCTTGCATCGCTGCACGTTCCGGGTGTCAGCCTGTCGCTCGCCCGTGACCATTGACGAATCGCACCACCGCTCGTAGACTGCCAGTCGTAGTAGTAAAAACTCGGAACTGTGCCGTGTCAGCGCTCGCGATCGGTGACCGGAGATGACGTTCGCACAGTGCCGCTGACGTGCTTGCTGTGCTTGCAGGTGGGCACACGATCGGCGTGACGCACTGCGACAAGTTCGTGCGGCGGCTGTACCCGTTCAAGGGCGGCGCCGGTGCCGGCCCGCCGATGAACCTCTACTTCCTGCGGCAGATGCGGCAGACGTGCCCGCTCAACTACAGCCCGTCGGCGTTCGCGATGCTGGACGCCGTGTCGCCCCGGAAGTTCGACAACGGCTACTACCAGACGCTGCAGCAGATGAAGGGCCTGCTGGCCTCCGACCAGGTGCTCTTCGCCGACCGCCGCTCCCGCGCCACCGTCAACTACTTCGCCGCCAACCAGACCGCCTTCTTCGACGCCTTCGTCGCCGCCATGACCAAGCTCGGCCGCGTCGGCGTCAAGACGGGATCCGACGGCGAGATCCGCCGGGTCTGCACCAAGGTCAACTAGCTAGCAGCACCAGCTACCTACCCCAAGCTGGATCGATCTGCACCGTACATTGCTGGCTATACTAGAAGGGTTGTCCATGTCCATTCCAAGCATCAAGAGTCGTCCATGATCACAGTCACAGTGTATTAATTCGTTAATCCGCCGATTCTTTCCTTGATTGTGTATGTAGTTAAAAAAAATCATGTAACAAAGAAGAGGTAGCCGCCCCATACAGTTCGTCTTAGGATATCTTCAGACTTCAGCAGCTCAGGGCCTACCTACCATGTGAATGTGATAGGAGAAGAAGGTACTATACTTACCACATCGATGTAAATGCCACAGTTGCTCCGGTTAGTTGATCAAGTATATGCCCACCTTCCTTTTTGACAGTTGCGGCTCACAGCTCAGTCACGAGAAGCAGAAATGAGGTCGATGGGTGAGTCGTCCTGTACCCTGTCCAGGCTGATGACAGAGCATGTATGGTCCAGGTCCTCATAAATACAGCCGGCATGAGATGTGTGCTCTGCAGTTCAGAAACCATGTGATGCTTTCAGGGGACGAGCAAGCAGGAATTAAGGTGGTTGCTGAGGAGGAACAGTGATCTGTGGTGTTGATGCCTACTCTGATGGAGAGGTTGGTTTCTGTTTTTGGTTTTGTCCTCCTGACAGTGTTGATGAGAAAGAAATGAACGAACGAGGCGATGAAAAGGATAACGTATCTGAAGTTCTCGTGCGCAGGAAAAGCTGACTGGAAAATGTGATTCTGTGCCGCAACAAAGCTGAAACATGCGGCCTTAAACCACTCCTTTTCTTGGTCAAGTACTGAGGTTTCAAGCCATTAGCGCGGATTCAGAATGCGTAACTTCATGCGTTGGCATGGCACAATCGCAAGGTCCTTTTCTTGATCAGGAGGAGCCGCCGAATTTGCTGTTTTCCAACCAACTGAAGTGATTCTTCCTCCAAGAACAAAAAAATTGGATGCTCTGTAGCCCAGCATCAATGAGCACACTAACTGAAAGTTGCAATCTGCGCCATGGGTAATCTTAACCTTATATCTGACCTGCATTAATCTTGTTGGCCAGCATTAATCAGTGAAATTCAAGCCAAAGCAGTCTTAGCAGTGAGTGTGGTGGTGGGTCAGTCTCACAGAGCTCACAGTCAAGTCTCTGTCACCTTCCTGTCATGTCCACATTGCATTTCACGCCCATCTTCTGATGCTAGTCCTTTTCATCTTTTCTGCAACATCATAGGCTGTTTTCAGGCCCTTTGCATATCTGACAGAAGCACACTTCAAATTAGTAATAAACAGTAAGCACCACAGTTTATGGCAGTAATATTTGTCGAACAAATAGTTTTCTGATGAGCACCGCAGTAATATTTGAAACTTTGCTACATGAGCAGATATCTCCAAGACTAGTAATATTGAACAGGGAGGTTCGGAATGGTCCAAGAGACCTTACACAAGTACACACCAGTATGAATGTGATCAGCAATTCGGCGTGGCTATTGAATATTAATAGCGCACACAATGTCTGTTTAATACCAGCAATAGAAGCGTGCACCCGCCGGCCTGAAATTCTATGAATCTAGCCAGAAATTTCAGATGGCCTCACACCTCAAATTTCACATCATCTTAAATACTTGACCATTTCATTTTCAGTTTTGAAGTGCATTTAAAGTAAAAAGTTTTTCTTGTCTGAAACTGCATAACTTTTTTTGCTAAATCTGTCTGCTCTAAGCAGAAACTGAATATAGAAGGGCATTATATACGCACTGACAGCAGAAATGCTCTTAGTAGTTTGGTCCCCTATCTTGGCAAAAGAATGAAAAACAGAAACCACAAGTGAAGCACACAAGAAAGTTATAGTGCCCAGATATGTGCTCTAGAGTATAATTCCTCTTGCCTGCCACACACTACTGCTTTTCTAGGTCTAAATTATTGAAGCCAGTAGCATGCCTTTGGATTGCATACTATCATTCTATGCCTTGCTTGGTGAAAATGCGCAGTCGCTTTCTGAAGGTAAAGCAGTTGCCACAACTATGAAGCTGCTTACCATCACAACTGGATGTACTTCAACAAATTTTTAGGCCAACATAGCTTGCAGAATTAGTACAATTCATGTATGAATTGAATCCTATGGTCCAGATAGATCCATCTACCAAGGCTGGTAAATTATAAACCAGTATCATGATCATTTTGACCTCAAGCTTGAGGTTTGTTAGCTAGTAAACTGGGAACATGACTACAATTGGATTACAGAACCTAGCAAATTTGTACACAGGTTTTTACCAAGGTTGGTGAAAAAAGATAGCTGCCATTGTATTAAAAAAACATAGAATTGAGAAGTTCCTACTGAGATAACAAAAAATTCAATTTTGGCAAACTAGACATAGTTCTTTTTTTAAAAAAAAACACTTCTGAGCTCCTGGAAACTTGACAAAGATAAAGTAACAACAACTGGCACCATAGCTCTGAAAAGTTGAAGCTACAGAAGTCCTATTTCCATGCTCAAATTGTACCCCTGTACCTATTCATGATCTTATCCCTTCCCCACCTAGCAATGCCAAATTCATCTGAAACTCACTAATCTAGTGCCATCCTGTCTAGCACCTAATGGCAACATCATTTGGTGCAACAAAAAAGGCGACTTGTTCTCACTTCCATTTGTACTCATGGACCCGTAAAGCATCCCAAAGAACCAACCTAGACGATGCTGCTGCAACAGGTGGCATGCAGGGCCAGGCCGATCAAAATCTGATCATGTCCTGCTCTTTTCTGCTGAAAGCTACAAGCAAAGTACCTGTCTCTGCTTATTCAGCTGGAATGTATCTGCTGATTTGCTGAACTAAAATGCTTCTATTAACTTAAAGTTCTTGTGGGGCACATCTTGCAACCAAAGCACATGGCCAAAGATTAGGTTGCTTCACAATGTGACAAGGATGGCCATGCCATGGTAACATGAATCCGCTATATTCTAATGTCATGCAGATTTGGCTAATTGGGGAACGATCCGTGCTTTGTGTGCTAGAAATCTACCGGTAGATCTGCAAAAGAGGGTTCCGGACAAAAAAAAGTGTAGAACAAAAATATTAAAACAATTCTGCAAAAGGACACCAGAGAACCTTATGAAATGGATGTGACAATGGATAAATATGGAAATAATGTGCCACCCCAGAGGTTAAGTGGATAGTAGGCCCCCTCCCTGCATTCTGTACAAGAGATCCTAGAAAGATGTTATATAGTTGGAATTGATTGATTCTTCTGTATGGCAACATGTCTAGATAAGAGTATAAGACCAACCTGAATGGCAGAAAAGCACATGTACCATAAATTTATCATGAAATTGCTTGGGCTCCTCAAACTGTTCCTCGTCCTAGGAAAATATTCTGATTGTTCATTGACATAAGAACAGTGCCCATTTATTTTCTTATTATGATAGGGGAATATGGGAGCATTTTTGGAACAATATCATGAAATATGATAGGGACAATCCTCCCAATTCTCGATCTCGTATTTATATAAGTTGCCCAACCCAGAAATTGAAGGCATAACACAGGCTGACAAAAATATGCAGACAAAAATGTTGACACCAACAGATAGAAATTAGGAATTCATGTCATATATAATAGTCCCAACCCATATGTATGAATCATTTGACAGATAACTGGGAGTTTTTATTTGTTTAACTATGTGAAAAAAGCTGAAGAAAAATTATCTCAAATTACATGAGCCTTTGGGCCCTTTTCTTTTGCAGAAGGCATTTTATTCACCATGCAGTACATCAAAGTTAAAATAGACAAGTAGAAATTATTTATATACCATGCCACAAGAAAATGATGGAAAATATATTATACTACAACTAGAATGCATATGCAGTGGGCTTTGGGGAGCTGGAGGCCTAAAGGATGAAATAAAGCAGATCAACAACCAACTTGCATGAAAGAAGATGAGCTTCACCTGCACAGATATTTTTCTTCTTTATTGTACTTCCAATTCAGTTTGCGGCCCACCCCAATGAGCTTGTGCTAATGACCAGGAAGGACCCTGATGGCTGATGGTGTATTCTTCTAGAGCTATAGTGACAGGAATCAAGTTATGAAACCAGTGTACAGCACTAGCGATGCATTGTAAAAGAAATGATAAAGCAAGCAGTAGATCACTCTATACGCTGCAGTTTCATCTGTGAGTAGCAAAAACCTAGTGTAGTAATTTGCGCAGAATATCATCGGAGATGCGGCATATCAAGACCAAACAAAAAGAATACCACATATCCAGGACAAACAGAAAGAAGCCGTCTACAGGTCCATAAAAAAATAGGAATACAAGGAAGGCCGAAGGAGCACATTCTGTATCCCGCAGTATAGTGCAAGGTAAGTGGAGAACAAGAAATGCGTTGCACAGAAAATTTCTGAGCACCAGCATCTACAGATATAGTGTGAGAGGACTGAGATGATATCCAGTTATCCACCCATTTGCCATTCTTCTACTCACTAACCGCTTGTACAATCCATGATAAACATCTCTCCTTTCAGCAGGAATTGTGACTAAAATCTCAATCAAGGCGATTTTAACGGGGACAACTCCATTATTTTCGACTTTCTGACCATACTGCTATCAAGCAGACTTCATATCTCACAAGGAATGTGCTATGAAGAGAAAAGATGCAGTAACAAAAGATTACAGGGCTTTATAAGAGAGGATCTATAATATTCACAAATTGGAGGAAACAGCGTCAGCATCTACAGTATCTAATCATACATCCACACTACGAGTTTGAGCCAAGATTCAGGCGTCTCCCTTGTCCATCTCTTATGGTATTGCTGAAGCCTTGCATATTGGACACCAGTTCTTCTGTCTAAGCCATTCGTGAATGCAGCACGCATGGTACTGATGTTCACACTGCATCCTACCAATCACTTCACCTTCAACGTATTCCTCCTGGAACATCAAGTCAGTGTCAGTCAGAAATGCAGGCTGCAGAAAACAATAATCATCTAGGGTCCAGGGAGGTGACTGTTTGTTTTAAATAAGCGGTCACTCAGAAATTTGGGCTGCAGAAAACAATAATCATCTAGGGCCCAGGGAGAGAGTTTTTTTTTTAATCTTAAAGTAGTGGCTAAGGAACTTGTATCTTAAATAAGTAATGGCTAAGGATAGGAACTTGTATCTTAAATAAGTAACGGCTAAGGAACATGATATGTCAAAAGGTAAACAACATAGATATATGTTCTTTTGATTGTTTGCAACCTATGTAACTCTAATTCATAGCATATAGTTCCCCTTCCAGTTAGCCTATGCTTTGCCATTTGTCAGACAAGGCACTAATGCAGTCCCTTTTTCTTCCCCCAAAGAAATGGGTTGAACACAAAAAGCATACGATCAAGTAACATTGTCAAATTTTTACCAGAATTCAGACCGATATTGAACACAAAAATACATGAGCAAACCAATACCTGACATATGCTACATTTCACATCATCCACTGTGATCTTGTTCACATCTCTATCTGAATGTTTTGCTTCATACACACTTTGGTTGACCCACTTGGCAAATTGCTCTTCAGTTAGGGCAGTACTTACTGAGCCAATATGCTCTTCCAAAGCTAGTAGTTCCTGAAAAAGAAAACCAAAAGAGACACAAATTGCATATCAACGAGCCAAACATATTTAAAATTTTCCCAAGGATATTGAATTCACACAAATAATGGAGCCAACATGTTGAAAGTAATACCTCATACGACATATTGTCAATATCCAATCTCATATCTTGGTGCTGATCATGCAGTCCAAGGCCACTTAGAAGCAGATTGGTTTCCAGCACCAGCAATTGCTGCCAATTTTTGTTCAGAATACATCTTAGTGCAAAGTTACTAAAGGAGAAAAAATGGATATCAAGGTAAAGGACAAACCTCATAAGTCAATTCATCATCATGTTCAATCCTATCCAATGCTAGCAACACCTACAGGCAGTAAACATGGCAAATATCAGAATTACTACTCCCTCATCAGGGAAAAAACTCACTACCCTTCAAAATGTACATAGCTTTTATCAATTTCATTGTAAATGAAAATTAACAACTCAGAACATGTATGTAACAAGTTAAAGAAACCAACCTCTGAAATTCCATCCATGTTTATGTGTCTGTAACTATCTCTCTCCCCAAATAGACCATGGAACATTTCCTGAGGGCTTTCTTCAGGGTGAGAAGGAGATCTTCTCCTTGCTGTCCGACTACTCAAGCCTTGACGATTAGATGAATAAATTGCATGAGGCAATTCTGCATAAAAAGGTCTTGCTAATCTCTGTGGGGAAATGTCATCGGTGGGAAAATGACCTCTTTCTGGATGACGAACCCTCGTCACAGTCTCACGCAGAGCAAATACGCTGTCCTCTCTTTCACCAGGCATCCTCTCTCTGGAACGGAGAGTAGAAGGTCGTCTAGGCCTTACTGAATCTGTAGAATCCCGAATACTTGTGCTATTGGTCCTTGCTGATTGTTCAGCAGCTCTAGCCCTAGGACCAGTATAGCCAGGATAACCAGAACGTGGCTGACCTAAATTAGATTGCCCACTTATTCCCCTTGATCTTGAAGATCTCGCTGCATCAGAAGTTCCATTCATCATAACTTCAACCCTCCTATTATGAACAGAATCAGATGAAGAGCAACCTGAAGGCAAAACATCAGATATTGAAGTGCAACCAAGGCCTTTTAGGCCACGTCTCTGCAGTGAAGTACTGGTGGCACCAGGGGCACTTGATAACTTGACACCAGTGGTGAGACTTTGAGGTACAACATGCCGATGAGAAAAACTGGAAGCACCTTGAGGTCTACCTGAATTCAGCTCTTCTCTATCATTTTGCACACGTTGCATAGCACTCAACGCAGTATTTCCAGAATCAACAGTATGTGCAGAACTCCCTGAAGAAACAGAAAACTCTAAAACTCCAAGATCATGTTCTTCTGACAAGCCTCCATCAGTAAATGTAGAGGATGATGAACCTTCTGATGTACCCTTCTGCGTGTATGGATGCCCATCTTCATAAAAAACAGCTTTCTTGGCACTTTGTTGACGTCTGACCTCAGCTCTTCTGCTACTGCTTTCAGCAACGTTTGCCTCTGCCAAAAAGGGCCTTTTTTGCCTTCCATCCTGATATATCCTAACAGGAGCCTTTGAAGAGCTTACAGATGAGGCCTTAGATCCTGATGAATGAAATGACCCATGTAAATACTTTGGCTTCTCTTTATTTTCAGTGAATCGGGCTTTCCCAGGATTGAGATTTGTATTCTTCACTGGCTTATTGTTGTATTGGCTTGGCCTATTCTCGCTACTCTGTTTTCTCAAGGAAATGCCAGAGCCCCTTCTAAGAAACCCAACTGGGGTAGCAGATCTACCAGAAGATTCGTCCATACCAAAATGCAGCACAAAGCATGGAGGTGTATTATTCTCCAGAAGACTTTTGCTAGAATTCTGCAGCACAAGTTTGGCAATGGTTAGCAATGAACAATATGGACAAGATAACATGAATACACACGTGCAAGACATACTTAAAAAAAGAAAGAGAAGCATGGTGCCGTTCACAAAAGTATCCGTAGAGAAGACAATGTTACCAATATCCAATAGCAACAAACAAACAACTTTGGACCTACTGTTAGTTAGGAACATTCACAGTCACCCCATGAGAGTTATATTTACTACTATCATGTGATCATACAAATTTAGTGCATTGTAGCAATATAGCAAGTTCAGTATCTTCGATCATTACCACATTTGTTCTTCACCTTTAAGAGCAAAAAGACGACATCATAAAGTTTTGTCCACAGCAAAACGGACAAGGGAACGTCCTCTGTGTGCTATACAGCTATAGTATTCTTGTGATCTTGTCTGGCTCTTGCCTCCAGCGGAATGAAACTACCACACCAATATCACACAAGGATCAAGAGACCCGTAGAAGTTACAGTTGAAGTGTGATTCAGTATAAGCAGAACGAGAGCCATTTGTTGGGACCACATACTGAATAAAACACTTGGGCCATTGATCATGAATCATGATAGCATGTGGAAACATCATTCACCTATATACCATCCCATTCTTAAGCAACACCTTTCAAGTTCTTAAAAAAAGGTCTGGCAATGAACAACCACCAAAGGAAAGTTTTGATACTACATGGCACTCATATTTCCAGTTGAAAGAAAGTATTTGTGGCACTACTGAAATTCTTCCATCGCAGAATGAATGCGGTGGCTTCTGAATAATTTGAGAACAGTGCCAAAACCAAAGATTACTAGAGATTTCTGGAGAGAAAACCTTCCTACATTCATACACAAACCAAACAGGTGCACCAAACTGGGGGAAATGGAGAGAAAAAGAAAACAACCGAGCACACCAATCCAAGGTCGAAACAACGAAGCAAAGAGCAGAGTAGCGGCCGCCAATCCAGGCCCAACCTTCGAATCAAAATCGGCGCATATTCACAACTCATCAGACATCAGGGAACAATAAAAGAAGAAGAAGAAGAGAAAGAACAGGTCTGTGTGTACAACCTCTTATCCCAAAATCCCCAAATTCAGACACACGAAACAAGGAAACGATCAGAGGGTTCCAACTTCTAGAACTCCTTCCTCCCCCCATCAAATCAAAGGCAGCCATGGCCGTACCTCGTGGAAGCAGAAGCGGCGGCGTCTCCCCCTTTTCCTTTCTTCTCGCGGAAATGGAAGCCGGACAAGACGGCGAGCAAACGGAGGGCTGATTTGGTCAGATCCGAGGCGGATTTACTTAGCAGCGTTAGCGGGTCGGGTCCGGACGGAGACAAGTCACGCGTGAGCGCGTGACACCCCCCCCCCCCCCCCCCCCCCCCCCCGGCCACGGGTTAACGGAGCCCCCGTCTCGGTCTCTCCCCCACGTGGCGGCGCTGACTGGGCGCCCCGGCGCACGCGTCGTCGTCGTGGACTCGCCGGTGGGTGCCCGTGACTCGGGCACGCGCAGGTGCAGGCAGATCAGCCGCCGTTGGAGCTCCGGGAGCACGTGTAGATTCGTGCGGAGGATCCGGCTGTCCACGTCGGCGCGAGCACGGGTTCAACACCGACCGCCGCCGCCGCCGGTCGGAAGTTTCAGCGGCGCTGCTGGTATCCCTGAAGAAACGAATTGACAGCCGGGGCTCTGAGCAAAGGTTTTCCCCTGACTTATCCGTTTGAAATTTCTTTTAGAAGATACTTCGTGCAGTTCTAAAGTACTTTGTCAGAAATGAAAATTGCAATTGTTTAGAAAAAGATTGAGTTCAAATTTGTATCTTGAAAGATGGTAGGAGCAGCTTTCCTGGCCCATCCATCATTTTCTGTCCTTTTAAAGGGGGGGCCTTTCATCCATCATCATCCAAGGATCAAATTTTAAAGAGATGATACAATGCTCCAGAAAGATTCGAAAGCAAGAGCAGGGAAAGGATGTCGGCCATTTGGAGCTTGCTCTGCATTAACCAAAAACTTGTTCCAAACTCAGAGAGATGCTGCAAATTTTTCTTCCTGAAAACAATATGCGAGCATTTTCTGGATCCATAGTTTACCAATTAGTCGGATTTTTTTACTATTAATTTCCTCATTAGCATGCAACACCTATATTGTAAGCCAAAACTAGGTATCATGGAGAAGAGCATACTAAAAACTACTCATAAAACCATCCAGGTTGAAAATTGAACAATTTTTTTGGTAGTTCAAGGGTACAAAATGAGCACCTATTTCAAGGTTAGGGTTGAAAAACAGATCAGGGCTATAGTTCAAGGTTGAAGACATGGTCTTTTCCTTGTTTAAATATTAGTCCGCATTGTTTGCTTAATAAGGTGCCTAATCCATCTCATTGTTCAATGTAGATGGGATATATTTCCTGTTAATCTTGGTTAGAAAGATGAGTAGGTAGGAGCCAACATGAGATGAGTTGCTCCTCCTTTCTCAAATGAAACAGATGCGTGGCTTGTTCAAGTCCTAATCTCACCTTAATCTTTCCCATAGAATCTAGTAGACAGTGGTGCACAGTGCCTGTCAGAATAAAATATGAGCAGTTTTCTGGTACAAGCCTGCTAGCAATGAAAATATTTATATGGTTTTATGATTATGTCTGCTTCAAGGGTGCTTATTTGGTGATTAATGGTCTGGTGAGGTGAGGATTTAACTCCTTTTCTTTGCCATTTTTTGACCATGAACTTGAACCAGCAGCAAGTACCAACTACCAACTGCAAAGGGGTGCTTAAATATCGGGATCATTTCGACTAAAATATTCCAGCTGTTCGAATGACAAGCTAGCACATACAAATAAGCTTCTTAATCAAAGCATATCAACAGAGTTAAGTCGGTATCGAAAAGAAAGGGTTAGGTTATCCTTTATTAAAGAAAAAGAAAGAGAGAAAGGTTGGGTTGGAACAGACCTTGTGAACATGAGTTGCTATGGCAGTTGCAAATCGGATGAAATAAAATGAAAAAAAAGAAACATGGAGATGGAGTAGGTAGATCAAATCAGCAGCAGCAGCATACGTGTTCTTACAAGTTCTATGTTTTTAAATATTTTCTGTAAAAAATAATCGAAGAAGCATAGAGGCATAGAGGCATACATTACAGCCTGACAAAGTGCATCCACATAATAAAACGGCGCCAAAGGGGAAGCTCCATGCGTGTCTGTAGTAGGCGTGCGCACTTGTTTGTGCTTTTTCGCAGCGTGTACGTGGCCATACGAGTCAAACAAATAGCAGATCTTAATAACAGGAGATAGAGAAAGGTGGAGGACTAATGGCCGGCCGAATAAGCCGAGTGCCGGGTGACGGCGTGCACTATGTTGTTCACAGTGGCTGCAAGAACCCTGATCTGAATACCCTCGAAGGAATCTTTGTTCTTCACGCTGTCTGTCTCTCTGTTTTTTTTTTAATCTTTGATGTATTATTAATCCTTGTAACAGTGACATCATCATGTATTATTAAAGCTTTTGCTGGGAACTCTGCAATCCTCCTTCGAGGCTAAAGCCTTTGCCTCCATCTTTGTCCTATCCTGTGCCTTTTGGTTGTGCCTTCCTTTGGTGAAAGCGAGAGCATCTAGTGCTTACTCCTTTGCCTTGGGCTACTATGATTGCTTCTCTTCTCAAACGGAACAACCGGCTTTCGCAGGGAATTGGACCCCCTCCTTCCCTGCCACCAAAGTTATGCTACAGTTCTGCATCTTCTTGTATTTTTTTCAGTTTCAATCTCGGTCGATTCTTCCGGCCTCAAGAAATTTCAGGCGGTCTTTTACATGCCATTGCCCATTGCAAAACCAAGTGAAAAACCTCTGGTTGCTTACCACAGTGTCAGGTGTCAAGCTGACAAACAAAACAAAATGCCACGACGCTCGTTCTGAATCTGAATATCTGATGGTGCGGGTAAAGGTCGTTGGCCGGCGGTGATCCAGGCCACTAGACGGGCATGAATGGACGGTGATCATGCAGCCGTGTCGTTACCTGGCGTCCGTTGGTCCGAGGCCAATCATGCGGCGGCATCCCCGTCCACTAACCCTTGCCGGTTACCCTGAACTAACAGGCCATTAGCTGTCGCCGAATTCTTCAATGGAGAACCGGGGGGGGGGGGGGGGGGGGTGTCCTGGTTCCTGGAACCGGAAGAACCCACGCCACGGGGACTTAATAGCTTTGCTTGGAGGAGCTCAATGACGCAGCAGCTTTAGCCTGACAGCAGAATGCGTCCGGTTTCAGGGAATGATTGCCGCCGGCCGCCGCTGCATTCCCCCGGTGGTGGCAATAAACAACTGAGTAGTCTGATTAGGTTAAGGGTATCCTGAAATCATGATACGCCAGGAGACCAGACCAGACCAGATTACCCAATCTCGCAGCGTGATTCATGCACGTTATGCGCATGCCTTCCTCTTGTTTAATCACGACCGGAATCCAAGCAACGCCCCGCTGCTGTCTTTGAACACGCAAGGGGTCAGGGCGTGCGCCGGTGCCGGTGCCGGTGCCGGCCGCCGAGCGAGATGGTGGTGCGCGCGCCCACGCGGCCACGGAGCACACGGCGTATCGTATCGTGCGGCCATGACCGCTGTACAGGGCCCCAGCGGCGGCGCGCTGATGGAGCCGTCGTACTTGCCGGTGGGTACGCAGGAGCCACGGCCACCCGACGGATGGAGTGCGTCCGCCTCTGCCAGATCAAAAGTAGGCGTACACAGCTTGCGCGGTGGCGGTGGCACCACCACCGGTACAATACGACGGCATGATTGGATGGAGTCAACGAGCGCGAGCGATCCTTCCGGTTCCTTTCGTCGCTTCCGGAGAGATTGGAATGGAATCGCGCCTGCCGTGTGCCGTGCCAACAAGGAAGGGGACGCCGTGCTGGACCGTCACACGAGCGCGCGGGCAGCCGGGCACGCCGGCACACGACGGCGAGGGGCGGCGGACGGGCAACGACTAGGCCGCAACGGGCCTACGGGCAGAGGCCGACGCGGGCCTTGGGCCTTGGTTCCCACCGATGCTGCTTGGCGAAGAAAAAAAAATCAATAATGACACTGCCCACGGGCCACGGATTGGTGAGTGGGCCTCCTCGACCCTGGCGTTCCATTATTGCGGCCCAACCGGCCCATTTGAGTTAAATCATTCGCAGGGGAGGAAAGGGCTCGGAGCCTCGGATCTCCACCTCCATGGGAGCCAGAGCCAAAGTGCCAAACTTTGGCAACTCGATCAAATCTGCTCCTAAATCGATCCTAGGACCATCAACTTTTGCTGCTAAATTGATCGGACGGCATGGCATTGTCTTCGCCGCGAACTTTTGAGCAATTTTCTGAAAAAAAGGGAAAAATTCTGAACAGCATCATGAAACCAAAGTTCAACCTCCTAGCAACGACGATCTGGCTGTGTGTAAAGAAAAAAAAAACTAAAAATAGCCAAACGGAGGAGAGCAGCCGCAGGAGCGACGGATGCTTCACCAGGTGTCGACTAGCAGCCGGCCCCACTGTCCCAACTTACTATTTGACAAGTTCCTCTATTGCCCGGCTTTTTCTCACCCTGCTGCCTTCGTCCTCCTCTCTCCGCCCCTCTCCCCATTTCCCCCCGCGCCACGCCATTCTTGGCCGTTTCAAGGTTACAAAGGTACGGCACGTTCTCCGCTCCCCTTCATTTTGATTGAGAGACACGCGATGCGAACGAGGATATGATACGCCATTCGTTGTTCCTGTGGTTGAGAAAGCAACCGTGAATTGATCTCATCTCGTTGGGTTCGTTTTCGTTCCAAGGTATGTTGATGTCCTTGTTCTTCTTCAAAAGGAATTCGGCCGTCTAGACGTCTAGTTTCATGGCAAACCTTGGCTAATCTTTCATGCGTTATTATTGTGCTGTCATTTGGATGTCTGGCTTTTCAATTACGGAAAACAATAGAGCGATTAATTTCTTTCCTTTTTTTCCTGATTTTACTTTAACTGCTGCGGTCATCTCTGCCCCAACAGAATCGAAAAAAAAAATTATCATGGTGAGGAAAATTATCATCATAAAAGACGAGTTTGGCTGCCTATTTCTGCTTTATTCAATCAGCACGTAGTTTCCTTAGTGCAGACTTGCACTTGATCAAAGTTCAAACAGATCCTTTTTTTTTATCAAGCAAAAGTTCAGACAATATTGTAGTCTATACATGTGCAATAGATTGTATTTGAGAGAAAACATCAATGGCTCCACAACGTGGCAGGAGCGTTTGTCACAGAGACAACAGAGAAGGGAGAAAATACATACAATGCAAACATGGCATGCATGTTGTCTAAAAAGAAACATCTCAAGGTCAACCATCTACAAATAGGAGCAGAGGAATTGGAAATCTCCCAAATAACTGTTCGTTCTGCCTTCATTATCAGCAGGCTAAATGCGTGTTAGCGTGTAAGCTCCTGCAAACAATTGACAGATTTCTCCGCTTCGTTTTGCTATGCAGCGGAAGGCGCCCATGGCCACACGGCCGTCGCTGCGGTCGAGCGACGGCACGCGCCCAAGGAGCAAGAGCGGGACCGGCAGGCCGCCGTCGAGCCCGCGCGGCTCCGACCCGTCGCGCGCGTCCACGGGCCGCTCGTCCGCGGCCGCGGCCCCGGCGTCCGACAAGCCGGTGCCGTCGTTCCTCCGCCCCACCGTGAGCTCGTCGCTGCACAGCTCCTCCTCCTCGTCCTCGTTGGCGTCGCCCTCCCCCTCCTCGTCCTCCTCCTCCAGCACCAAGGCCGCGGCCGCCACAGCGAAGCGGTCCGCGGACAAGGCCCCGGCGCAGGCGCTGCGCGGGCTGCGGCCGATCACGCCCAAGGACAAGGCCAAAGCGCCCGCTGCTGCGGCGGCGGCGTCCTCCACGACGCGATGGTCCGCGGTGTCGCCGAGGCAGCTGATGCAGAAGGCGTCCAATGCCCTCAAAGCCACCAGCAAGCCCCGCGGCAATAAGGGCAAGGAGGCGGCGAGCTCCTCCGCCTCCGCGTCCGGCAAGGGGGCAGCCGGTGCTTCCGCCAGGACCAGAGGCGAGGCGGCGAGAGCACAGGCGGCCCAGCAGCCTGATACGCCCGCCGACCCGTCGCCTGCCGTGACCCCCGTGGATGCGGAGGAGCCTGTTCTGTTGGATCGCGAAGCTGCTGCTGAGCAAATTGAGGAGCACGCGACGTCGCGGGAGGCTGTCAGCACTGACATCACGACCGTGGAGGAGAGGTATCAAGAGGAGCATGCCGGCGCAGAGGAGGCTAAGGGAACAGCGGAGGACGAGGAGAAGATCATAGTGGAGGAGCCTGGAGCAGTGAAGGTGGCGCCGCCGGAGCCGCAGCTGCAAGAGGAGAAGCCGCAAAGTAGTGCGGTTGCGAAGACAGAGATGGAGGACCCGAAGAACGCGGAGGATGAGTCGCCGGCCGTCGTCGTAGAAGAAGCCGCGGTGAAGGAGGCAGCGACACCGGAGGGAGAAGACGAGCTGGCGACCAGCGCGGTGGAAGAGAAGGTCGTTGAAGAGACAAAGGCTGAGGAGAGGCAGCAAGAAGAGCAAACAAATGAAGGAAGCAGCGTGATCTCTGAAGAACAAACAAAGGAAGGAAGCGGCTTAATCTCTGAAGAACCCAACGAGGAAACCATCGTGATCTCTGAAGAACAAAAGGAAGCAGATCCCGCGCCTATCCAGAAGCAGCAGGAGGTGCCCGAGGACGCAGAAATGGCTGGTGGATCGAGCGCGTCAGCTCCGACAACGCCACTGAAAGAAGCAGCTGAGGACGACGACGACGAGGCAGCGCCCAAACAGGTGAGCGCTTCGGAGCCCGTAACGCCGGTTGCAGAAGCCATCAGCAAGGGCAAGGCGGTGATTATCGACACGCAGCAGAGCGCATCGGCGCCAGTGACGCCGGTGAACGCTGCCAAGAAGAACGGCCCGTCGAAGCTGCCGGCGACGATCCCCGAGGAGTCGGCGCTGACGTTCAAGGGGCGCAAGGTGAAGACGGCCATGGAGAAGCGGTCGGACGAGGAGCAGCCCAAGAAGAAGGAGGTGGCGCGGAGCAACGACGTGCTGGAGGAGGCCAAGAGCAAGCTGATGGAGAAGAGGAAGAGCAAGGTGAAGGCGCTGGTGGGGGCGTTCGAGGTCGTCATGGACAGCCCCCGGGCAAGTTGAGCTCATCAAAATTTGGAGGGAAGGTTGAGTGGTG
The DNA here is from genome assembly GCA_032594955.1 of Panicum miliaceum. Taxonomy (NCBI): domain Eukaryota; kingdom Viridiplantae; phylum Streptophyta; class Magnoliopsida; order Poales; family Poaceae; genus Panicum; species Panicum miliaceum. Next base: position 48,655,710 of record CM064062.1, read on the forward strand.
ATGCCAGATGTGTGGTTTTTTGTGGGGTTTGAATCTTGCTGGGGTTGTTCTGATAGTTTGCTTTCTTGTTTGTTGATCATTGCTTCTTGTGATCATTGAAACAAATGGGGATGTGTTATTGATGATTTTGTTTATTTCTTGATGAACCTGTTATTTATGAGAAAAAAATAGAAGTTTGTATGAGCTTTGTTTGATGTAATGTAAGGTAAGATTTCTTTCAATTTAGATTGCCATGTATCATGTACATGATGTAGTGTTACCGGGTACATTTGACAATACAGTTATTTTGTTACAGAATCTAACAATTATAAATGTGACAATCTGTATTGCTAAGATTTGCTCGGGAAAGGAAGAACATTTTGTTCGGAAATACTGGGGGTCGCTCATGCGGGTGCGTCCGACCCGTCACAGAAAGTCCCCCACGTGCGCCGCCCACTCGGGTTTGGGAACTTCGCCGGCCCACTGGCGGATTTAAGGCCCACTGGTGGTCTGCACGGCCCAATTTTCCTTTTTTTTTCTTTTTTCTCCTGAAAGTTCCAACGATTTTTTTTTCTATTTTTGTTCCAACGGAACATTTTATTTTAGTGGAATATTTTTTCATTTTCAGGGGTAAGATTGGATCCAGCGAAATAATTTGTTCCTGTTATGGGGGAGCTACAGGCCAGCGGCCCTAGAAGGATTTCACTGCCCAACCCCCTGGACCTTCTGTGAATGGTTGACTCGGGGTCACGCGGGTGATCCCGAGTAGCGTCCCATTTTATTTCCACTTTCTTTTCGATCTACTACAGAGATATCTTATACGACAAAGGCCCACTACAGTGATATCATGGCCCACCATGGAGCCCATGTAATTTATTTTCTTAGGGGGGCCATGTGCCTCATACATTTGGTCCATAACTTTGCTGTATTTGGTCTTTCAAGTTTCTTGCCTTAAAATTTGCTTATTTATATGAAAATATCTGTTTAAGGTAGGCATACCCTTTTGTCAGGACTGACGAGTGTAATAGCTGGAAAGTGAGCTTTGCCAAATTCCTGTAGCGAACTTGAACAGTTGAATTGATTGTGGAGAAAAATGACGTAGCAAATCCATGGATAATGTTATTATTTTACATACATTTTTAAGTTCACATAAGATCCATAGTATACATGCTTCCTTTGCTCCAAGCTACATCAGGACATGAGCTGAGATGAGCTCACCAGCCCTTTTACCTTATCTTACCTCCAAAACTCAGAGCATGTGTCCTATCAAGATTTTCATACTTCACCGATGCAATGTTTTCACACAACAAAAAAAAAATGTTGACTAATAGGTTTTGCAAAAGAAGAAAAATCTTCGGTCCAACTGATTACTGAAAGAGGAAGTTTTCCCCAGCTTTTGGTGCATGAGTACCACTGTCATGGTACCTTTCAAAATTATGTAATAATTTGAAAAAACACTGCCTAATAGTCAGTGTCCTTGATCTACTGATCAATGTACAACCTACAGATCAAAAGCCTATGGATATAGGATGCCAATTCTGCAGCATGCAAATTGCCAAACCATGGGCATATGTTCAGTTCGGGAGATGAGTCAAATTTCATATATAGGCTTGAGCTGGTGGACAATGGGACCGACCTAGAATAAAATAGACATGTGCTGTATTCTTGAACCCAGGGAGTACCTAAAAACAAAAGTCAATTTAGAACTATGCATACGTCAGATCATTTTCTTTGTCTGATGAAATCAAACTTAAAAGTCCATCCTTTTGGATCTTGCTCTGACCTTGAACGTCGGTTACTGACCGTACGGCTCAGACGAGCGAGTTCATTTAGTCTTGGTTGAGTAAAGGCAAATCATATATACAATTTCGTTTGCACTGACAATTGAAAAAGGTTTTTGAGACAGTGTACTGGCAAAAGGTTTATTAGGCCAGCAGCCGTTCACACCCTCCAACTTTTTAGGACGATTTCACACTAGTTAGCGAATGAGCCGGTACGGAATGATCATGGACCCATATGGTAAATTAATCAAGAAACTTGACTTAGGTAGTATAGGCCCGTCTCTGGGGGTCTTGAAAAACTTAAAACTTGAACTAAGAGCTAGCTCACTTGGATAGGTTTTTTAAGCAACTTCAGCGATAGCCCATAAACACACCCTCTAAGGATACCAGTAATGTGGAAATAAGGATGGTCTTTAAGCCTTTATACGTAGCCATAGCCACTGTGGAGGTGGTCTTTATACGTGTCAGAAGCTAAATGCACCTATAGCGCTATGGGCTGGTCATATGGAATGAAAAATAGTATTGTCTCTCTCCCTCTCCCGCCATTCCCTTTCTCTCTCCCATGTCGTTGATGCTCCCGCTGGCGACATGACCCCACGTTTATTGGCCGCTCATTGTGGAGAATGAAATAGACTATAGCCCACTCATGTGGGACCTACCCTTGTAGACCGGTTTGGCAATAAACATTACCCTTGCCCTAAATACTAAATGGGCCGCGGTTGCCTCTATTTTTAGGAGCTTCTAAATTTGTTTTAACTCCAGCAATAGCCTTCAATTCAAATTTATAATAGATGATTCCCTACATACCCCTAAGAATTGAGGATGGAGAAAGGGATCTGAAGGCCTCCACAAAATAGAGGGACTAGTAGAGTGTCTACTGGAGTGCATCTTTTTTTAACCGATAAGGACATTCAGAGGGTCCGCAGTTTCGAGTCTTCAAGTCAGGCACGACTGCTCATATGTTTTTTAGTTTGTTCCAGGCTATAGCGATATTATTTTTTTCATGGTATGCAACAATATTATTCTTTTCATGGTATGCAACGTGACCATGAGGTGCATATCTCACCTCATCAATTTTAAGATCGGTTGGCTTAGCTAAAAAAATTAGTGGTAAGATATACTCCCACCGTCCCAAAATATAAATTATTCTAAAAATTTTAGGACTGATTAACGAAAAGGTAAAATAATCATGTTTGCCCCTATTTGTTACTCATATTTGGCAGTAATTGATTCTTACATGCACATGCACGTTCTAAATAGGGTAAAATGACTTGTTTTTTTGATAAATTTTGCACCCTAGAATGACTTATTTTTTTAGCAGAGGGAGTAAGTATCTAAGTATATACTTTTCCCCGTCATTAACATAGGTTAAGTAAAAGTAGACATAAATTAATGATACTATAACAAGCTGTCACTATGTTAGTTTTCTGCGGAGCACGTGACTAAATTCAGGCAAAATGGACATGGATTCTCCGTTTACTGTACATCTAGACTCGCTGCTGTCCGTACCTTCATCTAACATAAAACATTCCCGGCGCGGCACTCCTCTACGAGACTACAACCGCGCCCTCTACTGCGCTCGCTGTTGACGAAGGCATCAGCGGCCGCGGCACCCGACCGCTCGGATCCTCCGGTGTGGTAGTAGAAGAATATGGAGCAACCAACGGTGTTGATGGAGCAGCCGGACCTGGGGGCGCCGGGCTTCTGGCTGGATTTCCTTGCGGGCATGCTCAAGCCGGCCGCCGCCACCGCCGTGGTGGCCCTGGCCGTCGCACTCAGCTTCACGCAGCGCCTGGGGATCGAGGGCGAGATGCTCTTCGCCGTCGCGCGCTCCTTTCTCCAGCTCTCCCTCGTCGGCTTCGTGCTCCATTTCATCTTTTCCCAGAAGAACACCGCACCCTGGATCCTCCTCGCTTACCTCTTTATGGTACGTACGTGATCCAACTGTCAACTGCTCATTGAGCATAGCTTCTTCTGGTAGGGCGTGTTCTCAAGCTGTCGCTTTTTTGTTCTGTTGATGGTTCTGAACTTTTTATCTTGGCGAATAGTGCTGACCTAGTTTAAAAATTTGATGATATCTTACTATTAATTTGGTGTAATTTTAATCCCTATTAAGATCATGTCCAAAACGATCTGTATTAATTTGATGTAATTTTAACCCACTACTTGTACAGGTGACGGTCGCCGGCTACACGTCTGGCCAGCGTGCGAAGCAGGTCCCTCGCGGGAAGTACATCGCCTTCGTGTCCATCCTGGTCGGCACAGTGATCACCATGATCCTGCTCCTCGTGCTCAGAGTCTTCCCCTTTACCCCACGGTACATCATCCCGGCCGCCGGTCTGATGGTTGGCAACGCCATGACCGTCACCGGTGTCGCCATGAAGAAGCTCGGAGGACGTGATGATCCAAAAGAACCTGGTCAGCTACAAGCCCTCTCACAACTTGAGACATGTGCCGCTTAATTTTCTTTTCCTTGGCTAAATCTCCTTTTTATTTCCAACATTACAAAACGTTATTTTTTTAGTTTTACTCTTCTTTTTTTTTGAGGAACATTGGCAGGTGCTCTGCCTTTTCATTATAGTAGGAAGCAAAGAGGTATAGAAAAAACGAACATGTGGAAGTTTATTTTTTCAAGCATGTGTGATGATACAAGTTTATTTTACCAGTAGAAGTTGGAAACTCCCTAAAAAAAAAGAAGTTGGAAACTTCACGGTCCAAAAATCCGAACATATGGAAAAAACGGAGACACAAACACAACAAAAACAAATAAATTAAAACGACTTGTACTGAATGTTACTGAATATAACGACAATCTAGTAGCGGGCTAGAACTTGCACTAATAATGCTACAGCTTATACTGAAAATTCTGCTGGTGCCGACAGGTTTTGAGGTTATAACCCGTCAGTTGACGATGCAGTGATCGGTTGATCGGTATGGTAGGTGGAACCCAGATGATGCAGTGTTACTGTTCATCATCCGGCAATAGACAGGATTTGAGTTTTGATTTGGCTTACCAAGCCTATCACAACCCCTTTTTTTTATCTGGACTTAAGGCCGGCTATGAAACAATCTAGACGTACGGGTTTCCTGAAACATTACTTCTATAGAGTGAAAACGTTCAATGACGAAGAAAATCGTTGTCATTCACATCACAACTAGCTCTGGTTAGCTGAAAATGTGTAATAATACACATATATAGTATAGATAACATTGGTGAATATAATAGCACATATTATGATTCATGAATCAAAGAAGTATTAGTTTGTGGAATGCTCACCGTACTACAATTGCATATATTTACACATCCATCTTTTCTCTTCGATCTCTGCAGGTGGAGTCTGCACTTGCACTAGGCGCAACGCCACTCCAGGCGACACTGCAGCAGGCGAAGGGGGCGCTGGTGATCGCCTTGTCCTCCACCATTGACAGCGCCAAGACGATGGGCCTTGTCTCCCTCCCGGGCGGCGTGACGGGGCTCATCATGGCGGGTGCATCACCGCTTGAGGCCATCCAAGTGCAGATTGTTGTCAAGAACATGGTTATGACTGCCTCCACCGTGAGCAGCATCCTCTCGTCCTACCTTTGCAGGCTAGCCTTTTTCAGTGAGGCCTTCCAACTGAATGATGAAATCTTCGATGACTAGGGTGTTTAATTAGTACTGGAGTACAAGTGAATCATCGGTCTTCTGCATTATTGGTTTAATAGGCCACCAACACATCAGTGCAAAACTGCAAATTAGCTTGATATCAGACTACTTTGATATGGTTTCAATTAGATGTGACATAGCTAATAATTTGTATCATAATTACAAATTTAGTGTGTATCACAAAAATACTAAAATATTTATGTTGTGAGGCAGTATACGTTATTAAACAACGTGTAAAAGCACCTTCCTGAATTATGTGCAAGTTTTGAAAATGTACATGTAATTTTGCTAAAAAGGTTAATGCAAGTTTTCCTGAATTATTAGGACGGAGTACTCCTATTCCATATATTCGGCAAGTACATCGAAACCGTCTAATAGACGATCTCATGCAATGACACGTCATCTTGAGATGACTGAATATATGTTGTCGCTTTTGTTATCTCGTAGTAGTATCATATCCCTTCATTTGTGGAATGAAAAAAAGAATATTATGAGTAGTATGATAATAACAACTCGTACAATTGTGAGTAATCAGTCTTATGGTCCTTAATTTTAGCCTATGAGGCGGTTGTTTCACGAAGCAACCACCTAGTCCCCCCCCTCTCCTCCACATCATCAAAAATCCTACATGGATCTGCATGAGACAACCTATAATACCGCTGACGTGCAGCGATATACTTTCCCTAAGAGCCTATAGCGAGATCTTACAGAAGCTCGGCCGCTCCAATTCCATTTTTCCCTTCTTTCTTGCCTTTATCTTTTTTTTTTTCAAAACTCCTATTCCATGTTGAGACCTGAGAGAACGGGCTTACACATTCACTTACCATGTTGAAGGGACATAAGGCTTCGATTTCGGCTTCTCCCAGAATACTCACTGTCGTCTCCATTTGGTAGAGTTTCGGTCAAAACGCTAAGGAGCTCTCTTCTCCCTGTACAATTTTGGCGGTCCTTATGAAGTGATTTAATTTTAAACTTATATAATGCTCCTTATACAATGCTCCGATTGATTTAATATTAAATATCTATTTTACATGGAACATCAACATCAATTATTCCATAGTTTTTACAAACCCTTGGATAATCCTATAATATATCCTTGCAGTATAAACATATGCTTCCTTTTTGCGCCAAAGTGCAAAGGATATATCCTACCAAGATTTAGTATTACACACCTCTGTTACCCGGAACATCAATATATTGTTTTTTTTTTCAAGAACTTTTTTGAACAAAAAAAGGGACCCTAGTTTTTTCAGAACATGTTATTCAATCAATTTTGTTTTCTATCGATCTTCCACTTGCTCAGATGGATCATCATCCTTAGCTAGCTGAGCTCGAGGAAGCGTCGGGCCATCGGATGCTTGGCACCGGATAGCTCGGACGGCGGAAGCACCTCCACGACCTCGCCGGCGACGAGGAGGCACACCAGGTCCGCGATGCGCTGGATCTGCTTGACGCTGTGGGACACGATCACCGTGGTGAGCCCCCTCGTCTTCTTCAGCCGCACGATGGTGTCCTCGATGTGCTGCGTGGAGATGGGGTCCAGCGCGCTCGTCGGCTCGTCCAGCAGGAGCACCTGCAGCGATGACAAGAGCATGAGATACCATGGTGAGCAATGGAAGGAAGAAGCTAAGAGCACGAGGTGTGTGTAGGCGGCCATGCCTCGGGTTCGTTGGCAAGCGTGCGTGCCAGGGCGACGCGCTGCGCCTGGCCGACGGACAGCTCGGTGGCCGGCTTGGAGGCCATGGCAGGGTCCAGGTCGGCCAGGCTCAGCAGGTTCTGCACTTCGGCATCGGTGAACTTCTTGCCACGCAGCATCGGCCCGTAGCGCACGTTGTAGGCCACGGTCCCTGGCGTGGCAGGAAGAAAGACAAATTCAAACCAATCTTACAAAAAGTATCTGAATGAAGTTATACTTATGAGAGGGGAATAAAGTTATCTGCAGTTTCCTCTCAAGCCCCTTTTGTATTCCCCCATTTGTGTCATTCATCAAAATGTTCACCATTTTTCAATTAAGGAGTTGGCGATCATGTTTAATTTGAGAAATGAATCGATAAACATTTGACCTCTAGTTTAGAATGAAGCAGGCTACATGCATGTATTCTTTCTGAAGAAAATTATTTCTCTCTTTCGTTTTAAAATTAGATGAAGAAATAAAAATATTCCAGCTACTACACCAACGAGAGATGCACATGGCCATTCATTGTCACAACTTGACCCATATTATTTCTATATTTCTAGTTTCTATTGCTTGGAACAAGTTTATTAGGGCATGGTTACCCATCACCTAGTTGTTGGAGGGCTGACGAATTGAACTGAGATGTGTGTTAAGAACAGTTCAAATGTCATTATTAGCAAGGATGTATCCAATTGATCAGAAAACGGCATGTAGAGTTCACAAAGTCAATGTTCCCTTCACGCGGTGTTATGAAATACCATAATCTTTGTTCAAGAGATTATCGCGTGCCTGCTTAAGCAACAAAGAGAATAATTTTGTGTATTGAGCGCTTACTAGTAACTATTAAACGACAAGAAAGCCCATCTAAATTTAAAGAGAATAATCTTTAAAGAAATTTACTCGTGTCATTTTGGAAAAAAAATCAAAACTCGTGACACAAAAATTAATATCTAACTAAATGAGAATGTTTGACCTAAGATGCAAAATATCACTTATTTGTGACTGGAGGGAGCATATGATAATTATTGAGAAGAATATGTCTATATTAAATTAGTCATAATTTGTACTTTATATTTTGTCAAAACCGTCCTTTGGCTAATAACAAATCCCATCATGGAAATATGAGTTCGTCGTTGCCACCTTTCAAGCAAAAGTATATTCTGCTAAAAGTTCTCAATGCATGTCATCATCTGCGTGCTAAATGATGTCACATAATCAAGCTTAATTAGCAGCATTTATTTTTTTTCTTTTTGCAAAACACAGATAAACTTCCATCACAAAAAACTTTGAAACTAAGGCATTTGATTACTTTTGTCTTTAACTAAAGGTTTATCTTTTTTTTTTATAAAAAATCTTACTTTTATTTAAACGATACAAGAATCATTTGCCTTTCCTTTTCTCGTGCGAGTCTTGACTCCCGAGAGATTTTCTAAGCTCCAACGACCAAAGCCATCCGTTTGGCTCTTGCTTTGATCAGGAGCGTCGATTCCCCCGATCGTACGGTCCAGGTTCGTGCGCGCTTGGTCCTCTCTCGTTGAATAAAGGCAGTTAGGCGAGGGAACGAGCAGGGATGAAAGTGGAGCGGATAATTTTCGCATCTGATCCGATCCGAATTCGAATTTTATGGATGTGGAGAAGATTTTTTGATATCCACGCGGATATGGATAACCCGAATTCGATTGTATGCAGATACGGAGTAGGATATGGTATTAACAAAATTCGGAGGATATGAATTATTCAATAATTGAACGTGAATAATCCGAGGTTTATAATAGGATATCCGACTACTTTCGCGAGGCCAGCATGCCAGCACTTTGTACAAATTAAGCGCAGGATAAATACACACATAATATTTTTATAGCCCATTAACAAACAAATATTTATATTATGTGCACATGCATCGGTAAACCCTAACGGCTGATCGACAATATTTTTATTTTGTTTTACATGTTTGCTCTATACACCTACGTCTAAACTGAGAACCTGTAATGATTTTTGTTGGACGTCAAGTTTGAAATATCACCACCAACTTTGTGTCGTGAATTATAAAGGTGAGTATTTTATTTCATGATGTTTTGCTGCTTTATAGTTTTGGTTTACGAATTATTAATCAACGTAAAAAACCACACATAAACATATATTATCCGACCATATTAATCCGTATTCGGTCCGACACCGACCCGACTCCGCACCGCATCTGATATCCTCATAGTTCCGTATCCGTAATCGTATCCGTGTAATATCCGCTCCGCTCCGCATCCGATAAAAAAATATGGATAAATATATGGAACAGGTATTATCCGCTCCGATCCGATCCGCCTATATCGTGGCAACGAGTGTTATGGCCGGAGTAGGCGCACGTACCGTCGAACATGGCGGGTTGCTGGAAGAGCATGCCGACCCTGCGGCGGAGCGCGCGGACGTCGAGGCCGCAGATGTCTGCGCCGTCGAGGAGCACGGCGCCGGGCGCGGGCTCCCAGAGGCGGTTGAGCGCGCGGAGCAGCGTGGACTTGCCGCTGCCGCTGGGCCCGATGACGCCCACCACCGCGCCGCGCGGCACGTCCAGGTCGACGCCGCGCAGGATCTCCTGGCCACCCGCCGCCGCGCGCCGGCACAGCCCCCGCACCCGTATCTTGCAGGGGGCGCCTCCCGCCGCCGCCCCAGCTGCTCCGCGGCCGGCGAGCAGCCCGCCCACGTCCAGCAGGAGCTCCCTGGCCTCGTCGTCTTCGTCGGGCAGGCCAGACGCCGGTGAGATGGTAAGCTCGACGCCATGGCTCGTCTGGGGTGGTTGCTGACGCGAAGCTGAGCCCATTAGAGACCCCATAGGAGTGAGAGGAGAAGATTATCAGAAGAAAGCAGATGGATTGTTATTTGCTTTGCGTCTTGCATCTGTGGGGCCGTCTTGCCCCCCTTTTATAAGGAAAAAGGCCTCGCCAATATTTTGGGCTCCAAAAGTGATTAGTAAAAGACCAATTGGTTTAGGAGACTTTGGCACTTTTCCAGCTTTAGGTGCATGGCATGGGCGATGACTCGGTTAGCACTTTGTCTAATCACTGTGTGGCCAAAATTGCGACGCACTGATGAGCTGGTGTATCCCTTTTCCTCCGAGGTCATTGGGAATTAACATTCTAAAACCTAGCTAAAAAATCGTAACTTGTCTTTTGAGTAACTGATGCAGCTCTCTCCATCTCTTTACTTCCTTAGATGTAAAAAAGGGAAAGTCAGAGTGTGTGCAGTTTTAGAAAACTCGATATCAAGAAGTTGTGGTTTTGTAGACAAAGCTGTGCAAAACTGTGGTTCGAAAAGCAAGAACACCTTACAGCGCGCGGCCCAACTGCTCAGATGGCCAAGCCTTTTCTTGATGATTTTCTGGGCGCGACACAGTTGCTCACTTGATCAACAAGACAACAGACATCGCCAGAGGGTTGTTTGACGCCTTGTAGTATTTTTAAAGAGAAATATTCTTACCTTCCAGTCTCTCAGAGACACTGTATAAGAGACCTTTTACAATGTTTGGAATCGCTTCGTAACGCCTACTAATGTCTTCCAACATCTACGTAAAATAGCTATTTTGGTTGATTTTATTCGTCCAAGGGCAGTATGGTCCTTGCGCAATACGCTCCCGCAGCACTTCCCTGAGCCACGCAGCTCCGCCAGCTCCCTATCCCAAAGCTCTAGCCATCGAATCGTAGCCAGCTCCTCTGTTCTTCACGAAGAACGGACCTCTCGTTGATCTCCGGCGTCCGGCCACCACAATTCGATTGCCTCGATGGTGAGCACCTCCAGACCCTCCTCTACCTTCGCCAACTCGCGCCATCCCCTGTCCCAGCCCGAGCAGAGCTCCCCACGAGCTCCCGAGACAGCGACAATGGCGGCCCGGAGCTGACCATCTTCCATCCTCTCTCCCATGCCCGGAGCCACCGGAATAGAAATCCCCACATCATCCTCTCTCTCCTCATGCCCTCAGATTAGGAAACGGTGGGCTATAGCCCGATTCCGGCGAAGCTCCGGCGAGCTGCCACCGTGAGTGCTGGCGCCGCCGCCTAAGGACGTCATCATCCTGCCTCTGCCCCTCTCCCTTGAGCAGATAAAAGCCTACGGGCCTTGCAGTCCAGTGTACCCCCGGCCCAAGGAAAAACAAGCAGCCCAACAACAACCACGTGCCAGCTCAAAGCCCGTGAAGCACCCTCCCCTCTTATGTTAATCCATTTTCAAAATTAATTAAACACTCAATCTTGTAACTGCAATATCTCATCCATACTAACTGTCGGTGTTTTACCGGCAAGCCTACCTAGGAATACCCTAAGGTAGTAGACTTGTGGTTGGGGTGTCGCCGAGATCAGAAACTCGATGGTGCAAGAAACACAAGGGTTTAGACAGGTTCGGGCCGCAGTATGCGTAATACCCTACGTCCTGTATGGTTTGTATTGTCTTGGGGTTATGAGATTATTTAGAGGGGTCCCTGCCCGCCCTTATATATTCCGGGGGATAGGGTTACATGGAAATCCTGATCTGGTACGAGCTTAGGAGTCCTAACCGAGTACTCTCGGATAGTTTACTTCTGTACCGACTAGTTGTACCCGTGTACGACTACTTTATAGTATGGATAAGGTATGGGACATGCCCCACCCCTTACTCTAGAATATTCTACACCAGTCCCGTTGCCTTAGGTTGAATCGAAGAATTAGGCTGAGGGTCCCACTAGTCTTGAATCTTCATCTTATCTTCCAAATATTTTTGAAAAATAAGCCATCGATGGCACGTGCCCCACAGCCCCCGAGCGTTGAATCCAAATTTCATGGTTTGGAAAAAAAGATCCAAAAGAACGTGGCATACTGAACAGTGTTATGTACAAAATATATATGAAACATGTAATTTGCTCTGATGGTAAATTTTAGAAATCAGTTGGTTCAAAATTCGAAACCCCCTTTTTTTGGGATAAGGTCCCTGAAAAAATGGTTAATCAAATAAACTCCCCAAAACTTATTCCCAAAATAACGCTCAAAACAAATCACACACTTTTTTAGGGGAGAAAGCTCTTCGCCTTTCAAACAGTAAATCTGGGCCTACTCGCTGGCTATTTAACCGCGCGGTGACTATAGGATTTTTACCCTTTCACTTTTTGCCATAGCCATTTCGCTCTCTCACCCTCCTGTGCCGCCAGTTACTGTTAGATCTAGGGTTTGAGAGCCACATTGAGCCCGTCCTCCATCCCCAGCCAAACTAGTTGGAAAATCCATCCACTCCATTAGTGAGTCCTTGCGCCCCTCTCGCGAAGCCCCCGAGCATATGCGAGTGAAGCGGCTCGTGACATTCAAGATGGGCAACAAGAAACAGGCGTCTAAGGGGAAGGAGTCGACCACCGGAGATTAGGAGAGAAGTAAGTGCACCCATGATGACCTTCTTAAGTTAGTTGCTCAAGGTCTTCTTCAATCAGAGAAAATGGTTCAGTGGAAACCTTCCTTCCGCCAGTTCGTTCCGTAAGAAGATGTAGATCAAATTGTAATCTTCGAGCATTTTGTCGAAAGGGGATTGGCCCTTCCCACATCTGATTTCTTCCGCGGCCTCCTTTATCATTGGGGTATTCAGATCCATCATCTGAACCCTAACTCTATCGTCCACCTCTCCATTTTTGTTTATTTTTGCGAAGCTTTTCTTGGCATCGAGCCACATTTCGATCTTTTCCGCTACTTCTTCCATCTCCGCCAACAACCATCTGAGGAGAGGCAGTACCTTGTTGGCAAAGCTGGAATCCAATTCAAGCAGGGGAAGAGGAAGGAGTATATTGAGTACTCGCTCCCCACAAACCACTTGGGTTGGAGGTCCCTGTGGTTCTACATTGGAAACCATCAACCCGCACTGCCCGAGGGAACTCCAGGGAAGGCAGTGTGGAGGCCCGAATGGAATGAAAAGTTGAATCCCAACCAACTGCTGCAAGTCAATGAACTGCTCGAACTGATCAGCAAGCAAAAGGAATCAGGTGTAACCGGTGTGTACGTCATGGCCTCCATGTACAAGAGGCGTATCATGCCACTGCAGAAGAGGTGTCAATATGAATTTGAGTACTTAGGGAGTAATGATCCATCTCACCTTTTCGCAGAAATTCTTCCTTCCCAAACGGCTCTTGACCGTGTTCGCCGAGTACTACTCGATGCGAACACAATTCCTTACGTCTCAAAGCTTTTCAGTGCGATGAATCCGCCAAAACTGATGAGTAATTTGTCTGTCAATTACTTGCAGAACTTGTCGATTACCTATAGTCAGAGGTCCAATCATGTCGAGGCTCCAGCATGCGAAGGGCCATGAGGGCGGTATGGTGATGAGGTTGTGCGCCGGGACGTGAGACTGTTTGCCAAAAAAATTGGCACTTCTGGCACTTTCGTACGAAATCCTCGGCGTCGAAAACTGCTGTTGGCCCCTAATAGCCTGCCCTGTAGGCCTTCCCAACTAATGTCTTGGACGCTGCATGGTTTTCGCATGTACCCTCGTGTATCTCGAGTAGTATATTGCGGCCCCATGCCCTGGGAACACACTTCATGAGTACTCTTGTGCTTGCTCCACGCTTGTAGAGCTTATCTCCGACGATGACAAACCCTTTGCTGCGCCTCATAATGCGTATTTCTTCTAGGCTTTTCTTTATCACTCCAGGGGGTAGCTTCTTTTCCTTGATGAAATCGATGAAAGTCCCCCGCCAATCGACCTCCGACATCATGACCTCCCGGCCGGGGTCCGAGGATCCCAAACCGGTGGTTGCTTTATTCGTGGTCTTGATCAACGGTTCTTTGAGTTCCTCGACAAATACTCCTGCTGAGACTTGTGCTCGAGTGGATCCAAGCTTGGAGAGTACATCTGCTCCAACATTGTTGTCCCGGACGACGTGATGAATCTCCAGGCCAACAAATTTGTTCTCCAGCTTGTGCACTTCCATAACATATGCGTCCATCTCCTCCTTTGTGCAGTCCCACTCTTTGTTGACTTGTTGCACGACTAGCAGCGAGTCGCCGTACACGCGTAGTCGTTTGATACCCAGTGAGATTGCGAGGCGAAGACCGTGTAGTAGCGCTTCATACTCGGCCTCATTGTTGGACACCTTTCAAAGGATTTATAAGACATGAGTTGTTCACCCTTTGGAGAGATGAAAAGTACTCCTGCCCCGCCACCCTCGAGCTTGAGCGAGCCATCAAAGTACATTGTCCAATGCTCTGGGCGGCTGGCTAGGGTTAGTACTTGATTTTCCCGCCACTTAGCCATGAAATCGACTAATGCTTAGGATTTGATGGCTGTCCTTGGCTTGAAGTTGATTGAAAGAGCCCCCAGTTCTACTACCCACTTGGATATATGACCAGTGGCATCCCGGTTGTGGAGTATATCCGCCAACGGGAAATCAGTAACAACTGAGATCTTGTACTCGTCGAAGCAGTGGCGGAGCTTCCTTGATGTTATGAGTAATGCGTAGGGTAGTTTCTGAATTGAAGGATAGCGGACCTTCGATTCAGAGAGTACTTCGCTGATAAAATAGACTGGCCTCTGCACGCCAAATGCGTGGACTTCCTCATTTCGGTCCACCATAATTGTTGTGCTGATCACATGAGTAGTTGCTGCAATGTACATCAGTAGGTTTTCACCCGAGTAGTTTGCCGGATGGTATGCCGAAAACGCATTTGGTCGGGTTGAGTTTCCATTGGAACTTTCAGAGGCTACTGACTGTTTCCTACAAGTCCACAATTAGGTCCTCGGGAATTTTGGTCTTGACAACCACGTCATTCACGTAGGCCTCGACATTGCGGTGTAGTTGGTCTGCAAAGCACATTTGGATTGCCCGTTGGTACGTAGCCCCCACGTTCTTCAGCCCGAAGGACATAGTCTTGTAGTCATACGTTCCGAAGGGAAATCTGATCGTAGCCCCTGTAGCAGTCAAGGAAACAAAGGAGTACACAACCGATAGTGGAGTCGATTAGTTGATCAATGTGCGGTAGCCCAAAGTGGTCCTTCGGGCAGTACTTTTTGTGATCGGTATAATCAACACACATTCTCCCTTCATTATTATTCTTCTTCTCTACAAGGATGGGGTTGGCAACCCACTCTGGGTGGTACACCTCTTTGATGAAACCAGCCGCGAGTAGTTTGGCCAACTCCTTTTTGATTGCTTCCCTCTTATCCTGAGCGAATCTATGGAGACGCTGCTTTTTGGGGGTAGCATCAGGATGTACTTTCAAATTATGCTCGATCAGTTCCTTGGGCACGCCTGGCATATCCGCTGGTTTCCACGCGAATATGTCTCGGTTGGCCCTAAGAAAACTGATGAGCGTGCTTTCCTATTTGGGGTCGAGCTGTGACCCGATCAGGGCTGTCTTGGACGAGTCTCCTTCCTGCAGCTGGATGGATTTCAAAGCGAGTTCTCCGGTGGGCTGCAGCTTCGAGTAATTCGCCTTCTTTGTGGGAATTTCTAGCCTGTTTCGGAGAGCTGTTGCGCAACCGCGAGTATTTCACCTGAAGTAACTGGTACACGCGTGGTCGAGGCGTACTCGATGGCCTTCTGGTCGCAGTCGTAGGACTTCTCCAGGTCGCCGCGGAAGGAGAGAACCCCACTCTTTCCTGGCATCTTCAGGAGTAAGTAAACGTAGTGCGGTACGGCCATGAATTTGGCCATTGCAGGTCTGCCCAGAATGGCATTATAGGAGGTTTCGAAGTGGGCCACTTCAAACTTGATGTACTCAGTACGGTAGGGACCGCCGGCTTGACGGACATGATCTCGCGGCGGTGCAGCTTCTGAGTCCTTTTAGAGACAAATCCTAACTCACCACCGAAGATGACGTTGACCACCTTGGTTACGTCCGGGAATTCACCGGCGTCTGTCTTGTTCTCAGGGTCTTCGTCGTCCTTGTCCTTCTTCTTCTTCTTGTCGCCCTTCTCCAAGGACGGGGCGTTGAGGGACTTCCGGAGCTGGTAGCACTCGAAAGCAGTGTGCTTTGAGTGTGGGTGCCACGGGCATTGTTTCTGCATGAGTTTGTCGAATTCCTCTTGCAGATTGGATGACTTCTTGCCTCACGCGACGCGATATATAGTCGCGACAAGATCGTCTGGCTTGCGCTTTCGGGAGGATCCCGAGTAGTTCCGCTGGCTTCTGTCATTGCGGTGGTCGTTATTGCGCTTGCTGTAGTCGTTGCCACATTTTGAGAATCGATCATGCTCCTGCTCCTCTTGGTTTGCCCAGGTCTGCATCATGTCGCGGAGGGCAGCAACAGTCTTTGGGCGGTTGCAGCCAAAGTCGCGGAATAGAGCCTGGTCGGTGAGGCCGTTGTGGAAGCAGTCGATGACATCGCTCTCTGAGATGTTGGCAATCGTAGCTCGGGTGTCGAAGAAGCGGCGAGTGTACGAGTGTAGGAGCTTGTTCCTTTCTTGCTTGCATTGGGACAGGTCGTGTCGAGTACCTGCCCGAGCAATCGCCCCCTGGAAGTTGTTGATGAAGACGTTCCGCAGTTGCTCCCAGGAGTCGATGGAGTTCTTGGTTAGGCTCTCCAGCCAAGTGAGTGGGGCGGTCTCCAGGGCCATCGGGAAGTAGATGACCTTGGTGGTGTTGGTGCCGCCTGTCACTTCAATGGCGGTGGAGTAGCATCATACCTACTGTTGAGGAGATTTCTTACCATCATACTTGGCGATGCCGATGGGTTTGAGTCCCTCTGTGTACTTGTAGTTTTCGAAGCGGGAGGAGAAAGCGGGGAAGCGATCGTTGTCGTCCCGTGTAGTGTTTCCCTTGGCTCCGGCGTGTTCCTTCCTCCGACTATCGATGATGGAGCGAGCATCGTGCTGCATGTTGATCTTGTCGCGGAGGTCACACGTTGGAAGCTTTTCGAGCTCTGAGCGACGGTAGTTGTGAACGGAGCCTTCCGGATGTGGTGCGTGGGTCGCTCGTCGGCTTCCTGCGGGATGATTTCCTTGCGGACCATGACTTCTTGTTTGGTTGTTGGAGGGAGCAGCTTGTTGCCCGGGGTGCCCCCTGGTGTTCTGCTGACTTAGCTTTCTCCCTCCCCCTCGCCCCTTCCACGGGAAACTAAGGGCATCGGGTTCTGCTGGTTGATTTGCATCAATGCCCACTGCGCCATGCAAATGGCGGTCTAGACTTGCGGGTTGGGGTTGCCAGCTAACACTGCGGTTATACCGGCAATGTTGGCGATAGGAGTGTTGAACCCGGCGTCCTGTGCTGCTGCGAACTCAGCGTCGAGGCCGCGTTGAATCCGTGCACGCCGATCGTTGGCGTCCCTTCTGCGCTTGGCACGCTTCCTGTTGCGCAGCCTGCGGGCCTCACGGTCCTGAGCGGACTCGTTGGCGGCATCTGCAATGTGCTCATCCTCAGAGATCTGCTCAGGCCTTTCGTTGCGGTGCCTATCGCTGTATTCATTGGATTCCGCCATGAAGATGTGGTGGTGTGTGGATGGATCATCGGAGCTGTAGTCTACGAGTACAGTTCCGCCGAGGGTGGTCTCACCGAGTGGTCCTCCCTCTTCGAAAGGTAGGGAGTCAAGGTGAGTGACCAATCTTTCGTCGTCTCCGAGTAGTTCGGAGGGTTTCATGCCCTTCCAGTACACGAAGCGACTCTCCGGTGTGGAGGTTATAACCAAGCCCTGGCCACCCAAGTAGGGTTCAGCCTCGGGATCGGAGCTCGAGTCGTAGTCATCGAAGATAGGGGCCTCCCGGCATACGGTGGCGACATTATCACCGAACTCGAGTAGTTCGTCAAGATCCTTCTCCAATGCGGAGTAGAATTCGGACTTCATGGCCTCCTGGTAAACGGTGGCCGTATTGCATAAACCGAAGGGGAATCGGTCACGCTGCTCCTCAGATGGAGTCGAGTCCGATCCGAGGAAGCTTGATGCAGCACTGAAAGTGCATTTGGCCCTCTAAGTGGGTTTTGGTGTTGATTACATGCATAATTAAGGAGCTAATGAGTTTATCGAGTTTTGAATAGGTTGTGATGCAATGAAATAAAAAATACGCGTAATAAGACGCCAAAGTACTTAATGGACGATGTTAGAGCTCGAAGAAGAGATTTACTAATTTTCTATTTTGAATTTGAGTATAGAAAATATCGTAATATTAAGAGGGATGCGAAAAATATTCTGGAGATGCTAGAATGCTCAGTAGAAAAGCCAAAAATATTTGAGAGACCCAATCCACAACTTAGACACCTTAAACCAGCAAAATCAGCTTGGTCGGAAGTTCCGACCAGGGTCGGAAGTCTCGTCTGGGGAGACTTCCGACCAGGGGTCCTCAGCCAAATATTAATTGCTGGGTCGTGGTGGGAACTTCCGACCAGTACACTAACTGCACAGTAACGGCTAGTTTTGAGGGCTCGGGTATAAATACCCCTCCACCCCCTCTATTATTTGCTGCTGACTCCACTCGCAAGAAACACCTACTTGAGCTTCCAAAACACTTCCCCACTCACTCCAAGAGCTAATCCTTGCATAGATTCGAGCTAGAGCTTGGGTGTGAGAGAGATTGAGGTGTGAGATTTGAGCCCGTTGAGAAAGTGTGCAGCCCACAACCTCCCATGAGCACTTGAAGCATCTCCAAGCATCAATTCGCGTTTGTTACTCTTGAAGCTTGCTTCTAGACGGTTCTGCATCGCCCGTGGAGCGCTCTCTCGTGTGTGTGCGCCCCGGGAAGTTTCTATTGCCCAATCCTTTGTGGATATGATAGTAAGTGAGTCAATCCTCCTTTGTGGTTGATTGAGTGAGGAAAGGGTTAGAGAAGACCCAGCTCTTTGTGAGATCCTCAACGGAGACGTAGTTTACTTAGTGGAAATGAACTTCGGGATAAAATTGTTTGTGTCTTGTTCATATCGTTCATATTCAGTTCTTGTTGAGCTAGACCTTGTTTTGTTTCGATCTACGTATTGTTGATGAGCTTGCTAGGGTTGATTGCAGAAGGTTCCTAGCATCACTATGCAACTTTTGATTCAGCCAAGTTTCGCAGTTTCGATTTAGTTTTTGAATTTCGTTGAATATCTTTTGTGTTGTCGGAAGTTCCGATCCTATCCCTGACCGGAAGTTCCGACAGGATTAACTGCTGTGAAGAATTTTCAGGTTTACAGGTTCGCCTATTCACCCCCCCTCTAGGCATCACCAAGATCCTTTCAAGCACGAGTCGGAGTCGCGTCGAAAACGGACAACTTCTCGATCTCCCTGGCGAGGTCAGGTAGCAGCTTCTCGTTGAGGTTGTCAACAAACTCGTCGAGAACGCTGCTTGGTGTTGCTGCAGATGCCTCTGGCTTGTTGTCGACGAGGTGCCGATGGAAGCTGCCTGTGCCATCAGAGACATAGACCTAGGAGCCGAAGACGAGAGTAGTGCCCGCAGGGGGCATGGCGCTGGTGAAGCTGAAAGTTGCCATCGAATTCGTCGGTGGATCTTTGATGAGCACCCCTACGTGGTGCGCCAACTGTTGGTGTTTTACCGGCAAGCCTACCTAGGGATACCCTAAGGTAGTAGACTTGTGGTTAGGGTGTCGCCGAGATTAGGAACTCGATGGTGCAAGGAACACAAGGGTTTAGACAGGTTCGGGCCGCATTATGTGTAATACCCTACGTCCTGTATGGTTTGTATTGCCTTGGGGTTATGAGATTATTTTGAGGGATCCCTGCCCGCCCTTATATATTCCGAGGGACAGGGTTAAATGGAAATCCTGGTCTGGTACTCTCGGGTAATTTCTTTCTGTACCGACTAGTTGTACTCGTGTACGAGTACTTTATAGTATGGATAAGGTATGGGACATGCCCCACCCCTTACTCTAGAATGTTGTACACCACGCGCACAGTCCCATTGCCCCGGGTCTGACACTAACCCCTTTATCCACCGATTCTTTTCCTAAAATCATCAAAAAAATGTGATATTCGTCCAACTTGTGAATTTACTATCATACCCTTGATTGAAAAAATAACTACGGGAAAAGAATTGCCATAAATTTCTAATTCCTCTAACTTTGGAGGCATTGGGAGGCGTTTGGAGGCGTTACGTCATCTATGGGCCCACTGACCATAAACACAACTAACGCCTCCCGACGCCTCCTCGTTGACGCCTCACAACGTCTACCCTCATATTGGGCCCACAAATCATAGACACATGAAATGCCTCCCGACGCCTCCCCAAGCATTGTAAAATTTCTCACTGTATAAAAGGAAGGAAATCCTCACAAAAAAACTTTTGTATTTTACGTTCACTGTTGAGTCTAAAAGATACTACTCTTCTAGCTTGCATCTTTTTTGAACGAACAACCACAGACTGCGCCATTTCTATTGATATAGAAAAAAATACAAGCAATCGGTCTCTGTTGGCGCTAAAATCGGCCGGATAGGAATCGGCCGATGGGTCTTCAGCGTCGGACACACGACCCGGGAGAATCTGCTTAGCTCCTGTTCGGGTTATCGCCCTGGTGCGGTTCGCGCGGCGTGCCAGTCAATCTGACCTGTTGATTGACAAGGAAATAGAGTATTAAATTCCAGGCGCGTCGATCGGCTGGATTTCCGATCTGTCCTGAGGGGCGCGTCGGCGGCAAATCGGCCGATTTGCTGTAGAGATGATCGGCTATGAGTCAGCCGATGATCGTATAGTAATTGTAAAGAGAACTGCTGGAGCAATCTAAACAATTACTATAGAAGCAACACTTGAGACAGATCTAATCGGCTGTATGGCGATGAATCGAAGGAGAACGATGACGAAGCCGATTACCCTGATCTCAAGCTGGATAACTGGTGATAATACTAGAATAACAGATAAAGCTTGCAATTCTAGTAAATATCGATAACTTGTGAATAAATCCAAACGAAAACACAGCGATGCGCCCGTAGTTAAAGCTCGGATATTACTCGATAAGCGGAACCTACCAATTGGCCGGAGATCAGGTTGATGCAGCCCTGCCAATCCGTACGAACTCGTGAAAGAAGAAGATATTGGCGAAGTCGCCGACTTGAAAAGTAAAGTACTGGTAAAAAGTAGAAGTATTTTGTTGATTGATGTTGGTTGTGTTTTGCAAAACCCTAGCGACTCCTATTTATACCCTGAAACTAGGACTCCTGGTCGATTACGACTTGTTACAACCTTATTTAAAACAGGAAAACTACTATATCTATAATAACTTTAAAAAGGAAACGGACTCCCGCAGAATCTTCCGCCGCCGTTTCCTAATCCAATCAGGACCTCTTCAATTGCTTTCCGGCCGACTTAGCATGCCGCGTTGACCAGCTTTTGACTAGGATCTTCTGGAATAATCCTATCCTGTTGGCATAGGCGGCGCCACCAATCGGCCGATTTTCAACTGTTACCCCGATCGGCCGATTCCTTACTGTAGTTCCCAGATCTACCGCATCGGCCAATCTTCTTCTCCTGACGCCGATTCAAGACGTGTCAAAATCTGGCGTCAACAGTCTCGGCGGACTGTTCACAGGAGAAAGAAAAAGTTTGCACAAGTATGAACAAACAGGAAAGCGAAACTGTACAGAACCGAACGGATCCCTAAGCTCCCTCCAGGAGGGCCGACAGGTGCTTGGCTCCCGCAACGCCCCATGTTCTAGCCTCTTCCTTGATGTTGAAGAGAAGGATATGCACGGGCCGCTCTACTCTCTCGTATGTTCTCGCCTTGCGCTCGAGCCATAATTCCCAGGTCACAAGAAGAAGGAGGGATCAAAATCCACGCCCAGGAACCCATTCCAAAGCTCCCATGTTGAGCCACTAGTCTTTTATCGTGCCAATATCCGACCATCTTGAAGGATCGGCTTGGGGGATTGAAATCGATCCAGCGACTAGGCCCCAAAGACGCTAGGAGTAGCGACATGCAGCGAGGATGTGATGCGCAGTTTCCGATCGGTTTCTGCACAAAGAACACACCTAGTTTCGTGGTAAGTTCTGTGCAGCAAGCATGTCTGCTGTCCACACTCTGTTCCTGATAATGAGCCAAGCGAAGAATTTGCACTTCGTCGGAGCCCCTGGCCTCCAAATAAGCCAACGGAGGTCAAACTTCACTGACCCGAAGAATTGTGCACGGTAGGATGAGGCGGAGTCATATATTCCAGCTGGTGTGAGCTTCCACGTCAGTCGATCCTGGACCCCTTGCTGGAGGTGCACCTCTTGTACTTTGGTCCATAACGCAACAAACTGCTCCAGGTGGCCGACGGTGAGGCATGCAGATAGATTCAGGTCCTTGACCCACGCATGGTTCTGAAGCGCGTCCCGTAGTGATCGGTTCTTTTTCCGAGATGTGTTATAAATGCTCGGCGCTATGTCCTTGGGTCATCTTCCGTTGGGCCAGGAAGAGTGCCAGAATGAGATGTTGGATCCGTCGCCAATATGAATGGTCGTGCAAGCCGTGAAAAGCAATTTATCAATCTCTATGCATGGTGTGCCAAGCCCCGCCCATTGCTTGTCAGGCTGGTTTTGTTCTTGCCAAAGCGTGCCAAGCCCCGCCCATTGCTTGTCAGGCTGGTTTTGTTCTTGCCAAAGCCATCACACCCAGAGTGCTCGTGCAAAAGATTTGAGATCAAGCACGCCAAGACCTCCTAGCTGTAGCGGTCGCCCAACCGTCGGCCAATTCACTTTACACTTGTCACCGGACATCGCTTGATCTCCCGCCCACAGGAATCGTTTCCTAAATTTGTCTAGATCTTCCAGGAACTGAGCAGAAGTGTTGATGACTCTGAGCAGGTACACGGGTTGTGATGAGATCACTGATTTCGTTAGAGCGAGTTGCCCGGCTTGTGTTAGGTTGCGACCACACCACACTTTTAGTTTCTCAGCCGCCTTGTCTACCAACAGCTGTAGGTCCGTCTGATGAGGACTAGGCCCGATCTTCCGAGAGGTAAGGATAAACTCGATAGGTGGAACATCAACGTTGGCGATCCGGGCTTCTAATCAGTCATGATTCGAACCCCTGCAACCGTTACACCGCTGCTCCATTGGTTATCAACCAAGCACAACTTGATTGACCTCGCCAAGAAGGCTTTTCCTGCAGACGAATTGAGAACGCAAGCAAGAAAGTATAAGCGCGCAATCTGAAATTGCAAATATGAGTGAAGCAAATCACAAAGAGAGGTTCAAGCACTCGGTTCGAAAGGACTAATCGACACAGTCGAGGAGAGCATGAACAGGGGCCCTGGATCAATGTATAAGGACTTGTCGCCACAGATACAACGATGCAATCTCTGTTTCTCAAAAGAAAACACAAGAACTAAAAAAAACCCGAACCCTAATGTGCAGCGGCTACTGAGTTTATGACAGCAAAGGGGGCGTCCAAGGGTTGGGGACGACCAGGGGGGCGCCCACAACATGGGCTTAAGGCCCGACACGATACAAAGCCTGAAAAGGCCCAAAACAGGTGATGCAGCACCTTGTCATGGTCACACAGAATGATCCACGAATTTTCTAGAGCTGGGACCAGAACCAAAAGAAGTGTCTCGTCGTCAGGTTTCCAACACATCCAAGATCACCTCATTTGGACGCCGTATGAGGGAGATATCGCCGTTTCGGTGCAGGGCTGGCGGCTGAATCCGAAACGAACTCGCAGCCCAAGTTGGTGACGACTTGTAGCTCGTTAGCTTGGGAGAAGGAAGCCACCTTAAAAGGGAGAGCCACCCTTCCCCTATTGGACTAGTCTTTTAGGGAGATTGGGCCTTTTCTCGAGTGGGTGTGCCTAATAACTGTTGGGGTTCGGACAACCTTAATTTATTGGGCCTCGGCCAACCCCACCTGGGCTGGATTCATCATTTGGTATCAAAGCTGGACCCTTGTTTAAGGGGGTGGGAATGATGAGGACATTCTCCACTATTACCCGCTGGCAAAGACGCAACAAAGGGGGCCAAGTGGCCCAGTTGTAGTCGAGTGGTGACCGTGTGAGCCTCTGAATAATCCCACCTTGCTTAGCTTGGGAGGAGGAAGTCACCTTAAAAGGGAGAGTCACCCTTCCCCTATTGGACTAGTCTTTCAGGGAGATTGGGCTTTTCCCCGAGTAGGTGTGACTAAGAACTGTTGGGGTCCGGGCAACCTTAATTTATTGGGCTTCGGCCAACCCCACCTGGGCCGGATTCATCACCGTCCTTCTCGGGCGTCACACTGTGAGCGGTAGGCCAAGGTACTTGATCGGGAAACTCCCATGTTGGGCCTGAAATTCCTGCAGAATGTCATTGAGATCAAGCTCGGTGCACGCTTCCATCGCAAGCTGTAGAAGATGTTGTAGAGGGCCAATCGTAAGGATGAAAAGGAGGGGTGAAAGCGGGTCCCCCTGACAGAGTCCCCCTCAAGGAGGGGTGAAATCTAGCTTGCATTGATGTGTACACATGAAAACGTGAGCTGCCTGAGCATCACATGAGAGTATAAGATCAGATCACCGCCTCACAGCAAAGCATGCATCTTATGAAAAGATTACAGTAACAATTCCGGCTTGCACAACACAATAGATCAGCACATGCTAATTAGACCCTTCTTTTGCTCAGAGGAAATTAAACGGGCCAAGGCTGCATCCATGCTGCTAGCGAGCGATCAGTCTTCAAATGCTGAGCTCCAGGAAGCGCCGGGCCACCGGATGCATAGAGCTGGACAGCTCGGACGGCGCGAGCACCTCCACAACCTCGCCGGCGACGAGCAGGCACACCAGGTCCGCGACGCGCTGGATCTGCTTCACGCTGTGGGAGACCATCACCGTGGTGAGTCCCCTCGTCTTCTTGAGATGCAGGATCGCCTCCTCGATGTTCTGCGTGGAGATGGGGTCTAGCGCGCTCGTCGGCTCATCCAGCAGGAGCACCTGTGACGACGACTGGAGAGTAAGGTCTTGGAAGCAATGAGCGAGGGTACGGGATGCCATGGGAGGAAGGTGCAAGAATTCGTGTCTGCCTCGGGATCGTTGGCGAGGGTCCGGGCCAAGGCGACACGCTGGGCCTGGCCGACGGACCGCTCGGAGGCCGACTTGGAGGACAGAGCTGGGTCCAGGTCGACCATGGTCAGCAGACTCTGCACTTGGGCATCAGCGAGCTTCTTGCCGCGCAGCTGCGGCCCATAGCGCACGTTGTATGCCACAGTTCCTGGCGTAGCGCCCAGAAAGAAAAATCAGAGCAAGGTTGACCTTACAGAAGAAAGTTTTCTGCAGAACCGTACTCATTATTTCGCCCAAAATATGCTAGAAATAATGGTTCTTATGTATCTTTTAGTGAAATGCGTATTAATGTCTTGACTCTTGAGCAAAAGTATTTTCCTTGGTTTTCTCTCGTGTTATTAATTGATATTCATTATACATGTGCGGCCATCCATCATGGGGCCATATTATTATTTATTTTCTTTTTAGGTTTGGACTTTGTACTCTACCACCTATCGTGTAGAGAAGGATGGAATGATGCAAAAGACAACGACAGTTTGCATTAATTTTATTATGATGGTACATATTAGTACTTTGTTAAAATTACGAATAAAATATGAATAGTATTATTTTTTGCAAGGATGGGTGTGGGGGTAATTTAGAAACTAGATCACCTAATGTTGCTAATGATGTGATGATAGATGAAGGCCTCCAAATAAATGGTCACATGTTTCTTTTTTTTTCTTGGATGACTACAGTTTATATTTTTTTCTAGCACGTCACATCCGGATTAAGACGCAGGCTCTAAAGGGACAGTTTTTGGATTTATTTCTAGCGTGTTATATGAAGATTAACTTGAAAACTCTAAAAGAACACTCCAAAAGATTTCGACCTCCAATCTGATGATTTTCGTCTAGCAGCAATGGGTGGCTTGATCTACGAACTGAAGATGCTTATTCACACGAGCTTTATTTCTATTTCTATTGTTCATGTTCCTCGCTCATATAATTCAGTGCTCATGCCCTAGCGGCGTTAGGTTGTAACTGTGCTCCAGATGTGCCCATGAATTGGGACAATATGCCGCCAGGCGTGGAGACGATTGTGGCCAGCGATCTCGCTGCATTGTTACGTTAATGGAAAATCCTTTTCCACTAAAAAAAAGATTTCGACCTCCTGTTACGATGGGTACCTAATAAATTATGTGATCCATATATTCATTCAAGAGTCTAGATGGCACCGCTAGACAATTAAGACTCGTTGATGCATTTTACTCTGTATTTTTCCTATTTAGTTATTCTTATAAATTACCATGTGTTCCTAATTAAATCGAATGTGCATTTTTTTTAAGTTAATCCCAAGCACGTCACAAATTTATTGCATTTTGTAGAGCATGTTGCCAAAATCACATCAGAACAGAGGGAGCACAATTACAATTAGAAAGTTCAGTTTGTTTTTTTCAAAAAAGAAAAAGAAGATGATGGTGAATATTCAGCTTGCGCTATATAAATGCCAAATCATTTACTCTTTGTGTAATCAAATCAAACACAAACGAGGATTAATTGAATCTGCCGTGGTTTCATTTTTCAATTTGCTACCTTTCTCCTCCTAGTATTGGCAAAGGTTTAGGCCACGTACCTACGAACATGGCGGGCTGCTGGAAGAGCATGTCGACCCTGCGCCGGAGCACGCGGACGTCGAGGCCGCAGACGTCCGCGCCGTCGAGGAGCACGGCGCCGGGCGCGGGCTCCCAGAGGCGGTTGAGCGCGCGGAGCAGCGTGGTCTTGCCGCTGCCGCTGGGCCCGATGACGCCCATGATCACCCCGCCCGGCACGTCCAGGTCGACGCCGCGCAGGATTTCCTCCCCGCTCGCCGCCGCCCGCCGGCTGAGCCCCGCACCCGTATCTTGGGCGGCGCCCCAGCTTCTTCGCTGCCGCCGTCGGCGAGCATCCCCCACGTCCAGCAAGTAGTCCTTGTCATTTCCTTCTTCATTGGGGGAGCAAGTGACCGTCCTCCTCCACTTGCCGGCGCCGCTCAGAAGCTCAACAATCTTGTTCGCCTGGGGTGGTTGCTCGCCTGAATCTGGGCCATTAGAAGACTCGTCGCGAAACACAAGGAGGGAGTCACGGTGTTGACGCCAGATTTTGACACGTGTTGAATCGGCGTCAGGAGGAGAGGTTGGACGATGCAGCAGATCTAAAGGCTACAGTAAAGAATCGACCGATTGAGGTTACAGTTGGGAATCAGCCGATTGGTGATGCAACCTGCGCCAACAGATCGGGACCACAACAGAGGATCCCGGTTAAAAGTGGTCTAATGTTGGTCAACGGAATAATGCTGATTCGGTCAAGAGGTAAAGGAAAAGAGTCCTGATTGGATTAGGAGACGGCGGCGGAAGATTCTGCGGGAGTCCGTTTCCTTTATAAGAATATTATATAAGAATATTATAGATATAGCAGTTTTTCTGTTTAAAATAAGATTGTAACAAGTCGTGATCGACCAGGAGTTCTGGTTTTAGGGTATAAATAGGAGTCGTCACGGTTTTATAAAAAAAAAATCAATCAACAAAACACATCTACTTTTTTCATAGTACTTTACTTTCAAGTTGGCGACTTCGCCAATACCTTTTTCTTCTTTCACAAGTTCGTACGGATTGGCAGGGCTGCATCGACTCGATCTCCGGCCAATTGGTAGGTTCCGCTTACCGAATAACATCTGAGCTTTAACCTCGGGCGCAACGTTGTGGTTTCGTTTGGATTTATTCACCAGTTATCGATATTTACTAGAATTATAGGTTTTTCCTGTTGTTCTAGTATTATTATCACCAGTTATCCAGCTTGAGATTGGAACTATCAGCTTTATCATCGCTCTTCCTCGTTCATCGTCATATAGCCGATTAGATCTATTTCAAGTGTTGCATCTGTAATAATTGTTTAAGTCGCTCCAACAGGTTTTTTTGCAATTATTACGTGATTATCGGCTGATTCATAGCCGGTCATCTTCACAGCAAATCGGCCGATTCGCCGACGCGCTCTTCAGGACAGATCGGAACCCCAGCCGATCGGAGCGCCTGGAATTTAATACTTTTATTTCCTTATCAGTCAACAGGTCAGATTGATTGGCACGCCGCGCGAACCACACCAGGGCAATAACCCGAACAGGAGCTAAGCAGATTCTCCCGGGTCGTGTGTCCGACGCTGAAGACCATCGGCCGATTCCTGGCCGATTTTTAGCGCCAACACACTTTTGGCACGCCCGGTGGGACCCAACTTCAAGATCCAATATGTCAAAAAACGCCGAAGTCTCTGAAAACAACATCATTGAGGTCACAGAAGCAGATCTCAAGGACGACCAGAAGGAAGAATTGGCTAAATATCTGGAAGATTACAAAAGGATGTACCTGCAGTCATTCAGTCGTACCAGAAGCGGGGAGGCAGTCAAAAAAGCTCCTCTTCCAGTTCCCCGCCACATCACCATTGCTGAGGATTCGGGCAAGATGTCCGATATGATCCAACAGTCTGTTTATCAGGCTTTTATTGACCAATCCTCGGTGATGACCAACACGGTGTATAACACCATCATCAGCTCTCTGGTCAACGGAGCAGCCCAAGGGTATTAGGGGCTAGCGTATGCCCCGCCGATTGCACCTCCAGCCAGAAGCTCACCAGGCATGTCCCAATCGGCTCCTCAGCCGACATCGACGCAACGCGAAGGCTACAACACTTCGTTGCCTCCAGTGTCTCCAAGGTACAACGGTGCACCATGTTTCCCATCGCAAGCACCACTTCAGCCTGTCCAGATTGCTTCTGTGCAATCGTTGCCCACAAACTCAGTACCCTGGGGGGCATCGGCGACGACGGCTTTTCCCGATCTATCAAACGGACATGGGAGCTATCCACTCCAGGCGCCGTTCCAAACGGCCGTCCGGCCGACGGTCCCTCAGTATCAACCAGTCCCGTCAGAAATCGGCAGGGGGGCAGGCGCTGTAGAGGCACTCCGAAGCACGGCGCCGACGACGATGTACGACGGGGCGGCGGATTCACTTCGCCATCAATTGTCAACTGCTCAGACGGCCATGACGCAATAGAATTCGCCGCATGCTTCGATCCATCACCCGGCCGTACCACCACCAGTCCTCCAACATATGCCGGCACATGGAACGGTTGTTCATCAGCAGCAGGTGGATTGGACGGCGAGAATAGCGGAGGTAATTCAGGATCAATTCGGATTGAAACCGAAAGTATAGACTTATACATACAAGACGCCATATCCATCTGCCTATGACTTGCTGCCGTTTCCCCACCGGTACAAGGTGCCTGATTTTACCAAGTTTTAGGGGCTGGACGACACATCTACCGTGGACACATCAACATGTTCATCATCCAGTGCGGGGAAGCCGCCACGCAAGATGCTCTGAGGGTGCGTCTGTTTTCATCGTCTCTATCCGGATCGGCCTTCCAGTGGTTCCCCACTTTACCACCTAACTCCATTGTTACTTGGGCCGATCTAGAGAAGCAGTTCCATAAGTACTTCTACGCAGGAGTACATGAGATGAAGCTCTCAGACTTGACCAGCCTCAGGCCGAGAAGCGACGAACCAGTAACTGGATACATACAGAGGTTCAGAGAAATCAGGAACAAGTGCTATAGTCTGGCTCTGACTGATGCCTAGTTGGCCGACATCGCTTTCCAAGGCCTCTTACCACATATCAAGGAAAGGTATGCCTCACAAGAATTCGAAAGCCTAAGCCAGATCGTTCACCGATTGGCAGGTCAGGAAGTCCGTCCGTTTGAGCAGCGGAGGAATTTCCAGAAGAAGGTGGCATATCTGGAAGGATCTGAATCGGAGGGAGAGGAAGAAATGGGCCTAGCAGAGTGGGTAAAAGGCAAAAAGCCAATATCGTGCCCTTTCGGAAAGAAAGAACCAGAGGCATTCGGCTTTGACACATCAAAGGCCGATAAGATTTTTGACTTATTACTCCAGGAATGGCAGATCATGCTATCTCAATACCATACCATCCCTTCGGCCGATCAGCTAAAAGATGAAGTACTGCAAGTGGCACAACGCCACGTCTCATGACACGAATGAATGCAAGATCTTTCGTCAGCAGATACAATCGGCCATCAAGCAAGGAAGGCTCAAGTTTGAAACCCCGGCCAAACCGGCAAAGTCGATGAAGATAGACCAGCATCCTTTCCCGGGCAACATGGTTGACACGGGAAGAAATTCACTTCAAACTAAGGTGCTGACGTCGGAATCGGCAAGAAGGAGCGGCGCCGTAGACCCTAGAGAGCAAGTCACGGCGGCTGAAGTCAAAGGGAAAAGGCGGGCTGAAGACAAGGGCGAAGGATCAGAACGATCGCCCAGACCCGTCACATCCCAGTTCTTGCTCAGAAAATATCGGCGGCAGTAGGAACAGTCAAGATACCACGATGAGATGATACGCCGGCACGAGGATCATTGGCAATGTCCATTTTTCATCCAATCTTGGGAAAATGATCTCTGATTGCCATCAGCCGATAACTGTCCCGAGTGCAACGGATCAAGCCACAACGATCGCCCGTTCAAAAGATCGCGCTCCACAGACAGAGAATCAGAGCCGATCAGCAGAAATCGGCGCGAACAAGAGGGACGGCGCCTTTCAGTGCATGATCGGCTGGGGGTAGAGTTGACCGGTATCACCGATCGAAAGGCAGGATCAACCAACAGGATCCACTGGGGGCAGAATCAGCGTACATGATCGGCTGGAAGAGATGGCTGATGACAGGGTGTCAGATGAAAACCCCCTAGGAAGGGAACCAGATTGGGAGCACGCCAGATCATCGGCCAAACCAGTAAACCCCAGGTGGTGCCCTGATGGATTATCCAAATCCCAGAAACGGAGGATCCAACGCCTGCGCCAATGGGAGCAACAAGAAGAAGAGCAGAGGCAGGCGCTGGAAAAGAGAAACGTCAAGTCTCGAGTCTGGCGCCCCAAAAAAAACAACAGCAAGGAAGCGGACAGTCAAGAATCGGCAGCCGATGTCAACATGGTATTCATATTGCCGATGGAATTCATGGCACCTGCCGACCGAGACAAGGCGGCAAGGGTGGAAGAGCAAATGGCGCAACTGGTGTTAGAGCCGATGACGGCCACCTTTGAGAAACCAGAAGACGAAAAACGGCAACATCTCAAGGCATTATTTCTCAAAGGGTACGTTAACGGACGACCCATGACTAGGCTGCTAGTGGATGGAGGTGCCGCAGTCAACGTCATGCCGTATGCCATGTTCCGCAAATTGGGCAAAAGTGATGAAGACCTGACCAAGACGGACATGATGCTCAAGGACTTTGAAGGCAACGTGTCTCCCGCTCGTGGTGCGCTCTGCGTCGACCTCACCATCGGCAGTAAGACCCTTCCTACTACCTTTTTCATTATTAATGGTAAGGGGTCCTGTTGACGCCAGATTTTGACACGTGTTGAATCGGCCTCAGGAGGAGAAGATTGGCCGATGCGGCAGATCTGAAGGCTACAGTAAGGAATCGGCCGATTGAAGTAACAGTTGAAAATCGGCCGATTGGTGATACAGCTTGCGCCAACAGGATGGGACTATTTCGGAGGGTCCTGGTCAAAAATTGGTCAACAGGGCACGCTAAGTCGGTCAAGGAGCAATTGAAAAGAATCCTGATTTGATTAGGTGACGGCGGCGGAAGATTCTGCGGGAGTCCGTTTCCTTTAAAAGTTATTATAGATATGGTAATTTTCCTGTTTTTTAAATAAGGTTGTAACAAGTCGTGATTGACCAGGAGTCCTAGTTTTAGGGTATAAATAGGAGTCGTCGGGGTCTTGCAAAGACAACAACATATCAATCAACAATAATACTTCTACTTTTTCAGCAATTTACTTTCAAGTCGGCGACTTCGCCAATACTTTTTCTTCTTTCACGAGTTCGTACGGATTGGCAGGGCTGCATCAACTTGACCTCCGGCCAATTGGTAGGTTCCGCTTATCGAGTAATATCCGAGCTTTAACTACGGGCGCATCGCTGTGGTTTTGTTTGGATTTATTCACCAGTTATCAATATTTACCAGAATTGCAAGTTTTACCTGTTATTCTGGTATTATCACCAATTATCCAGCTTGAGATCGGAGTAATCGGCTTCCTCATCGTTCTTCCTCGATTTATCATCTTACAGCCGATTAGATCTATTTCAAGTGTTGCATCCGTACTAATTGTTTAGATCGCTCTAGCTGTCTTCTTTACAATTATTACACGATTATCGGCTGATCCATAGCCGATCATCTTTACAGCAAATCGGCCGATTCGCCGCCGACACACTCCTCAGGACAGATCGGAACTCCAGCCGATCGGAGCTCCTGGAATTTAATACTTTATTTCCTTGTCAATCAACAGGTCAGATTGACTGGCACGCCGCGCGAACCGCACCAGGGCGATAACCCGAACAGGAGCTAAGCAGATTCTCCCGGGTCGTGTGTCGGACGCTGAAGACCATCGGCCGATTCCTATCCGGCCGATTTTAGCGCCAACAGGTCCTACAACATGCTGCTCGGTCGCGACTGGATACATGCGAATTGCTGTGTCCCATCTACAATGCACCAATGCCTTGTGCAATGGGTCGGCAACAGTACAGAGATAGTCACCGCCGATTCCACCTACAGTGTCGCAGCGGCCGATATGCAACAATGGAGCTGTGAACACGTCAGGTGTATATCCGGCAGGACTTGGGACACTAACTTCCTGAAAGTGTCCAATTTTGGTCTACAGCCGATCCAAGTAGTCGGCTCTGAAAATTCAGAATAGATGGATCAGTTCGTCCGAGAAGACGGAAAGCTTGGGCATGGATTTACGTCGGCCGATTCATTAGAGATGGTGGATTTGGGAGATGGTAGCAAGCCAAGGCCGACGTATATTAGTGCTAGCTTGGATCCTGGATATAAGTGTAAACTAATAAGTTTATTAAAAGAATTCAAGGATTGCTTTGCTTGGGAATACCATGAGATGGCTGGTCTAGACCGGTCCATTGTTGAACACTGGTTACCTATAAAATCAGGATATCGGCCATATCAGCAGCCTGCGCGACGGTGCAACCCCAAAATTCTACCAGATATAAAGGCCGAGATCACAAAATTGATTGAAGTAGGATTTATTCGGCAGTGTCGCTACGCCGAATGGATTTCTAATATTGTACCTGTGTATAAAAAGAATGGAAAGTTGCGCGTGTGCATCGATTTCAGGAACCTAAATCAGGTCACACCAATGGATGGATATCCGATGCCAACGGTCGATGTCTTGATAGATGCTGCCGTAGGACACAAAGTCATAAGTTTCATGGATGGTAATGCAGGGTACAATCAAATATTAATGGCCGAAGAGGATATTTCCAAAACGGCTTTCAGGTGTCCGGGTCACCTTGGTTTATTTGAGTGGGTTGTAATGACCTTTGGGTTAAAGAACGCCGGTGCTACATATCAGCGGGCCATGAACTATATCTTTCACAAGCTCATTGGCTCATCGGTGGAAATTTACATCGATGATGTTGTGGTCAAGTCAAAAGGTCATCAGGAACATCTGGCCGATTTGCAAGAAGTACTGGAGTGCTCAAGAAAGCATGGGTTAAAAATGAACCCGAACAAGTGTGCATTTAGTGTATCGGCCGGGCAATTCTTAGGACTCATGGTCCATGAGCGCGGGATAGAAGTCAACCGGAAGACCATAGACGCCATCAACAAAGTTGTAGCCCCACAGAATAAAACTGAGCTGCAGTCCCTCATCGGCAAGGTTAATTTTATCAGAAGATTCATATCGAACCTGTCCGGGCGTATTCGAGCTTTCACTCCTTTGTTGAAATTGATACCCGATCAGGAATTTGTATGGGGAGAAGAACAACACAGAGCGTTAGAGGGTATCAAGCAATATCTGGTTTTAACTCCGGTGTTAGTCCCGCCACAGCCTGGTAAGCCGTTCAAATTATACTTATCGGCTGATGAACAAGCTATTGGATCGGCATTGGTACTGGAGTTCGAAGGGAAAGCACGAGTGGTATATTATGTCAGCAGAAGACTCCTGGACACCGAAACAAGATATTCCCCGGTGGAATGGCTGTGCTTGTGTTTATACTTCTCGTGTACCAAGCTCAGGCACTATTTGTTATCGGCAGAGTGCATAGTTGTATGCAAAGATGATGTGGTAAAGTACATGCTATCATTGCCGATTTTGAAAGGGCGGATTGGAAAATGGATCCTGGCTCTGTCAGAATTTGACTTAAGGTACGAATCGGCCAAAGCTGTTAAAGGTCAAGTCATGGCCGATTTCGTAGCCCAACATTGTGGACCGGAAGTTGCTGTCGTTGAACCGGTTCCATGGACTCTGTACTTCGATGGTTCTTCGTGTGGGGCCGGATCAGAAATCGGCATCGTTCTTGTATCGCCTCGGGGGGCAAGTTATGATTTCTCTCTGCCGATAGAGGCATCCACAACCAATAACCAGGCGGAATATCGAGCCGTCCTAAAGGGTATCCAATTATTAAGGGAGGTCAAGGCTGATGCAGTCGAAATTTTTGGGGATTCCATGCTTATCGTAGATCAGTTAACGGGGAAATCTGAATGCAAAGATGATATCTTGAGGATTTATTACGAAGATTCCCTCCAGCTGTTAAAGGAATTCAAGTTTGCAATAATTAAGCACATCCCCAGGAATTATAATGAGGAGGCCAACAGGCTGGCCCAACACGCGTCCGGATATCGGCCGATTCAGGAGGCTATGATTTTTGAGCTCGCGGCCGATGATTGGCGAAGGGAGATCGCCGATTACTTGAAGGACCCATCCCAGAAGATGGATCGGCGAGTGCGTTTCCATGCCACAAAATATGTGTTACTTGAAGATGATTTATTTTACCGGACGATTGATGGGGTTCTTCTCAAGTGCCTGGGAACAGAAGAAGCAAAGGTCCTGATGGGGGAAATCCACGAAGGCGTATGTGGAGCCTATCAATCGGCTCACAAGATGAAATGGATGATCAGAAACAATGGGTATTATTGGCCAACGATTCTTGAGGATTGTTTCAAATATTATAAAGGGTGCCAAGACTGTCAGAAGTTTGGCAATGTACAGCGCGCGCCAGCTTCGGCTATGAATCCAGTAATCAAGCCGTGGCCGTTCAGAGGTTGGGGAATAGATCTCATCGGACAGATTCACCCTCCATCGAGCAAAGGGCATAAGTTCATATTGGTAGCCACCGATTATTTTACTAAGTGGGTGGAGGCAGGTCCTTTAAGGAACGTGACATCGGCCGATATGATCGAATTCGTTAAGAACCATATTGTTTATCGGTTCGGTATTCCTCAGACTATCACAACTGACCAAGGAACGATGTTCACCTCTGGAGAATTTGGAGAATTCGCCGCCGATATGAGGATTAAATTATTAAATTCTTCTCCATACTATGCTCAAGCCAATGGCCAGGCAGAATCGTCCAATAAGGGGATAATCAAGTTGATCAAGAGGAAGATAGAGGAACAACCCAAAAAGTGGCACATGTCTTTGGCTGAATCTCTATGGGCTTATAGGATGGCTTGCCACGGAGGCACTAAGATATCTCCTTATCAGCTAGTATATGGTCACGAGGCAGTCTTGCCTTGGGAATTAAGGACGAGGTCAAGGCGTATATCGCTTCAAGATCAGTTGATGGCCGATGACTATTCCTCCCTCATGAAGGATGAGCTCGACGACTCGGCAGGTCAGCGGTTGAGAGCCCTGATTAGCATAGAAGAAAACAAGAAAAGGGTGGCCAGATGGTATGACAAAAAGGTCAAAATTAAACAATTCTTCCAGGGAGATTTGGTATGGAAGTTGGTGCTGCCGATAGGGTCTAAGGATCCCAAATTCGGTAAATGGTCACCCACTTGGGAAGGGCCATACAGAATTGGCCGGTGTGCTCCGGGAAATGCGTATATTCTAGAAACTATTGAAGGGGAAGAATTCCCGAGAGCTTTAAATGGAAGATATCTGAAGAGGTACTATCAAAGCATTTGGGTAGATGCATAACTAGCAGTAAGATACATCAAGATAACATGGCCGACTCCTATCGGCTTTTGTCTACATAGCCGATGTAAGAATGACATCACCTTAAGGAGGAAATATTTTGGTTTGGTCTGGCCAATTCATTATTCGACGAAAACGACAGAGTACATGGCCGACATGGTACAAGTCGCCCTTAGGATAAAAAGTACCAATATATCTATTGATTACGCTTTCTGTTGATTTCTCTATTGATCCGGCCCAGTTTTATCAGAAGGCAGGTGGTCTTCTCCTTCAGATTCTCCATGGTGGCTTCAGTCTCGACTTGATGAGGGAGTGGAGGACTCTTTTCAGCTGGCAGTCGCTTGGGGCAATGAGCATCTATACGGTCCCAATACTTTTGGACAACAGCAGGAATATGATCTTTAAGTTCTTCAGAATGAGCTCTTATCAGATCTATGTCTGCCTGCGACAGTGGTTCGTCTGAATGCATAACTTCGATCGCTCGTTCCAGATTGGAACTGAGACGTTTTGGCTAAAGAAAGATAAAAAGCTACTCAGCATCAGAGCGATTGAGATGTCAAGGGGAGAAATAGAGGAGAGTTCGTAGCTGATTGACAGAGGAGGAAGAAGATGAAGAAGACATCTTGATGTTCAGTTTGGGAGAATAAAGATCCAGTTGTTGGAGGGAGAGAAGATGGGTAATGCATGTGCCTCTGGAGACGGTGTGGGATCTCGTACTTATAAAGAGAAGGAGGTAGAAAGATAGTGGGACACGTCCTATCGGAGTGAAAGCATTCATAAATGCAAATCTGCCAAAGGAAGTGATCCAGGATCAAATCGGTGCATCAACATAAAGGAGCAATCAATGTTTACAAGATTCTTTACAACCCAAGAAGGGCATCTATAGTAGCAATAGCTCGTTGCCTAATCTGATCGGCCGAGTCTAATACTCTTTGGTCGTCGTCGGCCGATCCGGGAATTTCTGGCAGATGGCGACGAAGTCTTATCGCTTCACAGGCCAGGTTCTGTCTTTCTTGTTTCAGTCCGGCGATGACGGATGGGAGCTCTTGAAGCTTCTTTTCTTCAGCAGCTATGTCTTTGGTTACTTGCTCCATCTCTTTGGCTAGCTCTGCTCTCCTCCGTTTGAGGCGATCTATCGTGCCGACGATATCCGGGCGAGAGCTCTCGAGGAAGTTGATCCGTTGGTGTACCACTTGGGCTCGATGCTTGTAGGAATCGGCTTCCTCCCGGGTCTTCGCTAGCTGGGCACGATCGGCCATATGACGCAGGGCCCTGAAAGTTGAGGTCTGTATAGATTCTATATATGCAGCAGGTTCCAGGGTTTCTGTTGCTTCTTCCGGAATTCGGCCTTTGATGTCACTAAGAAGCCGCCGAATCGGCGAAGCATCTTCCACCAATCGGCCGATATCATCTTGGAGAAGAATCTGCATGCTCTCGAGCTTGGCGCGGACGTCATCAGAAATAGAGCTTGACGGAACTTGGCGTGAGGCGACTTCTTCATCGTTAGGCAAGGAGACCGCAAAGGAGAAAAGGCTATTGTTGGGAGTGTCTTGTTCCTGCGGAAGAATAAAGACAAGGATTAGCAAGCAGTAAAAGGGAATCGGCCGATTCCGGTGATAAGTCTATTACCTCCTTGAAGCGGATCTCTCTTGCTTGCGCCGATGAGAGTGCCTCCCTCATCTCAGGAACTGGTACGATCGGCTCGTCAGAAGAAGAAGACTCAACAACTATTAATGCTCTGCTTGGACCAGCTTCCTAAAAAGGTATGGAAAACAGATTCTATGAGTATACTATGGATAATTGAATAGGATGATATGAGATATTTGCCATACCTCTGTTGGTCTTCCGGTAGATGTTTTTTGTGGGGGTACAGTCGACGCACCCAAATCGGCCTGCATCAGAATCAGTTAGTCTTCTGAATGTCGAGAAATTGGGTTAAGAGATTATCTATCTCGATGAGAAGGGTCGTTGGAGTTTCGGCTTCCGCTTGGGATGTGGCCGATTGCTGTGGGGACTGCACTGGAGCGGCTTGTGCAGCCTGGCAGAAGGAGGAAGTTAATATTGATAGAGTACTTAAACACATGTGAGGTATGCGAGGTTACCTGAACAGCTTTCACCAGCAGTGATGCCGCGGCCGATCCGACTTCTGCGGCAATTTGGGGATCGGCCATCTCGGTAGTCGGCAAGGATGGAGGAGTTGGAGTTTCAGCCGATACTACCACCGATTGGTCAGTCGGTCCGATGCGGGCATGCACTCGACGGCTTGTTGTCTTCAAGGTTGGCCTTTTCGGTGTTCGTTTCAATCGGCCGCTAGCGATGTCCTTGATGGTTGGAGCGTGATAGCCGATGAGTGGATATGGCGTATATGGACGATCGCTCTCTATCGGCCTGCCGCTTCGGCTCCGCATCGGAGGGACTTGGCTTTCAGACTGAAGAGATAAATACAAGTTATCGGTAAGAGGGTAGTATGGAAAGAGACAATATTGAAATCGGCTGGGAGAAAGGACATACCGCTGCACTTGGATCGATGTTTTCTGGGTCCAGAATGTTGCAATATGTTGATGGGGATATGCAGAAGATGTATTGCTTCCATTCTGCCCACCACAGTTTGAATTGCTGAACGGCAAAAGGGGCCACTGTCCAGTTGTTCAGGTCAATGGTCCTAGAATCTAGCACCAAGTTACACAGCCGATTGTAGTCGAAGCTCTTGGTCAGCTCATCTCGAAATTTTGCTTGACCGGCAAAGTAGATCTGAATCGGCCGTTGACCAAAGCCCAGTTGCCTTGCTGCAGCTGATGGATTATAAAACTCATAGGTGGGGAATCCTTTCCAGAGAAGAAATTGGCCGGTAGAATCCCTGGCTTGATCAGGATGTCCATAAGGTCACTGTCAAAGGTATGGGAAGATGAATCGTAGCAGACAGGAAGCTCGAAAATCGGCCCTACTGTCTGATATGGACACCAACTGATCGTCTCTTAACTGAAGCCGTTGTAGAAGCATCTGAAGTATTCGGCTGTTCGGGTAGCAGTGAATTGACAGCCTGGAAAGGCCGATACCGCTTCTCCAAAAGATGTGCAGCGTCTTCGGATGGTTGGGTTTTCCTCTGACTCAATGTTGGGAAAAGTCTTGGTCTCTATTTGTTGCTGGGAGACCTTGCTCATATATAAGTTGAGCCTGAGAGTGATAAACCACCAAGGACCGCCAGGATTCCCAATCGGCTCCCCTTTTGACAGTCTGACGCCGATTTGATGCATCATGTGATAGGTTGATCCTAACAGATGTTTCCCAAGGGGGACGGCCGATCCTAGTGACAGAGCCTCTGCCAGGGCTTGGGTATTAGATGAAGGACCGACTGCTCTGCCACAGAAAAAATGTTTCTCTAGCCACATCATCAGAAACGCAGTATGTTCTCTCTCTGAAATTGTCCCAGTCCTCATATTCTTGTTGATGTACCCCTTCCATCCGCCGATTCCTTTGGTTTCTAGCCGATGTGATGGTTTAATTAGATAGTCAAAGGGGGTATCAGAAGAGGAGATGTCAAGGCCGGTCAACATCAGAACATCGGCCAAGGTTGGAGTCATGGGTCCATGTCCAAAAAGGAACGCGTTGAGTGCGTTGGACCAGAAGTAAGAGGCCGCTATTACTAAGGGCTCATTTTTCTCCATCTGGGACAGAGAGAGATCAATGCATTGGCCGATTTTTAGTTCATCCCACTGAACTCTTCTAGACTTGGCTACTCTGTGGTACCATTCTCTCCAGCCAGGGGTCTCATTCGGCCAAGATCTAAAGGCACCTGCCCACTGACCTAAATCCATGGGCGATTGCATAAATGGAATTCTGTGAGTTTCTAGGTTGATCAAGTCGGTTGGATCAGGATTCCCCACGGGGCCTAAGCAGATAAGTTCAGAGGATTCGGAAAGAGAAATAGTAATCTGGTGCCTAAATGCCTAAAAAGAAGGAAAAAGGGGAAAACTGAGAATGGGTCTAGAAAATACTTGAACAGTAGAGGAGCAAAAGGGGAAAATTTCGGATGATTACCTCCAGGATGAAGCTCATCGTCGCCGATGGAGCCGCTAGTCGAGCCGCCGATGGGGTCGCCGTCGCTGAGGGGGTTGCCGACAGAGCCTCCGTGGTTGGAGAGGTTGCGGATGGTGCCACCATTGGGAGGTTGGAGCAGGTCGCAAGCGAGATCGCCAGAGGGAGCGGTCGGAGATCGAGAGGGCTCGGGAAGAAGATGAACAGTGGTTCGCTGGAGGAAGACTCGTGGAGAAAAGTAGGCGGAGAATGCCAGTACTTAAGGATAATCCGAGAGAGAAAGGGTAAAGGCGGGATTTTTTCCGCGCCGTCTACACGAATTCTAGGGGAACAATCATCTCGAGCGCCCGGTCCGAGGAAATTGCAATCATTATGCAGAAGACCGCGAAATGGAAGGAAATTTTTACTGCCCCGTTTCGGAGAAGAAGATTAAAGAAAAGAGTTTCGAAGTAAAAATTATGTTTTACTCCGAAACTGGGGGGCATGTGTTGACGCCAGATTTT
Organism: Panicum miliaceum; assembly: GCA_032594955.1. Lineage (NCBI taxonomy): Eukaryota > Viridiplantae > Streptophyta > Magnoliopsida > Poales > Poaceae > Panicum > Panicum miliaceum. The sequence goes on from CM064062.1 coordinate 48,696,200, forward strand.
GATACGTGTTGAATCGGCGTCAGGAGGAGAGGTTGGCCGATGCGGCAGATCTAAAGGCTACAGTAAAGAATCGGCTGATTGAGGTTACAGTTGGGAATCGGCCGATTGGTGATGCAACCTGCGCCAACAGATCGGGACCACAACAGAGGATCCCGGTTAAAAGTGGTCTAATGTTGGTCAACGGAATAATGCTGATTCGGTCAAGAGGCAAAGGAAAAGAGTCCTGATTGGATTAGGAGACGGCGGCGGAAGATTCTGCGGGAGTCCGTTTTCTTTATAAGAATATTATAGATATAGCAGTTTTTCTGTTTAAAATAAGATTGTAACAAGTCGTGATCGACTAGGAGTCCTGGTTTTAGGGTATAAATAGGAGTCGTCAGGGCTTTGTAAAAAAAAATAATCAATCAACAAAACACATCTACTTTTTTCATAGTACTTTACTTTCAAGTCGGCGACTTCGCCAATAACTTTTCTTCTTTCACGAGTTCGTACAGATTGGCAGGTCTATATCGACTCGATCTCCGGCCAATTGGTAGGTTCCGCTTACCGAATAACATCTGAGCTTTAACCTCGGGCGCATCGCTGTGGTTTCGTTTGGATTTATTCACCAGTTATCGATATTTACTAGAATTATAGGTTTTTCCTGTTTTTCTAGTATTATCACCAGTTATCCAGCTTGAGATTGGAACTATCGGCTTTATCATCGCTCTTCCTCGTTCATCGTCATATAGCCGATTAGATCTATTTCAAGTGTTGCATCTGTAATAATTCTTTAAGTCGCTCCAGCAGTTTTCTTTGCAATTATTACGTGATTACCGACTGATTCATAGCCGGTCATCTTCACAGCAAATCGGCCGATTCGCCGACGCGCTCTTCAGGACAGATCGGAACCCCAGCCGATCGGAGCGCCTGGAATTTAATACTTTTATTTCCTTATCAATCAACAGGTTAGATTGACTGGCATGCCGCGCGAACCGCACCAGGGCAATAACCCGAACAGGAGCTAAGCAGATTCTTCCGGGTCGTGTGTCCGACGCTGAAGACCATCAGCCGATTCCTGGCTGATTTTTAGTGCCAACACAGGGAGGTGAAGAAAAATGTGTAGTGGAGTGGAGGGAAGGAGCACGGCGTCAGCGAGACGGGGCGCGGCGGCGACCGGCCTTCGCTGGCCGTAGCCGTAGGCCAATCAAGCAATGGAAGCTTCACTTGAAAATTGTAGAATTAAGCCGTGGTTCTAGCATGAAGAAGAGCAACTGTGTAGGCTTGGGGCGTAGCATGCATGATCCCGACTCCGCGGCGAGACGTGGTTCGTTGCTCCAAAAATCTATACTCCCTCGTCCTTTTTTATTAGGTTTTTGGCCGATTCTTGTCTGATCCTCTCGGATCCCTGCTAGGAGCGGTGGCATTCGGTGGCGGCCTAATTTGGGTGACGAAGCGCACACGCCACACTACCTCCATCACAGTCATTGTTCAGGGCAACTACATTGGTATTGATATATCATCTTAAGATAATGTATCAGATAATACATATAATAGGTTATCTTATAAATATCTCATAGTAAATACATAATTTCATAATTTGTGTATGAAAAAAGAAATATTATGAGTTGCATGGCAACAATAACTTGTACAATGGTGAGAAAGTGGTCTCATAGTTCTACATTTTAGCATTTGAGGCGGTTGTGTCGCGAAACAACCACCTTGTTCTCTCTTCTCCCTCTCTTTCCGCCATCTAATAAAAAATCTTATGTGGACTTGCATGAAACGACCTATGAGGCTGCTGATGTGTAGCAATGTACTTGGTTTTAGTTGGCAAAGATGTAGATCAGTGCTAGCTGGCAACCAGCAGGTGTTGAAGAAGAGCATGAATCATCATCTCTTCCTGTTCTTCCGCATCAAATTCCAAATCAAAAGGATAGGAAATCAAATAGCACGGCTTTTTCGTAATCATCTTTTGCGGAATCAATTTATCTCCAAAGCTAGAATACATAATTAGTTTTTTTGGGGGGGTGGTGGGGACACAACAAAAACAAAGACTCCTGATTACTTCTATATTGAGTACTCCCTTCGTATAGGTCGTTTTACCTTTCTAGATAATGTATTTGGATATATGCTATATCTAAATACATAGAAAATACTACTCCACCCGTCCCATGAAAAGTATTCTCGATTCCGGGAGTCATCTGATTTTTGCATTTCCCAAAATTGAACAAATAGGCCAAATTATTCTATTTACAATATAGAAAATCATTATCATAAGTAGTGTATTTGTGGTACTAATCTAATAACATCAAATTCGTGTCAGAAATATTGTGTGCTTAATTACTCGGTCAAAAAACCTTGCCACAATCATATGTACGCCTCGTAATTTTAAAGGAAAGAGAGCACCCTGTAGATCGATGTGCACCGAATGTCTTTTTGCCCTCAGCCACTCTCTTCCTTTTCCCTCGGTGAAAGGCGAAAGGAATGACAGCGAAACAACGATCGGTGATCGCATCGATAGAAAGCCATACCGTAAAGCCGAATGCACTCAGAAACAGAGATGGCAAGATAAGCTTAAGAGACGCTTTAGGATCACTAGGGAAGTAGTCTTTTGAATCATGCATACGGTTTCACCTGCTTGCTTTACCGCTAGTAAATGTTGAGGATTGACGCCGAGGCCAACGAGGCAACCATTCAAAAGCAAGGCGACCTGAGCTGCCTCCACCAGAACAGCGTGCACCCGCCATATTGGGCGCCGCGTTGACCGGCGCATCGTCGGCGGCTGCTACATCCATCCGCCGGAACCCGGCCCGCCGCCGCCGGTGAGGTAATCAGATCATCGAGATGGAGCACGCCTCGGTGTTGCTGGAGCAGCTGGCGCCGCCGCAGCCGCCGGACCTGGCAGCGCCGGGCTTCTGGCGGCACTTCCTGGTGGGCATGCTCAAGCCGCTCGCCGCCACCGCCGTGGTCGCCCTGGCCGTCGCGCTCAGCTTCACGCAGCGCCTGGGGATCGAGCGCGAGATGCTCTACGCCATCGCGCGCTCCTTCCTCCAGTTCTCCGTCGTCGGCTTCGTGCTCCAGTTCATCTTCTCCCAGAAGAGCACCGCGCCCTGGATCCTCCTCGCCTATCTGTTCATGGTGCGTGTCAGAGAATTTGGTCCCTGAATTAGAGAAGTTTCATCTCCAAGAGACCAAGACGATTGATTTGATTTTTGATCTATGCATTTCTAATCGGCACGTGCAGGTGACGGTCGCCGGCTACACGGCCGGCCAGCGCGCGAAGCAGGTCCCCCGCGGGAAGTACATCGCCTTCGTGTCCATCCTGGTCGGCACGATGATCACCATGGCCCTGCTCGTCGCGCTCAGAATCTTCCCCTTCACCCCGCGGTACATCATCCCCGCCGCCGGTATGTTGGTCGGCAACGCCATGACCGTCACCGGTGTAGCCATGAAGAAGTTCAGGGAGGACGTCAAGATCCAGAAGAACCTGGTCAGCTCCAAACACCCCCACACCCCCCCCCCCCCCCCCCCCCCCCCCAACTTTGGCAACCTGCTGCTTTTTAGTTTCCTTGCTTTGCCTTGCCTTTCTCCTCTCAACGTTACACGACAACGATTTTCATTTGAGTTTGGACTTTGGAGTACTTTGGATGATTGTGGAGACTCCAAGAACCCTTCTATTTTTTTTTTCTTTTTAAGATTACACCATTACAACTCAGACACTCACAACGCACGCACACAAATCTTCAAGATTGATGAAGATTACAAGAGACGTGAGGCTCTTGTAACCACTATTTAAGTCAACTTGACACTGTCTATGGATCAATAATAGATGAATAGCATGTGTGTTGTTGTGGGAACTTTGAATGATCTAAGGTGACCCCTCTAGCTAAAGAAAGCAAATTGGAAAAACACCTTGGGCAGAGTTATCGGTGCATGATAACACGGTTCAAATCCTTATGTCCATTTATTAGATTTATTTGTAGGTTCAAATCCACGGTGGTTTGCAGAACACATATGTAGGTCGATGTTCAACTAGTTCAATTCTGATGTTCTACTAATCCAAATTAAAGTAGGTGTTCTATCATAATGTAGATATTTTTCAACTACTTTATTTTTCATGTTCGACTAGTCCATTTGTTCCAAGCTTATTTCATAAACGATGTTTGGCTCGACCATTATCATTTCAAGGGAAATAGATAAATGATGAAAGAAAAGATAAATAAAAACTCAAATGGCAAAGATTACTCATAAAAGAAAAAAAATAAAAGATTTGCAAAAAAAGTTAGAAAGTAAAAAAGAACAAATCATAGATTTCTATAACATCTAGTTTAACCATAAAAATCAGAATAGGCAAACAAAAAATAAATGAAAACAATGAAAGAAAAAGGAAAAAGAGAAATCTCAAAGTGGGCAAGTCTTACGCTCAATGGGCCCAGAAGGAAGAATTTATCAAAGCCCATAATACTATAGGTCATATAGCCCATGAGATCACATATATACTGCAATCTTGTGATTGCATAATCTTTTCACCTAAAAATGATCATCGCAGTCTTATGATTGCAAATATTTACACTTATTTTCTCTTTTCTGCAGGTAGAGACTGCACTAGCTCTAGGCGCAACACCACGCCAGGCTACACATCAACAGCTGAAGAGGTCGCTGGGGATCGCACTGTCGCCCGCCATCGACAACGCCAAGACCGGGGGCCTGATCTCTCTCCCGGGCGCCATGACGGGCCTCATCATGGCAGGCGCGTCGCCGCTCGAGGCTATCCAAGTACAGATCACTCTCAAGAACATGCTCATGGCTGCATCCACCATCAGCAGTATCCTCTCGTCCTACCTCTGCTGGCCGGCTTTCTTCACCAAGACATTCCAGCTTAAAGACGAAGTCTTCGATGCCTAGGGTGCTTCGTTAGTATTGGTCTGCACGCACATTGATGTATATTTCCACGAGCTTCTGTTAGGAATCCGTAAGCATTTGACTATTCACCCATAATGAAGACATACAATACCACATGCCATGTGCTCAGAGTCGTATGTGCCGTTCCATCTCGAATGCTACATTTTTTTTGGTACATTACACTCTTATTGCATTTTGTAGTCTATTTTACACACAAAAAAAAAGAGATGTGAAGCCACGATCAGTTTGGCTTGTACTTTGACCTAAAGCGTTGGCTCGGTTGTACAACCCAAGAATTGGTGCATTTAGTCTCCAATCGTTGAACAAAAGTAAGAGAACACCAGTCTGTTTATACTGACAAAGGTTAGGCCGAAGTACCACGTATAGTATAGCAACATTCTAGGTATAAACACGGAAATGTGACTTGTGCAAAAACAAGATCTAGGTCACACTATGGCATTTTTTTCTCGAATATGCAGGAGAACGTCGCACTAAGGCTCTATTTGGATACTTCATAATCCCCTCCCATCCACACGTATTGAGGGGAGTTTTAATCCATTTTCCACCCTCATCCATATGAATTGGAAGGGAATGGTTTTATCTGAAAGGTTGATCGGGATTGTCGGACCCGGGGCAACGGGACTGTACGCGTGGCGTAGATAAGTACTCGTATGTAAGTACAACTAGTCGGTACAGAAGGAAACTACCCAAGAGTACTCGGTTAGGACTCCTAAGCTCGTACCAGACTAAGATTTCCATGTAACCCTGTCCCCCCAAGATATATAAGAGCGGGCAGGGACCCCTCCAAAACATAACTCATAACCCCAAGGCAATACAAACCATACATGACGTAGGGTATTACACATACGGCGGCCCGAACCTATCTAAACCCTTGTGTTCCTTGCACCATTGAGTTCCTGATCTCGGCGACACCCTAACCACAAGCCTACTACCTTAGGGTATCCCTAGGTAGGCTTGCCGGTAAAATACCAACAACTGGCGCGCCAGGTAGGGGTGCTCATCGAAGATCCACCAACGAATTCGATGGCAACTTTCAGCTTCACCAGCGTCGTGCCCCCTGTGAGCACTACTTTTGTCTTCGGCTCGTGGGTTTGTGTCTCTGATGGCACAGGCGACTTCCGTCGGCACCTCGTCGACAACAAGCCGGAGGCATCTGCAGCAACACCAAGCGTTCTCGATGAGTTCGTTGGCAACCTCGACGAGATGCTGCTCCCTGACCTCACCAGGGAGATCGAGAAGTTGTCCGTTTTTTATGCGACTCCGACTCGTGCTGCATCAAGCTTCCTCGGATCGGACTCGACTCCTTCTGAGGAGCAGCGTGACCGATTCCCCTTCGGTTTACACAATACGGCCACCGTTTATCAGGAGGCCATGAAGTCCGAATTCTACTCCGCATTGGAGAAGGATCTGGATGAACTACTCGAGTTCGGGGACAAGGACGCCACCGCATGCCGGGAGGCCCCTATCATCAACGACTACGACTCGAACTCCGATCCCGAGGCCGAACCCTACTTGGGTGGCCAGGGCTTGGTTATAACCTCCACACCGGAGGGTCACTTTGTGTACTGGAAGGGCATGAAACCCTCCGAACTACTCGGAGATGATTAAAGATTGGACGCTCACCTTGACTCCCTACCTTTCCTAGAGGGCAGACCACTCGGTGAGACCACCCCCGGCGGAACTGTACTCGTAGACTATAGCTCCGACGATCCATCCACACACCGCCACGTCTTCATGGCGGAATCCGACGAATACAGCGACAAACACCGCAATGAAAGGCCGGAGCAGATCTGTGAGGATGAGCACACTGCAGATGCCGCCAACGAGTCTGCTCAGGACTGTGAGGCCCGCAGGCTGCGCAACAGGAAGCGTGCCAAGCGCAGAAGGGACTCCAACGTCGGCGCGCACAGATTCAACGTGACCTCGATGTTGAGTTCGCAGCAGCACAAGACGCCGGGTTCAATACCCCTGCCGCCAACATTGCCGGTATAACCGCAGTGTTAGTTAGCAACCCGGACCCGCAACTCCAGACCGCCGTTCGCGTGGCGCGGCGGGCATTGCTGCAGATCAACCAGCAGAAACCGATGCCCTCGGTTTTCCGTGGAAGGGGCGAGGGCGAGGGAGAAAGCCAAGTCAGCAGAACACCAGGGGGCCACCCCAGGCGACAAGCTACTCCCTCCAACAACCAACATGGAAGCCGTGGTCCGCAAGGAAGCCGTCCCACAGGAAGCCGACCAGCGACCCACGCAGCACACCCGGAAGGCTCCGTTCACAACTACCAACGCTCGGAGCTCGAAAAGCTTCCAACGGGCGATCTCCCCGACAAGATCAACATTTGGCGTGATGCTCTCTCCATCATCGATAATCGGAGGAAGGAACGTGCCGGAGCCGAGGGAAACACTACACGGGGTGACAACGATCGCTTCCCCGCTTTCTCCTCCTGCTTCGACAACTACAAGTACCCGGAGGGATTCAAACCCATCGGCATCACCAAGTACGATGGTAAGCGATCTCCTCAATAGTGGATATGATGCTACTCCACCGCCATTGAAGTCGTAGGCGGCACCAACACCAAAAAGGTCGTCTACTTCCCGATGGCTCTGGAGACCGCCCCACTCACTTGGCTAAAGAGCCGAACCAAGAACTCCATCGACTCCTGGGAGCAACCGCCGAACGTCTTCGGCAACATCCAGGGGGCGATTGCTCGGGCAGGTACTCGACACGACCTGTCCCAATTCAAGCAAGTAAGGAACGAGCTCCTCCGCTCGTACACTCACCGCTTCTTCAACACCCGAGCTACGATCGCCAACATCTCGGAGAGCGACGTCATCGACTGCTTCCACAACGGCCTCACCGACCTGGCTCTGTTCTGCGACTTCAGCCGCAGCCGCCCCAAGACTGTTGCTGCCCTCCGCGGCATGATGCAGACCTAGGCAGACCAAGACGAGCAGGAGCGTGGTCGGTTCTCGAAACGCAGCAATGACTACAGCAAGCGCAACAACGACCACCGCAACGACAGAAGCCAGCGGGACTACTCGGGATCCTCCCGAAAGCAGAAGCCAGACGATCTTATCGCGGCTATCAATCGCGTCCCATGAGGCAAGAAGTCATCCAATCTACAACAGGAATTCGACAAACTCATACAGAAACAATGCCCGTGGCACCCACACTCAAAGCACACTGCTTTCGAGTGCTACCAGCTCCAGAAGTCCCTCAATGCCCCACCCTTGGAGAAGGGCGACAAGAAGAAGAAGAAGGACAAGGATGATGAAGACCCGGAGACCAAGACAGACACCGGCGAAATTCCGAACGTATCCAAGGTGGTCAACGTCATCTTTGGTGGCGAGTCAGGATTTGTCTACAAAAGGACTCAGAAGTTGCACCGCCGCGAGATCATGTCCGTCGAGCCGGTGGTACCATGACCCCTCCGGTGGTCGGAGATCCCCATCTCGTTCTCCAGGGCTGATCAGTGGACGCTTTTCTGAGCCGGGCAAACTCCCGCTCGTCCTAGATCTGGTGGTCACAGATGTCAGGCTTGCAAAAGTACTCATCGACGGAGGCAGCGGCCTCAACATCATCTTTGCGAGTACCCTAAGGATGATAGGGGGAAATTTCATCGACATGCTTACCCCCCAGCAAGGTTCCCTTCTACGGCATCATACCTGGGAACGCAGCTACGCCGCTTGGCATGGTGGTGCTTCCCGTCACCTTTGGGACGAGGGAAAACTACCGTACCGAGTACATCAAGTTCGAAGTGGCCAACTTCAAAACCTCCTATAACGCCATTCTGGGCAAACCTGCATTTGCCAAATTCATGGCCGTACCGCACTACATTTACTTACTCCTGAAGATGCCAGGAAAGAGTGGGGTTCTCACCTTCTGCGGCGACCTAGAGGAGTCCTACGACTGCGACCAGAAGGCCATCGAGTACGCCTCAACCACGTGTGTACCAGATACTTCAGGTGAAGTACTCGCGGTCATGCAACAGCTCTCCTAAATAGGGCTAGAAATTCCCACAAAGAAGGCGAACTAATCTAAGCTGCAGCCCACCGGAGAACTCGCTTTGAAGTCCATCCAGCTGCAGGAAGGAGACTCATCCAAGACAGCCCTGATCGGGTCACAGCTTGACCCCAAATAGGAAAGCACGCTCATCGGTTTCCTTAGGGCCAACCAAGACATATTTTTGTGGAAACCAATGGATATGCCAGGGGTGCCCAAGGAACTAATCCAGTATAGTTTGAAAGTGGATCCTGATGCTACCCCTAAAAAGCAACGTCTCCGTAGATTCGCTCAGGATAAGAGGGAAGCAATCAAAAAGGAGTTGGCCAAACTACTCGCGGCTGGTTTCATCAAAGAGGTGTACCACCCAGAGTGGGTTGCCAACCCCATCCTTGTAAAGAAGAAGAATAATAATAAATGGAGAATGTGTGTTGATTATACCGATCTCAACAAGCACTGCCCGAAGGACCACTTTGGGCTACGGCGCATTGATCAAGTAATTGACTCTACTGTCAGCTGTGTACTCCTCTGTTTCCTTGACTGCTACTCGGGCTACCATCAGACTGCCCTCAAGGAAGAAGATCAAATCAAGACCGCCTTCACCATGCCCTTCGGAACTTACGCCTACAAGACTATGTTCTTCGGGCTGAAGAATGCGGGGGCTACGTACCAGCGGGCAATCCAAATGTGCTTTGCAGACCAACTACACCGCAATGTCGAGGCCTACGTGGATGACGTCGTCATCAAGACCATAATTCCCGAGGACCTAATTGCGGACCTGGAGGAAACATTTAGTAGCCTCCGGAAGTTCCAATGGAAACTCAACCCGACCAAGTGCGTTTTCGGTGTACCATCCGGAAAACTACTCGGGTTCATCATCAGTCAGAGAGGGATTGAAGCTAACCCGGAGAAGATTACCGCCATCACCGACATGATGGCTCCAGCAACGATCAAGGATGTGCAGAAGTTAACAGGGTGCATGGCGGCTTTAAACAGATTCATCTCACGACTCGGAGAACGGGGCCTTTCCTTCTTCAAGCTCCTGAAGTAGAAAGACAAGTTCCACTGGACGGAGGAAGCTGAGCAGGCTTTGCAGGATCTCAAGGAACACCTGCAGTCACCTCCTATTCTCACATCACCATGTCAGGGGGAGAACCTACTGATGTACATTATAGAAACTACTCATGTGATCAGTAGAGCAATTATGGTGGAGCGAAACGAAGAAGGCCATGCATTTGGCGTGCAGAGGCTGGTCTATTTCATCAGCGAAGTACTCTCTGAAACGAAGGTCCGTTATCCTTCAATTCAGAAACTACTCTACGCAATACTCATAACATCAAGGAAGCTCCGCCACTACTTCGACAAGTACAATATCTCAGTTGTTACTGATTTCCCGTTGGCGGATATACTCCACAACCGGGATGACACTGGTCATATATCCAAGTGGGTGGGAAAATGAACTACCAACCCCAGCCACTAGGGATCTTTCAATCAACTTCAAGCCAAGGACAGCCATCAAATCCCAAGCATTGGTCGATTTCATGGCTTAGTGGCGGGAAAATCAAGTACCAACCCCAGCCGGCCGTCGAGAGCATTGGACAATGTACTTTGATGGCTCGCTCAAGCTCGAGGGTGGCGGGGCAGGAGTACTTTTCATTTCTCCAAAGGGTGAACAACTCAAGTACGTCTTACAAATCCTTCGGAAGGTGTCCAACAACGAGGCCGAGTATGAAGCACTACTACACGGTCTCCGCCTGGCAGTCTCACTGGGTATCAAACGACTACTTGTGTACGGCGACACGCTGCTAGTCAGGCAACAAGTCAACAAAGAGTGAGACTGCACAAAGGAGGAGATGGACGCATATGTTATGGAAGTGCGCAAGCTGGAGAACAAATTTGTTGGCCTGTAGATTCATCACGTCGTTCGAGACAACAATGTTGGAGCAGATGTACTCTCCAAGCTTGGATCCACTCGAGCACAAGTCCAAGATGGAGTATTTGTCCAGGAACTCAAAGAACCGTCGATCAAGAACACAAATCAAGCAACCACCGATTTGGGATCCTCGGACCCCAGCTGGGAGGTCCTAATGTCGGAGGTCGACTGGCGGGGGACTTTCATCGAATTCATCAAGGAAAAGAAGCTACCCCCTGGGGTGACAAAGAAAAGCCTAGAAGCAATACGCATCATGAGGCACAGCAAGGGGCTTGTGGTGATGAGATTGTGCGTTGGGACGTGAGACTGTTTGCCAAAAAATTGGCACTTCTGGCACTTTCGTACGAGATCCTCGGCATCGGAAACAGCTGTTGGCCACCAATAGCCTTCCCTGTAGGCCTTCCTGACCAATGTCTTGGACACTGCATGATTTCCGCATGTACCCTCGTGTATCTCGAGTAGTATATTGTGGCCTCATGCCCTGGGAACACACTTACCGCCTTCATGGCCCTTCGCATGCTGGAGCCTCGACATGATTAGACCTCTGACTACAGCTCCAGGAAGCTTTACAAATGTATTGGGGGCCACCGACAAGTTTACCAAGTGGATCGAGTACAAGCCGATTACCAAGCTCACTCTAGACAGGGCAGTCGACTTCATCTCAGATATTATGTACCATTTTGGCTACCCCAACACCATCATCACAGATCTGGGCTCAAATATCATGGCAAACCAGTTCTAGAATTTCTGCGAAAACAACATGATTGAAGTGAAGTACATGTCAGTCGCACACCCAAGGGTCAATGGACAAGTCGAGCAAGCCAACGGCTTAATTCTGGATAGCCTAAAGAAGAGACTCTATGATGAGAACAACAAAAAGGGTGGCAAGTGGGTATATGAGTTGCCTCATGTTGTCTGGGGGCTTCGAACTCTACCATCAAAAGCCAAAGGATATACCCCTTTTTTCCTTGTCTACGGGTCCGTAGCTATACTCCTAGCAGGTCTTATGTGGCTCTCTCCCAGAGTCGAGATGTATGACGAAGGGGAAGCAGACAAAGCCCGGCAACTGGAACTATATACTGTTGATGAAGCCAGATGCAGTGCCCTCGTTTAGTCAGCCCGTTATCTGCAAGGCATCCGGCGTTATCGCGATCGCAATGTGCGAGAGCGGTCGTTCAATATCGATGACTTGGTCCTTCGCCGTATTCAGGATGAAACTGGGCTAAACAAGCTTAATTCACGGTGGGAATGTCCTTTCATCGTGTCGGAAGTCACAAGACCAGGGTCATATCGCCTGCAGTACCCTGATGGCCAAGAAGTTACCAACTCCTGGAACATAGAGAATCTCCAAAAATTCTATGCCTAGTAAAAGTTGTGAAAGCAATTCGCCAGCTGCATGTCAGCATTTTTATAAATAAAGAGTTGATTTCACCGTAATTCGACTACTTTCCGCATGTTTTAACTCGGGGGCTCCGCACGAGTTCTTACATCTTTTCGCCTACATTAAACTTGGGGGGCTCCGCCACGAGTACTTGTACTTAGCTCGTTTATGCTCAGGGGCTCCGCCACGAGTACTTACGTCTAGTACAGCCAATAAGGCAGAGCACTCAATGTACTCTCATAGTTCCGGCCGCTGCTACGACTACTCGAAAGAGAGCGTTAAGGCACCCGCCGAAGGGGTCACCAAGCCCATCATACGGTCACGTTATTTCCCTGCTACAAGCGGGACGTTAACAACTTAATCGTCCAGGTTCTCAAACTGACAGGCTAACCTAGCGTACCGCATGATCGGGTAAATCCAGGTTAAGTCCTTTGGCTCTACGAGCACTTTTACGGAACGTCAAGTTACTGACTACATCTAAGTCGATGCTCTTGGAGTAGCTTAACCCACACATCTCCAACTACTCTAAGTCCTCCGATCGTACCAGCAAACATCACACAAAGATATATGCTGAAGAAAGATCAACTAAGAAAATTTATATACATATCAACAAGTTGCATAAGTGTTCATCATGACACATTGTCGGTGCTACTAACTATCTTACTCCAGACTCTCAGCTATCTTGTCAGCAAGGGGCTCAACTTCTTCACGGAACTTCGTGAATTGCTCAACAGAACAGTCGGCCGCCATGCCTTCAGCGAGTGGCTCAAGCTTCGCATTGGGCCAATACGACTTCACCAACGCGAGCTCCTGAGCTATGTAGGTCCTGGTGGCCTTCGAGATGTAGCTGGCAACCTTCTAAGGAGTCGCTCGGAGCTTCTCTAATAATGACAGCTCGCCAGCATCATCTTCTGTCGGAAACTCCACCATCTCCACGACAGCCTGCGCAGCAGTCTTGAATTCTTCGAGTTGTTTTTGGATAACATCCTTTTCCTTAAGCTTATTCTTGATCTGTTGCATGGCATCGCGGAATTGGACGCTTGTATCCTGGAGGATCATCTCAAGACGCTCGACGTCATCCGCGCCACGGTAAACAAGATTCTTCAGATCTATTATCATGTTCTCTTTCTTTTGCAAAGTGGATTTGAGTTCTGCGGCAAGAGACAAGAGGAAGTATCTAGGAGTCTCAGGAACTACTCGAACAATCACAAATAAAGACATCAAGACAAGGCGACAAGTTACCTTTGTGAGCCTTGGCAATCTTCTTGTTTTTCTCAATGAGCTCGGCCTTTTCCTTCTCAAGATTCTGGATATCATTTTTCAGAAGGCAAGATTCTTGAGTGCGCTCTTTCTTCAACTATTCGAGCTCATTGCGGAGGTCGATCCTCTTCCGAATTTCTTCGCGAATGCGCTCATCCTTTTCCACCAATTTACAATGGTCGTCCTCAATGAACTTAAGTTTCTCGAACTTTTCCTGGGATCGGTTCATCAAGTTCTACAAAGCAGAGTATAGCAATTATCACCACTCAAAGTGAAATAGGGGGTGAAGAAAACTACTCGAGGAAGACGAAAACTTACGGTGGTGAACTCGTACAAGTCCTTGAAGACACCCTGGAGATGTTTTCTTTTCTCCTTGGTCAGATATCGGTCATCAATAAGATCCGACGCGATGGTATGCTGCCAACAATACGGCGTCACTAGCAGGTCTTCCCTCTCCGATGCATCAGCACTGGGTTCGGAAGTACTCGCGGCGCCAACATCTCCTGGGCTAGGGCCACTCGTACCCACGGCCTCAACGGTGCTGCCACTAGGGTCAGCATTACCCGCAGCACTGGCATTTCCCGTGCCAGACTCCTTGGGTGGTTCGCCTGCCACTTCACCCGCATTCACTAGTCGAGCTACTGACAGTTTGGTGCTGGGAGATGGAGGCGGCGGGATGGGCTCACCTTCGGGTAGTTCCGGTGCAGGGGTCTCCACCTCCACTCGCTCCAGCTCGGATTCTTTCTCCGCCTCGACATTGGTGGCCGGAGGAAGGGGAGAAGGAGGAGGAGCAGCGCTGGTCTCCAACGCTGCAACATCTGTGTCCTTCCCAGACTCGGAGGCTTGGGCAGCCAAGGCATCATCAAGCTCCCCCAAGCCCAGAGGAGAGGAAGGGCTGGACAAAGGACAGTCATATCAACTACTCGATAAGATGAACTACAAAATGGTACAAGTCTAAGTATTCGAGACTGACATAGAGGATCTCTTTGTCACCACCTTCTTCAGTTGTAAATGCTGGGGTCCCCGAGTACCCGACTTCCCCGAGCCGCTAGTAGGCTCCTTTGATTGAGCCTCCGGGGCACTCGCCGGGATCGGGTTGCTGGGGCTCGGTGCAACGTCAACAGCGGAAGGGTCCGCTGCACCAGGCTGGATGTCGACCACTAGTGCAGCATCATCCCCAGTAGGGCCTGACTTTCCCCCATCCTTGGAACGCTTGGACAGGGGGAGGCGGGCGGACTGCAAACAGAACAGAGGAAAATTTAGGAAAGAACATCAAAATTATCAAGGAAAGTACTCGAGGATCATATTTACCTTGGGTTGTCGTCTGACAGGCTGGTGATGGAGAGCTTACGCTTCCTCAAGCTCACCCGCGGCTTGGTTGGGTGGCTCAGGATCTCCATGCTGCTACTCGATTCCTTGCCAGATTTCTTCAAGAAAGTTGCCAGAGGAAGATCGTCGTCAGAATCCGTCATTTCTTCATCAGTTAAAGGGTCACGGTCTAAACGACTGGCCTTGAGCATCTGGAACGCACTTGGCTTGAGGTGATCCGCCCGAGGCAAGTCAGGATTTGGAGCAGGACAATGGTACAGTTCAGTGTGCCCATGCAGAAAATAACGACAACAAGTCAATACTCAATGATACTTCACAAGTTCTGCAAGTAATCGACAGACAAATTACTCACTGGTTTTGGCGGATTCACCGCACTAAAAAGCTTCGGGACGTAAGGAATCATGTTCACATCGATAGTACTCAGCGAACACGGTCAAGAGTCATCTGCGAAAGAAGAATTTCTGCGGAAAGGCGAGCTGGATCGTTACTTCCTAAGTACTCGAATACATATCGACACCTCTTCCGCATGGCATGATACGCCTCTTGTACATGGAGGCCATGACGGACACGCCGGTTACACCTGATTCCTTCCCTTCTGCTTGCAAATCAGTTCGAGCAGTTCATTGACTTGCAGGAGTTGGTTGGGATTCAACTTTTCATTCCACTCGGGTCTCCATACTGCCTTCCCTGGAGTTCTCTCGGGCAGTACGGGTGGATGGTTTCCAATGTAGAACCACAAGGACCTCCAACCCGAGTGGTTTGTGGGGAGCGAGTACTCAATATACTCCTTCCCCTTCCCCTGCTTGAATTGAATTCCGGCTCCGCCAACTAGGTACTGCCTCTCCTCAGATGGTTGTTGGCGGAGATGGAAGAAGTAGCGGAAGAGATTGAAATGTGGCTCGATGCCAAAAAAAAGTGTTGACGCCGGATTTTGACACGTGTTGAATCGGCGTCAGGAGGAGAAGATTGGCCGATGCGGCAGATCTGAAGGCTACAGTAAGGAATCGGCCGATTGAGGTAACAGTTGGAAATCGGCCGATTGGTGATACAACTTGCGCCACCAGGATGGAATTATTTCGGAGGATCCTGGTCAAAAGTTGGTCAACAGGGCAACGCTAAGTCGGTCAAGGAGCAATTGAAAAGAATCCTGATTGGATTAGGGGACGGCGGCGGAAGATTCCGCGGGAGTACGTTTCCTTTAAAAGTTATTATAGATATGGTAATTTTCTTGTTTTTTAAA
This sequence comes from Panicum miliaceum, assembly GCA_032594955.1. Classification (NCBI taxonomy): domain Eukaryota; kingdom Viridiplantae; phylum Streptophyta; class Magnoliopsida; order Poales; family Poaceae; genus Panicum; species Panicum miliaceum. The sequence continues at coordinate 48,712,247 of CM064062.1, forward strand.
TAAGATTGTAACAAGTCGTGATCGACCAGGAGTCTTAGTTTTAGGGTATAAATAGGAGTCGTCAAGAAATCAACACATCAATCAACAACAATACTTCTACTTTTCCAGCAATTTACTTTCAAGCCGGCGACTTTGCTAATATTTTTCTTCTTTCACGAGTTCATACGGATTGGCAGGGCTGCATCAACCTGATCTCCGGCCAATTGGTAGGTTCCGCTTATCGAGTAATATCCGAGCTTTAACTACGGGCGCATCGCTGTGGTTTCGTTTGCATTTATTCACTAGTTATCGATATTTACTAGAATTGCAAGTTTTACCTGTTATTCTAGTATTATCACCAGTTATCCAGCTTGAGATCAGAATAATCGGCTTCGTCATTATTCTTCTTCGATTCATCATCTTACAGCCGATTAGATATATTTCAAGTGTTGTCTCTGTAGTAATCGTTTAGATCACTCCCGCAGTTTTCTTTACAATTACTACACGATTATCGGCTGATCCATAGCCGATCATCTCTACAGCAGATCGGCCGATTCGCCGCCGACACGCTCCTCAGGACAGATCAGAACTCCAATCGGTCGAGGCGCTTGGAATTTAATACTTTATTTCCTTGTCAATCAACAGGTCAGATTGACTGGCACGCCGCGCGAACCGTACCAGGGCGATAACCCGAACAGGAGCTAAGCAGATTCTCCCGGGTCGTGTGTCCGACGCTGAAGACCATCAGCCGATTCCTATCCGGCCGATTTTAGCGCCAATACACTTTTGGCACGCCTGGTGGGACCAATCCAAGATCTGATATGTCGAAGAACGCAGAAATCTCCGACAGCAACATCATTGAGGTCACAGAAGCGGATCTCAAGGACGACCAGAGGGATGAATTGGCCAAACATCTAGAAGATTACAAGAAGATGTACCTCCAGTCGTTCAGTCGTACCAGAAGCGGGGAGGCGGTCAAGAAGGCTCCTATTCTAGTTCCCCGCCACATCACCATTGCTGAGGACTCGGGCAAGATGTCAGAGATGATCCAACAATCCGTTTATCAGGCATTCATCGACCAATCCTCAGTGATGACCAACACGGTGTATAACGCCGTCGTCAGCTCTCTGGCCAGCGCAGCAGTCCAAGGCTATGAGGGACCAGCATATGCCCCGCCAACCACTCTGCCAGCCAAAAGCTTACCATACACGTCCCAATCGGCTCCTCAGCCGATATTGACGCAACGCGAGGGGTACAACTCTCCATTGCCCCCAGCGTCTCCAAGATACAGCGGTGCACCATGTCTCCCATCACAAACACCGCTTCATCCCGTCCAGATTGCTTCTGTGCAGTCGCTGCCCACAAGCTCAGCACCTTGGGGAACATCGGCGACGACGTATTTTCCCGAGCCAGCGAACGGGTATGGGAGTTATTCAATCCAGGTGCTGCACCAATCGGCCGCCCGGCCGACGGTCCCCCAGTATCAGCCGATCTCATCAGAAATCGGCAGGGGGGCAAGCGCTGTAGAAGCATTCAGAGGCACGGCGCCAACGATGACATACGATGGGGGGGCGGATTCACTTCGCCATCAACTATCGGCTGCTCAGCAAAATTCGCCGATTCATCACCCAGCCGTGCCAGCTCTTCAGCACATGCCCGCACCGCGAACAGCTGTTCATCAGCAGCAGGTGGACTGGACGGCAAGAATAGCAGAAGTAATCCAGGATCAGTTTGGATTGAAGCCAAAAGTGCAAACTTACACCTACAAGACGCCATATCCATCGGCCTATGACTTGCTACCGTTCCCACACCGCTACAAAGTTCCTGATTTCACCAAGTTTTCAGGGACGGACGATACATCCACTGTGGAGCATATCAACTGATTCATCATCCAGTGCGGGGAGGCTGCCACGCAAGATGCTCTGACGGTGCGTTTGTTTTCGTCGTCTCTGTCCGGATCGGCCTTCCAGTGGTTCACCACCTTGCCGCCAAATTCTATTGTTACTTGGGCCGATCTTGAGAAACAGTTCCACAAGTACTTCTATGCAGGAGTACACGAGATGAAGCTCTCGGATTTGACCAGCCTCAGGCAGAGGAGCGATGAACCAGTGATGGGATATATACAGAGGTTCAGAGAAGTCAGGAACAAATGCTACAGTCTGGCTCTGACCGATGCACAGTTGGCCGATATCGCTTTCCAAGGCCTCTTGCCACAAATCAAAGAAAGATATGCTGCCCAAGAGTTTGAAAGCCTGAGCCAAATCGTCCACCGATTGTCAGGACAAGAGGTCCGACCGTTTGAACAGCGGAGGAACTTCCAAAAGAAGGTGGCATACTTGGAAGGATCTGAATCCGATGGGGAAGAGGAAATCGGCCTGGCAAAGTGGGTTAAAGGGAAAAAACCGATATCATGCCCTTTTGGGAAGAAGGAGCCAGAAACATTTGGCTTTGATACGTCAAAGGCCGATAAAATTTTCGATTTATTGCTTCAGGAAGGACAGATTAAGCTATCTCAGCATCACACCATCCCTTCGGCCGATCAACTTAAGAAGATGAAATACTGCAAGTGGCACAACGCCACTTCTCATGATACAAATGAATGCAAAGTCTTCCGTCAGCAGATACAATCGGCCATCGAGCAGGGGTGGCTTAAATTTGAAACTCCAGCTAAATCGGCAAAACCGATGAAGATAGATCAGCATCCCTTCCCGGCCAACATGGTTAACGCTGGAGGAAATTCAAGTCAAACCAAGGTGCTGACGTCAGAATCGGCGAGAAGTGGCGGCACCGTTGATCCCAGGAGGCAGATCACGATGGAAGAAATCAAAAGGAACAGGCGGGGGCTAGAACGACCACGCAAGCCCGTCACCTCCCAGTTCTTACTCAGTAAGTATCGGCAGCACCAAGAACAAGCAAGATACCAGGAAGAGATGATACGCCGGCATGAAGATCACTGGCAATGTCCATTCTTCATCCATTGCTGGGAGAACGACATCAGATTGCCGTCTGCCGATAACTGTCCGGAGTGTAACGGAGTGAGCTGCAACGATCGCCCGAAGCCACACTCTAGGGACAGAGGAGCAGAGCCGATCAGCAGAAATCGGCGCGGACGAGAGGAACAGCGCGTTTCGGTGCATGATCGGCTGGGGGGCAGAATTGACCAGTACCACCAGTCAAAAAGCAAGATCGGCTAGCGGGATGGACTGGGGGCAGGATCAGCGTGCACGATCGGCTGGAAGAGATGGCCGATGACAGGGTGTCGGATGAAAATCCCCTAGGAGGAGAACCAGATTGGGAACACGCCAGATCATCGGCCAAACCAGCAAATCCCAGGTGGTGTCCCGATGGCCTATCTAGATCCCAGAAACGAAGGATCCATCGCCTACGCCAGTGGGAGCATAAGGAAGAAGAACAGAGGCAGGTGCCAGAGAAAAGAAATGTTAAGTCTCGGGTGTGGCGCCCAAAGAAAAACGATCAAGAAGCAAACAACCAAGAATCGGCAGCCGAAATCGATATGGTGTTCATACTGCCGATGGAGTTCATGGCGCCCAACGATCGGGATAAAGTAACAAGAACGGAGGAAGAACAAATGGCACAACTTATGTTGGAGCCGATGACGGCTACGTTTGAGAAACCAGAAGAGGAAAAACGACAGCATCTTTGTTGGCGCTAAAATCGGCCGGGTAGGAATCGGCCGATGGGTCTTCAGCGTCGGACACACGACCTGGGAGAATCTGCTTAGCTCCTGTTCGGGTTATCGCCCTGGTGCGGTTCGCGCGGCGTGCCAGTCAATCTGACCTGTTGATTGACAACGAAATAGAGTATTAAATTCCAGGCGCGTCGATCGGCTGGATTTCCGATCTGTCCTGAGGAGCGCGTTGGCGGTAAATCGGCCGATTTGCTGTAGAGATGATCGGCTATGGGTCAGCCGATGATCGTATAGTAATTGTAAAGAGAACTGCTAGAGCGATCCAAACAATTACTATAGAAGCAACACTTGAAACAGATCTAATCGGCTGTATGGCGATGAATCGAAGGAGAATAATGACGAAGCCGATTACCCTGATCTCAAGCTGGATAACTGGTGATAATACTAGAATAACAGGTAAAACTTGCAATTCTAGTAAATATCGATAACTTGTGAATAAATCCAAACGAAACCACAGCGATGCGCCCGTAGTTAAAGCTCGGATATTACTCGATAAGCGGAACCTACCAATTGGCCAGAGATCAGGTTGATGCAGCCCTGCCAATCCGTACGAACTCGTGGAAGAAGAAAATATTGGCAAAGTCGCCGACTTGAAAAGTAAAGTACTGGTAAAAAGTAGAAGTGTTTTGTTGATTGATTTGATTGTTTTTTCGCAAAGCCCTAGCGACTCCTATTTATACCCTGAAACTAGGACTTCTAGTCCATCACGACTTGTTACAACCTTATTTAAAACAGGAAAACTACTATATCTATAATAACTTTTTAAAAAGGAAACGGACTCCCGCAGAATCTTCCACCGCCGTTTCCTAATCCAATCAGGACCTCTTCAATTGCTTTCCGGCCAACTTATCATGCCGTGTTGACCAGCTTTTGACTAGGATCTTCTGGAATAATCCTATCCTGTTGGCATAGGCTGCGCCACCAATCGGCCGATTTTCAACTGTTACCTCGATCGGCCGATTCCTTACTGTAGCTTTTAGATCCGCTTCATCGGCCCATCTTCTCCTCCTGACGCCGATTCAATACGTGTCAAAATCTGGCGTCAACACATGCCCCCCAGTTTCGGAGTAAAATATAACTTTTTCTTCGAAACTCTTTCTTTAACCCTCTTCTCCGAAACGGGCGCAGTAAAAAAAAATCTCCTTCCGTTCCGCGGCACAATGATTGCAATTTCCTCGATCCGAGCGTGCGAAACGACCGCTCCCCTGGAACTCGCGTAGACGGTGCGGTAAAAATACCATCTTTGCCCTTACCCCCTTTATCTCTCTTAAGTACTGGTTTTCTCCGCCTCTCCTCTTCCACGAATCCAGCATCCTTTCTACCGCATTACTGTTCATCCTCCTCCAAGTTCTTTCGATTTCCAAGCGCTCCCCCTTCTCCGGCGACCTCGTCCGCAGCTTGCTCCGACCCCCAATGGCGTCTCCGTCAGCGACCACCCCATCTACAGAGGCTCCATCGGCTGCTCCTTTGGCGACGGCGGCCCAATCGACGGCTTCTCCAGCAACGTCATCGGCGACGATGGCTTCCATCCCAGAGGTAAATGCCCGAATTTTTTTTTTCCTTTTCGCCTTACTGCTTCAGTATTTTTCGGTCTCTTTCTTAGTTTCTTCCCTTTTTTCCTTTCTTTTTAGGCCCTTAGGCACAGGATCACCATTCCTTTTTCAGAATCTCCTGACCTCATCTGTCTAGGCCCTATGGGGAGTCCTGATCCAACGGATCTAATCAGTTTAGAAACCCACAGAATCCCCTTTAAGCAGTCACCCATGGATTTAGATCACTGGGTAGGCGCATTCAGATCCTGGCCGAATGAAACACCCGGGTGGAGAGAATGGTACCAGAGGGTAGCCGGGTCTTGGAAAGTCCAATGGGAAGAACTAAAAATTGGCCAGTGTATAGTTTTGTCCCTGTCTCAGATGGAAAAGAACGAACCTTTGGTCATGGCAGCCTCTTACTTCTGGTCCGATGCACTTAACGCATTCCTTTTTGGACACGGACCCATGACCCCGACCTTGGCCGATGTCTTGCTGCTGACCGGCCTAGATGTTTCCTCCGCCGATACCCCCTTCAATTACCTGTTCAAGCCATCTCATCGGCTAGACACCAAAGGAATCAGCGGGTGGAAAGGGTACATCAGTAAAAACATGAAGACAGGAACAGTCTCACAGAGGGAGCACACCGCCTTCTTGATGATGTTGCTGGAGAAACACTTCTTCTGTGGCAGAGCGGTCGGTCCCTCTTCCAATACTCAGGCTTTGGCAGAGTCTCTTGCACAAGGATCGGCCGTCCCCCTCGGTAAACATTTGCTGGGATCGGCATACCATATGATGCATCAAATCGGCGCCAAGCTGTCGAAAGGAGAGCCGATAGGGAATCCAGGCGGTCCTTGGTGGTTCATCACCCTCTGGCTCAATCTACACATGAGCAAGGTCTCTCAGCAGAGGATAGAGACAAAAACTTTTCCCAACATTGAGTCAGAGGAGAATCCATCGGTCCGTCGCCGCTGCAGATCTGTTGGAGAGGCGGCATCGGCCTTTCCTGGCTGCCAGTTCACCGCTACTCGCGTGGCTGAATATTTCAGATGCTTCTATAATGGACTTAGCGAGGAGATGAGCATCTGGTATCCATATCAAATCGCGGAGCCGATTTTTGAATTGCCTGTATGCTTCGACTTCACCACCCACACATTTGACAGAGAATTGATGGATGTCTTGATTAAGCCGGGAATTCTGCTGGCCAACTTCTTCTCAGGAAAGGACTCACCCACTTATGAGTTCTACTGCCCGTCGGTTGCATCAAGGCAACTAGGTTTTGGCCAACTGCCGATTCGAGTCTATTTCGCCGGCCAAGCAAAATTCAGAGACGGATTAACTTCAAGTCTTGACTACAGCCGATTATGCGATTTAGTACCCGACTCCAGCACCATTGACTTGAACGGCTGGTCAGTCGCCTCTTTTGCCACCCAACAGTATAAATTATGGTGGGCAGAATGGAAGCAGCATCTTTTCTGTAAATCCCCATCAATTTACTGTAATCTTCTGGACCCAGAGAACATCGACCCAAATGCTGCGGTATGTCCTTTTCTTCTTAGCCGATTTCAATGTTGCATTACCATCTCGCTGTTAACTTGTGTTTACCTCTTCAGTCTGAAAGCCATGCTCCCCCAACACGGAGCCGAAGTGGCCGGCCGATCGATAGCCATCATCAATACACAGTGTACCCACTCATCGGCTTCCATGCTCCATCTATCAGAGATATTTCCACTGGCCGATCAAGACGAGCGCCCAAAAGACCAACACCGAAGATATCCAGCCGTCGGATGCGGGCTCGCATTGAATCGGCCGGTCAGACGACAATAGCATCGGCTGAAATCTCCCGTATCGGATCGGCTAGCCAGATGGTAGCAGCATCGGCCGAGACTCCCTGTGTTGGATCGGCCGATCAGGTGGAAATGATACTCGCCGAGACCTCAGGTCCTTCACCCTTACTAGCCGTCGAGACAGCCGATCCCCAAGTCACCGCCGAAGCCGGGGCCGCTGCAGCATCGCTCTTAGTAGAAGCTGTCCAGGTAACTTTATTTATCTCATGTATTCCCCAAATCTTCTGCTGACATCAATTTCATCCCTTTGCCAGGCTGCACAGGTTGTCCCACCACAATCTCCACGACTATCGGCCACGTCTCAAGTAGGGACTGAGACTACAGCAGCTCCTGTTGCCGAGGTATATGATCTCTTACCCTGCATCCTTAATATTCAGGAAACTTAACCAATTTTGATGCAGGTCGACTTGGGTACGCCGATTGTAACTCCACAGCAGGAATCGGCCGGAGAACCCGCAGAGGCATGGCAAATTCCCATTACCATCTTATCTCATTTTCCCATAGTATTCTCACGAGCATTTATATCTTTCTCAGGAAGTTGGCCCAAGCGGAGCACCAATAATGATCGAATCTTCTTCTTCTGGTGAACCCAGTGCACCAATCCCTGAAACAAGGGAAATACTTCCACCGGCGCAGGCAAGAGAGATTCGTTTCAAAGAGGTAACAATCTTACCATCAGAATCGGCCGATTTCCTTTCACTACTTGCTTACCCTTTGCTTCGTTCCCTTACAGCAGCAAGATTCTCCCAACAATAGTATCTTTTCTTTCGCTGTCTCCTTGGCCGATGAAGAAGAAATCGCCTCACACGCGGTTCCACCGAGTTCTGCCTCCGACGATGTCCGCTCTAAGCTTGAGAGCATCCGTACTCTCCTCCAAGGTGACATCGACCGACTGGTGAAAGATGCATCGCCGATCCGACAACTTTTCAATGAGGTCGTAGATCACATCCCAGATGAAGTGTCAGAAGACTTGGGGTATGCTGCCTATATAGAGGGCATGCGGATTCCGGTCTCGCGGGCGCTGCAACGTATGGCCGATCGCGCTCAGATGGCCAAAACTCAGGAGGAGGTTGACTCGTACAAGCACCAGACCCAGGAAGTACATCACAAAATCAACTTCCTCGAGAACTCCCGTCCGGACATCGTTGGCACAATAGATCGGCTGAAACGGAGGAGAGCAGAACTAGCCAAGGAGATGGAACAGATAACCAAAGAGATAGCCGCTGAGGAGAAAAAGCTCCAAGAACTCCCAACCATGATCAGCGAGCTGAAGCAAAAAAGACAACATCTGGCCCGTGAAACAATAAGACTCCGTCGCCTCGTGTCAGAAGTGCCAGGATCGGCCTAAAGTGATCAGAGGATAGTAGAATCGGCCGATCAAATTAGACGACGAGCGATTGTAGCCATAGATACTTTCCTTGGGCTGTAAACAATATGTTAAACATTATTGTTCCCTTAATGCCACTGCGCCGATTTGGTCTTGAACTGCTTCATATAATCCGTAATTTCCACTTAATAATGAATCCCAATATCTCTTTCACCAGATGTGTAGCCAGAAAACCGATGAGAAATTGGTCATGTTAACTTGACATATTTTCTTTTTGTACTCAGAATCCAAATCGGCACCAACGTACGTCGGCCTTGATCTGATGCTATCTCTCAAATCTCTCATCTCTAATGAATCGGCCGACGTGAACCCAGGCCCCAGCTTCTCATCCTTTCGAACGAGCTGAATCTTCAGAGCCGACTGCTTGGATCGGCTGTAGACCGAAATCGGACACTTTCAGGAAGTCAGTGTCCCAAGTCCTGCCAGATATACACTTGACGTGTTCGCAGCTCCACTGTTGTGTGTCGGCCGCCGCAACGCTGTAGACGGAATCGGCAGCGACTATCTCTGTACTGTCGCCGACCCATTGCACAAGGCATTGATGCATAGTAGATGGGACACAGCAGTTTGCATGTATCCAGTCGCGACCAAGCAGCATATTATAGGACCCTTTGCCATTAATGACGAAGAAAGTAGTGGGGAGGGTCTTACTGCCGATGGTGAGGTCGACGCAGAATGCCCCGCGGGCAGGCGACACGTTGCCTTCGAAATCCTTCAGCATCATGTCCGTCTTGGTGAGGTCGTCATCGCCCTTGCCCAGCTTGCGGAACATGGCATACGGCATGATGTTAACCGCCGCTCCTCCATCTACCAATAATCTGGTGACGGGTCTCCCGTTGACATAGCCCTTGAGAAACAGCGCTTTGAGATGCTGCCGTTTTTCTTCTTCTGGTTTCTCAAACATAACCGTCATCGGCTCTAATACCAGCTGTGTCATTTGCTCTTCCTCTGTTTTCATCACTTTATCCCAATCGCTTGGCGCCATGAATTCCATCGGCAGTATGAATACCATATCAATTTCGGCCGCCGATTCTTGGTTGTTTGCTTCCTGATCATTCTTCTTTGGGCGCCAAATTCGAGATTTCACATTCCTCCTCTCTGGCACTTGTCTCTGTTCTTTTTCTTGATGTTCCCACTGGCGTAGGCGTTGGATCCTTCGCTTCTGGGATCTGGATAGGCCATCGGGACACCACCTGGGATTCACTGGCTTGGTCGATGATCTGACGTATTCCCAATCTGGTTCCCTTCCTAGGGGATCTTCATCCGATACCCTGTCATCGGCCATCTCTTCCAGCTGATCGTGTGTGCTGATCCTGCCCCCCAGTCCATCTCGCTGACCGATCTTGCTCTTTGACCCGTTGCACTGGTCAACTCTGCCATTATCGGCCATCTCTTCCAGCCGATCGCGTGCGCTGATCCTGCCCCCCAGTCCATCTTGCTGGCCGATCTTGCCCTCTGACCTGTTGCACTGGTCAACTCTGCCCCCCAGCCGATCATGCACCGAAACGCGCCGTTCTTCGCGCCGATTTCTGTTGATCGGCTCTGGTCCTCTGTTCCTAGAGTGTAGCCTCGGGCGATCGTTGTGGTTTGATCCATTACACTCCGGACAGTTATCGGCAGATGGCAATCTGATATCGTTCTCCCAGCAGTGGATGAAGAAGGGACACTGCCAGTGATCTTCACGCCGGCGTATCATCTCTTCCTGGTGTTGTGCTTGTTCTTGCTGCCGCCGATATTTACTTAGTAGAAATCGGGAGGTGACAGGCCTGTGTGGTCATTCTGGCCCTCGCCTGTTCCTTCTGATTTCTTCCGTCGTGATCTGCCTCCTGCGATCGACAACGCCGCCTCTTCTCGCCGATTCTGACGTCAGCACCTTGGTTTGACCTGATTCTTCTCCAGCGTTGACCGTGTTGGCCGGGAAGGGATGCTGATCTATCTTCATCGGCATTGCCGATTTGGTTGGAGTTTCAAATCTGAGCCGCCCCTGTTCGATGGCCGATTGTATCTGCTGGCGGAAGACTTTACATTCATTCGTATCGTGAGAAGTAGTGTTGTGCCACTTGCAGTATTTCATCTTCTTGAGTTGATCGGCCGTAGGGATGGTGTGATGTTGCGACAGCTTAATCTGCCCCTCCTGAAGCAGTAGATCAAAAATTTTATCGGCCTTTGACGTGTCAAAGCCGAATGTCTCCGGCTCCTTCTTGCCAAAGGGGCAGGATATCAGTTTTTTTCCTTTTAACCATTCCGCCAGGCCGATTTCTTCCTCCGCGTCAGATTCAGATCCCTCCAAGTATGCCACCTTCTTCTGGAAGCTCCTCCGCTGTTCAAACGGCCGGACCTCCTGCCCTGACAACCGGTGGACGATTTGACTCAGGCTCTCAAATTCTTGGGCAGCATACCTCTCTCTGATTTGCGGTAAGAGGCCCTGGAAAGCGATATCGGCCAACTGTGCATCAGTCAGAGCTAGACTGTAGAACTTGTTCTTGATTTCCCTGAACCTCTGTATGTACCCTGTCACCGGTTCATCGCTCCTCTGCCTGAGGCTGGTTAAATCCGAAATCTTCATCTCGTGTACTCCTGCATAGAAGTACTTGTGGAATTGTTTCTCCAGATCGGCCCAAGTGACGATAGAATTTGGTGGTAAAGTGGTGAACCACTGGAAGGCCGATCCGGACAGAGATGATGAAAATAAACGCACCCTCAGAGCATCTTGCGTGGCAGCTTCTCCGCACTGGATGATGAATCTGTTGATGTGCTCCACAGTGGATGTGTCCTCCGTCCCTGAGAACTTGGTGAAATCAGGAACCTTGTAGCGGTGCGGGAACGGCAACGAGTCATAGGCCGATGGATACGGCGTCTTGTAAGTATAAGTTTGAACTTTCGGCTTCAGCCCAAACTGATCTTGAATTATTCAGGTCAATAGTACTGGAATCGGGTACTAGATCGCATAGCCGACTGTAATCAAGACTTGAGGTCAGACCATCTCTGAATTTCGCCTGACCGGTGAAGTAGACCCGAATCGGCAGTTGGCCAAAACCCAGTTGCCTCGCCGCAGCCGATGGATTGTAGAACTCGTAGGTGGGAGAATCCTTTCCTGAGAAGAAAATTGGCCGGCAGAATCCCCGGCTTGATCAAGACATCCATAAGCTCTCTGTCAAAAGTGTGGGTGGAGAAATCGTAGCTTATGGGTAATTCAAAACTCGGCTCCACTGCTTGATATGGGTGCCAGCTGATGGTTTCTTCACTAAGGCCATTATAAAAGCATCTGAAATACTCAGCTGTGCGGGTAGCAATAAACTGGCAGCCGGGGAAGGCCGATACCGCTTCTCCAAAAGATCTGCAGTGGCGTCGGACTGATGGATTCTCCTCTGACTCAATATTGGGGAAGGTTTTGGTTTCTATCCGTTGCTGAGAGACCTTGCTCATATGTAAATTGAGCCAGAGGGTGATGAACCACCAGGGACCACCAGGGTTCCCGATCGGCTCCCCCTTCGACAGCTTGGTGCCGATTTGGTGCATCAGGTAATAGGCCGATCCCAGCAAATGTTTTCCAAGAGGGATGGCCGATCCTTGTGACAAAGCTTCTGCTAAAGCTTGGGTGTTTGAAGAGGGGCCAACTGCTCTGCCACAGAAGAGATGCTTTTCCAGCCACAACATCAGAAAGGCAGTGTGCTCCCTCTGTGAGACTGTCCCGGTCTTCATGTTTTTGCTAATATACCCTTTCCACCCGCCGATTCCTTTGGTCTCTAGCCGATGTGATGGTTTGAACAGATAATTGAAAGGGGTATCGGCGGAGGAGACATCGAGGCCGGTCAACAGCAGAACATCGGCCAAGGTCGGGGTCATAGGTCCATGTCCGAAAAGGAATGCATTAAGTGCATCAGACCAAAAATAAGAGGCTGCCATGACCAGAGGTTCGTTTCTTTCCATCTGAGACAGAGATAAGTCTATGCACTGGCCGATTTTTGTTCCTCCCACTGAACCTTCCAGGATCTGGTCACCCTCTGGTACCATTCTCTCCGCCCTGGGGTTTCGTTCGGCCAGGATCTGAAAGTGCCTACCCAGTGACCTAAATCCATGGATGATTGCTTAAAAGGGATTCTATGAGTTTCTAGGCTGATCAGGTCCGTTGGATCGGGGTTCCCCATAGGGCCCAAACAGATGAGGTCAGAGGATTCTGAGAGTGGAATGGTAATTCGGTGCCTAAGTGCCTAAAAAAAGGGGAAAAGGGGAAGAAACTGAGAAGGAATCCGGAAAGTGCTGAAGCAGTAGAAAAGTGAAAAGGGAAAAATTTCGAACATTTACCTCTGGGATGGAAATCATCGTCGCCGATGGGACTGCTGGGGAAGCCGCCGATTGGGCCGCCGCCGCCGAAGGAGTTGCCGATGGAGCCTCTGTAGATGGAGCGGTCGCCGATGGTGACGCCATTGGGGGGGTTGGAGCGGGCCGCGGATGAGATCGCCGGAAAGGGGGAAGCGCTTGGAGATCAAGAGAGCTTGGAGGAAGACGAACAGTGGTTCGTTGGAAGAGAATGCTAGATTTGTGGGGAAGGATAGGCGGAGAAGGCCAGTACTTAAGAAAAATCAGGGAAGCGAGGGCAAAGATGGTATTTTTACCGCGCCGTCTACACGAATTCTAGAGGAGCAGTCGTTTCGCGCGCTCGGTCCGAGGAAATTGCAATCATTGTGCCACGGAACGGAAGGAGATTTTACTGCGCCCGTTTCGGAGGAAAGGATTAAAGAAAGAGTTTCAAAGAAAAAGTTATGTTTTACTCCGAAACTGGGAGGCATGTGTTGACGCCGGATTTTGACACGTGTTGAATCGGCGTCAGGAGGAGAAGATTGGCCGATGCGGCAGATCTGAAGGCTACAGTAAGGAATCGGCCGATTGAGGTAACAGTTGGAAATCGGCCGATTGGTGATACAACTTGCGCCACCAGGATGGAATTATTTCGGAGGATCCTGGTCAAAAGTTGGTCAACAGGGCAACGCTAAGTCGGTCAAGGAGCAATTGAAAAGAATCCTGATTGGATTAGGGGACGGCGGCGGAAGATTCCGCGGGAGTCCGTTTCCTTTAAAAGTTATTATAGATATGGTAATTTTCTTGTTTTTTAAATAAGATTGTAACAAGTCGTGATCGACCAGGAGTCCTAGTTTTAGGGTATAAATAGGAGTCGTCAAGGTCTTGCAAAAATCAACACATCAATCAACTACAATACTTCTACTTTTCCAGCAATTTACTTTCAAGCCGGCGACTTCGCCAATATTTTTCTTCTTTCACGAGTTCGTACGGATTGGCAGGGCTGCATCAACCTGATCTCCGGCCAATTGGTAGGTTCCGCTTATCGAGACATATCCGAGCTTTAACTACGGGCGCATCGCTGTGGTTTCGTTTGGATTTATTCACCAGTTATCGATATTTACTAGAATTGCATGTTTTACCTGTTATTCTAGTATTATCACCAGTTATCCAGCTTGAGATCAGAGTAATCGGCTTCGTCATTATTCTTCTTCGATTCATCATCTTACAGCCGATTAGATCTATTTCAAGTGTTGTCTCGGTAGTAATCGTTTAGATCACTCCCGCAGTTTTCTTTACAATTACTACACGATTATCGGCTGATACATAGCCGATCATCTCTGAAGCAAATCGGCCGATTCGCCGCCGACGCGCTCCTCAGGACAGATCGGAACTCCAGCCGATCGAGGCGACTGGAATTTAATACTTTATTTCCTTGTCAATCAACAGATCAGATTGACTGGCACGCCGCGTGAACCGTACCAGGGCGATAACCCGAACAGGAGCTAAGCAGATTCTCTCGGGTCGTGTGTCCGACGCTGAAGACCATCGGCCGATTCCTATCCGGCCGATTTTAGCGCCAACAAAAAGCTTCACAAAACTGAACAAAAATGGAGAGGTGGAAGATAGAGTTAGGGTTCAGATGATGGATCTTGTGGACGCCAGATTTTGACACGTGTTGAATCGGTGTCAGGAGAAGAAGATTGGCCGATGCGGCAGATCTTTTGGCTACAGTAAGGAATTGGCCGATTGAGGTAACAGTTGGAAATCGGCCGATTGGTGATACAGCTTGCGCCAACAGGTTGGGGCTACATCAAAGGGTCCCGGTCAACAGTTGGTCAACAGAGCGACGCTAATTCGGTCAAGAAGCAATTGGAAAAGTCCTGATTGGATTAGGAGACGGCGGCGGAAGATTCTGCGGGAGTCCGTTTCCTTTTTAAAGATATTATAGATATAGTAGTTTTCCTGTTTTAAATAAGATTGTAACAAGTCATAATCGACCAGGAGTCCTAGTTTTAGGGTATAAATAGGAGTCGTCAGGGCTTTGCAAAATATCAACACATCAATCAACCAAACACTTCTACTTTTTACTAGTACTTTACTTTCAAGTCGGTGACTTCGCCAATACCTTTTCTTCTTTCACGAGTTCGTACGGATTGGCAGGGCTGCATCAACTTGATCTCCGGCCAATTGGTAGGTTCCGCTTACTGAGTAATATCCGAGCTTTAACCACGGGCGCATCGCTGTGATTTTGTTTGGATTTTCACCAGTTATCGATATTCACTAGAATTGCAAGTTTTACCTGTTGTTCTAGTATTATCACCAGTTATCCAGCTTGAGATTAGAACTATCGGCTCCATCATCGCTTTTTCTCATTTATCGTCATATAGCTGATTAGATCTATGTCAAGTGTTGCATCCGTAATAATTGTTTAGATCGCTCCAGCAGCTTTCTTCGCAATTATTG
Source organism: Panicum miliaceum (assembly GCA_032594955.1). NCBI lineage: Eukaryota > Viridiplantae > Streptophyta > Magnoliopsida > Poales > Poaceae > Panicum > Panicum miliaceum. Next base: position 48,727,463 of record CM064062.1, read on the forward strand.
CACGATTATCGGCTGATCCATAGCCGATCATCTTCACAGCAAATCGGCCGATTCGCCGACGCGCTCTTCAGGATAGATCGGAATTCCAGCCGATCGGAGCACCTGGAATTTAATACTTTTATTTCCTTGTCAATCAACAGGTCAGATTGACGGGCACGCCGCGCGAACCGTACCAGGGTGATAACCCGAACAGAAGCTAAGCAGATTCTCTCGAGTCGTGTGTCCGACGCTGAAGATCATCGGTCGATTCCTATCTGGCCGATTTTAGCGCCAACACACTTTTGGCACGTCCGGTGGGACAACTTCAAGATCTGATATGTCGAAGAACGCAGAAATTTCCGACAGCAACATCATTGAGGTCACAGACGCGGATCTCAAGGACGACCAGAGGGAAGAACTAGCTAAACATCTAGAAGATTACAAGAAGATGTATCTGCAGTCATTCAGTCGTACCAGAAGCGGGGAGGCTGTCAAGAGAGCTCCTATTCCAGTTCCCCGCCATATCACCATTGCTGAAGACTCGGGCAAGATGTCCGATATGATCCAGCAGTCCGTATACCAGGCGTTCGTCGACCAGTCCTCGGTGATGACCAACACGGTGTACAATGCCGTCATCAACTCCCTGGCCAGCGGAGCAGTTCAAGGCTATCAGGGGCCAGCGTATGCCCCGCCGATTTTGCTTCCAGCCTGAAGCTTACCAGGCATGTCCCAATCGGCTCCCGGGCCGATGCTGACGCAACGCGAGGGATGCAACACTCCATTGCCTCCAGCATCTCCACGATATAGCGGTGCACCATGTTTCCCATCACAGGCACCGCTTCAACCTGTCGAGATTGCTTTCGTGCAATCGCTACCCACGAGCTCAGTGCCCGGGGGGGCATCGGTAATGACAGCTTTCCCCGATCCATCAACCGGGCAGGGAAGCTATCCAATCCAGGCGCTGTTCCAATCGGCCGTCCGGCCGACAGTCCCTCAGTATCACCCAGTCTCATCAGAGATCGGCCGGGGGGCAGGCACTGCAGAGACACTCAGAAGCACGGTGCCGATGATGACGTACGACGGGGCGGCGGATTCACTTCGCCATCAACTGTCAGCTGCTCAGCAAAACTCGCCGCATGCTTCGATTCATCACCCAGCTGTACCACCACCAGCCCTTCAACATATGCCGGCACCGCGAACGGTCGTTCATTAGCAGCAGGTGGACTGGACGGCAAGAATAGCAGAGGTAATTCAGGACCAGTTTGGGTTGAAGCCAAAAGTGCAGACTTACACGTACAAGACGCCATACCCATCAGCCTATGACTTGCTGCCGTTTCCACACCGCTACAAGGTGCCCGACTTCACCAAGTTTTCAGGGCTGGATGATACCTCCACTGTGGAGCACATCAACAGATTCATCATCCAGTGCGGGGAGGCCGCCACGCAAGATCGTCCCTGTCTGGATCGGCCTTCCAGTGGTTCACCACTTTGCCACCAAATTCTATTGTTACGTGGGCCGATCTGGAGAAGCAGTTCCATAAGTACTTCTACGCAAGAGTACATGAGATGAAGCTCTCAGATTTAACCTACCTCAGGTAGAGGAGCGATGAACCAGTAACTGGATATATACAGAGGTTCAGAGAGGTCAGGAACAAATGCTACAGTCTGGCTCTGACCGATGCACAGTTGGCCGATATCGCTTCCCAAGGTCTCCTCCCACAAATCAAGGAAAGATATGCTTCGCAGGAATTTGAAAGCCTAAGCCAGATCGTTCACCGATTGGCAGGACAGGAAGTCCGTCCACTTGAGCAGCGGAGGAATTTCCAGAAAAAGGTGGCATATATAGAAGGATCTGAATCGGATGGAGAAGAGGAAATCGGCCTAGCAGAGTGGGTGAAAGGTAAAAAGCCAATATCGTGCCCTTTTGGAAAGAAAGAACCAGAGACATTCGGCTTTAACACATCAAAGGCCGATAAGATTTTCAATTTATTACTCCAGGAAGGGCAAATTAAGCTATCTTAGTATCATACCATCCCTTCGGCCGATCAGCTCAAGAAGATGAAGTACTGCAAGTGGCACAACGCCACGTCTCATGACACAAATGAATGCAAGATCTTTTGTCAGCAGATACAATCGGCCATCGAGCAGGGGAGGCTCAAATTTGAAACCCCGGCTAAATCGGCAAAGCCGATGAAGATAGACCAGCACCCTTTCCCGGCTAACATGGTTGACACAGGGAGAAATCCACTTCAAACCATGGTGCTGACGCCAGAATCGGCAAGAAGAAGCGGCGCCGTAGACCCCAGGAAGCAAGTCACGACGGCTGAAATCAAGAAGAACAGGCGGGGGCCAAAACGACCGCGCAGACCCGTCACCTCCCTGTACTTGCACAGCAAGTATCAGCGGTAGCAGGAACAATCGAGATACCACAACGAGATGATACGCCGGCACGAGGATCACTGGCAATGTCTGTTCTTCATCCATTGCTGGGAGAACGACATCCGATTACCGTCAGCCGATAACTGTCCTGAATGCAATGGATCAAGTTGCGACGATCGCCCTTTCAAAAGATCACGCTCCAGAGACGGAGGATCAGAGCCGATCAGCAGAAATCGGTGCGGACAAGAGGGACAGCGCATTTCAGTGCATGATCGGCTGGGGGGCAGAGTTGACCAGCATCACCAGTCAAAAGGCAGGATCAACCAACAGGATAGACTGGGGGCAGAATCAGTGTGCACGATCGGCTGAAAGAGATATCTGATGACAGGGTATCGGACGAAAACCCCCTAGGAAGGGAACCAGATTGGGAACACACCAGATCATCGGCCAAACCAGTAAACCCCAGGTGGTGTCCCGATGGCCTATCCAGATCCCAGAAACGGAGGATCCAGCGCCTGCGCTAGTGGGAGCAACAAGAAGAAGAGCAGAACCAGGTGCCGGAGAAAAGAAACGTTAAGTCTCGGGTTTGGCGCCCAAAGAAAAACAACAGCCAGGGAGCAGACAATCAAGAATCGGCAGCAGACATCGACATGGTGCTCATATTGCCGATGGAATTCATGGCGCCTGACGATCGGGACAAAGCGACAAGAATGGAACAGCAAATGGCGCAACTGGTGTTAGAGCCGATGACGGCTACTTTTGAGAAACCAGAAGAAGAAAAACGGCAACATCTTTAGGCGCTGTTTCTCAAAGGCTACGTTGACGGGCGACCCGTCACTAGACTACTAGTAGATGGAGGCGCCGCAGTCAACATCATGTCGTATGCCATGTTCCGCAAGCTAGGCAAGAGTGATGAAGATTTGACCAAGACGGACATGATGCTAAAGGATTTCGAAGGCAACGTGTCTCCCGCCCGTGGAGCACTCTGCGTTGACCTCACCATCGGCGGTAAGACCCTTCCTACTACCTTTTTCGTTATTAATGGTATGGAATCCTACAACATGCTGCTCGGTCGCGATTGGATACATGCAAACTGGTGTGTCCCATCTACAATGCATCAATGCCTCGTGCAATGGGTCGGTGACAGTACGGAGATAGTCACCGCTGATTCTACCTACAGCGTCGCAGCGGCCGACACACAACAATGGAGCTGCGAGCACGTCAGGTGTATATCTAGCAGGACTTGGTACACTGACTTCCTGAAGGTGTCCAATTTCGATCTACAACCGATCCAAGCAGTCGGCTCGGAAGATTCAGAATAGATGGATCAGCTCGTCCGAGAAGACGGGAAGCTTGGGCATGGATTTACGTCGGCTGATTGAGATTGTGGACTTGGGAGATAGTAACAAATCAAGGCCGATCTTGGGATTCAAGGATCCTGGGTATAAATGTAAGTTGATAAATTTATTAAAAGAATTCAAGGATTGCTTTTCTTGGCAATACCATGAGATGCCAGGTCTAGACCGGTCCATTGTTGAACACCGGTTACCTATAAAATCAGGATATCGGCCATATCAGCAACCTGCACGACGGTGCGACCCCAAGATTCTACCTGATATAAAGGCCGAGATCACAAAGTTAATTGAAGCAGGATTTATTCGGCAGTGCCGCTACGCTGAATGGATTTCTAATATTGTGCCCGTGTATAAGAAGAATGGAAAGTTGCGCGTGTGCATCGATTTCAGGAACTTAAATCAGGCCACACCAATGGATGGATATCTGATACCAACGGCCGATATCTTGATAGATGCTGCTCCAGGACACAAAGTCATCAGTCTCATGCATGGTAATGCCGGGTACAATCAGATATTAATGGCCGAAGAAGATATCTCAAAAACGGCTTTCAGGTGTCCAGGTCATCTTGGTTTATTCGAATGGGTTGTGATGACCTTTTGGTTAAAGAACGCCGGTGCTACATATCAGCGAGCCATGAACTATATCTTCCACAAGCTTATTGGCGCATCGGTGGAAATTTATATAGATGACGTCGTGGTCAAGTCGAGAGGTCACCAAGAACATCTGGCCGATTTACAGGAAGTATTGGAATGCACAAGGAAGCATGGGTTGAAGATGAACCCAAACAAGTGTGCATTTGGTGTATCGGCCGGGCAATTCTTAGGATTCATGGTTCATGAGCGCGGGATAGAGGTCAACCGAAAGACCATAGACGCCATCAACAAAGTTGTGGCCCCATAGAATAAAACTGAGCTACAGTCCCTCGTCGGCAAGGTCAATTTTATCAGAAGATTCATATCCAACCTGTCAGGGCGTATTCGAGCTTTTACTCCTTTGTTGAAATTAAAGCCCGATCAGGAGTTTGTATGGGGAGAAAAACAACGCAGAGCATTGGAAGATATTAAGCGATATTTGATTTCACTTCCAGTGTTAGTCCCGCCACAGCCTGGTAAGCTGTTCAAATTATATTTATCGGCTGATGAATAGGCTATTGGATTGGCGTTGGTACAGGAGTTCGAAGGGAAAGAACGGGTGGTATATTATGTCAGCAGAAGACTCCTGGACGCCGAAACAAGATATTCCCCGGTGGAGCGGCTGTGCTTGTGTTTATACTTCTCGTGTACCAAGCTCAGGCACTATTTATTATCGGCAGAGTGCATAGTTATATGCAAAGATGACGTGGTGAAATATATGCTATCACTGCCGATTTTGAAAGGGCGGATTGGAAAATGGATCCTGGCTCTGTCAGAATTCGACTTAAGGTACGAATCGGCATTGTGGACCAGAAATTGCCGTCGTCGAACTGGCTCCATGGACTCTATACTTCGATGGTTCTTCGTGTGGGGCCGGATCAGGAATCGGCATCGTTCTTATATCGCCTCGGGGGCCAAGTTATGATTTCTCTCTGCCGATAGAAGCATCCACAACCAATAATCATGCAGAATATCGAGCTGTTCTAAAAGGTATCCAATTATTAAGGGAAGTCAAAGCTGACGCGGTCGAGATTTTTGGGGATTCCATGCTCATCGTAGATCAGCTAACGGGGAAATCTGAATGCAAGGATGATATCTTGAGGATTTATTATGAAGATTGTCTCCAGTTGTTAAAGGAATTCAAGTCTGCGATAATTGAGCATATCCCTAGAAATTATAATGAAGAGGCCAACAGGCTGGCCCAGCATGCGTCCGGATATCGGCCGATTCAGGGAGCTATGATTTTGGAGCTCATGGCCGATGACTGGCGAAAGGAAATCGCCGATTACTTGAAGGACCCTTCCCGGAAAGTGGAAAGGCGAGTACGTTTTCAAGCCACGAAATATGTGTTACATGAAGATGATTTATTTTACCGGACGATTGATGGAGTTCTTCTCAAGTGCCTGGGAACAGAAGAGGCAAAGGTCCTGATGGGGGAAATCCATGAAGGCGTATGTGGAGCCCATCAATCGGCTCACAAAATGAAATGGATGATCAGAAACAATAGATATTACTGGCCAACAATTCTTGAGGATTGTTTCAAATATTATAAAGGATGCCAAGACTGTCAGAGGTTCGGCTATGAATCCAGTAATCAAGCCGTGGCCATTTAGATGTTGGGGAATAGATCTCATCGGACAGATTCACCCTCCATCGAGTAAAGGGCACAAGTTCATATTAGTGGCCACCGATTATTTTACTAAATGGGTGGAGGCAGTTCCTTTAAGGAATGTGACATCGGCCGATATGATTGAGTTCGTTAAGAACCATATTATCTATCGATTTGGTATTCCTCAGACTATCACAACTGACCAGGGAACAATGTTCACCTCTGGGGAATTCGGGGAATTCGCTACCGATATGGGAATTAAATTATTAAATTCTTCTCCATATTATGCTCAAGCCAATGGCCAGGCAGAATCGTCCAATAAGGGAATAATCAAGTTGATCAAGAGAAAGATAGAAGAACAACCCAAAAAGTGGCACATGTCTTTGGCTGAATCTTTATGGGCTTATAGGATGGCTTGTCACGGAGCCACTAAGATGTCTCCTTATCAGCTGGTTTATGGTCATGAGGCAGTCTTGCCTTGGGAATTAAGGACAGGGTCAAGGCGTATATCGCTTCAAGATCAATTGACGGCCGATGACTATTCCTTCCTCATGAAGGACGAACTCGATGACTCGGCAGGTCTGCGGTTGAGGGCCCTGATTAGTATAGAAGAAAACAAGAAAAGGGTGGCCAGATGGTATGACAAAAAGGTCAAAGTTAAACAATTCTCTCAGGGAGATTTGATATGGAAGTTGGTGCTGCCGATAGGATCTAAAGATTCCAAATTCGGTAAAAGGTCACCCACTTGGGAAGGGTCGTACAGAATTGGCCGATGTGCCCCTAGAAATGCATATATTCTAGAAACTATTGAAGGGGAAGAGTTCCCAAGAGCTTTAAATGGACGATATCTGAAGAGGTACTATCCAAGCATTTGGGTAGATGCATAACTTGCAGTAAGATATATCAAGACAACATGGCCGATTTCCATCGGCTTTCGTCTGCATAGCCGATGCAGAGATGACATCGCCTGAAGAAAGAAACATTGTTGTTCGTTTTGACCAGTTCATTATTGGATAAAAACGACAGAGTACATGGCCGACATGGTACAAGTCGCCCTCAGAATAAAAATACCGATATATCTATTGATTACGCCTATTCTGGATTTCTCTCTCAACACGACCCAGTTCTATCAGAAGGCGGGTCCTATTATCCTTCGGATTCTCTACGGTGGCTCCAGTCTCAGCTTGATCGCAAAGTTCTATCAGGAGGCGGGTCTTCTTCTCCTCCAGACTCTCCATGGCAGCTTCAGTCTTGACTTGATGAGGGAGTGGAAAACTTTTCTCAGAGGGTGGTCGTTTACGGACCAAGCAGTGAGCATCTATAAGGTCCCAATACTCCTGGACAACAGCGGGAACATGATCTCTGAGTTCCTCAGCATGAGCTCTTATCAGATCTTTGTCTGCCTGCGACAGTGGTTCGTCTGAATGCATGATTTCGATCGCTCGTTCCAGACCAGGGCTGAGACGTTTTGGCTAAACAGAGATGAAAAGACTACCCAACATCAGAGCGATCGAGAAGTCTAGGGGAAAGGCAGAAGAGAGTTCATACCTGGTTGACAGAGGAAGAAGATGAAGAAGACGAAGAAGACATCTTGCTGTTCGGTTTGGGAGGATAAAGATCTAGTGTTGGAGAGAGAGAGAAGATGAGTAATGCGTATGCCTCTGGAGACGGTGAAGGATCTACTTATAAAGGAAAGAGAGGTAGATAGATGGTGAGACACGTCCCATCAGAGTAAAAGCATTCATAAATGCAAAGCTGGCAAAAGAAGTGGTCCAAGATCAAATCAGCGCAGTAACATTAAAGGAGCAAATCGGCGCAGTAACATTAAAGGAGTATTAAATGTTTACAGTATTCTTTACAGCCCGAGGAAAGCATCTATGGCCGCGATAGCTCATTGCCTAATCCGATCGGCCGAATCTAGTACTCTCTGGTCATCATCGGCCGATCCGGGAACTTCTGACATATGGCGACAAAGTCTTATCGCTTCACGGGCCAAGTTCTGCCTTTCTTCCTTCAGCCCAGTAATGACGGACGGGAGTTCTTGAAGCTTCTTTTCTTCGGCAGCTATGTCTTTGGTTATTTGCACCATCTCCTTGGCTAGCTCTGCTCTCCTCCGTTTGAGCCGATCTATCGTGCCGACGACATCCGGGCGACAGCTCTTGAGGAAATTGATCCGTTGGTGTACCTCTTGAGCCCGGTGCTTGTACGAGTCGGCTTCTTCCCGGGTTTTGGCCAGCTGGGCGCGATCGGCCATATGGCGCAGGGCCCTGGAAACCGGGGTTTGCATATGTTCTATATATGCAGCACGCTCCAAGCTTTCCATCGTTTCTTCCGGGATTCGACTCTTGATATCATTGAAAAGTCATCGAATCGGCGAAGCATCTTCTACTAATCGGCCGATATCGTCTTGGAGGAGAATCCGCATGCTCTCGAGCTTGGCGCAGACATCATCAGAAGCAGAGCTCGACGGAATTGGGCGTGAAGCGATTTCCTCATCATCAGCCAAAGAGACGGCAAAGGAGAAAACGCTGTTGTTCGGGGTGTCTTGCTCCTATGGGGAAGTAAAGAGAAGGGTTAGCAAGCAGTAAAGGGGAATCGACCGATTCCAATGGTAAGTTTGTTACCTCCTTAAAATGAATTTCTCTTGCTTGCGCCGGTGGGAGCGCCTCCCTCATCTCAGGGGCTGGTACAATCGGCTCGTCAGAGGAAGAGGATTCAACAACTATTAATGCTCCGCTCGGACCAGCTTCCTGAAAAGGCATGGAAAATGGATCCTGTGAGTATACTATGGGTAATTGAAATAAGATGGTATGAAATATTTGCCATGCCTCTGTTGATCTTCCGGCCGATGTTTGTTGTGGGGTTACAGTCAGCATACCCAAATCGGCATGCATCAGGATCAGTTAAGTCCTCTGAATATCAAGAAATTGAGGTAAGAGATTATCTACCTCGACGGGAGGAGCTGCTGGAGCTTCGGCTTCCGTTTGGGATGTGGCCGATTGCTGTGGGGACTACGTTGGAACAGCTTGTGCAGCCTGACAGAAAGAGAAAGTTAGCGTTAGTGGAGCACTTAAAAGATATATGAAATAAGCGAGATTACCTGAACAGCTTCTACTAGCAGTGATGCCGCAGCTGCTCCGACTTCGGCGGTGACTTGAGGATCGGCTATCTCGGTAGTTGGCAAAGATAAAGGAATCGGAGTCTCGGCCGATGCTACCGCCGTTTGGTCAGTTGATTCGATGCGGGCACGCACTCGACGGCTTGTCGTCTTCAAGGTTGGCCTTTTTGGTGTTCGTTTCGATCGGCCAGTGGCAATGTCCTTGATGGTTGGAGCGTGAAAGCCGATAAGTGGATATGGCGTATACGGATGATTGTTCTCTATCGGCCTGCCGCTTCAACTTCGCATCGGAGGTACTTGGCTTTTAGACTAAGAAGATTAATGTAAGTTAACGGTAAGATGATAGTATGGAAAGAGACAGTATTAAAATCGGCTGAGAGAAAGGACATACCGCTGCATTTGGGTCAATGTTCTCTGGGTCCAGAATGTTGCAATATGTTGATGGAGATTTGCACAAGAGGTGTTGCTTCCATTCTGCCCACCATAATTTAAATTGCTGAGTGGCAAAAGGGGCCACTGACCAATTGTTCAGGTCAATGGTGCTAGAGTCTGGAACTAGATCGCACAGCCGATTGTAGTCAAGACTTGTGGTCAGTCCATCTCTGAATTTTGCTTGACCGGCGAAGTAAACCCGAATCGGCAGTTGACCAAAGCTAAGTTTCCTTGCTACAGCCGATGGGTTATAGAATTCATATGTGGGAGAGTCTTTTCCAGAGAAGAAGTTAGCCGGCAAAATCCCTAGCTTAATCAAGGTGTCCATAAGTTCCCTATCAAAAGTATGAGTAGAAAAGTCGTAGCAGATGGGAAGCTCGAAAATCGGCTTTACTGCCTGATAGGGATGCCAACTGACAGTCTCTTCACTGAAGCCATTGTAGAAGCATCTGAAGTATTCAGCTGTGCGGGCAGCGGTGAACTGACAGCCGGGGAAGGCCGATGCCGCCTCTCCAAAAGATCTGTAGCATCGTCGGACGGTTGGATTCTCTTCTGACTCAATATTGGGGAAAGTTTTTGTCTCTATTCGTTGCTGAGAGACCTTGCTCATATATAAATTGAGCCAGAGAGTGATGAACCACCAGGGACCGCCAGGGTTCCCAATCCGCTCCCCCTTTGACAGCTTAGTGCCGATTTGGTGCATCATGTGGTAGGCCGATCCCAGCAGATGTTTTCCAAGGGGGACGGCCGATCCTAGTGACAGAGCTTCTGCTAAAGCTTGGGTGTTAGAAGAAGGTCCGACTGCTCTGCCACAGAAAAAGTGCTTCTCCAGCCACATCATCAGAAACGCAGTATGCTCTCTCTCTGAAACTGTCCCAGTGTTCATATTTTTGCTGATGTACCCCTTCCATCCGCTGATTCCTTTGGTCTCTAGCCGATGTGATGGCTTAATCAGATAGTTAAAGGGGATATCGGCGGAGGAGATGTCAAGGCCGGTCAACAACAGGACTGTTGACGCCAGATTTTGACACGTATTGAATCGGCGTCAGAAGAAGAAGATTGGCCGATGCGGCAGATCTGGGAGCTACAGTAAGGAATCGGCCGATCGGGGTATCAGTTGAAAATCGGCCGATTGGTGGCGCAGCCCACACCGACAGGATAGGATTATTCCAGAAGATCCTGGTCAAAAGCTGGTCAACGAGGTATGCTAAGACGGCCGAAAAGCAATTGAAGAGGTTCTGACTGGATTAGGAAGCGGCGGCGGAAGATTCTGCGGGAGTCCGTTTCCTTTTTTAAAGTTATTATAGATATAGTAGTTTTCCTGTTTTAAATAAGGTTGTAACAAGTCGTGATCGACCAGGAGTCCTAGTTTCAGGGTATAAATAGGAGTCGCTAGGGTTTTGCAAGGACAACAAACATCAATCAACAAAATACTTCTAATTTTTACCAGTACTTTACCTTTCAAGTCGGCGACTTCGCCAATATTTTCTTCTTTTACGAGTTCGTACGGATTGGCAGGGCTGCATCAACCTGATCTCCGGCCAATTGGTAGGTTCCGATTATCGAGCAATATCCGAGCTTTAACTACGGGCGCATCGCTGTGGTTTCGTTTGGATTTATTCACAAGTTATCGATATTTACTAGAATTGCAAATTCTACCTGTTATTCTAGTATTATCACCAGTTATCCAGCTTGAGATCAGGGTAATCGGCTTCGTCATCGTTCTCCTTCGATTCATCGCCATATAGCCGATTAGATCTGTTTCAAGTGTTGCCTCTATAGTAATTGTTTAGATTGCTCCAGCAGTTTTTACAATTATCATACCATCCCTGAGAGATGATCGGCTATGAGTCAGCCGATGATCGTATGGTAATTGTAAAAACTGCTGGAGCAATCTAAACAATTACTATAGAGGCAACACTTGAAACAGATCTAATCGGCTATATGGCGATGAATCGAAGGAGAACGATGACGAAGCCGATTACCCTGATCTCAAGCTGGATAACTGGTGATAATACTAGAATAACAGGTAGAACTTGCAATTCTAGTAAATATCGATAACTTGTGAATAAATCCAAACGAAACCACAGCGATGCGCCCATAGTTAAAGCTCGGATATTGCTCGATAATCGGAACCTACCAATTGGCCGGAGATCAGGTTGATGCAGCCCTGCCAATCCGTACGAACTCGTAAAAGAAGAAAATATTGGCGAAGTCGCCGACTTGAAAGGTAAAGTACTGGTAAAAAGTAGAAGTATTTTGTTGATTGATGTTGTTTTTTGCAAAACCCTAGCGACTCCTATTTATACCCTGAAACTAGGACTCCTGGTCGATTACGACTTGTTACAACCTTATTTAAAACAGGAAAACTACTATATCTATAATAACTTTAAAAAGGAAACGGACTCCCGCAGAATCTTCCGCCGCCGCTTCCTAATCCAATCAGGACCTCTTCAATTCCTTTCCGGCCGACTTAGCATGCCGCGTTGACCAGCTTTTGACTAGGATCTTCTGGAATAATCCTATCCTGTTGGCATAGGCGGCGCCGCCAATCGGCCGATTTTCAACTGTTACCCCGATCGGCCGATTCCTTACTGTAGCTCTCAGATCTTCTACATCGGCCAACCTTCTTCTCCTGACGCCGATTCAATACGTGTCAAAATCTGGCGTCAACACATGCCCCCCAGTTTCGGAGTAAAATATAACTTTTTCTTCGAAACTCTTTCTTTAATCCTTCTCCCTAAGCTTCCCCATTGCGACAGAAGTAAACCTCGGAATCAGTTGTGTTACCTTTCCCTCTGCATCTGATCTTTTTCTAGAATCAGGTTTATGACATGGAATCCGGTAACAGGATTTGGCGTGTAGATTCAGACTTTGACCGTCCTCCCCGGCAGCTTTACATTTACTGATGCCTTTACTCCGACGGTACACGTCTTGCCAACCCTCTGTCTCTTCCTTTCTATAAATACGATTCTTTGTATTATTTCCAAAAATGTTCATCTGGCTTGTCTTCTTTTCCTTCTGAAACCCACCGCTCGCCATCTTTGGTTAAGCATTAAAATGCCTTCTCGATCCTCCTCTTCCGTTAATCAGGTATCAATTTCCTCTCCATCCCTTCCTGAGATACCTTACTTTGTTCCAACATATTTGTCTATTCCTTCTTTCAGCCGAACCGTCTCAGCCCCGGTTTGGAAAGAGCGATCGAAATCATGTATTCAGGCAAACCATTGTCGCAAGCTGATATAGATCTGATAAAAGCTCATTCTGAAGAACTCAAAGATCATGTTCCTGCCAATGTCCGATCAATCTTGGACCATATGGATCTCGTCTGCTTTGAACAAATGCCATCCTCTGACGAGAGTTCTTCATCTTCTCACCCTCTTGCTGAAGCTAAAACCGAAGCCACCATGAAAGATTTAGAAGAGGAGAAGGCCCGCCTGCTGAAAGAACTCTGCGACCAAGCTGAAGCTGGAGTAACTGCAAAGGACTTGAAAGATGAAAGGCTCTCCCTCATGATAAGATTAGGTCGCGTCGAAAGAGAAATCCAACGCAGGCGTAACCAGTAGTGTTTTTATTCTAAGGGCGACTTACACCATGTCGGCCATGTAATCTTGATATATCTTGCTGTAAGTTATGCATCTACCCAAATGCTTGGATAGTACCTTTTCAAATGTCGTCCATTCAGAGCTCTTGGGAATTCCTCCCCTTCTATCGTTTCCAGAATGTATGCATTTCCGGGAGCACATCGGCCGATTCTATACGGCCCTTCCCAAGTGGGTGACCACTTACCGAATTTGGGATCCTTAGATCTTATCGGCAGCACCAGCTTCCATACCAGATCTCCCTGAGAGAACTGTTTGACTTTGACCTTCTTGTCATACCATCTGGCCACCCTTTTCTTGTTCTCCTCTATGCTGATTAGAGCTCGTCAAGTTCATCTTTCATGAGAAAGGAATAATCATCTGCCGTTAACTGATCCTGTAGCGATATGCGTCTTGACCCTGTCCTTATCTCCCATGGTAAGACTGCTTCATGGCCATAAACCAAATGATAAGGGGACATTTTAGTGGCCCCATGACAAGCCATCCTGTACGCCCATAAAGATTCAGCCAAAGACATATGCCACTTCTTGGGTTGTTCTTCTATCTTCCTCTCAATTAGCTTGATTATCCCCTTGTTAGATGACTCCGCTTGGCCATTGGCTTGAGCATAGTATGGCGAGGAATTTAATAATTTAATCCCCATATCGGCGGCGAACTCTCCGAATTCTCCAGAAGTGAACATTGTCCCTTGATCAGTTGTGATGGTTTGAGGAATACCAAATCGATATATAATATGGCTTTTAACAAACTCAATCATATCGGCTGATGTCACATTCCTCAGAGGAACTGCCTCCACCCATTTGGTAAAATAATCTGTAGCCACCAATATGAACTTATGCCCTTTGCTAGATGGAGGATGAATCTGTCCGATGAGATCTATTCCCCAACCTCTGAACGGCCACGGCTTAATTATTGGATTCATAGCCGACGCTGGTGCGCGCTGCACATTGCCAAACCTCTGACAGTCTTGGCATCCTTTGTAATACTTGAAACAATCTTCCAGGATGGTCGGCCAGTAATATCCGTTGTTCCTGATCATCCACTTCATTTTGTGGGCCGATTGATGAGCTCCACACACGCCTTCATGGATCTCTCCCATTAGAATCTTTGCCTCTTCTGTTCCCAGGCATTTGAGAAGAACTCCATCAATCGTCCGAAAAAATAAGTCATCCTCAAGCAACACATACTTTGTAGCCTGAAAACGTGTTCGCCGATCCACCTTTTGGGATGGATTTTTCAAATAATCGGCGATCTCCTTCTGCCAGTCATCGGCCGCGAGTTCTAGCGTCATCGCTCCCTGAATCGGCCGATACCCAGAAGCATGTTGAGCCAGTCTGTTGGCTTCTTCATTATAATCCCTGGGGATGTGCTCAATAGTTGCAGATTTGAAGCCTTTCAACAGTTGAAGACAATCTTCATAATAAATCCTCAAGATGTCGTCCTTGCATTCGGATCGTCCTGTTAACTGATCCACAATGAGCATGATGGAGTCCCCAAAGATCTCGACTGCATCCGCCCTGACTTCCCTTAACAATTGGATGCCTTTCAGAACAGCTCGATACTCCGCCTGGTTGTTGGTTGCAGAAGCTTCTATCGGCAGAGAGAAATCATAAGTTGCCCCCCGAGGCGACACAAGAACGATGCCGATTCCTGATCCGACCCCACACGAAGAACCATCAAAATATAGAGTCCATGGAACTGGTTCGACGGTGGCAATTTCTGGTCCACAATGTTGTACTACGAAATCGGCCATCACTTGACCTTTAACGGCTTTGGCCGACTCGTACCTTAGATCGAATTCTGACAAAGCCAGGATCCATTTTCCAATCCGCCCCTTCAAAATCGGCAATGATAGCATATACTTCACCACATCATCCTTGCATACGACTATGCATTCTGCCGATAGCAAATAGTGCCTGAGTTTAGTACATGAAAAGTACAAGCACAAGCATAATCGCTCCACCGAAGAATATCTTGTTTCGGCGTCTAAAAGTCTTCTGCTGACGTAGTACACCACTCGTTCTTTCCCCTCAAACTCCTGTACCAACGCCGATCCAATAGCCTGCTCATCAGCCGATAAATATAGCTTGAACGGCTTACCAGGCTGTGGCGGGGCTAACACCGGAGGTGAGACAAGATACTGCTTGATACTCTCCAATGCCTTGCGTTGCTCTTCTCCCCATGTGAACTCTTGGTCGGGCTTTAATTTCAACAAAGGAGTAAAAGCCTGAATACGTCCCGATAGATTGGATATGAATCTTCTGATGAAATTGACCTTGCCGATGAGGGACTGTAGTTCAGTTTTATTCTGTGGGGCCACTACTTTATTGATGGCGTCTATAGTCTTGCAGCTGACTTCTATCCCACGCTCGTGGACCATAAATCCCAAGAATTGTCCGGCCGATACACCAAACGCACACTTGTTTGGGTTCATCTTCAGCCCATGCTTCCTCGTGCACTCCAGCACTTCTTGTAAATCGGCCAGATGATCCTGGTGACCTTTTGACTTGACCACGATGTCATCTATATAAATTTCCACTGATGAACCAATGAGTTTGTGGAAGATGTAGTTCATGGCCCGTTGATATGTAGCGCCGGCGTTTTTCAAACCAAAAGTCATAACTACCCATTCAAATAAACCAAGATGGCCTGGGCACCTAAAAGCCGTTTTCGAAATGTCTTCTTCGGCCATTAATATCTGATTGTACCCGGCATTCCCATCCATGAAACTTATGACTTTGTGGCCTGCGGCAGCATCCACCAAGATATCGGCCGTTGGCATCGGATAACCATCCATTGGCGTCGCCTGATTTAAATTCCTGAAATCGATGCACACACGCAACTTTCCATTCTTCTTGTATACAGGCACAATGTTAGAAATCCATTCGGCGTAGCGGCACTGCCGAATAAATCCTGCCTCAATCAACTTTGTAATCTCGGCCTTTATGTCAGGTAGAATTTTGGGGTTACACCGTCGTGCAGGTTGCTGATACGGCCGATATCCTGATTTTATAGGTAACCGGTGTTCAAAAATAGACCGGTCTAGTCCTGGCATCTCGTGATATTCCCAAGCAAAGCAATCCCTGAACTCTTTCAATAATTTTATCAATTTGCATTTGTACTCAGGATCCAAATTGGCACTAACGTACGTCGGCCTCGATTCGCTGCTATCTCCCAAATCTACCATCTCTAACAAATCGGCCGACGTGAACCCGTGTCCTAGCTTCCCATCTCCTCGGATGAGCTGATCCATTTATTCTGAATCTTCGGAGCCGACTGCTTGGATCGGCTGTAGACCGAAATCGGACACTCTCAGGAAGTCAGTGTCCCAAGTCCTGCCAGATATACACTTGACGTGCTCGCAGCTCCACTGTTGTGTGTCGGCCGCTGCAACGCTGTAAATGGAATCGGCAGCTACCACCTCTGTACTGTCGCCGACCCATTGCACAAGGCATTGATGCATAGTAGATGGGACACAGCAATTTGCATGTATCCAGTCGCGACCGAGCAACATATTATAGGACCCCTTGCCATTAATGACGAAGAAAGTAGTGGGGAGGGTCTTACTGCCGATGGTGAGGTCGACGCAGAATGCCCCGCGGGCAGGCGACACGTTGCCTTCGAAGTCCTTCAGCATCATGTCCGTCTTGGTGAGGTCGTCCTCGCCCTTGCCCAGCTTGCGGAACATGGCATACGGCATGATGTTGATTGCCGCGCCTCCATCTACCAGTAGTCTGGTGACGGGTCTTCCGTTGACATAGCCCTTGAGAAACAGCGCTTTGAGGTGCTGTCGTTTTTCTTCCTCTGGCTTCTCAAACATAGCCGTCATCGGCTCTAACACCAGTTGTGCCATTTGCTCTTCCTCTGTATTTGTCACTTTGTCCCGATCGCTTGGCGCCATGAACTCCATCGGCAGTATGAAAACCATATTGACTTCGGCCGCCGATTCTTGGCTGTTTGCTTCCTGATCATTTTTCTTTGGGCGCCAAATTCGAGATTTCACATTCCTTCTTTCTGGCATGTGTCTTTGTTCTTCTTCTCGATGTTCCCACTGGCGTAGGCGTTGGATCCTTCGCTTCTGGGATCTGGATAAGCCGTCAGGACACCACCTGGGATTTACTGGTTTGGCCGATGATCTGGCGTGTTCCCACTTTGGTTCTTTCCCTAGGGGATCTTCGTCTGATACCCTATCATAAGCCACCTCTTCCAGCCGATCGTGCGCGCTGATCCTGCCCCCCAGTCCATCTTGCTGGCCGATCTTGGTTTTTGACCTGCCGTACTGGTCAACTCTGCCCCCCAGCAGATCATGCACCGAAACGCGCCGTTCTTCGCGCCGATTTCTGTTGATCGGATCTGATCCTCTGTCCCTAGAGTGTGGCTTCGGGCGATCGCTGCGGTTTGATCCATTGCACTCCGGACAGTTATCGGCAGAGGGCAGTCTGATATCGTTCTCCCAGCAGTGGATGAAGAAGGGACACTGCCAGTGATCCTCATGCCGGCGTATCATCTCTTCTTGGTGTTTTGCTTGTTCTTGCTGCCGCCGATATTTACTGAGTAGAAATCGGGAGGTGACAGGCCTGTGTGGCCGTTCTGGTCCTCGCCTATTCCTTCTGATTTCTTCCGTCGTGATCTGCCTCTTGGGATCGACGACGCCACCTCTTCTCGCCGATTCTGATGTCAGCACCTTGGTTTGACTTGACTCTTCTCCAGCGTTGACCGTGTTGGCCGGGAAGGGATGCTGATCTATCTTCATCGGCATTGCCGATTTGGTTGGAGTCTCAAATTTCAGCCGCCCTTGTTCAATGGCCGATTGTATCTGCTGACAAAAGACTTTACATTCGTTGGTGTTATGAGAAGTAGCGTTGTGCCACTTGCAGTACTTCATCTTCTTCAGCTGATCGGCCGTAGGGATGGTGTGATGTTGCGACAGCTTGATCTGTCCCTCCTGAAGCAGTAGGTCAAAAATTTTATCGGCTTTTGACGTGTCAAAGCCGAATGTCTCTGGCTCCTTCTTGCCAAAGGGGCAGGATATTGGTTTTTTCCCTTTTACCCATTCCGCCAGGACGATTTCCTCCTCTGCGTCAGATTCAGATCCCTCCAAATACGCCACCTTCTTCTGAAAGCTTCTCCGCTGTTCAAACGGTCGGGTCTCTTGCCCTGACAATCGGTGGACGATTTGACTCAGGCTCTCAAACTCTTGGGCGGCATATCTTTCTCTGATTTGCGGTAAGAGGCCCTGGAAAGCGATATCGGCCAACTGTGCATCGGTCAGGGCCAGGCTGTAGCACTTGTTTTTGATCTCTCTGAATCTCTGTATATACCCTGTCACCGGCTCATCGTTCCTCTGCCTGAGGCTGGTTAGATCCGAGAGCTTCATCTCGTGCATTCCCGCATAGAAATACTTGTGGAATTGTTTCTCCAGATCGGCCCACGTGATGATAGAATTTGGCGGTAAAGTGGTGAACCACTGGAAGGCCGATCCGGATAGAGATGATGAAAATAACCGTACCCTCAGAGCGTCTTGCGTGGCAGCTTCACCGCACTGGATGATGAATCTGTTGATGTGCTCCACAGTGGATGTGTCATCCGTCCCTGAGAACTTGGTGAAATCAGGAACCTTGTAGCGGTGTGGGAACGGCAACGAGTCATAGGCCGATGGATACGGCGTCTTGTAAGTATAAGTTTGAACTTTCGGCTTCAGCCCAAACTGATCTTGAATTACTTCTGCTATTCTTGCCGTCCAATCCACCTGCTGCTGATGAACAGTTGTTCGCGGTGCGGGCACGTGTTGAAGGGCTGGTTCAGCCAGGTGATGAATCGGCGAAGTTTGCTGAACGGCCGATAACTGCTGGCGAAACGCGTCCGCACCCCCTTCGTACGTTGCTGCTGGCGCCGCGGCTCTGAATGCCTCCACAGTGCTTGACCCCCTGCCGACTTCTGGTAAAATCGGCTGGTACTGGGAGACCGTCGGCCGGGCGGCCGATTGGTACGGCACCTGAAACGGATAAGTGCCATGCCTGTTCGCCGGCTCGGGAAAATGCGTCGTGGCTGATGCCCCCCTGCCGATTTCTGGTAAAATCGGCTGGTACTGGGAGACCGTTGGCCGGGCTGCCGATTGGTACGGCACCTGGAACGGGTAAGTGCGATGCCCGTCCGCTGGCTCGGGGAAATACGTCGTGGCTGATGCCCCCCAAGGCACTGAGCTTGTAGGCAGTGTTTGCACCGAAGCCATCTGGACGGGTTGAAGCGGCGCTCGCGACGGGAGACATGGTGCACCGCTATATCTTGGAGACGCCGGAAGTGGTGGAGAGCTGTACCCCTCGCGCTGCATCGACATCGGCTGAGAAGCCGATTGGGATGTGTAGGGTAAGCTTCTGGCCGGCAGGGTAGTTGGAGGGGCATATGCCGGTCCCTGATAACCTTGAACGGCTCCGCTGGCCAGAGAGTTGACGACGGCGTTGTACACCGTGTTGCTCATCACCGAGGATTGGTCAATGAACGCTTGATATACGGACTGCTGAATCATCTCTGACATCTTGCCCGAGTCTTCAGCAATGGTGATGTGGCGAGGTGCTGGAATAGGGGCCTTCCTAACTGCTTCCCCGCTTTTGGTACGACTGAACGACTGGAGGTATATCTTCTTGTAATCTTCTAGATATTTGGCCAATTCCTCCCTCTGGTCGTCCTTGAGATCAGCTTCTGTGACCCCAATGATGTTGCTGTCAGAGATTTCTACGTTGTTTGACATATCAGGTCCTGGATGGTCCCACCAGGCGTGCCAAAAGTGTGTTGGCGCTAAAATCGGCCGGATAGGAATCGGCCGATGGGTCTTCAGCGTCGGACACACGACCCGGGAGAATCTGCTTAGCTCCTGTTCGGGTTATCGCCCTGGTGCGGTTCGCGCGGCGTGCCAGTCAATCTGACCTGTTGATTGACAAAGAAATAAAGTATTAAATTCCAGGCGCGTCGATCGGCTGGATTTCCGATCTGTCCTGAGGAGCACGTCGGCGGTAAATTGGCCGATTTGCTGTAGAGATGATCGGCTATGAGTCAGCCGATGATCGTATGGTAATTGTAAAAACTGCTGGAGCAATCTAAACAATTACTATAGAGGCAACACTTGAAACAGATCTAATCGGCTATATGGCGATGAATCGAAGGAGAACGATGACGAAGCCGATTACCCTGATCTCAAGCTGGATAACTGGTGATAATACTAGAATAACAGGTAGAACTTGCAATTCTAGTAAATATCGATAACTTGTGAATAAATCCAAACGAAACCACAGCGATGCGCCCGTAGTTAAAGCTCGGATATTGCTCGATAATCGGAACCTACCAATTGGCCGGAGATCAGGTTGATGCAGCCCTGCCAATCCGTACGAACTCGTAAAAGAAGAAAATATTGGCGAAGTCGCCGACTTGAAAGGTAAAGTACTGGTAAAAAGTAGAAGTATTTTGTTGATTGATGTTGTTTTTTGCAAAACCCTAGCGACTCCTATTTATACCCTGAAACTAGGACTCCTGGTCGATTACGACTTGTTACAACCTTATTTAAAACAGGAAAACTACTATATCTATAATAACTTTAAAAAGGAAACGGACTCCCGCAGAATCTTCCGCCGCCGCTTCCTAATCCAATCAGGACCTCTTCAATTCCTTTCCGGCCGACTTAGCATGCCGCGTTGACCAGCTTTTGACTAGGATCTTCTGGAATAATCCTATCCTGTTGGCATAGGCGGCGCCGCCAATCGGCCGATTTTCAACTGTTACCCCGATCGGCCGATTCCTTACTGTAGCTCTCAGATCTTCTACATCGGCCAACCTTCTTCTCCTGACGCCGATTCAATACGTGTCAAAATCTGGCGTCAACAGAGTGCGATTTGCATCGCACCCCATAGAAAAAAAAAAGAGTTGAAAGTACTCGAGGCTAGAGCACCTCACAGCCTTGAGCAGCTAGGGAAAGTACCCGGGACACACCTTCAAGACGGAGTTTTAGCAGAAACCGAAGAATGACTTCAAGAAGTACTCGAAGCCTGCAGTACTCGGTTATGAAGAGCTCGGGGGCTTGTTGGACTCGGGGCAACAGGACTGCACGCGTGGCGTAGAACATTCTAGAGTAAGGGGTGGGGCATGTCCCATACCTTATCCATACTGTAAAGTACTCGTATGTAAGTATAACTAATCGGTAGAGAAGAAAACTACCCGAGAGTACTCGGTTAGAACTCCTAAGCTCGTACCAGACTAGGATTTCCATGTAACCCTGTCCCCCAGGATATATAAGGGCAGGCAGGGACCCCTCCAAAACATAACGCATAACCCTAAGTCAATACAAACTATACAAGACGTAGGGTATTACGCATACTGCGGCCCGAACCCGTGTAAACCCTTGTGTTCCTTGCACCATCGAGTTCCTGATCTCGGCGACACCCTAACTACAAGTCTACTACCTTAGGGTATCCCTAGGTAGGCTTGCCGGTTAAACACCGATAGAGTTATTAATCATTTTACAAAACAAACATGAATAAGGATATTTCGTGTTCAACAAAAAAGTTCATACTGTGGTAGTTTGAAAATTAAGGGGAGATGTCATACTTCAACTTTTTTAAAATTTTTCATCTAAAATATGGGCCTTTGACGACCAACATTCGACCCATCGTATTCTTTTTTTCCTTCCTCAACAGATCTCACCTGCCCCCTTTCTTCGTTGTTATCACACTAGTCCTGTCTGCTTCCTCTGTGCGGCATAGCGTAAGTACTGCGTAACGCACATCGTCACCTAGTACAAATCATCTCTACGGCCGCCGCCGCCTCCTCCTCCTCCTCCTCCTCCTCCTCCTCCTCCTCTGTTCCTGGAAACGTCGCGCTGTGCCGCCCGCTCCCTCCCCCCACCGCGCTCGCCGTCTCAATTGCCATACGTGGCATCACCGGCTGCGGCGTCCCCGCTGGTGTAGTTGGAGGAGCACGCGTCGGTTCCAAGCCCACTCACACAACTTTTTCAGCATCACACAGTGATGATTTTCTTTGGGTCGTTCTCCCACCATAGCACCATGCATCAAACCGACGATCTTGTGAGTGAGTACTGCATCCGTTTTTGTGGAAAAAAAAACATGACGGGTCTTCCAAGCTAGGTTATCGTGGAATTGTGTAAAAAGATCATAAGGATAAGAAAGTACTGCATCCGCTTTTCTTTTGGGAAAAGTCTGGTTTACACCCTCGAACTATTACAAAAGTCCGATTTTTAACCTTACACTATAAAACCGGATAAAAAAGTCATCCAACTGTCAAAATCGGGCAAATTTGGCCCTAAGGCTGGTTTCGAAGATGGTTTTCCATTTTGAGAAAATTAAAAGTATTCAAATTTAAACTAAAAAATTCATAAGTAATTCATTATAAATCAAAAAAATATGAAATGGGTACCAAAATTTTTCTAAAAATGTAACCTATTTATTGGCACTATCCTTATCAGTTATTCGAATCTAATTTTTTTATGTGTATAGTATTTTTTTGCTTATAGTTTTTCTAATTATTATTGAATAAATAAGATTCAAATAGAGCAAAAATAGATAGGTTACATTTTTAGAAAAAATTTTGGTACTAGTTTCATATTTTTTTATTTAAAGTAAATTAGTTTTAATTTTTTTAGATCTAATTAATTCTTTTATATTTTTTAAAAAATACAAAACCGCCTTCAAAACCACCCTAAGGGCCAAATTTACCAGGTTTCGACAGTTGGATGACCTTTCTTATCCGGTTTTGTAGTTTAAGATTGAAAATTGAACTTTTGCGATAGTTCGAGGGTGTAAATCGGATTTTTTCCTTTTCTTTATTTGGCTGTCACATTAGGATCATCTATCTTATAGCTCACACATAGTACAATGCATTAACGCTGGTGCATAACACGTCTTGTGAGTTCGTCGTTAGTTAAGGAAAAGATGTTGATAGTCACAGTAATCATACAAATTAAACATAATTACACGCATGCTTTGCTCTTTCCTCTGCAGGTGGAGACTGCACTTGCTCTGGGTGCGACGCCACGCCAGGCGACGCTCCAGCAGGTGAAGAGCGCGCTGGGGATCGCATTGTCCCCGGCCATCGACAATGCCAAGACCGGGGGGCCAATCTCTCTCCCGGGCGCCATGACGGGGCTCATCATGGCGGGCGCATCGCCGCTTGAGGCTATCCAGGTGTACATCATCATCAAGAACAAGCTCATGACCGCCTCCACCGTCAGCAGCATCCTCTCGTCCTACCTCTGCTGGCCGGCCTTTTTCACCAAGGCCTTCCAGCTTAAAGATGAAGTCTTAGATGACTGGTATTCTTAAGTAGCTAGTGCTGAAGGATAAGTGGACTATCTGTCTTTTCCCAATCAGCTGTGATTCAACGGGTCAACTAGTCAGTATATTTGTCATTAACAATTGCAAAACTACATATTAGAGAAGTTCTATCATAGGAAGCTGCAAGTTTATTAGTAGATAAAGGGGCTAGTAAAAATGAAAGAAAAAAGTGTATTTTTCATCCTTCAAGTATTACAAAAGTGTGACAATCATCCTTCATATTTCATTTGATGCAAATTAAACCCTTAACTAATTAAATTGGTGCATTTATCATCCTCACCTTAGTTTAACAATGGTATAGTGCTACGTAATGACGATTTATGCCACAAAAATCATCTGACTAATGACTAATTCCTGCTCAGCAATGTAATGTGCTAAGTTGAAGATATAAAGCTCATAAAAATTTTAGAAAATTCTCTAAACTAGGTACTCATCATAAAATTTTATCCAAAAAATATTAACATAACCGATCCAAATGATTATAGCGATTCACTCAGAATTAGACGTGGCTAAGCAATTATTAGTTAGATTATTAAATAACCTAAACTAATATTATATGACACTAAACTATTGTTAAGCTAAGGTGGGATGATAATTACACCAATTTAATTAGTTAAGGGGTTGATTTGCACCAAATGAAATATGAGGGATGAATATCACACTTTTGCAATACTTGAAGGATGGAAAATACACTTTTTCCAAAATAAAATTCAAGCAACAAGGGACTATAATTTGGACTGTGTTTTTTTTAACCGATGAAAACAGAAATGTTTGCATGAAATTTTATAAAAAAATATATTTGGTGCGCGGCCCGGTTGCTCACCAAGCAAGACAGGGATAATGGAAAGAAGGTTAAAAAAAAGCAAGATAGCTAACACCAGAGTTTGGAATTCAAAAGTGGAGGGAATCCTCCCAGAATATGTTTGCCTTACACACACTCTATTTTTTGGATAAAGGAAAAGGTTCTGGCCTTTTTTGCATTGTGATGCATACAGCCACCGTTAGAGCATCTTCGAGAGACTAGCAATAATTCTAGCTAAATTTAGAGATTAAGAGGCTAGCTAAAAAATAAAAAACTTCCTAAACTGAGGGGTAAACCAACACACTCTGTAAAACTGGACTCTCCATATGTTACAGTGTCAGTGGGCCCCACGTGTCATACTACTTTGTTATCTTCTTCGTTTCCTCGCCTCCTCTCTGTCTCTCTTCTCCGCTGCCGCACCGGCGACTCTCCCTCCTTCTCCACGACCGGTGTGCTTGACCGGCGGCGGGTGGAGTTGCGGCCAGCACAGCCGGGCGGGGCCGGCGCGCCCGGCGGCGCAGAGCAGGCCCGCGCAGGTGCGCCATGCGACGAGCGAGCGGCGAAGGCGAGCCGGCCGGTGGTGGCGCGGCCGCATTCCTGGTGACCTGGGTAAGGATACACAAAACCATAGGGAGCACCATGAGGAGGATGACGAAGCGAACCCATTTTTATGGTTAGCTCATGCAAAGGAGGTCGGGAGGTAGATGCTCACTATGGAGGTCAAGGTGGCGGACATGGTGATTTAGGGTTCGTTGGCGGGGAGCTTCTTCGGCGCTTGGCTGGCATGGTCGGTGGGTTCGGGAGGTTTGGGAGCTCATGGGCTAGCTGCTGGTGCAAGGAATCAAAGGATGGTGACTTCGGTAGGGTGAATTTGGAAAGGGGGCGGAGCTCGGCCATGGGGCTGCCATGGCGGCCAGCGGCACTCTGGGACTGCTATGGCGGCGGGAGCGCGTGACCGGCCCAGGCATGGTGAGCCCAGGCCTCGGCGTGGCCAGGTCGGCGTCCCAGGCAGCTGCGGCGCATGCTGGCGAGGAGCTGCGGCGGTGCGCTGTGGCGGGACGGCGGCCGGGGGGGAGCGGAGGGAGAGCGCGGGAGGCGGAAGGGCGAGGGATGGCGAGCAGTGGCGGATCTAGAGGGTGGGCCGGGTGGGCCCCGGCCCAATATTCAGCCTAGCTAGAGATCCCCAGCTTCTAATTTTCTATCGCGAAAAGGCCAGTAGCCTAGTAGTTACAAGAGCCTCAGTAGCACCTAAGGTCCTGGGTTCGACTCCCCGTGGGAGCGAATTTTCTAAGATTTAACGGCATTTTGTGCTTTCACTAGTAGGCGACGTTCCCGTCGACAGCGAGGCGCATGTGGTGACTTCATCAATCTCGAGAATTTCCCGGCTCAGTCTTTCAAAGGTGCTCCTATAGGTAGGGTTGCGTACGTGTATTCATAGGGATGAGTGTGCGTGCATGTTGTGAGCGTCTGTGTTTGTACTGTGTTTTAAAAAAAGCTTTTAATTTTCTACTGCTAAACGCTGGCCAAGCCTGCCATCCGGTCAGCACTTTCCATTCCGCATCCCAATCCCATTGCTGCCATTAGGGTCCGACGGTTGGGGGGCGATTGGCGTTGCTGCGGCAACTCCTGCACGGCAGCCACCGGGAAATCGAGGCCACATCAGGCAACAAGCGACGGCAAGGCAACAACTCAGATAGGAAGGATGGCGCCGGGCCGCAGCCATGGCCGCGCACGGGCACGAGCTGCGTTGCTGCGAATGCGAGGGAGGCACGGCGGCAAGCGCGGCCGAACGGTGAGTCGCGGGCGCCGGGGGTACCTTCCCTCGTCCGATAGATTGGGGCAAGGGCGCGCAACAGGCACAAGGCAGCAGGCAGCAGCCAGCAGGCAGCGGAGCACCTTCACTGCAATTTTTTTAACAGTAAGCACCGAAGCACCCAGCAGCAAGCATAGCTAGGTAATTCAGCAATTGGCATTGCAAATTTGCAATTTGGTAGCTAATTTAAAAAAAAAACCTGTGTTGTAGCAAATTTGTAACTTGTGTCATTATCCAATAGAATTGCTAAGAATGCAGAATTTTAATATTACATTTGTGATATAAAAATATCTCATTGGCCCACCCTAGATTCAAATCCTAGATTGGCCACTGATGGCGAGCGGATTCCCTCGCGAAAATTGCCGAGCGACGGGGTTCGGATGGTGAGCAGGATGCCGAGCGAAGGAAGATGGCGAGGCTATTGGATCAAGATTTTTTCCGATTTTTGCTACTTTTACCGAACCAAACCAGGATGTAGAGCCTATTGGCGATGCTCTTACATGATTAAATTATTCAAAAGCATAAAGTGCAGATGGGATAAAAAATAAGAAAAAAGTGTGGTTTACACCCTTGAACTATCGCAAAAGTTCAATTTTCAACCTTCAACTATAAAACCGGATAACAGAGACCATCTAACTATCCAAACCGGATAAATTTGGCCATTAGGGTGGTTTCGAATGTGGTTTTGTTATTTTTAAACATCTAGTTAGATCTAAAAAAATAAAACTAATTCATTGTAAATTAGAAAAATATGAAACTAATGCCAATTTTTTTCTAAAAATGTAACCTATCTATTATTGCTCTATTTAAATCGTAGTTATTAAAAAATAATAGGCATAACTACAAGCAACTAAATACTATGAGCATAAAAAAAATAGATCTGGATAACTGACAAGTATACTGCCAATAGATAAGTTACATTTTTAGAAAATTTTTGATACCCATTTCATATTTTTTTCAATTTAAATGAATTGCGTATGAATTTTTTAGTTTAAATTTGAATATTTTAATTTTATAAAACGAAAAAACATCTTCAAAACCACTCAAAGGGCCAAATTTGTCCAATTTTGACAGTTGGATAGCCTCTGATATCCAGCTTTATAATTGAAGGTTGAAAATTGAAATTTTGTGACAGTTCGAGAATATAAACCGGACTTTTCTCTAAAAATATAGCAAACTATATATAACATCAAACATATAGCCTATTGTGAAACCGCCATCCATTCTATGCAAATAACTCCATGGCATGGCATGGCATGGTTGCATGATATCTTATTTTCTGTCTCCGCCTGTAACAATCTCCAGAATGTACACACACTCTTAGCACTCAAAGATACTTTTACAGTATGTAGACATCCAAAAAACATCAGATGCGATCAGAAAGATGACCGACGACCTCCGATCCTTTCCCGCCCCAACACCTAGCAAAAGCATCCAACGTATCGAGATTACAGTTACAAATCCGAGTTAAGGCATACTTGAGATCCTCCTCATCGTTTGCTCGGAGGTAATGGATTCGAGGTCCTTTAGCCGCTGAGCTCCAAGAAGCGCCTGGCCATGGGGTGCTTGGCGTCGGACAGCTGGGAAGGCGCTAGCACCTCCACGATCTAGCCGGCGACGACGAGGCACACCAGGTCCGCGATGACCGTGGTGAGCCCCCTCGCCTTCTTCAGCCGCACGATGGCCTCCTCGATGTTCTGCGTGGAGATGGGGTCCAGCGCGCTCGTCGGCTCGTCCAGCAGGAGCACCTGCAGCAACGGAAGGGAATCCACGATCTCAGCGAGGCAATGGAGGAAAGAAAAGTGGGAGGAAGACAAAGCATCTGAGGGGGCACATGCCTCGGGGTCGTTGGCGAGGGTCCGGGCCAAGGCGACGCGCTGCGCCTGGCCGACGGACAGCTCGGAGGCCGGCTTGGAGGACAGAGCAGGGTCCAGGTCCGCCATGCTCAGCAGATTCTTCACTTCAGCTTCTGTGAGCTTCTTGCCGCGCAGCTGCGGCCCGTAGCTTACGTTGTCCGCCACGGTTCCTGAAATCAAAGGCACAATCACAGATCAGAGCAATCTCGTTGGAGGCTTATTTGCTTCGTATTTACTATCTTGGGTAGCTTGTCATCTGTCTTCATCCTAGTTCCTACTAGTTACTGAATACTACAAAGCTCTCTGCAGTACTATACTCTCTGTTCGACCAATATGATCTCACTGCAATTTTTCCTTTGCTTAATTTCTCAAGATTAATGGGGGATGTTCAGTAAAGGAACCATTTGCAAGCGATGTCGCTAAGTCAGTTATCAAATTCCAGATTCCAGTAGGCCTAAATTATGGCTGTGCTCTATCAAATCTGCCAACTGGTGGATAAATTAGTTCTGTCTCAAAATAAAGAAATCTGAATGGCAACTTGTACGCGAGATCCCACTTGAATTTACCAATGGCTCGAGCTTTCTCTAAGCTTAGCAGTTGCCTTCCTTGTCAGCTGTGCCATCATCATGCGTGATGTGCTCCAGATTATGGTCCGTGCATGTGAGGACGTTGAGGTGGAGCACTACACGATTGCATCAGATAAAAAGAATTCATAGTGTGCTCAGAGTCAGAATGATGACACAAATCAAAGTTGGATGATTGGATCATGCCCATCCGCCTCTTAAGCTGTTATCCGAGTCGGAAACCTTGCTTATCAGTTATCAGTAAGGCATTTTGACCTATTCGATCTAGAAACGTCAGCTGGATAGCTTATCAAAGTTGACCACCAACTGTCTACTCACTGGTTGTCTGGTTCCTTCAAAAAATAAAAATAAAAATGTCTACTCACTGCCAACATGAACGAACTATGCAGTATGCAAATGTCAAACTGAAATCGCGAACCTCTACGCTTAATTTATTCGGGCAAACTAACCGAATCCTGACTCCCTTCATCCCAAATTATATTGGCTTTTCTAGATCCGTAGAATTTACTATGCACCTAATCATAATATATATAGATATATAGCAAAAAACTATAAATTTAAAGTGACTAGTAATTTAGGATGAAGGGGGTATATTCTTATTGGTGGCATCAATTAGATCGAGCTATGAATCGGGACAAAACTCATTCTCTTACGAAATCGACTCTAGTTTTGTTTAGAAATCGATACTCCTAACCTTGACACCAACTTCCGAGAAGCGGTACCAAAGTAGTATGATACCACTTCTTCTGTGGATCCTATACCCACACACCAAGAAGACCTTCACCTTGACACCAATACGGGAGACCAACACTCTACAAAAGAACTCAACTTTTTATTCACTACTATAACTTGATACAACACAAGACTCTTATACTCTTTATATGGCTACCCTACCATAACACAACTACACTATATGGCTATCATACCACACTCCTACTTGAGACCCCTTATGCCATGGTATAGCAAGAGGAAAGACGACACCTCTATTTATAGGTGCTCATGGATGTTGTGGTGTTGCCATGTGGCAACTTCCACACTCTTCCCTGCAAAATACCTATCTCTAGAATTTTCCTCATCATTATCTAACTATGCACAATATCTAATTCTATAGAATTTTACTCTTACCATGAAGCATGGTAACTCCTCACTCTTATTATTTCTAAATTCTTCTAGAACCTTCTCAAGTATGCATTGCTTATTTTCAACACTCCCCCTCAATGCATACTTGTCTCTGGCGGCCGGACCATTCTGTGTCGCTGCCCTTGGATATTTTGCGCTCTGCCGTTACGAACGTTCTTCTTCACTTGCCCTCGTGACATAATTTTCTCCTCCTTCAACTCATATGCCTCTATCTTCCGTCGGAGGTTCCCCACAAACTTGATGCATCCATGCATCTTTTCTTTCTTCTTCACTCTTCTAGTTGTCTTTCCTCTAGATGGTTCCTTGTACGAAGGCAAAATAACAGCAAGTGAAGCATTGTCATACCTGAGATTTTCACAATTGCATCCTTCCGGAATTTTCTTCATCTTATAATGCTCTTCCAGATCTTCATGGATCACCAATGCTCCATCTTTGTCTTCCTTATACTCTTGTAACTCCTCAACTTTATGAAGACTAGGCTCATTCTTCTCATCTCTATTATCTTCCTCCTCCTCATCTCTTAAAGCCTCCCAGTCTTCATCATCATCACATTCAAGTACTATAAATTCAGTAGAAATATCTGGATCTCTTACCTCCATCGAGAGCCCAGCTTCTTCTTCTTCTTCTTCTTCTTCTTCTTCTTCTTCTTCTTCTTCTTCTTCTTCTTCTTCTTCTTCTTCTTCTTCTTCTTCTTCTTCGTCTTCTTCTTCTTCTTCAGCAACTCTGGTTGATAGAGCTTCACTCTCTGTCAAGTCTTCCACAAAGTAAGCTTCATCATCTTCAGTTGTGATGCATGCCTCTGCATCCCACTTTTCTTCACTAAGCCACCCACTATGGATGACTTCTTTCATAGTAGCCACATTTCCTTCTGTGTGCTTCCTTAGACTTGGACAATCCCTGGTAAAATATCCCTTCTTACCACAGTTGAAGCACTCACCTCTTCTTCTCCTCTCATTCTTGACCAACTCCTGGTCATCTTCATCATCGTTGTCTTCTTGAGCTCCCCTTGAATAGTTGTTCTTCTTTAGGCAATACCTATCACCTCTTGTCCACTCCTTCACCTCTCCTCGGTCATTCGGTGGACCCTTCTTCCTGATGAAGAGTGCCTCCTCCTCATCCTTCTCCTCCAAGGTGATGTTGCACATCCTCTTTGCTAATGCCTCCTGATTAGCCAATAGATTCTCCAACTCCACCAAGGATGGCTGTGTTGGCCATCCGCTCACTGCAGCCATAAACCCACTATACTCGGGTCTTACGCCATTGATGATGATCCTTCTCATCCGAACTTACGTAGGTGACATTGGGCGTCAGTTGACATGGCAGATCTCTTGAGCGCAGGTGGCATGAGAAGGCTTAATAGCCACAACTATGGCTATTGGAAAACCTGCATGGAGTCATACTTGATGGGTCAGGACCTATGAAAAATCGTGACAGGCACTGAAACTACTCCTCCGTCGAAGGAGAACGCGGAAGCCTTGCGAAAGTGGCGAATCAAGGCAGGCAAGGCTATGTTCGTGTTGAAGACAACGATCGAGGAAGATTTGGTGAGGACATCAGAGATGCAGTGACACCGAATGAGGCCTGGGAGATATTCGTGAAGCTGTTCTCGAAGAAGAATGAGGCGCGACTCCAACTCCTAGAGAAAGAGCTTGCAGGTATCTCACAAGGCACACTAAGCATCAATCAATACTTTACTAAGGTAAAGAATATTTGACGAGAGATATCCTAGCTTGACCCGGAGGAGAAGGTCAGCGAAGCTCGGATGAGAAGGATCATCATCAATGGCCTAAGACCCGAGTATAGTGGGTTTATGGCTGCGGTGAGCGGATGACCAATACAGCCGTCCTTGGTGGAGTTGGAGAATCTATTGGCTAATCAGGAGGCATTAGCAAAGAGGGTGGGCAGCATCACCTTGGAGGAGAAGGATGAGGAGGAGGCACTCTTCATCAGGAAGAAGGGTCCACCGAAAGACCGAGGAGAGGCGAAGGAGTGGACAAGAGGTGATAGGTATTGCCTAAAGAAGAACAACTGTTCAAGGGGAGCTCAAGAAGATAACGATGATGAAGATGACCAGGAGTTGGTCAAGAATGAGAGGAGAAGAAGAGGTGAGTGCTTCAACTGTGGTAAGAAGGGATATTTTGCCAGGAATTGTCCAAGTCTAAGGAAGCACTGTAACACCCAAAAATATAGGAATCAAAATTCTAAAAGTATTTCTATAAAAATCACAAAATAAAATTGTGCATGCATCTTTATCTCTTTTCTTCTTCTATTCTTTCTTTCAGCCCAGCCCAATTCTTCTCTTCTCCTCCTTCTCTTTTTCCCGCGGCCCAACTCAGCAACCCAATCCGCCCACCCGACCCTTTCTTTCAGTGACAGCTGGGACCCATCTGTCGGTGTCTTCTTTCTTCTTTCTTCTTTCATTTCTTCTTCCTCTGCTCCACATTGCTCCCGCTCCTCTGTTTCCTTTCTCCGCCGTGACAGCAGGCGCGCCGCGCCATCGTCCGTCCTTTCCTCTTCCTTCTTCCTTCCTTAACCCGAGTCCGGATCGACTCCGCGCCATCTCCCGCGTTTCTCTTTCCTTCTCGCGATGCAGGCTTGCCTTACTAGACGCAGTTCCGCCCTTTTCTTCACAAGAGCCGCCGCCTTCCTTACTCCCGGCCAACCCGCCCTATAAAATCCCGCCGGAGCCCCGCTTTGCAACCAGAGCCATCCTCAAACCCTTTCCTCTACTCAATACCGTCGCACGCCGCTAGAAGTCGCACACCGGAGGAACGCCGCCGTCCTGTGTCGCCACCTCTCCGTCGACTCGCCGTCTTCAACTCTCGCCAGAGCTCCGCGAATTGGTGAGCATCAAGCTGCACCAGATTCCTCTCTCTCTCTCTTGCTCCGCCGCAAACCCGATTTCTTGCCGGACCCTGTTTCCGCCTGCCGCCGTGGCCGACCGTTTATAGCCGCCGCACAGCCATCCCGTCACCACCCTCACCTTCGCCGTACCGCCCACTCACTTCCCGGCATAAATCCAGCCCGAACCGAGCCCGGAACACCGGATTCGGTGAAGCTCCGGTCGTCCGCCGCCGCACTCGCTTGCCGCCGACGCCCAGTAAAACTCCGCTTCGCCCGACCCTTTTCGTCCCGTCGAGCCGACCCTTCCTCTGCCGCTCGATCTAGATCTAACGGCCAGAATCGACCCTCACTTTATACTGCTGATTTACCCGACCTTTTCCTTACTCAGCCGATTCACCTGACCCACTCTTTATACTGCCGATTCGCCCGACCCTTACCCGGCCGATTCGTCCGACCCGCCGCACGATTCTGATCCAACGAACCAGATTCATCCGACCCTAGCTGCTCCCAGAACTTTTGCAGAAAGATCCCTAGGTTTTCCAGAAATCAACCCGCAGTCCAGATCAGTAGAAAAATAATTAGAGTTGAGCCCTTTCTTTTTCTGTCCCGACTCCTAACTTTTCTAGAATTAGTACCCGCCGTCCAGAACCTCTAGTTTCACACCCCGACCCTTTGTTCAAGGTTTAATTATGTTTTAGCCCCTAATTTCTTTAGATTTAGCCCCTGGAAGTTTGAAACTCTCGTAGTTAGGTCCCTAGATCACTGTTTTAGCCATATCTTCATCGTTTCAACTCCGATTTCAGCGATTCTTGCGCCCATGCGATCCTTGCACCATGAACTACAACTTCAGAATCTTTTTACTTTCTGTTTGTATTGTTTGTTGTATTGTTTCTTATTTGTTTGTGTATGCTTGTTTGTGTGATCGCGTAGACAACGTGACGTTCGAGCAAAATCAAGAGCAAGCTTACGAGGAAGAGAATCAGCAGCTATTTGAAGAAGGCAAGTGGATTTCCCCCCCTGCATATTCTATTTGATCCTAACAACAGCATGATAATACACTTTACTTTATTGTTGCTTGCATAAACTTGATGGGTTACCTATGCTAAGGACATACCTAGTCTTTTACCCCAAACCTTGAAACACCTGGGTTTACTATACATGTTGGGTAGTTTCGCTTAGTTGCAAACTTTGGGATTGGTATTGGTTTACTCTTTTGACAATGTTGGTCACGTTATATATTGTTGTTATCGCGTAATTTCAAGATCAACTTTGTTTAATGGGAACATGGAGAACCACCCAAGTGAACAGTGCAACCACAAAGTCATATGGCTCTAACATTAGCCAAATAATTAGATGTGTAGTTTGCTGGTGGCCTTACCGAAAGGGCAAGGAGGGGGTCGGTGATAGGGGTCATAGCCCGGTCCTCTTGGGGTAGCTGCCTTTGCTAAGGAGCTGACCATTAGGGAGGTTTATGGACCACACTGCTACTGAAACTCTAGCGGGCTGCCTAGCTCACGACATGTCTTTGTAAAGGCTTCGTAGTGTACCCTCGCCACTCACCTCGGAAGTGTTTAAGGGCCTTGCAAACCCGGGCGACTCAGGGAAACACGATTTGTGGGTAAAGTGTACAACCTCTGCAGAGTGTAAAACTGTTATAACAGCCGTACTCACGGTTAAGAGTGGCTTGGACCCTCACATGATAATGAAACTTGAAGAGTTATTAAATTGTGATTCATGGGTTATGATATTGTTGATGGAACCCTTATGTTTTTGCTAAAGTGGGTTGGTATATACTTAAACCTAGTTAATAGGTGCTTGTTAATAAATACTTGACCAACTAAAAGTGACCGCCGCTGCAAACCTTAGCCTATCCTTGATGGCCTTGCATATTCACCCCACTTGCTGAGTACCAACCATAAGAGTACTCACCCTTGCCCCCCTGCTGTTCAGAAGAGAACTTTGAAGAGGAGATCTTCGACGACTTCGAGGAGTTCTAGGTCCTGCGTTCACCAGTCATCGCCTGTGAAGACGGAGTTGTTGGAGACTTCGTATAGGGTATAACAGTTTATCGTTTAAAGACATTTGTGTCTCTTTTATATGGAGTTTAATATTGTTAAATACTTTATTTAGTACTTTTGAGCATTGTCTTTGATATATTACACTTTCCGTCTACCATATGTGTGTGAACATGATCCTGGCGCACATATGAGATGCATCTGGTTCTTTCTAGAATCGGGTGTGACAAGCACACAGAAAGAAATGTGGCTACTATGAAAGAAGTCATCCATAATGGGTGACTTAGTGAAGAAGAGTGGGATGCAGAGGCATGCATCACAACTGAAGATGATGAAGCTTATTTTGTGGAAGACTTGACAGAGGGTGAAGCTCTATCAACCAGAGTTGCTGAAGAAGAAGAAGAAGAAGAAGAAGAAGAAGAAGAAGAAGAAGAAGAAGAAGAAGAAGAAGAAGATGCAGAAGCTGGTCTCTCGATGGAGGTAAGAGATCCAGATATTTCTACTGGATTTATAGTACTTGAATGTGATGATGATGAAGACTGGGAGGCTCTAAGCGATGAGGAGAAGGAAGATAATAGAGATGAGAAGAATGGGCCTAGTCTTCATAAAGTAGAGGAGTCCCAAGAGTATGGGGAAGACAAAGATGGAGCATTGGTGGTTCATGAAGATCTGTAAGAGCATTATAAGATGAAGAAAATTCCGGAAGGATGCAATTGTGAAAATCTCATTCTTTACTTGCTGTTATTTTGCCTTCGTACAAGGAACCATCTAGAGGAAAGACAACTAGAAGAGTGAAGAAGAAAGAAAAGATGCATAGATGCATCAAGTTTGCGGGGAACCTCCGACGGAAGATAGAGGCATATGAGTTGAAGGAGGAGAAAATCATGTCATGAGGGCAAGTGAAGTAGAACGTTCGTAACAGCAGAGCACAAAATATCCAACGGCAGCGACACAGAATGGTCCGGCCGCCAGAGACAAGTATGCATTAAGTAGGAGTGTTGAAAATAAGCAATGCATACTTGAGAAGGTTTTAGAAGAATTTGGAAATCACAAGAAACTACCTTTGCAATATATAAGAATAAGAATAAGATCATGTTAAGGTAAGAAGGTTCTAGAAGAGTGGAGGACATGTATGATTCATAGTTGTCATATTTAATGATGAAATGTGGAATATTTTAGAGAAGAGATATTTGTATGATATGATAAAGATGGAGAAAAGTCAAGAATTGTAGAAGAGTGTAGAAGGTGGATACATGGCAACACCGTATGAGCCATGGAGTCCTATATATATGGGGTCACTCCCCCCCAAGTCATGTGAAGTAGAAGCCATTTGAAGATGGCATAGGTAGCCACCATAGATAATTGAGTGACATGTCATTGGACGGCATAAGTAGAGTGTGGTTGGGTAGCCACATAAAAAATGTAAGAGTTATTAGGTTGTAAATAGAGAAGTTGAGTTCCTTGTAAAGAGTTGGTCTCCTATATTGGTGTCCAGCGTGGATATAGGATCCACGGAAAAGTGGTATCACCCTATTTTGGTATCCTTCAAGATTAGAGACGTCGATTTCTCAACAATTTTTGCTTCCGAGGTTCCGGCGTACCTTCAAACATGGCGGGGAGTTGGAAGAGCATGCCGACCTTGCGGCGGAGCGCGAGGACGTCGATGCCGCGGATGTCGGCGCCGTCGAGGAGCACGGCGCCGGGCGCGGGCTCCCAGAGGCGGTTGAGCGCGCGGAGGAGCGTGGACTTGCCGCTGCCGCTGGGCCCGATGACGCCCATCACCACGCCGCGCGGGACGTCCAGGTCGACGCCGCGCAGGATCTCGTCGCCCGTGCCGTCCGCCAGCCGGCGCAGCCCGCGCACCCGTATCTTGGGCGCCGCCGCGGCGGGGCCGTCCACGTCCAGCAGATGCTCCCGGAGATCATCACCTGCTTCGCGCACAGGGCAGCAGGATTGAGTAAGCTAGCCGCTGTAAGCACGCGGCGTCCGTGTGGATCGAACCACGGGCGATCGATGTTAATAAGCTCGGCATGATGGCGGCTCGGTGCTCACATGAGGCTGAGCCCATTGGTGGATCAGTGGATGGTGCCACGGCGAGGATCGGAGCACCGGGAAGGAGAAGGAGATGGAGACTGGAGCTAGTAGGGGAAGAGTGGGATGGAGAAGGTGCGGGGGTGGGATGGTGGTTCCGCTTTTGCAGCGCGCGTAACGTCGGATCAATCAGATGGCGCCTCCTCCCCGATGCCGTGCCTTTTGTTTCTCGCTGGGCGGGGCTCCAACTGAGGTGGGCGGCTTGTGGCGTGGGTGAGTGATGACTCGGCGGGCGGAACAACGGTGGCATGTTTATTCGGTGGCGTATCGGCGCGTCGTTTACTAGAACCCGTGCGCGATCGCTGCCTTATCACCATCCCGTTTCCTACCTAGTTCCTCTTTCTCCTTTCTCAAAAGAAAAAGGTTCCTCTTTCTCCGTGGGATTCTTCGGGCAATTTGCGAGCCACCGGACCGTTATTTTCACTGGCTGCAG
This sequence comes from Panicum miliaceum, assembly GCA_032594955.1. Classification (NCBI taxonomy): domain Eukaryota; kingdom Viridiplantae; phylum Streptophyta; class Magnoliopsida; order Poales; family Poaceae; genus Panicum; species Panicum miliaceum. The sequence continues at coordinate 48,764,485 of CM064062.1, forward strand.
TGCAGACGGAGAACGCTTCGATCTCGGCTATGATCGGAAATCCGACCGGATCAGCAGCGCCCAGGCCGTAGGATGTTCCAGCTGAGATCTCCTGCCGGCTGGACGGACAGGACGGTCCGTCTCACTCTCACGTGGCGGTGGACAGGCCGGGGCCGGAGAAGACAAAGGCGCCTGCACGCGGTACCGGCCGGCCCCCGCGCCAGAAGGCACCACTCCCAGATAAGAGCTGGGCGCGGCCACTTGTTGATATGATAAGCGGAAAAGCTACGGCCGGAGCGGTTATCTCTCTCCCAGGCCGGCCAGGCGTCCCGTCCGTACGGTACGATCGGCGTCGTCCGCGGCCCGGAGGCCGAACGGCCCAAAATGAAACACACATGCTTTGGGCTCTCATCTCATCAAGAATCCCAGTTGGGTTTTATGAGATCTGGGCTTTTCCGTGGGTTAGGAAAGGCCGCCTCTCGCCATGTATCTATCTCAACTCTGGGCGGCCAGTTGAAGAAAGTCGTCGTCTATCGGAAGCTCAACACAAGAAGTAAATCCCCTTGAACCTCTGGGCCGTTGAGCCAAGTAGTTAGTCTCATGGACCAACTTCACCCGACAACTATGTGTGGGCCTTGTTTGGAAGTAGGCTTGTTGCGGCAGCTCGGCCCAAACAATCTATAGCGCACAGACAGACCTAACAACTCCTAACATATCCTGAGCTCTGCTTCCAACTTTGGGACCAAGCTGCAGGATCCGCATCCTCTCGGTCAAAGGATGGAAAAAAGCTGACGGATCTACAGCACTGGGTTCATCTACAGCTCTGACGCGACGGAGTACGGTAGTGGTACCGGCAGTACCGAGGTTTCGGGGAGCCGTCGGATTAAACTCGCGCCCTGAAACGGAAAGTGCGGCGGCGCTGCTGGTCCTGCCCCGATCCCGCGGGCTGGGCCGCCGCCCCCGCCGCGGCATCGGAAAATCAAAATTTTCTCGGCAGCAAACATTCAAATCTCGCAGGGGCTGCTCCCTGCTGCTGCTCACGTGTCCCCGAGCATGGATTACGCGGACGCAGCCCACTCCTATTCTATTCTCCCTCCACGTCTGACATGTCACGGCTGCCTGCCATTGTGGGGACCACAACTGCTTGTCGGTGCGCTAATCGCCTCGTGTACTCGACCTGTCGACCACACCCTCTGCTCCGAACCTTTTCCTTTTCTTTTTTCTTCGGCTGGGTTTCCTTCCGTCCACTCCACGGGCATTCATTCCCTCGTTCTGATCGCGTACACGAGGCTCCCCGACTCATCCCGCTCGCGAGGCGATTTTAAAACGCGGGCGGGGTTCCGATGCTGCCCATGGCTCGCCCGGGTTAACGGGCTCCTGCGCCGTGCCCAGAACAGTAATCTGCCCTCCGGCCGTTCTTAAATGCGCATTGAGTACATTACTCGCTAGCTCCCGCCGCATCACTCCGCGACAAGCCGCACGGGGGTGGTGGCCTCACCGGCGGAGCAGCGCAGCAGCCCCGGGACCCACCCGACCAGGCCCCCACTGCTAGCGGCCTATAGCCTACTGCTCCCGCTGTGGCCGCCGGCACGCCGCTAGGCGCTCTACTAGACTCTAGTCGCCACCGCTATTATTACCCCTACCGCAAGCGCCTCGTGGTGGCAGCGGCAGCGGCAGCGCCACGGCCACCCCCAAGCGCCCGGATCGATCGGCCCGGGACCGGGAGGGACGGAAGCTTCGCCGCGGATGGAGCCGTCGCGGCGGCTCCTGCTGTCGGACTACGACGGCGCGGTCGAGTCGCCGCTGCCGTCGCCGCCGCACTCCTCGGCCACGCCGTTCCGGCCCGGGGTGGCCGTCGTCGTGGGCATCCTCACCAGCGTCTTCTCCATCACGTTCCTCCTCCTGCTCTACGCCAAGCACTGCAAGCGCAGCGCCGCGGAGTCGTCGGGGCCCTACGGCGGCGCCGCCGGCGCCGGCGGGTTCGGGTCGTCCGGCGCCGGCGCGGCGGGGGACCGGAGGAACTCGGGGGTCGACCGCGCCGTCGTGGAGTCGCTGCCCGTGTTCCGCTACGGCGCGCTGCGCGGGCAGAAGGAGGGGCTCGAGTGCGCCGTCTGCCTCGGCCGCTTCGAGCCCACGGAGGCGCTCCGGCTGCTGCCCAAGTGCCGGCACGGGTTCCACGTCCGAGTGCGTGGACACCTGGCTCGACGCGCACTCCACCTGCCCGCTCTGCCGCTCCCGCGTCGACCCGGAGGACGTGCTGCTCCTCCCGGAGCCGCCCAAGCCGTCCACCACGGGGCCGCCCGACCCGCCGATGACCAAGGCGGCCAAAGAGGCGTCCCCGGCGCAGCCCGCCGCTCCCGCTCCGTCGCCCGCGGCGGCCGGGCGGAGGATCTCCGGCCGGCACTCCACGGGGTCGGTGCGCGCGCCCGGGCGGGTCGGCCCTAGCTCGCGGCGCTCGGCCGACGGCGGCGTGGCCGTGGGCTGCTTCGACGGCGCCAAGGTGCGCAAGGACCGGGTGCTGCTGGTGGAGCCCGCGGCCGTGGTGGCCGAGCCGGATCCGGAGGCGTTCGACCGGCGGTTCGGGCACCGCATCCTGGTGAGCACGGCGGGCGGGTGCGAGGGCGAGACGGCCCCCGCGGCGCAGCAGCGGTGGAGCGACCTGCGGCCGTCCGACCTCATGTTCGTGCGCTCCGAGTTCCTGGTCACGGACGCCGGCCGCTACTCCTGCTCCGCGGCCGTCAACCCGGGCAGCGCCCGGAGCGCCATCGGCGTGCGGAGCCTGTCGGAGCTGGCGGGCGTCTGCCGCCTCCCGCCCATCCGCGCCGGGGCGCGCGAGGGCGAGGGCGAGCCCCGGCCAGCCGCCGGCGCGCCGCGGCGGTGGCGGCCCGGGTCGAGCTGGTGGGCGCCGCGGGGCCCGCCCGCGCCCGGGCGTAACGGCCCTAGCGCCTGCTAGGGCACTGTTTCGCGCAGGCGCGGGGCCCACGTTGCGGCCGGGAGAAAAGCTCCTCCCCGTCGACGCTGCCAGAATTACCCCTGAAGATGGGCGGGAATTGCAGACGCCCGCGCCCGTTTCCTGCGCGCCGGCGGGGTCACGTGATGGGCAGCGCGGTAATTACGGCGCCCCGTCCCTCTTTCCGGGACCACGCCGGCCGTGGCCTCGGGAGCCGCGCCGGAGCGCGAGGAGGAGACGGGGGATGTTGCTTTCGCGGGCATCTCGAGGCGGGTGCTGCCCGGTACTCTAGCCGGTACGTGCGGCGCGGATTGGGCGATGCCCGCCGATGGCGCCGCGGGGACCGAGGCTGGATGGATGGATGGATGGCGCGGTGGCCGCGGGTCCCCTGCGGCGGCCGGGAGGTAAAAGCACGCGGTGCGGTGAAAGCTTGTGGCCGATGGTGGCCGTCGGCGCGCAGGTGAGGTTTTGGCGGCTTGCGTCGGCCGGGTCGGGGGTTAGGGAACCACACGAGAGCTCAAGGTTGTACTAGCGCTGCTAAAAATTCTTTTGTCTGTAATGAAGAAAGCAAAGTGCCGCGGCTTTTTTGGTGTAAAGCGAAGCAGGCCGCAGCCCGCAGGTGACTTGGCCGGGGGCTTGGGTTCATTCACGGAGCTCGCTGCTCAGGAGCTGCATGCCGGCGTGCGAGGTAGTGCTAGCACATGAGCGCACGCACCCCTCGCGGTCGCAGGCAGGCAGGCAGGCATCCCGTTTTTGTTTCTTCCCGCGTTGTTTCGCGTAGGTAGGTTTCATGACCCAAGGCGCATTGCAAGAGTGAAGACGGAGTCGTCGCTTAGGCTTTCTTTACTTTACATTTTGAACTTTGCTTTGTGCTGAGTGTGGGCCCGAGGCCAAGTGTTCCGGCTATAAGCCGAGGTCTGTAACAGTCGTTCCTCTTCCTTCCATGAATTCTGTATCTCTGTTAGGGATGGCAACGGGGCGGGTTCGGATTGGGTGGAGCGTATGGGCAGCCAAAACCGAAACCCGAACTTAAAACCCGAACCCGCCCCGAACCCAAGATGCCTTTTCCTATTTTTACTGGTGAACATCCATGTATTTGGAAGGAGAAATGCTTAGATTATTTTCACTTGTTCAGTATACTTGAGAGTTTTTGGTCTACTCTTGCATCTCTGAACATGGATGGGCAAGCATCCAAATGGTTACACGTGTATAAGCTGCAGCATGGATTGACCAATTGGGAGGAATTCATCACTGCTGTAGAAACTCAGTTTGGCTCTTTTGATTATAGAGATGCTATTGGAGAATTAATTGCTCTAGAACAGTCTGGCTCTTTGGATGGTATATTACTGCTTTCCAGGATTTGAGATACATTCTGTCTATGCATAATAGTGGCTTGGGGGAACTGTATTTTACTTCCTAGTTTGTTAAAGGATTAAAACCTGAACTGAGACATGGGGTGCAGTGTCAAGTACCTGAATCTGTGAAGAGAGCAATATTGTTGGCTAGAGTACAGCAGCAAGTGCTAGATAATTCTAAGTCCAAACAGTCCAAATACTCTACAGTCTTCAAACCCAATCATCATGTCTCCAAACCTGACACAAAATCTACTGTGACCAATGGTGCTTTATGGAAAGAAAGGCAATTGAGAAATTACAGGAAAGCCAATGGCCTCTGTATGTACTGTGGAGACAAATATGATTTGGCACATGCTTCTACTTGTACTTTGAGACCACAACCTCAAGTACATGCTCTTGCTTTGAATGATCTGGATATGCCTCTCACTGATGAAATTCTGAATGCTTTAGCTGTGGAAGATGCTCTCCCTGAAGATTTTCAACACCTCTCTCTGAATGCAGTTTCAGGAACATCTGAAGGTGGGTGAAGTGTTACAGTTGAGAGCAAAAGTGAGCAACAAAATAATGCTGTTATTGGTAGACAGTGGCAGCTCTCACAGCTTCATCAGTGAGTCTTTCATCAAAACTCTGTGTTGCAACTACACCCAGCACTCCAAAGAAAGTGAAAGTAGCCAATGGTCAAGTGTTAATTACTGACAAGGCGGTTCCCAAGCTGGAATGGAGTCAGGGTCACACCTTGGTAACTGATATGCAGGTGCTGAACATAGGGGCCTATGATGCCATTCTTGGCTATGATTGGCTACAACTTCATAGTCCCATGATATGTCACTGAGCAGACAGAACCATTACATTCCAAGACAGAGGTCAACAAATTAAGCTGCAAGGAGTGAAGGCACCTCCTACAGTATTGGCACCCATCTCTGCCGAAAGTCTAGTGAAATGCCATAAAGCATAGGATATTTGGGCAATAGCTGTTTCAGTGAATTTCAGTGAACATCGGGCCAAAATTTCGTGCACCAGAAAAAATCTACCCAGCTAAAAATTACCAAAATTTTAACAGTAGCTACCGGAGTAAATTTATAACAAGTTTTGTGTTGAACACTTTTGTAGAAAACTGTAGTAAGAGGGCATAAAAATTTATGTGGTAGGAGTGCTCATTTTGGACAGAAAACTGATATCTCAAGGTCTTTGTTGTTTCTCATTATCCATATGTTCAGAATTTTTCAAATTTAGACAGGAGGTAGAATACAAATTTTGGAACAGAACTTTCAACATGAGTTTCTCTATAAAGGATCATTTTCTAAGCTTAATAAATCCATCTTTTCAGATAAGGCAGAAATATGACAGATTTGCTAGATAATCCTTATGCAAGACAATCTTGTGTGAACGCATGAACCTTACCACTCTCAAGCATCGCATTTTCAATTTCAGATTTATATAGTCATGATGCATGCACGTCCTATTCGTCCTCACAAAATAAAATAATTGCCAAATAGCTTTGGTCTTACGAAGTTAGCTTCGGTGGCATACACAATACGTCTCTCACTATAATAGCTAGTCGAGCTTCTCTAACCATTCTTTAACTTATCGTAATCGCGATTAGTGTACCTGCAGAAGATTGATATAGCATATATATATCCATTGAACCTTTCATGCCAGCACTCATGAAAACGTCCGCATTCATTACCGTTCACTATAGAAACGGCATCCGTACAATTCCCGTCGTACAGACGACATTAACATACGCTATCGAGATAGCGTATTCACGGGGGTACCGTCTTGAGACAGGGGTATGAACAGCGATCGCCATACCCTGCGCCAAACATTCTACTCCCAATATAATCAACTAATAGTTGGTATATTGGCAGCACCTCAAGTAAGCCACTGCTTAAGGGCAGCGTTCGGCTCGCATCACCGAAAGGAAGGCCAAGCTCTCTCAGTTGGCTGAGGATTCTTACCTTCTTACCTTAGCGATGAGTGCGTCGTTACAGAATTTAAGGGTCGGTTGTGCATAAAAGTAAGTTTTTGACAGAAAGTAATGTGCTGGAAGTCAATTGATAATATTCACAAGTTAGATAGCCACCTACTAACCTTCTCATACTCCCTTAGAGCTTTACAAACTAGGTACCATCCTTAACGAACCAACGCATTTTGCAAACGCATTTTTCTGATCAAGTTTTATGAAAATAAGTTTTTAAGGCTTGTTGCATTCTCTAGCGTATGCATTTCGGCTCTGATACCAGCTGTGGCAGAACTGACTGAATTAATCCGGCTCAAGCACGCTAACCGTCACCACAAGGGCAATTAGGGCTTACTCGCACTTCAAACGGAGTAATCCACTGGTCTGTCGGGTAACCTCCCGGTACAACCACGGTTTTGCCGATCGAAACCACAAATACAAGGTACTCACACGAAGGTGAGCCCAGAGGATACAACATTCCACAAATTTTACATCACAGGGTTCATCATAAATTATTATTACAACTGAGTTCGAATTGTAAAACAAGGTACTTCGGAGTTTAAAGTAATTGAGTTCTTCAGAGTTCAATGCAGCAAAAAATCAACGATAAACTACTCGACGATACATGATGTCTCGATGAAGCCCGTACGAGACATCACTCAGCATTATCATCATTGGCCGGGGACGCATCCCATTCCACCGACCAACCAGGAGGAAGAGTACACGGCCAAGTCAAACTAGCAACCATATCCTCAAAAGTATCACCTGAAAAAAAGCCACGAGCAAGGCTGAGTATACTAATACTCAGCAAGGCTTACCCGACTAGTGGAATATACTTAGCCGACTCCTAGACATGCCAGGCTTTTGGCTTGAGTAGTTTATTTTGCCGAAAAGCATATACAAGTAGGTCCTTACTTTCATATTTTAGCTCCAGGTTCTAGATTTCTTTATCCATTCTAAGTAAGCAACTATCCAATATCATACATGGTGAAAGAATTAATTTGCATCCAACAAGATTAATCATCATCATTGTTCCATTTCTTACTCTATGTGGTAAAAGGGTCAAGCAGTCTCAATAACCGCGAGAAACGGACGATTCGAATCGAATTTCTTAACCTTGCAAGGAAAACCTAAACACACGTCACGTGGTTACTCCCAGAGTCACATGTGAACCTTTCCCCTTTCTTCCTGGGTTGTGGATCAGGGCCATCCTCCGAGACTACAGAGCCTAGCTCTGCACCCACCATGTGCGCGCATGGAACCGAAGTTGAGAGGGTGGGATGTTGTCCACTTGTCGGTCCGATTAGATACTTAAGCTTACCGATTACCATATTCTCGGCATGTGGTTAGTACGTTCAAAGACTTAACCACCACTACCACACACTGCGGCCTTAGCATTTTTCACTAAACAGACGGGTCATCAATCATCAACTTGAACATCGCACCATAGCCCCGTCCGTCGACCTTATGATTGCAGCATGTAGTAAACAATCAACTCCTATATTCTCGCGAGTGACAGGAAATCACTCGACTTTTACCGAGTCCTATTAGCATAACATTCTATCGAACCTTACATCTAGTTTTCAGAGCATGGGTACCTAGGATCATGCAACTAATTTTTCATCCAACTCCTATAAACTTAATGCACAAGTAGAATAGAGTATTAAGTTGCATAATTTAGAAAAATAGGGTTCATGCTCCGGCGCTTGCCTTCTTGGGTAAAGTTAGCCTAGGGCTCGTCCGAACTTTGGTTCGGGTCTTCGAAAACCTCAGTTAGATTCACTTGAGCTTCACGCTGCTCACTCTCGGACGCGGGCACCAGTTCGTACGTTCCGTTGGTGAGAGTAGTCGATTCTATATGAATGCACAGGTGTAAGTTCTAGTGATGATACATAACATTTATTTTCTTCACGATAAAGTTGCAGTCCACAAAACATAGATTTGATTGTAAAGTTACTTAGTTAAGATTTCTTTGGGCAATCGTTAATAGAGTATAACCTAAACTAATTAACTCCATTAAACAATAAGGGGGTTCGGGGTTGTGTTCTTTTGGAAGCTAATTTTTCTAAGCACAACATGGATTAAACAAAACTTTAGGACTAGGTAACTTCTGGTGATGAAATTTTTATTCAGAGTACATTATGCAGAGTTAAAACCACTATAAAAATTTTAGATATTTTCGTGGAGCAGAATAATTATGAAAAATATAATACACAGCTACTACTAGAATATAGTTATTTTTATACAGGACGAACCAATCAAGTGTTGATGCCAAAACTTTTACAGGGGGTTAAAATAAACACATATATGTCACTGTCAATTTTTCAGATTTTATTGTGCATGATACAAAGCATAATAAATAGGACAAGGTACACCTATTTCTTTAAGGATTAATTTCTACAAGATGTTTTATAGGGTTTCTGAGTATGAAACTTTTTATACGGCAAGATCTACACTAACGAGTCCCACAGTAAAAAGTTGAACATTTTCTAAGCAAAGAAACAAATTATTTGAATTAGTGCATTTTTCCTACCACAAAATTATATAAATAGGTCACAGGAAGGAAAAACGTTCTAAACTTTTTCTGTGATATTTAGACATCACTATAACAGCTCTGGAAAGGTTTCACAACATGAATCACAATATAACAGCAGTTACAAATTAGTTTTATTATTTCATGGCATAAATAAGGTTTAACAAAAATTTTAGCTAGAGATGGGTTCTGGTCCTAATATTTTTACACTGGACTACACATAAAGCAACCAATTTACTATCCAAAATTCAGATTCAGAACTAGTCTACAACAGTGGGTACAATTAAAGTCTACTAAACTTTCCATTTAATTTAGAGCAAGATTTAGCAAGCAACTGAAGAAAAGCATGTAACAAAAGTTGTAGATTTTCTTCTAGCGATTCCAGAATAGTTGAGATTGTATTTTTTCTTATTTTCCTATGATTTTATATAAATTTTATAATTTCACTGTTTTTGAATTCAAAGTTTAAACACAGGTTTACAGATATGCCCCTGGAAACTTGCGTGCAGACCCTTTTAAAGATTTCAATCGTTGCAATTGGGTCCCTAGGTGGCGCTGGCACGGCGGCCGGCCAAATTCCGGTGAGGGGGCTCGTCGGCGGCGAGGAGGAAAGGGTCGGGGAGAACCAGGGAGGTGAGAGCTACCTTGGGGTGGCCTTGGTAAGGGTTGGGAGTGGCCGGAGGTGGCTCGTCGGCGGGGAGCAAAGGGGCGGCGGCGGTGCGGGCGTCGCTGGCGGTGCTCCGGCGGTCGAGATGGTCGGGGAAGAGGCCGGTGAGCTTCAGTGGAGGGAGGGCAAGCTCGCTGGGTGATGGGTTTGGGCAGTGGGAGGCTGGAGGATGGGGCTCCACGGGCGGGTGGTGCACGACAGCGGAAATGGCAGCGGCGGCGGCGTTCTGGTGGGTTGAGGTGCGCGTGAGTGGCCTTGTGTCGCCTTTTATAGGCTGCAGGAAGGAGGGAGAGGGCCGGGCGATGCTGGGGAGGGGGGGCGCGTTACTGGTCGCGGTGGGCGGCGAGCAGTGCCGGCGCGGCGTGCGGCGGGCGCGGGCAGGGGATTGGGCGCCGGGGATTTGGCGTGGGGAAGGGGGAGATCATGCGGGCGCGGGTTGGGCGAGGAGCTGCAGCAGCTGGCTTGCCGGGCGGCGAGCGCGGCGACTGGCGAGATGCGGCGGGGACTCAGGAACGGCGCGGACTGACCATTGGGCGCGGCGGGCGGCGAGCAGATGCGCGCGTCGCCGGCGTGCGCGTGGCGTGCGCGGACTGGGTAGGGTCACGGCGTGGGGAGGAGCGCGTGCGAGCAGGGCGCGGCCAGGCATTGGCTTGGCGCCTAGCGCCGGTCAGGCATCGCCGGGCAAGTGGCCAGCGACGACTGCGCGGTGAGCGGAGGGTCGGGCAAAGCGGAGAAGGGAGGGTCAGCGGCGACTGCGCGGCAGAGGGTCGGGCCGAGCGGAGAAAGGAGGGTCTGAAATGAAAAATAGAGAAAAAGGCAGGGGCTGGTTTGCAAGGTCAAGTGTTACTCAAATTTTTGTGTTGCAACTCAAAAATCTCTAAACATGAAAGTTGTTCAAAATAAAAAGTTACACAAGTTTTGTTTCAGGCCAAAGTTCATTTGAGTTCTAGTTTAGAAGTTATTTTAAAAACTCAAAAAGCATGATTCGGAGGGCACGTCATTTCCTGGGCAAAGTTTTGTATTGTCTCCTAGGCTTCAACTAGACTTTTGTTTATCCTGCCATCAATGGTGTTCCTATTAAATTTCGCAGCCATAAGTGCTTTGAGGTGAGAGTTATTCAATTTGTTCGATTAAAGTACATGTACTTGTGCACATATACACATCTATTTTCAATTCAAAGCAAAACCAATTTATAATTCATTTCTCTTAAACTTTTCTTAGTTAGTTAAGCATATTGTTATGCTAATGAGACTTATTTCGTAATTTAAACAACTGAGGTGTCACATACAAGAGATGAAACCAGAACCTACTCCTCCTCCTCCTGCTATTGAACAGTTGTTGAAGGAATATGTTGATGTTTTCTCCAAACCTCAATCATTGCCACCTTCCAGAGTCTATGACCACACTATACCACTTTTTCCCAACAATACTTCAGTCAATTCCAGACCATATAGGTATTCACCTTTACACAAGAATGAAATTGAGAGGTAGGAGAAAGAGCTTTTGTCAGCCGGTTTGATCACTCAAAGTGCTAGTCCATTTGCCTCCCCTGTCCTTTTGGTTCAGAAAAAAGATGGAAGTTGGCGATTCTGTATTGATTACAGGAAACTTAATGAGTTGACTATAAAGAACAGATTTCCACTACCAATCATTGAACAGATCTTAGATGAGCTTGCTGGCACTCAATACTTCACCAAATTGGATATGACTGCCGCTTACCACCAAATCAGGATGAACCCTGCTGATGAATATAAAACTGCATTTAAAACTCATCATGGACACTTTCAGATCAGAGTGATGCCCTTTGGGCTCACAAATGCCCCTGCCACCTTTCAGTGTATCATGAATGAGGTCCTTCAACCCTTTTTGAGAAAGTTTGTCCTAGTTTTTCTGGATGACATTCTGATTTATAGTCCATCATGGGAGTCTCATGTGTAACATTTGCAGCAAGTCCTGGCACAGCTGAGAGCTCATCAGTTCTTCTAGAAAAGCAGCAAATGTTCTTTTGGCCAAACTCAGATTGAGTATTTGGGTCATGTGATTTCTCAGGGAGGAGTGGCTACTGACCCCACTAAAACTAAAGCAATGTTGAGATGGCACAGACCAACTACTGTAAGAGGATTTCTAGGATTGACTAGCTATTATAGACGTTTTGTCAGACATTATGGCCTCCTTGCAAAACCTCTTACTCAACTTCTCAGGAAAGCACAGTTTTGCTATTCCTCTATAGCCGAGAAAGCTTTCACGGATCTTAAGTTGGCAATGACTCAGACACCTATGCTTATTTTGCCCAATTTCAGTGACCCTTTCATAGTGGAAACGGATGCATGTGCTACGGGGTGGGAGCTGTCTTGATGCAGCATGACAGACCTGTTGCTTACTTGAGCAAAGCTTTAGGACCCACACATCAACATCTTTCTATTTATGAGAAGGAATTCTTGGCATTGATTATGGCCATTGAGAAATGGAGACCTTACTTGCAAAGACAAGAATTCATCATTAGAACAGACCACAAGAGTCTTTCCTACTTGACTGAGCAGAATTTACAGTCTGACTTGCAAAGAAAGGCTATGACCCGAATGATGGGCTTGCAATTCAAGGTGGTTTATAGAAAAGGCAAGGAAAATTTGGCAGCCGATGCACTTTCCAGGGTGGGACATCTCATGGCTGTGCAATCTGTGTCCGGTAGCAAACCTCCCTGGCTTCATGAAGTTCTAAACTCTTATCACACTGATGCAAATGCACAGAGACTGTTGCAAACACTGGCTGTTGCATCTCCTAATGAGCAGGGCTATTCCTTGGAGGAAGGATTGATCAAATACAAGGATCACATATGGCTGGGTAACAATTCTGCAATTCAAACAAAAATCATAGTAGCCTTACACTCTAGCTCTATTGGGGGCCATTCTGGTATTCAAGCAACTTATTATAGAATTAAGAAATTATTGCACTGGAAAGGGATGAAACAAGATGTTGAACAGTTTGTGAAGCAGTGTACCATCTGTCAACATGCTAAACATGAAAATGTTGCTCCAGCTGGTTTATTACAACCACTTCCCATACCACAAGGTGCATGGCAGGACATATCCCTGGATTTTGTTGAAGGGCTTCCATTGTCTGCTGGCTGCAATGTCATTCTAGTTGTTGTGGACAGGTTCACGAAGTATGCCCACATCTTGTCCTTGAAACATCCTTTTACTGCTCATCAGGTGGCACAACTTCCCTTTGACACAGTGATTAAACTCCATGGTCTCCCTAAAACAATGGTGTCTGACAGGGATAGAATATTTCTTAGCACTGTGTGGCAAGATCTTTTTAGTCAATTGGGCACTAAACTGCTCCATAGCACTGCTTACCACCCCCAAACCGATGGCCAGACTGAACGCGTGAATCAATGCCTGGAGATGTACTTGCGTTGTGTCGTGCATCAGTCTCCCAAGCAATGGAGACATTGGCTTCCAATAGCTGAGCTTTGGTATAATTCTTCCTTTCATTCCTCCTTGGGATGCACTCCTTTCAAGGCGTTGTATGGGCATGAACCAAATCTGGGATTTCCTTTTCCTGATGCTGAGAACTCCTCGGTGGATCCTTCAGTTCAGGAAGTCATACAGGAAAGAGAAGCTCACATGGAAATGCTGAAAGAACAGTTGGCTGTGGCCCAAAACCGAATGAAAGCTCAAGCTGACCGTCATCGAACCGATAGAGTGTTTCAAGTTGGAGAATAGGTTCTACTCAAACTGCAACCATAAGCACCGCAATCAGTGGTCAACAGACCCTTCCCTAAACTAGCTTTCAAGTATTTTGGCCTTTACAAATTCACTGAACGTATTGGGGCAGTGGCTTACAGATTGGATCTCCCTGCTAATAGCAAGGTTCATTACGTTTTTCATGTCTCCCAACTTAAACCTTTTGTTCCTGATCACACGCCAGTGTACACAGATATTTCCAAGCTGGTGGATTTATCTTCTTCTACTACTGAACCTGAGTCTATTCTGGATCATCGCCTGGTCAAGAAAGGGAGTGCGACCATACCCCAGGTGCTCATCAAGTGGACTCATTTTCTTGTCAGCGCAGCCACTTGGGAGGACTACTATGTGCTAAAGACGCGTTTTCCTTCGGCCGTTGCTTGGGGCCAAGCAACAGCCGAAGTGGGGGAGATGTCATGACCCAAGGCGCATTACAAGAATGAAGACGGAGTCGTCGCTTACGCTTTCTTTACTTTACATTTTGAACTTTGCTTTGTGCTGAGTGTGGGCCCGAGGTCTGTAACAGAACCGAAAATCATAAAACAAACTAAAGAACAAACTGGAAGAGGAATCATTCCTCTTTCCTTCCCCGAATTCTGTATCTCTGTTAGGGATGGCAACGGGGCGCATTCGGATTGGGTGGAGTGTATGGGCACCCAAAACCGAAATCCGAACTTAAAACCTGAACCCGCCCCGAACACAGATTCGGGTGAAAATTCATACCCAAAACCGAAACCCGTGGATACCCGAAACCCGAATAGATACCCGAAACCCGCTTCATATGGCAATATTGTAAAAGCAACAAGTAGTTTCAATAAACAGATACACGATATATATATAATATTCACATGTATAAACAAGAGGCAATAAATAGTAAATAATTTTCTAAGTCAACTTAGAATAAATTTAATAGTCTAAGTAAACAAAGTTATTATTAGTATACTACAAAATATAAATTTTTATTCTAAACGGATATTCATTGGGTATCCACGGATGAAAAACAAAACCTGAAACCAGACCCGATAGGTTTCGGGCCCCAAACCCGAAAACCATGGGTGAAAAATTATCACTGAACTCAAACCCGCTAGACCCGAAATCCACGGATACCCGACCCGAAACTGAACTATTGCTATCCTTAATCTCTGTGTGTGTGATCACGCCTCGGCATCTCGTCGACGGCAACGAGTTGCTTACAGTAGGTTGGCTCGCCTCTCGCCATCTAGCGGGCCGGCGCCGCATGGGCGGGGGCGTTCGGCGTCCGCACGCCTGCCTCCCGCGCGCCCGCCACCCCTCGCGGCGGCACCGGCCGTGGCTCCCCTCGTGGCCTCCCGTGCCGCGCATCACCGCGTGTCTGCTGCCTGTCCCCGCGCCCGGCCGATCGAGAAGCCGGAGCCGGCGAAGCCCCAACGGCTACGCTCGCCGCCCGCTGCCGGTCCCGGCGGAGCCCGATGATTGCTGCCGTCGTGCGGCCCGTGCTCGGCGCGCGCCGCACGTTCTCGCGTTAAATCGCCCTCCTGCAGGTTGCAGCCCCGCCGCCGCTGCTGCTGCATTGAAGAAATTTTTCACTTTTTCAGGGCTCTGCAGCCTGCGTCGTGGAGGGTGAGGCCCGGCTGACACGGCGGTGACCAGTTTCCCTGGAGCCTGAGGGCGAGCGCAGCAGGATGGGCTCTGCAGGTGGGGGGGGATCGCTGATCCCGTCGTACGCACCGATCGCGTATGTCTCGCTGGCGATTTTTTATATCGGCGTACAGCGTACAGTACAGCCAGCTGCGCCTGCTGCAGCGCATGGCAGCCGCCTTCCCGTTTTGGCCTCACTCGCCGGAGGCGCTCGGCGCGGGCACGCCATGGCGTCAGCGCCATGCTGTGGAGCGGTTGCTGCTGTGGCTGTGAATCGTCGTGGCGATGGCGTGACGGGCGGAGCAGGGCAGCAACGCGTCACGGAATTCCAGCAGTTTCGTTTCGATGCTCTAGCGTTGCAGCAGTTTGGGTTTTCTTTTTCTCCGTTTTCCTTTGTCAGGAGCTCGGACATGGCTCCGACACGGGTGCTCCCCTCGTGACACGCCCTCATGATCGCTGCTCCGATACGGTAGTATCCCTCGCGCTCCCGGAGCCAGAGGCCGCGGCGTGTCCCTTTTCCGGGACAGGGGAACCGCGGCCCAGGGCCTCGCAGGTAGCATTGTGCTGCCGACATGATCCTCGTGACAAGCAATCAATTGCTCGCGTGCTACTGGATCACCGTACGATGTGTCCGTTCGTGCGCGCACCCAAATTCCCTCTTCTTCTTTTTTTTTATTACCCACTTGGTTTCATGTATACTCCTAGCACGTATCACGTTACATTTCAGAACGGACAATCTTGAAGTTCACCCGAACGGCCGGACGGAGCACCATGCCAGTGTGCCGCACCGGCAAGCCACGGTAGTTTACGGTTTTACTTCCCAGCACGGTGATTTCCACGATTCACCTTCTCGTAGCATGGTCGGTTTTTTTTTTGAAAAAAAAAACAAAAAGATAATGACATTGACACCTGCTCGTAGTCGTAGCATGGATCACGTCCCGTGCATGTGCCTGTAAACGACCAGCGTTCACCAGGCTAAACGCGCGCGCGTCGTTTCCGTCGTCAATCTGGCGACGGCATGACATGATGGTTAAGGACTGGATGAGGGTCTCTCTGACCGACGGATGGTGACGCGGAGGACCACCGACGGCGACGTTCTGAGGTGGGCGTACCGTATTGCTGTAACTGTAACGCCCTGTTCTGATCGAAATCATGCAGCCCCACTGATCTCTCCTGCAACGGATCGCCTACTGCACGATGAGCAGGGGAGGGGAGGTTCTCGGGTTGATTAGCTCCACTGTTACGCCACCGTGGCCAGGGCTGCGAGCTGCAGTGTTTAGAGTGACGCCAGCTCAAACCGGCAGGCCGTTACGGCATTGACCGCCCAATAGGGGTGTCGAGCGCGCCTGCCTGGCCTGTCCAATAATTCTCGGCCGTGCTAGAGTGAAGCGACGTGTGATCAAACTGATCGTGGAACCGGCCATAGTTTCGGATACGAAAGCACCGGGTGATACACTTCTTGCCAATTACTATCTATGCCCTTGCTGACATGCAAGGCTATATAATTTTTAAAAAATATCGGCACACATTTGAAACATTAAATATCGACTAACTAGCGAGGTGGCCCGCGCAAATAGCACGGGCAGCTAGTTTTTTATATTTTTTATTTTAAAAATTGGATGTCTCTTCTAATAATGTTATAAGAAATGATTTTCTAGATGGCCTAGATATTATCTATATTCTTTTCATCTAATCTATACTTCTTTTTTCATCAACAATATACTTCTTTTTAAATAAAAATTTAGGAGAAAAGGAAATACCTTATAAAAAATATATATTTTCTCGAAAGTAATATAAAGATTTACTCCTTTTATATGAATATATTTTGAAACTTTTAATGGATATGTAAACTTTTTTGTGAGTTTTAATTATCATACATGATAAATTAGCCTTAGATTTTTAGAAGAAGACGTGGGTGAGTGATGATTCAGTGTATACCAACAAAAATAAATAATCTCCTTTGTTTTTTCCATCTCTATTCGCTATAACTCCATGCGCACATGTTTCTATATTTCCATGCATTGCTCCACCTTTTCCCCTACACGAACCATACATGGGGTCTACACATTTATAATTACAACTGGCGAGGTATAACCATCTTCTTTGCGGCTGTCTCCTTTCTCCTACTTCTGCTCTCGAGGAATTTTGCATGCTATGCCTCGGTCATCATAGATGCAGCCCTAACGCCCAACAGTGTGTGTGATTCCCCCTTTTGAATACTACTTGCAACTTGAAATGTATGGGTGAGCATTGCAAACATCGACTTTCGTGTTGCTTTTTTTTCTAGATCACATTGGTACTTTCCGTGTGATGAATCTTTTCTCAGTTGCCGTCTAAAACTAAAAAATCAGTCTCAACTGCTATAGTATGCTAATTTCTAAGGCATAGATCTCTCTCTCATGGCTGATTTCATTATTTTTAAAAATTTTAATTTATATATATCAGTTAGTCATATTTGGTATGGACTTTTTGGGTTAGTCTAGACTCTGGAACGTTCGATTTTTATAAATCTAACGGTGTAAATTATTCTCTTTTTTAGATTAACGTGAGAATTTCTAAAGTTGAAAGAATTTGCATGTCTCATCCCAGACTCCTCATTAGAAACTCAGCAATATAATGACCTTTTTTGATAATAACGTGCAAATAATATTTTTCTTCATTAGCTCTTACAATAACAGATTATTTAAAGATTCATCTTTTCATTGATAAAAAGAAAAAGAAAAGGAACGCCCTCTGTACATACGCACCCTAGTGGAAAATTGAACATGATATAATCATCAGTACTTTACAGAATACATCCGATGAAGTTTCACCGCATGCTTCATTATTATGGTTAAACATCTAAATATCTATTCAAACATCATAACAACTTAAATTCACGTAAACACGTTTACAGATATATACATGAAATACACGTTACAGTAACTTGGCACTCTTTCATAATGAAAATGCACCTTTTAATTTTGAATTTAGCTATTTTTTTAATAATAAATCTTTTTATCAAGTGTTAATACTAATTTTTTTTATTTTTATAATTCTGAATTTATCAATCTACTAATTATATTCGACATGGACTCTTTGGTCAATCCTAATTTCCTTATTTTTGATTCCGAATTTCGTTATTTACTTATCGTATTCGGCATTGACTATTTGATAATGTCCTAATTTTTCTTAATTTTTAAATTTAAAATTAGCTATTTATTAATTGTATTCGGCGTGAACTCTTTGACCATGTTCTAATTTTTTTTAATTTTTAAATCTGAAATTATCTATTTATTAATCGTATTTGATATGGACTCTTGACTTATTTTAGACCGTCGGATCTTTATAAAATC
This sequence comes from Panicum miliaceum, assembly GCA_032594955.1. Taxonomy (NCBI): domain Eukaryota; kingdom Viridiplantae; phylum Streptophyta; class Magnoliopsida; order Poales; family Poaceae; genus Panicum; species Panicum miliaceum. The sequence goes on from CM064062.1 coordinate 48,782,627, forward strand.
CAACGGTCTAAATTCTTCTCTTTTTTAATTAACATGGGAATTTCTAAACCCTCTCGGCGAACGTGGTGGATTCTTTTAACACTCCCTTAATAATATAATAGATTAAAAACTACTGCGAGATCTATTAAGCCTAATTAATTCGTCATTAGCACATATTTTCTGTAGCATAATATTTTCTAATTATAAACTAATTAGGCTCATTAGATTCGTCTCGCAATATACATCCAATATTTTCTAGTTATAAACTAATTAGGCTCATTTAATATACCATGCATGTGCGAAAATATTCGATGTGATATTTTTAGATGTAAAATTTTTACATCTAAACAAGTCCTGTATACGTTTACTCAGAGTTCAGACTGAAAGAGATGGCGGCGACGGTTCATGTGCTGCAGACGAGACGTACGTAGCTCAGTCAGTTATAGTAGCTGCAGACGTTAACTTGGAATGCAATTTTCAGGACATCACGGCACTAGGACCTAAGCCTTGTTTAGAAGCCAAATTCGAAATTTCAAATAAATATTTGCACACTAAGACCTAAGCCTTGTTTAGAAGCAAAATTTTAAATTTCAAATAAATATTTGCACACATGCATGACGTATTAAATATAGTTGAAAAAAAATTGCATTACACAGATGGTCCGTAAATCGCGAGACGAATCTAACGAGTCTAGTTAGGCTATAATTAGACAATAAATTGCTATAGTAATGCTACAGTAAATATGTGCGATGAATTAATTAGCCTCATTAGGTTCGTCTCGCGATTTACGGACAGAATCTGCAATTAACTTTTTAATTAATCTATATTTAATATTTTAAATATGAAAATATTTTATTTCAAAAATTTTACAAAATGCATTTAAACAAGACACCAGACTCTGATGCTGTTCCGGTGACAGAACCATCACTGCAACATGGATCCACGTTACTCCCAGGTCCCCAGCTTTGACGCGTCACGCACTCGCACGACTAGTTTACGCACCATGCGTCTTCTCATTGAATGATGATCTGTAATCAAGTGACGCGCCATTTGCTTGCGTTGGTTGGCAACGACTACATGGAATTGATGAGAGCAACTGTATGCTGCAACACCGACGCGAACAACAGGAGCAGGATATCTCTTTTCCAAAAAAGAAAACAGAGAGGGAGAGCAGGAAAACTACGCCCCCCCTAAAAGTTTTTGTTGCGTCGATATCTGTCGTGGGAAGACGAAACATAGTGAACTGTACCGGTGATTGCTTTCAAAGCTCGTGTTCTGTGCTGGTGATTGCTTCTTTCTCTCTTAATAAAAAAAACATGCTCAGGTACGGTCGTGAAAAAAAATAATAAACTGTATTAAACGGATCTCGTAAAAACATGAAAAAGGATATTCAACACTGCAATTTCGTCAGCTGCTACATGAAACAATTGAGTGCTGATGATGATTGACGAACACGGAGGCTGGGAGAAGTAGAAGGTCGTCGATGGAACGCATTGATGATGTCGGGCTACCCATACCAGGCCCATGTACTAGTTCGGACTGGATTGCGCTGGGGCGGGAGTTTTCGGTCCAATAGTACAAGGTAGGCCAGGGGACTGTGGGCTGTGGATGTTTTTGCAACCAGGCCGAGCCAACTCGATGCACTTTTTGCGCAAAAAAGGAGGAAATTTTGAAGGCCCCCACGTGTGCAGCCCAGTTAGCCACTTCTAAGGACAAAACAAATTGTTCCGAGACTGACCAGCCCCAATTAGGCCCGCCGGGAATTTCAGTGCGGGCAGAAGAGAAGGCGGTGTGGTGCACTGGTGCGGTTTTCCTCTCACACCGCCACGTAGGCTTTGGCTTTCGATTCATTTTTCAAAATTCATTAAGCGTTTTCTGTTCTGCTGAACATGTTCGAGGAGGTTTCAAGCTCACGGTCTTGACAATTCCGGCCCCGTATCCTACCTGAAATCGTGCTGCCCGGCCTTGTCAAACTGGAATGTCCACAAGTTCTCAGCATCTAAAAAAAATGTTTTTGACAAACAAATGACGCCGTGTTGACTCAGTCGTCTAGTATAACAAAGGAGAAGTCATCGGTGTGACATACTCGACCTTCCTTCTTCACATCAGACTATACACTGCACGTACGTCCAGTACATGACAAGAAAGGCGTCTGCGTATACGTATACGTATCGGTCGCGTATATATATTCCAATCGATGAATTATGTATATACTCTATGTAATACATCCAGATTCCAAACGCGCACGGGTTCTTCTTCTTCGTCGTCTTCTACTTGGCCGCCGAGCACTCGGGCGGCGGGCCCTGCGGGAACCGGTACTTGTCGGCGCAGTAGTCGTAGATCATGTAGCTGGCCTGCGCCCGCCGGAGCTGCTCCTGCCCCGCGGCGTCCAGCTCCTGGAACATCCACGCGCCGTTCGACCGCGCGCACGCCGCCGCGTCCGGCGACGTGCACCCGGCCGCGCCGAACCCGCGGTACGACGCCACGAAGGGCGCCCTGGACCAGTCCGTCTTGACGCGCCCGCCCTGCGTCGCCCACTCCTCGGCGTCCCACACGCTGGCGTACACCCGCATCGGCTGGCTCGTCGGGAACGGCACCCCGGCGGCGGCGGCGGCGCGGGCGCGGAAGTCGCGGATGGGGACGCCGTCCACGTAGAAGACGATGTGGCTGGGGTTCCAGACCACGGAGTAGGTGTGGAAGTCCGCCGTGGGGTCGAACCACATCCGGAACTGCTGCTCGCGACCGCCCTTCCCCTGGCCGTACACGTTGGTGTGCACCGTGTACGGCTCGCCGCTCGCGTTCCCCAGGAACTCGAAGTCGATCTCGTCGTGCTGCGACCCCTGCGACGACAGCTGCAAGAAGCAGACACGACATGGGCGGCGCTAGCTGATCAATTATTCAGATGCTAACTAAACGAGCTCGCGATCGAGACACGACGCCGACGACGTACGTAGAAGGTGGTGACCGTGCCGGCGGAGTCGCCGGGGATGAGCTTGAGCTGCATGTCGAAGCGGCCGTAGAGGTACTGGCTCCTGGACTGGAACCCGGACCCCGAGGACCGGTCCATAGACAGCGTCAGGAGCTGGCCGCCGTTGAGGATCTTGCCGCGGCCGTCGCCCCAGGTGATGTCCACGTCCTGGTAGAAGTTGCCGGCGGCGCTGGCGAGCAGCGCCACCGAGCACGCGGCGCCGAGCACCAGCAGCGTTCTCATCACGAGCCTGGGACCAGAAGCCATCGCTGCCGGCATCTATCTTTCGATCTATCTATTGCTTGGAGAATGGAGACCCCAGCAGCCGCCTCTGGCGTCCTAGGAAACCGATGCCCCAGCTGAGTTGGATCGCTTTGTGATGGATGGTGTGGTGTGTGACCAAGAGGGCGATCAGGTCGCGGTATTTATAGCCCACCGGATAGAAGCTTTCGGTCGGGTGGTTCGTTGGACCAGACCAGAGAGAGAAGGAGCTAGAGGGCATCGCAGGGGGATGTCCGTGCCGTGCGTGAGCTGGACCCATCATCCATGTCATGGTTTGCGGCTCGCCGACGTTGACACGGTGCAGCGGATCGATCGAACCACACGGCTCTGGTTGGCAACTGGCATGCTTCCGGGCACCCGTCTCATTTTTTTTTGTTCTTACCCAGCAGGGGCTCTCGACGGTGGCGCACCAAGACAAAGATCACATTGATGCTGCGCGCACAGCGGCACGGGGGTTCTGAATGCGTGGCTCGCCGGCCTGCAGGATTTCTCGCCACATGTTCTCGTTGACGTCAGTCGTCAGGTGTTCTGCTGCCCAGCACACTGCACGCACGCGCCATCGGTCGGTCGGCACACGTGCAAATCTCGCAGCTGCAATGATGATGATGATGATGAAACTATTGGCAGAAGCATGCAGCCAGCTTAATTTGATGGTAGAAACTGATGCAGTTCCAATTTAAAAACTGAAAAACCGATAAAAAATCGAAAAGAAAAGAAAAAGGAACTGACGATGGCATTAGGAGAAGAGAAGAAAGCAAAAGGGATCGAACGCGCATGGGAGGGTACCGGATTAGGATCGACCATGGATGGTTATGGGATCAGGTACGTGCACGATTCCATGGGCTCCATCCATGCAAGTATCCTGTTGGTTTACACGTCCTGTTCATTACCTAGCTTTAGCAGCGGACAGACTGCTTAACCGCCAGCTTTATTAGCGCACCAGGAAATTAAAAGGGGAATCGGAGAGGAGTGCCAATCACGGAACAGTGTATGCATGGTAGCCACCGAATGCGCATCGCAATCTGAGTTTACTGCTGCTTGTCTCCTGGCGCGCAATCGGAGTGTGTATACGCTGATCGACGTGCCTGTTTTGAGTGACTCCAAGCCTTTCAAACCCTCTGAATACGGCAGGAGCGCAACGCATCGATGGTCAGCGGTCAGAGACGGTCAGCGGCTGTTCAATCAGAATGGACCTGTTACTGTCTTTCAAAAACACCCCACGGTAGATACCCTGGCTCTTTCGGCAGAATTTGTGTACTAGTGGGCGCATAAGCTTTGGAGCTCAGGCGTGCGAGGAAGAGGTTGAGCTCGCGTCGTGCCCGCATATATCGCAGCTGCATCCCCGAAGCCAGGGCATGTCGCCGGCGGGCGGCGGTACAGGGCCGGAATGATTGTTGGGTGCCGTGCTGAACAGAACGGCGGTGTGTAGCTCTGTGTGCCATGCCATCTGAAAGCGCCGTAGAGGTAGCCTCCAACTCATCAACAACAAGTTCGATCGCGAACCAAGACCCGGCCCTCTCCGTGTTCCTCTATTTTGCATGAGAGGTCGACCGATCATATCGATCACAGGGAATTCGTCCATGTCCGTGTCCACTTCATTCTCCTGTGCATGTGTGTACATCCACTCCCCGGCCGGCCGCATGACAATTCGTCTACGCCTACCGTGAGCCTGTGACAAGGACGTTGTACGTTGCGGTCCGATCATCTCGATTCGAGCTGGAAGCACAGCTGGCTGACTGATCGTCGCCCTGCTCGCCTGATCGTCCTGATGATGAGCTTCTGAACTGAAGAGGTTGTGGCCACCAGCATGCTTGCGGTCATGCGGGTTCGGCGCCTCTGGCGGACGGCGGCCGGTCGACAGCGAGGAGTGCCGTGAGGAGCTCATTTTTTCAGGAGGTGACGGATGGGCTGATCTGAAGATAATGCTGCATGGATTTTTGCTGCTGAAATGTCCATCCATCCCAGAGGCTTCACAGCTGGTTGAGGGGAACGTGAGGAGGACACGCCAATGTTGTTACTGTGCACGCAGGTAGGACTGCGTGGCCACATATATTCGTTTTATGTATTGTCTTTTCTATGTTGGTTCGAATAGAATAGTCGTACCGTGTACGTGTATGTATACAAATAGGAGCAACAACTAACAATATTGTTGCAAGCAACCCTTTTTAGGAATATTGAAAAAAACAAAATTGTACACTTGCGTGCTTGTAAATACAAATCCGGCCATTACCTCCGTCCTGTATGACTTCCGGATGATGGATAGGCCATCCATCTTCCAGCCCATTAGGTCCACGAGCCTCCCACCCCCGCCGCCTCCTCCGCTACCCCGGCCGGCGGTGCCATCGCCGCCGTCCGCGCCGCCCTCCGTCCACCCACTGCCGGCGCATCCCCGCCCTCCTCTAACTTGACCCGGCATCACGCCCTCGTCCGGGACCTGGCTCGGTCGACGGCAACCACCTCCTCGGCCAGCAGCGGAGCGCCGCTTCGCCGTCCGCCCACCGCCGGTCGATTCCTTCCCCCACACCTTCTCTTCTAACGCTGGTGAGTAATGAAGCTCCCGTGCCTCGGTAATCTAAACTCTAAAAACCGCCGCCTTAGACGGCCGGCGCGTGCGAGCAGGGGCGCGAGACAGCGGCGGCGCGCACGAGCGAGAGGGGGGAGAAGAGAGAGGAGGAAGGAGATCGTGCAGCCTACATAGACCGCACGAATCTCAAACATCGGATGCACAGGATTGGCGCCGCTGTCTATACTGCATCTCGCCTGGCCCATCTTGATGGTGAACACGATAACAAACAGTCCAGTCCCAAAACGCTAACAGGCCGTATGTTAGCATTCGGCCCGGTTCGATATTGCAACTGTACAGTTTCTTCCTCCTACCAAAGCAGAAGTGTTTTAATTGTTTATTTAAATCGTAGGATGTCTCCGAAGAGATAGCACAAATGTTTTTTCAGATGATGCAATGAAAGCAGGAAGAATTCACAGTTCGTGTACCGAATCTCTTCCGTTTCAAAAGTTGTTTCGTCGGATCTAAACACACTACACAGTCACACGCCATGTCCAGCTTGCGTTTGTTCCTCACTACACAACCCGGCAACCGCATCTTCTAGAGACAGAAAGAAATCAAGCCCGATTATTACAGTAGTGCCGTCACGCGGCGAGACAGAAGGTTCTCCAGCTAGCTAGTAGTAGCAGTTCGTCCTCCCTACATACGACACGACCGACTGATTGGAGGTTGGAGCTTGCAGCTCATCACGACCTGCCGATGGGGATGACGCACTCGGGCGGTGATCCGTGCGGGAACCGCCTGCGGTCGTCGCAGTAGTCGTAGACCATGTAGTTCATGCGCACCCAGCTGAGCGTCATCCAGCTCCACCAGTCCATCTTCTGCTCCATCCACGCCGCCTGCCTCCTCCTCCGCCGCCCGCCGCCCGCCGCCGCGGGGCACCGCGCGCGCCCTTCCCCTTCGTCCCAGACGCAGGCGCTGGAGGAGACGTTGTAGCGGCGGTAGGCGGCGACGAAGGGCGCGCTGGCCCAGTCCGTCTTGACGCGGCCGCCCTGCGTGGCCCAGTCCTCGGCGTCCCAGATGCTGGCGAAGACGTGCACAGGCTTGCGCGCCGGGAACGGCACCCCGCGCGCGGCGTTGTTCCGGAACACCCGGATGGGGGTGCCGTCGATGTAGAGGATGATGTTGTGCGGGTTCCAGAGGATGGAGTAGGTGTGGAAGTCGGTGGTTGGGTCGAACCACAGCACGAACTGCTGCTCCCGCTCGCCCTTGCCGTCGCTGAAGATGTTGGTGTGCAGGAGGTAGGGCTCGCCGCTCGCGTTGCCCAGGAACTCGAAGTCCACCTCGTCGTGACGCGCGCCGCCGGTGCAGATCTGCAATGCAATGCGACGACGTGCATTATCTGTCACTGTCAGGTGGTTGCTGCTTGACAAACTCAGAAACGATGGACGCAAAGATACGCATTACTTGCATAAAAATATTGGCACAGAAAGTATCTGCTGATTAGGAACAGAATTGTCAACATCAGTTCTCAATCGTGGGATCCACGACTCTGTCTGAGTTTTTTGCCTCTCTCTTTCTTTTACTGTCAGGCAATTACTAGTAACTTCTACAGTTCTACTACTGTGAAATGGTCTCATTTTCACCCACACAGTGAAACAGGAGGAGAAATGTAGTAGTATGTACGTAGTACACGCGATAACTGTAGCAGATCTGTCTAGCTACCTCGCACTGTTCATCACGAATGCCAATTGAATCCGTCAATTACTACCAGCATTTACTCATCAGCTCGTACAGAATTCACCGCGGCGAACCCCATCTACTCGCCGGAGCCACGACGCCGATCTTGTTCAGTGGAGGATGAGAGCAAAGCGGCTATTTTTCACCTGCTTGGCTGCTTGCCTGACCAAGCTGCAATCTTTTTCTTTTTCACCCCACAGCAAAATCTTAGCGAAGCGCAACGATGCAACCGAGTAATTTTTGACCAAGCCACAGATCAATACAGTAACAATCGAGGAGAGGATAGGGTGCTCACGTAGAAGGAGGTGATGGTCCCCGCGGACTCGCCGGGGACGAGCTTGATCTCGAGGTCGAAGCGGCCGAAGAGGTAGCGCTCCTTGGACTGCAGCCGCGCGCCCGTGCGCTCGTCCAGCGACAGCTCCACCTGCCGCCCGCCGTCGCGGAACCGCGCATTGCCCTCCCCCCACACCACGTCGAAGTCCCGCCGGAAGTCGTGGCTGCCCACCGCCGCCGCCACGGCCAGGGCGAGGACGAGGAGGCCCAGCCGCAACAGACCGGAGGCGCGCATGCCTGACCTGAGCGGCTGAGCACCGCCCACCAGGACGGAATTCGCAGGGAGATCGGCTTGGGGCAATGCGACGGGTGTGTAGCTAGACTGCGGCGAGATGAGGACGGGATCGAACAGGTGGTGGAAGGAAGGAAGGAGACAACGCAGGCGAGAGGTGGTGTGTGTCTAGCGGAGAAGAGATGGTGGCGTGTGTCACTGCGTCACGCGAGATAAAGAGGCCGGGGCGCCCAGTTTGAGGGCACGTAGCCGGGCGCTTTCGCCAAATGCCAGGGGGAGCCGGCACGCGCGCTCTTTTCTGCGGCGAGGCTTTCCTGTGGCCCAACCGCCCAACGGCGCGGACTGCAGCGAGCAGGACGGGGCACAGGGAGTCGCCGGCGCAGCGGATGGGGCCGCGCCAGGTGGGGTCGTCGTCCCCTGCAGCACGACGTGGCAGCGTGAATCGGCTTGACCGCACTGTGCTGGGACCGTACCTGAGGCAGCAGTGAGGCGAGACGATGATGCTCCGTCCATGAGTGCATGGCACGACGACGACGCAGGCGGAGGCCGGCTCCGACCGTCCTGGCGTTGGTTCCAGGCTTTGAATGTGCGGGCAATGGGGCATGGCGATGGCGTCGCGAGCAACGGTGTGGGAGCGGCCGAGCGGGGAGGTGTACGTGGTACGGTGGATGTGGGATGGGCGGCGGGAGGTGCCCGGCGACTATGGCTCCGCCGTACCGCAGTAAAGATGGAGGGATCCGTGGTGTGGTGAGCGCCGACTCTTTACTCGCGCGTTCCGTGCCTCACTCACATGGGGTGCCAAGCGGTCCCTTCGGTTCTAGTCTCTGCACCGCCCGCGCCACCGCTACTTCTGCACCCCGCTACTTTTCGTTCCAAGCTGAAACTCAATCATCATTCAACCGTGTCGCGTGTATATATAGTTGGAGATATAACAAGGTCAAGAAAGTTTATCAAAAAAAAAAGAAGGTCAAGAAAGTTTTCAAAAAAAAAGAAGAAGAAGGTCAAGAAAGCAGCAAAGATTAAGGCGTGGCGAAGCTGGTAACATGGTCAGTGAAGCAAGATTCAGATTCAATGATGCAAATTTCAGTCTGCAGCTCTCGTTACAGCGGCGCCCTTGCTGTTTACCTTTGCAGTATGGTTGCCTCTGCTAGTGCCATCCTAGAGCTCAACCACAGTTTATTTCTTATTTTATGTATTTATTTATTTATCCAGACTCTATAACAAATCAAATCATGTCTATCAGGTTGTAGTTTTATACATTTCTACACGCTTCTAAATATCTATTATATTAATAAGGGAGTGTTAAAATAAGCTACCACGTTCGCCGAGATGATTTAGAAATTTCCACGTTAATCTAAAAAAGAGAAGTATTTGCACCATTAGATTTTGTGAAGATCTAACGGTCTAAGACTAATTCAAGGAATTCATGTCGAATACGACTACTAAATATATCTATATAGAAAAATAAAAGCTAAAAGTTTTAATAGAGATTGGAGCCAATCACTGGTACATATCATCCATATTCAGATATTAGTTACCATATTGACATTGAATTAATTTGGCAAGCACGTTCAATTGAATTAAGTTGGCAAACACGTTCACGTGTACTCAAAAGCTTGCCCTGCACAATCTCCCATAGTAACACATGTCCATGCACAATTTATTATGCACCATCATTACTATAAGTTACAGTATATCCACGGCTGCAAGATGTTTATTCTTTTCACCTCAACCAATCAAATAGAGTTATCATTTGGTCCCATGACAATAATAAATGGTGCAAAATTTTCTTTTATTTCACCAATTAACATGAGAATTTCTGGCACATTAGAATGAACGTGGTGATATTTTTAATTTGCAAGTATTAATTTTCACACACACTGCTTCTTCCGGAGCCCTTTTGCTTTGTAGGTGGTTATAGCAATGCTCTCTACCATGTTGAGAGCGTTCATTCTCGAGGATTAGAAATTGTCATGTTGTTTTGTTGGAAAAAGAAAGATATACGGTTTTTATTTATTATAGGCCCACGTTAAAATACTGTATTAAACTATTAATCACATCAACAGTTCAACACTAGAGACTTCATAAGCTATGCAGTCAAATGTTTGAATTAAAAAAATGAAAGGAAACTGAGCGATCAATGTTGTTACATAGATTTGTGTGTAGGCTAATTTATTAGAAAATCAACATCCAACATTTTCTTGACAAAAATCCATCACGTATTAATCATTTTAATACTTAAGTGTGATACAAAGTCATGATATTCGCTTATAGAACATATAAATTACCATGTTAGTCCTTTAAAAATAAATAGAGAAATCTTCACGATTGATCCCAGTGGGACCATATCATAACGGCTCGGATTATTTGATATTGAGTAAAGTACAAGAGTATAACTCTAATTTAAAATAAATCTTAGCCTCATATCAAATACAAATATAATCTTTAGCAGAAGAAAAATGTTAGAGGTGAGGGCTTAATACAATGCCAAGGAAACGGGAGAGCAAAAGACCGATGTTTGAAGACGACGTGGCAAGGACGTGGAATGACTAGATGAGGAGCAGTGTGAGACCTCGATTAATAAGGAACGACGACCCAAAATCTACACAATGGTAGGCATGATGCATAGCCGCACGTGGCATACATGCTTGCTAGAAAAGGGTAAAATAAATAGATTGGGCATGATATTAGCACGATGTCAAGCCAGTGGTGCTCCAACGTTGGAAAGATAGTGCAACTGAAAGCACCCATTTGTCAAGTGCAGATGATTGACCAGGATGTCTCACCTTTTGTAAGCCACAGGTGTCTTTGGAACACAAAACCAAGACAATAAGAATACTTCACGTGTTTGAACGATGCTCCTAGGAGAAGCAATCGGTGTGAAAAATAAAACTCACCGGTGGTTGCATTGCAGCATTGTATCGCCGGAGTTGCAAACATAGTGTTCAAGAATAAAATGCCTACAACTATTATTACCTCAAGAATGCAATGTATAAGCGCCCCGTAGAATCCAATAGGGTATGAAAAGTGAAAGGAATTGATGATTTCCACTATGCCATGGATTGTCGTTCTGACGGCGGTACGAAGGAAGATCTGTTGAGCAGGTGTGGGAAATGGAAAGGTATATGTGAAGCACGTGATGGAAGGTAGAAAGGCTGCACATCTTTGGATGGACACACTAGGTAGTTGTGATGGCGGTGAGATTGAAAGAGATTAGAAGATAGAGAAATATAAACAAATCAATTTTTCTAGAAGGAAGAAGATGACCAACTACAAAGATATTGGAGTGGGTCTTGAGGGTATATCCCCTATTATTTTCCAAATAATTTATAATTAGGAGATTTTTATAAAAGTATCTGAATATTAAATGGATTAAAAATATATGAAATTAACCATAATTTTATATACATGATTGGTCCAGGAAAACAATAGAATTAAGGAAAGTTAGAGGTTTATTTTGGGCCTAAAATAAATCAGACTTTTTATTGGAGAAACCTAAGAAAATGTGGGAGCATATATGCAATAGGGGTATGGTAGGTTTATATCGGAGAATACAGAAAAGAAAAAAGATTTGGATGTGATGAAAAATAAAGAGGATACATTCACTGCTCATTAAGATTTCAATGGAATCTTAAATTAAATTATGAATATTACTTCTGGTGGTACCCACTCAATCAATCGCTTAGATATTCTTTAGAAACTAAAAGGATAATTTATCACGTGGAAAATGTACATTGTTGGTCAACAAATAATCAAATATAATCCTACTAAATATGTAAAATCATTAAATATATTACGCAATAGCTTTTTCTTTTCTTTTATATATTTATGTTCTGAAAAGCTATGGCATAGAATACGACGATGAAAATCCATAGATGATATTTTGATATGTGCCATTAGAACAAAAGAAATACATGATATGACTTAATAAACTATTTGCAACACTTCATTTTAAAGTAAAATGCATATAATAACATAAAAAATCTAGCCACCCGCGCTATTTGCGCGGGCCACCTTGCTAGTTCTTACGAGATTCCAAAGGGTTCCTTCATCATCGCGGAATCTTTCTTACAATTGAAATGAGCATCCTTCGAGCAAGGAATTTTAATGGGTCACTTGAATGAAAGGGGAAAGGAAATCAGTTCTTGTTTAGGTTCGGTGCTGAAATAAGCAGGTGGGCATGGGGTGGAGCTGGACTACTGTCCTCATTTGGGCCGGCGATAAGGTCCGTTTGTTAAGAGGCTGGACCTCGTCTGTGTTCATCATTTGGGCCGGTTAAGATCGTTGGGCTCCGGTGGGCTCAGTTGGGCAATTAGATACGGTCCTCGCTAGTCAACTCATACTTATCTGTATACTATTCACCCCCCTAAAAAAATACGTATAGTATTCATGCAGCTGTGTACTAGTACCTCCGTATTTCAGCTTCATTGTTAATTACCCTACGTTTCCTACCGCCAGCGTGAAATAAATAAAAATGGAGGTAGCAATTTGAAAATTAGATGATCGCCAGCTCCTAGAACGTTGTGCTTTGATCCAAGTTCACCAGAACTTTGTTTACGAGGTCACAGAATTTTTACCACATCATAGACTTACGTAACCGGCGAGAAACTTACCTGGTATGTATTGAAAGGGAAGAATCAACACCAACAATACTCGAAATTTACCGGATATGTATTGATAAATAAGCGATAAATTACAACCACAACAACAAAGGAAAAAACAAACCGGAGGAGAACACCACACTACTCGAACAGAGGGACATGTGACGTGAGGTCCGAGTCCGCTCCACTCGTGTGGTTTTCCGTGGGGGGAAGGCGGCCGGTAACGTGCGGCCTCTGAGGAAAACGCGTTACGCGTCCATGGTTAGCAGGGGAGACCGAGGGCGGATGACGCCAGTGTCGCTTGTTTTTTCCATCGTCAGCTCATTAGTAGTAGAATATATGGCCGCAGGAACAGGAATCCATCACAGATGTCGGTCGTCCGCTGTCGCAATACTATACTACTACTAGTCTCGATCTCGACAACTGCATGTATGCAACGCATGGATGTCTGCTTCCTTTCCTCCTCGGTTAAAATAATCAAACCCGGATAAGCTCCCTTTCCTCCCGGGCCCTCCCATCCCATCATCCCATGCATGTGTCCAACTTTACAGGGTGTCCCTGTCCCTTTCCTGCTTTCCATCAATCCATGTCCATGGCAATGGCATGGGTGGCACTGCCAGCCAGCCTTGCCTTGCCTTGCCTTGCCTTGCCTGCTTAGATTAGATCAGCGCGGCCCGCACACAGAAACACGCATGCAAGATGATCGAGGGCGCTGACAGAAGATTATGCTGAAGAAACTTCATAAGTGTACATCTGGTGTTACAGAAACAAATCAAAGAATGCGATATGCGCGGCTACATTTACATCGCATTACATCGCCCCCATCATGCAAAAACGTTCCTTATTCTTCTTCGCCATCTTCTTGTCGATCTCTGGTTTCGGATGGTTTGGAACGACGAGGAATCGTACGTGCACGGCAGCTGCTGGTCGATCCATGGCCGGACGACGGGATCGATCCAGCAGCAGCAGCAGCTCACCGGAGGTGGCACTCGGCGGGGACGCCCTGCGGGAAGCGCTTGGCGTCGGTGCAGTAGTTGTAGATCATGAACTTCCTCTGCACCCAGCGCATGCGGCGGTAGCTCATGTCGCTCAGCTGCTGGCTCCACCAGCTGCGCCCGCCGCGCCGCCCGCCCACGGCGGCCGTCTCAATGGTGCCCACGGGGCACTGCTGCCGGCCGCCGGACCACACGCAGGCGTCGGCGCTGAAGCCCCGGAAGGAGGCCACGAACGGCGCGTGGGACCAGTCCGCCTTCACGCGCCCGCCCTGCGTCGCCCAGTCGTCGGCGTTCCACAGGCTCGCGTACAGCCGCATCGGCTGGCTCTTGGGGAACGCCACGCCACGCGCCTCGTGGTTCTTGAAGTCACGGATCGGGGTGCCGTCCACCGCGAAGCTGCAAACAGGAGGAGGGCAAACTTGGCTGTCAGCGTGAGACTCACATGATGTGCTGTGGTCTGTGGAAAGAAGAAGATTGAAGGGAGTGAGACTCACATGATGTGCTGCGGGTTCCAGACGATGGAGTAGGTGTGGTAGGCCGTGGTGGGGTCGAACCAGAGGCGGAACTGCTGCTCGCGCTGGCCCTGCCCCTGCGTGAACACGTTGGTGTGCAGCGTGTAGGGCTCCCCCGTCACGTTGCCCAGGAACTCGAAGTCGATCTCGTCGTGGGTGCTCCCCTGCGACGACAGGTAGAAGGTGGTGACGGTGCCGGCGGAGTTGCCCGGCACCAGCTTGATCTGCATGTCGATCTTGCCGAACAGGTACTCGCTCTTGGACTGGAACCCGGAGCCGGAGGTGCGGTCCAGCGTGAGGTCGAGCCCACGGCCGCCGTCCACCACCTTGCCGCGCCCGCCGCCCCAGGTCATCTCGGTGTCCTGGTAGAAGTTGCCGGCCCGCGCCACCGCCGCCAGGCAGGCCACCGCCGCGATGGCGAGCGCAATCGACCTCATCTTCTTCTCGATCAGCTGGTTTGCGAGGGGTTGGGAGCTCGGTCAAGGAGGTGATGACTGATCGAGTGGATTGGTGAGATTGGAATGGCGACGGCAGCTGGGGCGGGGTGTTATTTATAACGGGGGTTGCACTTGCAGGAGGCCGTGGCGGCCAGGCAGGCAGCCGCGGGGGGGCGGACACGGGCAGCAGGTGGAAACCAACGGGCGAGTGCCTCGGCTGGCTGGCTGGCGCGTATGGCGGAGTGAATGCGGCGCGGGGCGGGTAGATTTGGGACACGGCAGCCACGGCTAGCCGCGCACTGGATCCAGTGGAGGCTCCCGCCGGTGGGGGCCGCGGGGCGCCTTTACGCGGCCACGCAAGCGGCGAGCCCCATCCATCCATCCACCCACCCGGCCACCCGCGGCGGCTTCCGGGCAAGTGGTGTGCCTGCCCGCCGGGCGCGGGATGGGAAAGCAGCAGCTTTCGCGGGTGCTTTCCTTGGCCTCGCCCGCGCGCAGCTGCTTTACAGTGAGGCGCCGGCTGGTGGTGGGCAGGCAGCCTGCCTGCCCGCCTGCTTGCTCCGCTCGTGCTGCCAGCGCCAGCTCGCGGCGTGATCCCTGATCCGGCAGCGCCGCAGAGCCGTGGCGGCATGTGGCATGGGCGTGCGTGCAGGTCTGGGATTCGGGGAAGGTTCGTCCCGCCTGCCGGCCTCGCCGCGTGCGAGTGTCCGGCCGCTTGCCCCCCGGGAGAAGGAACGCGAACGCGGCGGCCGGCGGCCACGGCTGGCATTGGCATGGCCAGGCGCCCAGGCCCCTTGGCGTTGCCGGCCTTCCCGTCCAGGGCATTGGAGTACACGTACGAAGGACTGGTACTTGCAAGCTGCAGGTGTGCCTACTGTCCACGGTAAAGGTGCTAAACTGCTAAAGGCGCTGCTAGTGCTACTGCTTGCTGCCGGTGAGGTTATCTGACTCGCTGTAGCCGGCGACACGAGTCCATGTCCATGCCATGCTACAATGATACGTACAGGCTGGATTTGAAGGGCGCGTTCTGGTTCTCCCCCTCCGACATGCTGCCGTTAGCTAGGTGCGGGCCTACAGGTATGCCGATGCCGGCGCGTCTCTACGAGCGAACACGACCGCTCGTGGACTTGTCGGTTCGTTCGGGGGACTTTCAAATTTGAATCCGTTTCTTTTTAAAATTTGAATCCGTTTCTTCGAAGTTTGAAACGGAACGATGCCGCGGCTTGCTTACAGCGTGCGCTCTCGTACAATCCCTACTACTGCATACATGCTGCGTGCTGCCACGTCCACCGTCGATGACAAGATTTGAAACCAGCAGCAGTACTCCGTCCGCGGTGGCATCGCCACGGGGACACGTCGGCGCCGAGGAGCAACGGGACACGGCCGGCCTGCCTCGCGGGATCCAGCTGTCCTAAGCTCCCGCTCATCACCTTCAATTCCTATGGCCCCAGTCACCCGCGCGTCATGCACTGCTGCCCCTTCAATCCGGTACCAGTACTGCCACTGCAGCATGAAGGCCCGCCCATGCCCATGCCGCTCCGACGCCGAGCAGCGGAGGGAAGGCACAGGAGGACAGGGGGATCGTATGTTTAGCTGTCGCCCGTCGGCCTCGTCCAGGAGCAGCGCGCTGGTGCCAGCCCGAGCCCGGCCAGACCGCCGCCCGGGCCACCAGGGAAACCCCCGGCCGGGAGTCCGGGACCGCGAGCTGCCCTGCCCTGCCCTGCCCCTGCCCATACGGCGCGAGGATAAGGAGGAGGAGGAGCAGAACGGGAGGCCGGGAGGGGGCCGTGCGCGGCGTGACCCCGGCGGGAGCGGCCTCGTCCGCGGCGCGCGCGCCGCGTGCTGCGTTTGCCAGCCGCAGCCGCTCCCGTGCTCCGGCCGGCGCTCCGATGCGCGCGTGCATTCATTCGCTCGCGCCTCGCGGGTTCCTGCAATGCTATTTGCCGCCGCTTCACGAAGGCTAGCCTAGCGTAGCCCCCTCGTACTGGTACAGGTTGGATTTCTCGGGCTCCCATGCGCGGCCTCGCACGGGTAGAGTACGTGCTCTTTCGCCCGGCCACTGCGAAGCTGCTGCTCGCCTCACGCACCATGGCACCGTGTCGGAGGCGAACTGATCCGAGTAGGTCATTGCCGTGCCATCAGCGCGCCAGGCCGCCAGCTCGGCACTATCCGTGCGTGGGAGCCAGCATGCTGCCCAAGCGCCCCGGGCCTGCCTCTGCCAAAATTTCTCGGCTGGGTCGATGATGTTGCACGTGGTCATGTATGCCGCATGAGCATTGTCCAGTCGCAGAATACTGTTAAGTGGCGGCGTAGGTAAGGTAATGCTTGCCGAGACACAAAAGGACACAGCTAAAGCTGCGTGCTCCGGGGGTATGAATGGACACACGGCATCAGACCACATCTGCTTAAATGTTTTTTTTATTTATTTCTGAAGCTTTACACAGCTCGTTTTTCTTTTTTGACAATCGCTATTCTCGGCAACGCATGGGCGCATGGCAGTGCAGTGCCACAGAAGCAAAGAGACGACCCTACACGTCAATGCGAGTGGATGGGCACTGACGCTCCCGAGCACGAGAGTTCCGGGAAAGTATTTATATTTATTTATGTGCTTCTTTTTCTTTCTCGAGGAACCAAGGCAGGCAAATATACCCACCTTCCAGAACTTGCATTAAATCCTTTCAAAAGTGTGTGTGTTTTTTTTTCTTAAACGCGATGGCAAGGGTTTGCATACAAGATATGTGAAGAGAAGATAATAAGATAGAGAGAGCAAAGTAAAAGATGCGCCAGTGGAATTACGGGCCGGGTCCTGGGCTTTTTCCCGCGTGTGGGCTACATTGTCTTCGTTCTAGAAGCAGAGACTGAGCGCGCACGGCCCTCCTTTATTTAGCCCATAAAAGTTTTCCTTGTATCAGACCAACCGTTCACGAACTCTCGTCCCAGGCTCTTGGGCCACTTTCGTCCACGGTCCCTCCTCCCCTCTTCTTCTATCTGCCCTGAAATGCGCGAAAGGCCTGTAGCCTACTGGTGGTTATAAGAGTGTTAGTAGCACATGTGGTTCTGGGTTCAATTTTCCTTGAAAGTGAATTTTCTAGAATTTAATGCGTTTGTGGTTTCAGTGGTAGGCGACGTTCCCGTCAACAGTAAGATGTCTATGGTGACTTTGTCAATCTTAAGGATTTGCCGGTTCAGTCTCTCGGAGATACTCATATGGGTAGAGTTACATGCGTGTATTTATAGGGATGGATGTATGTGCGTGTTGTGAGTGTGTGCGTATGTACTATGTTTCTAAAAAAATATCTACCCTGAAATGCTGTCGGGTCCCGCAGCGCCACTGACACTTGGTGAGCACTGCGCACGCTTGGCCAGCCGTGACGAAACTATCCCATCCGGTTCCGTTCATCCAAGCCGGTCGATCAACTCTCCGGCGGCCTGAGGTGCTGCCGCCACGGCGTGGTCTGATTTCTGCAAGTCGCCATGGATCGAACCGATCGACCGTGACGTGCGCCCCCAGCTGCCGACGAGCACAACGATGGATGCTCCCAGCTCCCGGCCCCCCGGCCCGTCGATCACCGCCCGGCCGTGAACGAATGGCTGGGAGCTACCCAATGATGCGTCCTGCATCCTGCGTCCTGTCGCTGCTTGCCGATCGATGGGTGCGCAGATCTGATCTAGTGGCGTAGACCAGCCGGGCCACCACAGGCAATCGATTCTTGTACCGGTGCCATCATATCTGCGAGCTGGAAGCACAGGGAAGGAACCACGACGCCCCATGACGTGTGTGGTTCAGTGGTTGGCATAGGAGATACCAAGATACTTCTGATACTGCTCCCCGCATCGGCTCTGGTCTTGTTTAAATGCACCGTGTAAATTTTTTAAAAGAGAATATTTTCACATTTAAAGTATTAAACATAGACTAATCACAAAACTGTGCAATTTAACGAGTTCTGTAAATCACAAGACGAATCTAACGAGCCTAATTAATTCATCATTAGCATATGTTTACTATAGTTAGCAATTTAGTGTCTAATCACGGTCTAATTAGGTTAATTAGATTCGTCTCGCAATTTACAAGCAAACTGTGCAATTAGTTTTTTATTTCATCTAAATTTAATTCTCCATACAGGTGTCACAACATTTTTTTAAATTTTGAATTTTGCATCTAAATAAGTCCTCTGATGAGATCATCCCGGGCAGAAAACAAAACTCCGGCAGAGATAGTGGGAAAAAAAAACGGCAGGGCACTGAAAATGCTTGCGGCGACATGACTTGCGTTGTAGAGGTGGCGATCAAGCTCCCAAACGCTGGGTAAATGACGGGGGTTAGCACCGGAGCAGGGTCCCAAACACTTTCAAGCTTGAAGTAGTTTTTTTAATAAAGAAACATGAATATTCCAGTCTCTATATTGAAACGATATACCCAGCCATTATTACAAGTTACAGTTCACAAGTAAATGGGAAACACATTACAAGCATAGCTTATTACTAAACTGCCACCCATTCCTTACGAAGATTTCCATTGCAGTTGACTCCATAGTCCGGCAAGCAGTTGATATATTATCTTTGTCCTTCTCCTTTTGCAGTGGCATCCACGTTCTGACTAGGTATGTCGCCGTGAAAAGGATCTATAAACAAGTTTGTTTTTGAGACTTATGGAAAATAATATCATTTCTGCTCAGCCAAATAGCCCAACAAAGAGCACATAAACCTGCATAAACCAATTTTTTGTGTTCCCACTGCATCCCATTCAACCTGTACCCGAACATGTGAACAATGTTACTAGGTCTTTGTAGGCCAAAAGTGATGTGAATTATACGCCAAAGTAACCTAGCTACATGACAATCAAAGAACAGATGTGCGATTGTTTCATTACTGGAATAAAAACAACATTGCTGAGATCACTGCCAATTTCGTTTAGCTAAGTTATTTTTAGTTAAAATAACACCACGGCGCAGCAGCCAAATGAAAATCTTTACTTTGAGGGAAATTTTTAATTTCCACAACGGTCTATTAATTAGTAAGATACTGTCATCCATGAGTGCTAGATACATGGAGTGCACAGAGAACAAGCCATTTTGTTGTAAGGTCCAAATACCAATGTCATGCCCTTGCACGAGTTCCACATCGGCAACTTTGGATACTACCTGCAGCCAAATCTCTTAAGTTATTCCCCTGTAAGTTCCTCCTAAAAGAGACATTCAGTGGGGTTGTACTTAGTACTTTATGAACAATATCATACTTGTGGTAGGCCAAGTTGTACAAGTTTGGGTATTGGAGCTTTAATCTGGTATTCCCCAACCATTTATCCTCCCAGAACCTTGTCTGTTCACTATTTTAAATTTTGAATGACATCCATTGCATGAAGTGTCTTTCACCTTCATTAGGCCTGCCCAGAATTGGGAGTCCCCAAGTCTTCTCGTGACCTGTGTGAGAGATTTGGAGCCAAAGTATTTGTTACGAAGGAGTTGCTGCCAGATGCCATCATCATTAGTAAGCTTAAAAAGCTATTTGCTTAAGAGGCATTTGTTTTGGATCTCCAAATTCATAATACCTAGGCCGCCTTGGTCCCTAGGCCTACAAAGAATACTCCATTTCAAGAGTCTGTATTTTCTCTTGTGTCCATCCCCTTGCCAAAAGAGCCTTGACTAAAAAAATTAAGTTTCTTAAGGACTTCTTTTGGAATCTCAAAGAAGGAAAGCATATATACAAATAGATTACTCAGCACTGAGTTAATTAGGGTAAGCCTGCCTCCATAAGAGAGCAATATGCTTTTCCACGTGCTCAGCCGCCGCTCAGACCTATCCTCTGTTACTTTCCAATCTTTGTTACTGATTCGCTTATGATGAAGCGGTATACCTAAATAAGTGAAGGGAGTTTCAGCCACTTGGCATCCGAAAATACCCATATAGCTATCATGCACCTGTTTTGCATCGCCAAAACAATACAATTCACTTTTATGGTAATTGATTTTGAGACCGGACAGTTGCTCAAAAGTTGTAAGGATAAGCTTCATATTCTTAGCCTCCACAATACTATCATCCATAAAAATAATCGTATCGTCTGCATACTGCAGGACTGATAGACCGTCATCAATTAGATGGGGGATGAGGCCGGAGATTTGTCCATCTTCCCTCTCCCTTGCAATCAAAATTGCCAACATGTCCACAACTAAATTGAACAACAAAGGCGATAATGGATCACCCTATCTCAGACCCTTCTTAGTTTGGAATTTTTTTCCAATATCATCATTTACTTTTACCCCCACACTCCTTTTTGATACTAATGATTGTATCCATGAGCACCATTTTTTTGAAATCCTTTCATTCTACGCATTTGTTGCAAGAAGCTCCACTTGACATTATCATATCATTAGCCTTGGATCTATGAAGTTCATGCAACGTTTCATGTAGAACTACTACTCCTTCCAGAATGTGTCTTCATGGCATGAAAGCAGACTGCGTTGGGTGGATCACATTGTCAGCCACTTGGATCAGTCTGTTTACCGCCATTTTTGTGAAAATCTTGAAGCTCACATTGAGGAGACATATGGGTTGTTGGGGAGCGCTACTTTCGGATCGCGCCGAAGGACGCGCGGCCGATGGGCGCTTCGCCGAAAGATCACGCACCGAAGGTCAAGAAAGGACCACATCAGGAGGTGAAGCCCTGAAGACGCGGCTTCGGTCGTGATCGAAGGGCTACATGATCGAAGCCCACCGAAGGGGAAGCGAAGACGAAGCCCGAAGGGCAACCAAGCCGGCTTCAGCCAGGAGCACCGAGTGTGCTGAGCTGTAAAGTATGTATAAAGGAGAATTTACCAAATACCCCTAGCATATTTTGGGAATATAGCCGTTAGGGTGCAAAACAGGTATAATTGTGCTTAGGGTTAGGTATAACCGCCCCCATAAATACCCATGTAATTGCTGATGGGACGGATCCCTATTCAATACAAGTTTCTTTATTGGAGCATCAATTGTGTCTTTAGTTGTTTATTGTCGTTTTAGTCATTTCCACGGGCTGTTGTGGTGCTTCTTACTTCCGAAGGGTACCCTCCACCAATAGTCTGGCGCCCACCGTGGTTCGTTCCAACACACCATGGCACAGAAGAGGAAGATTAGCGGGACTTCGACTCCGTCATCCGAAGAAGCCAAAGCCGTCATCACCGAGATAGGGCCACAACAAACGGTTGACGAAGCCACCGAAGTCGAAGAGATCATGAATGGCACCTTCGAGGTCCAACTCGAAGGGTGCAGAGTTTGAGCCGAAGACATAGCAGCCTACCGAAGGAGTGAAGCCAGATTGGCCGAGGTTGCGGCCAACGCGCGACAAGCAGCAAGAGCAACACAGCCATCCACCTTGCATATGATGACCAAAGGAAGGGGCAAGGAGACCAAGACAGCAAGCAACAAAGCCGCAGAACAGTACAGGCGACTCAGAGAAGACGAGCTTCGGCTAGAACTTATCTACAAGCAAATACAAGAGAAGAAGCGAGCACTGGAGTACGCGTGCTCTCCCTAGAACGAAGGCCCAGAAAGAACCGAGAGCCAAGAGCAAGCCCACCAGCCGAGGGGTACCAACATCAGGTTACCACCGAGGCCCAGTCCCATACATGTTGTGGACGAACCAGAAGACTCAGAGGAGGAGTAATACAGAAGCCGAAGAGCTGAGCGCCGAAGGACTCATCACCACGATGGTCCTCGCACCCCGCTCTCAGAGGATTTGGAGAAGGAGTTGTGGCCACTGCGTTTCAACACAGTAATTCTACCCCAATACGACGGGGAGGCAGACCCCGGAGAGTTCCTACTCGAATATGAAGCAGCCGTGGAATCAAATGGCGGCCCGGCCATCAAGGCAAAGGATTTCATTCTAGCATTAAAGGGTTTCGCACAAAACTGGTATGCGAGTCTCCCGAAGGGTTACATCCACTCTTGGAGCCAGCTGAGATCGAAGCTGCTGACAAGCTTCTGAGGGCTGCAAACCGAAGAGTTGACCTCGTGCGATTTCCACAATTGCAAGCAAGGCCAAGACGAGCCTCTACAAGACTAAATGCAACGCATCATTAAGCTGTGAGCAAAAGCACCGAATGTGGAAGACTTATCCATAATCGACTCTACAATCGCCGGCCTTCGGGTAGGCGCATGCCAGGAATTCCTCGACCGATGCAAGCCACGCTCTGTAGGAGAACTCTTCGACGTCATGCAAGAATACTGCAAGTCCGACCGAGGCCGAATGAGAAGACTCGATGCACTGAACCAAGGGAAGAAGGCCAAAAAGAGTCAGTGGAACAACCAGCCGAAGCCATGGCACCCAGACCAACCGAAGCAAAACGATCACAAGCAGGTGAACACTGTATCAGAGGGCACCGAGCCCAACGAATCACACCCCCCGTCCAACCCATAACGTTCATCGAAGCAGATCTCAGGCTTCAGTATTATGCACACAATGACCCCCTAGTCATCAGGGCAAACATTGGCAAAAACACGGTACACTTCTTCGGCAATGATGTCGGAAGAATCCTTGTGGACAACGGCAGTTCGGCGGGAAGAGAATCGAAGCAGTGGGCAAGGCAAATATAAACGTAACCTTTGGCCAAGGGCCAACAATGAGAACGGAGGTCATAACCTTCGACATCGTGGACATCCAGTACCCATACAATGCCATCTTCAACAGAAACACTATCATCAAGTTTGTTGCTATCATCCACCAGCCTTACTTGTGCATAAAGATTCCCACGGCCGGAGGGGTCGTAGCAGTTTTTGGCAGCCAAGAGGAAGCCCGAAGGTGTGAAGACAACACTTCTCATTCCTCAAAAAATGTGCATGCCATCGAAGACCAAAAGCAAACTAAGGATGACGGCAGTCAACAGGAGACCGAAGCCCAAGAGGCTACCAAGTCTGCAACCAGCAGAGCACACCAAAAGGGTGCCCTTATGCGAAGATGTCCCAGATCGCACAATAACCGTCGGCGGCCTGGAGCAAGTCGAAGAAGAAAGACTTGTCCATTTCCTTCGGAACAACCAAGATGTATTTGCATGGTCGTTGGCAGACTTGAAGGGGGTAAGCAGAGATGTCATGGACCACGTCCTCAAAGTGGATCCGAAGCACAAACTAGTAAAACAGAGGCTTCGGACAATGTCCGAAGAAAGATAGAAAGAGGCTCAAGCCGAAGTCCAGAAACTCCTAGACACCAGGGTGATACGAGAAGTCCAGTTCTCAGAATGGCTATCAAATGTTGTCATGGTCAAGAAGAAGAATGGCAAGTGGCGAATGTGTATAGATTTCACGAATCTCAATAAAGCATGCCCGAAGGATGACTACCCATTGCCCATAATAGATACATTGGTAGATGTAGCTGCAGGGTGAGAAATGATGAGCATGTTGGATTGCTTCTCTGGCTATCATCAGATCTGGATGAGGAAGTGCGACGAAGACAAAACCAGTTTCACAATACCCTTCGGCAGATTCTGCTACATGAGGATGCCCGAAGGCTTGCGAAATGCAGAAATCACTTTCAATAGGACAGTGAAGGCAGTCCTCGGGTCCCAGTTGGACAGAAACGTCTCAGCATATGTGGACAACGTTGTGGTCCGAAGCCAGAAAAGAGATGACCATGTGGCAGACCTTCGGGAGACTTTCGCAAACCTTCGATAGCACGACCTCAAATTAAACCCAGAGAAGTGTGTCTTCGGGGTGACGAAGGGGAAACTCTTGGGGTGCATGATTTTTGAGAGAGGAATCGAAGCTAACTTGGAGAAAATTGAAGCCATCAGGCGTATGGAAGCTCCACGCAACCAGAAATATATGCAGAAATTGGCAGGCCGCCTGGCTTCGTTAAACAGATTCATCTCGAGGTCCGCTGAATGAAGCCTACCATTTTTCAAGGCACTCAAAGGCTCCAGTAATTTCCAGTGGGGGACAGAGCAACAAAAAGCATTCGAAGAGTTGAAGAGTTACATTGAACACTTGGAAGTCATGTCTAGTCCCACACCGAAGGCAGACCTCTTACTGTACATTGCTTCCTCCAGAGCAGCGGTCAGCGCAGCGCTGGTCGAGGAGTGCAGAACCGAAGGGGTTTTGAAGTAGGTGCCGATATCCTTTGTGTCCGAAGCTCTAAGTTGCGCGAAGTTATTATACTCAGAGATGGAGAAGATGGCATACGCAGTGGTAATGGCAGCCAGAAAGCTTCGGTACTACTTCTAGAGCCACATAATCACCATACCAACATCGTACCCTCTTCGGGATATGTTTGAGAACAGAGAGGCCTTCGGCAGAATAGGAAAATGGGCAGCACAACTTGTAGAACACACAATCAATTTCACCTCCCAAAGTGCAATCAAGTCCCAAGTGTTTGCAGATTTCATAGTAGATTGGACACCTTCATCCCCATCTCAGCAGCAACCAACGATAGAGGTCATTTGGCACATGGCGTGCGACGGGGCATACTGTGAGAAAGGAGCAGGTGCTTCGGCCATCTTGGTCGCCCCTTCGGGCGTAAAGCTGAAATACGCAGTCACACTGGACTTCGGCGGCTACACAAATAACGTGGCAGAATACGAAGGCCTACTCTTGGGGCTTCGGAAGGCGAGAGCATTGGGAGTCCGTGGGCTATCCAATAAGTCCGACTCAGAGCTCATCACGGGGCACGTAGACAAATCATACAAGGCACAACACCCGGAGCTGATGAAATATCTGGCAGCAGTCCGGGGAATGGAGAAATACTTCTTGGGCTTCGGTGTCAGAAATTTTCCGAGGACATTGAACAAAGAGGCAGATGAATTAGCAAATGCAGCCGCTAAGCAAAACCCGCTCCCCCAGATGTATTCTTCGAAACACTGAAGCAAGCATCAATCAACAATGGCGAAGAACCCGTGAAGTTTATTAATGCCATCTCCAGCGAAGACTGGAGAGACACAATCATGGCATACCTCCGGGTACACTTTGTACCGGAGGACGAGAAGGAAGAAAAAAGAATGGCGCTTCGGGCCAGAAACAATACAGTCATTGACGAAGACCTATACCGAAAGGGGGTGTGTGCACCGCTCCTAAAATGTGTGTCCCGGAACAAAGGCAAGCAGCTACTCTCAGAAATACACTCTGGCATGTGCTCGTCTCACATCGGCACATGAGCTCTCGTCGAAAAAGCATTCAGGCATGGTTTCTATTGGCCTTCGGCAGTGACAGATGGTCACGAAACAGTCAAAACATGTCCCAACTGCCATAAATATATACACTCTCTCTTGAAGAGGTTCCCGCCCGAAGAGGTTCACCTCATTCCGCCGATATGGCCTCTCTCTCGATAGGGCATCGATATTGTCGGACCCCTACCGACAGCCCCGGGCAACTACAGATACGCAGCAGTAGCAGTTGAGTACTTCACCAAGTAGGTAGAAGCGAAGGCCCTCCGGGACATTTCAGCCGGAGCCCTCCAAAAATTCTTTTGGCAAAACATTGTGTGTCGCTTCGGGGTCCCGGGGGAAATAACTGTACACAATGGCAAACAAATTGATTCAGCGACCTTTCGGGCATTCTGTGAACAATTGGGAATGAAGCCATGTTTCGCTTCGGTATACCACTCTCAGTCTAACGGGGCGGTTGAAAGAGCCAACACCGTTATCTTCACTGGTATCAAAAAGAATATCACCGATCAGCCGAAGGGCAAGTGGGTCGATGAGCTCCCAAAAGTCATTTGGTCACACAACACAACCGAATTAAGAACCACAAGGTTCTCCCTATTCAAGCTTCTGTATGGAGAAGAGTGCATGACCCCGAAAGAACTCAAGCTCGGCTCACTGCGAACAGCCGAAGACAACATCAAACACGAGGACATGGCGGCAACCGTCGATGTCATCGAAACAGCAAGGCTGCAAGCAGCCGAAAACTTAAACAAGTATCAAGAAGAGACCCGAAGATGGAAGAACAAAAAGATAAAGCCACAAGAAATCAAGGAAGGCGACTTCGTCCTAAGGCGCATACGGAAGGGCAAAATGAAGGGGAAGCTGAACAACAAATGGGAAGGCCCAATCCTGGTAACAGAGATGGCAAGACCCGAGGTCTGCAGGCTTCGGAACCTCGATGGTGTCGACGACCAGTACTCATGGAACAAAGACATGCTCCGGAAGTACTTTGTGTAGGAAGCAATTGTAAGGGCGCCCGGAGGAAAAATAACCAAAGGGGCTCGTAGAAGTCACTTTGTATTTTCCTTTTTCAATTTCTCTTTCGATCGGACTACGATCCAACCATGTACCAAGGACCCGTACTCTTTTCCTCACGGGGGAAGCCTTCGGTCGCCATCATGGTAATCGAAGGTGTGACGTTTTCAATGAGGCGGTCATCCTGTGTAACCCTTGTAAAATATAAACAAGGATCCCCCAAGAGAACGACTCCATAGGGGAAGGAAGAATGCCGAAGCAACTACCCACTTCCGTCGAAGAGGGGTTGTCATCGGCACGCAGCATACGAAATGTTGAGAATAAGTGAGCACGGGTCGCCAAAGCTAGAAATGCTCGTCACCCCTCTACTTCACTTCAAATATAAAATAAAAACGAAGCCCTCTCGGACAGGAACCGAAGGCATTCGTAAATAAAAATGAAGACCTCGGACAGGAACTGAAGTCATTCGTAAATAAAAATGAAGCCCTCTTAAACACGATTCAATGGCATTCACAAGAAAATAAATCGCCATCAACCTGACGCCCTGATCAAGCAAAACGGGAGGTGGCACTTCGCATAGCAGTTCCGCCTAACCAGGTCGTCGCGATGCTGACGAAGAGTATCCGGAACAAAAAATAAACGCAACCCGAAGCCCCGATCGAGCAAAAAGGGGGGGTGACGCTTCGACCTATAAACTTGTTCAATCGGGCCATCGCGTTGCCGACGGAGAACACTCAATGAGCGATTCACTTGGTAACACTATGAAAATCGCAAAAACCTCGGCACCCCACCCAAGTAAGGGGGGTGGCGCTTCGCAGTCGTGTTTTACTTAACCGACGAGCCGAAGCTACAAACGAACAATTTATTTCAATCAAAGCAAAACGCTTTGGTAAAATTACAACTCAAAAGTTTATCCATCAACAATTACAGCACGCCGCAGGTGTGACATAAATCTACGCGAAGGAATTAAGTTCCTTCATCAAAGAACCTTCGGTCAAACTCGTCAATCAAACTCCTCACTGCAACGGTGATAATAGCTTCGGCCATCAGACGAAGCACGACATCAGAAGGGACACATGCACCCGAAGGAAACGACCCGATCATTTCTGAAGTCGATACATGAATCTCGAAGGACAAACATTGTCCTCTATTGTCTCCTCCTTCGGCTCTTTTAGCCCTTCGGGAGGAGTATAAGGAACGGAGTTGTTCCGAATGCGACGGAGTCCGCGATGAAGGGCGCGATCAGCGAGTATCCTATCACGCCTAACGGGGTCGCTTTCAAAATCAGTAAAAAATGCCCTTGCTACAGTGTTGCGGCGTTCATAAAGCACAAGCTTCGCATTCTAAAAGTCATCGAAAGAAACACCCAGATGCAAGGCTTGAAATTTGATCCAATTGTGCCCGCCCACAAAAAAGTCGTCACGATTCATAGTCAAAGGCACGATACCTTCAGTCACCTGCACAGGTTTGACGCAGGGTCCTGCGCAGGGCTGAAGGAGTTAGTCTCAAAATAATATATACAACCCAATCGCAAACTAAGACAAATAGCCCTCCTCACACCTCGTCGGCAGCTGCGTTATCATCAGCATCGGTCATGGCAGCGTCATTGGCAGCAACAGGTTTGGCGGTCGCTCCTTCCCGGGCAGCAGACTCTTCGGCCCTCCCGGATGCAGTGTCCCGGTCGTCGAACGTCAACGACTGGTTGACGGGGACCAGCACCGGAGGCACAGCCGAACCATCCTCTGGAGCAGCTTCGGACGACGCTTCGGAAAGAACCTCCCGCGCAAAAGCCTCCTCCTTCATCTAAATCTGCATAAGCAAAGAGGGAATCAGAAGAAAGCAACTCGAGCAAAAACATAAACACGCATGCAATCGAAGGACCCACTTGTTCTTTCATCCGAAGCTTTTCATGCTCAACAAGAGAAGCCCCCACGCCTTTGAAAAATGTCCCAAGAAAATTCTTCGCGATGTTCTTCGGCTAGACGGGTAGCTTCTCAGGGGTCACCTTGTCCTCACTAGGCCAGTTGAAATCAGGCTCCCGCAGTTGACGAAGACTTGCCTTTGTAGCTCTGGCCGAATCACCAACATCCTCAAGAAGAAGTTTGCAAATCGAAGCCGCCATAGTGCGGGCCGAGACCATGGCGCAGAGATCGCCATGAAGGCGACTCCCCGACTAAGCCATGGCAAAGCACGACCTAAGCCATGAGAAAAATTGGCCGATTTCCACATCTTTAGACCCAGGCAAGGCTGGAGAGGCCAGATTGTGGCACGCCAGCACCCGAGGAACATCAGTCCGAAGGCTGTCAATTCCCCGGGTGAAGCACCGACGATACCGACAGAAGAAGTCCCGCGATTTTTCCCGTTTCTCCTCCATATTCTTCGCATGGGCCTCAACCAACTCAGCCTTCACCTGGGCGGCAGTCGGATCCTGGGAGTACTTGTCTTTCAGTGCCAATGCATTAGTAGCTTCGTCACTAAGAGCAGCAAGGGCAACATCTTTCTTAGCAACAATATCTTGCAGCTCCAGCTTCTCCTTCCCAGAGCAGCAACCTTCTCTTCAAGCTCCGCAGCGCGAGCACCGGTCGATGCTTTGGCCTCAAGCTGATGAGCCGCGCAACCATCTGCAATGGACGATTTCAAGGACAGATCCTGAACACTTTGAAGCATTCGAGACATCCCCGTGGCCATCAGTCTTCTCTCCATCAGCGGGAAACAAAACGAGGATGAAGCCTCAGATAAGAATTCACGCTCCCGGTTGTGGCTCTCGAACTGAAGGGCACCAACGATGTTGCCTCCAATCAGCCTCGGCGAAGACGCCTCGAGCTCACTAGCAACAGCCACAGGGTCCCCCTTGCTGACGAAGCAGCTGTCACTATCAGAAGAAGATCCAGCCGAAGAGTCAGCCGAAACTCGAGCGGATGGAACTTTCCCTCCGACGGCCCACTCGACCCGCTGGAGCTTCGGCGGGGGCTCAAGTTCACCGGCAAGGCGACGCCCGGGCGCGAGGCTCCCTCCCCCGCCGGCGAGTCCACCACAATGTTTCCGGCGAGGCCGTCGTCACTGTCGGCCTCCATCTCGCTGACCTCTAGCTCGAGGCACTTCACGACACCACCCGCACCGGTCCTCAGATGAACCAAAGCGGGAGACACTGTCACACCCGGTTTAAGGACAAAACCGAATGCATAACTATATGTATGCCAGGATCAAGTTTCGAACATATAGTGACATCATCAGTGAATAACAGCAATAGTATCACGTAAAGAAACATAAATAAGGACTTACAAGACTATCAGAGATATACGCTTAACATGGAAACGAAGGCTCCAAACTTCACAGGCAAACGACTGGGGGTTGCGTACGCCTAGAACTCTTCATCATCTTTAGTAGACTTCGCACCTTTTTCTTCTGAGCAGCAGTTAGCAAGGGTGAGTACACTTATAGTTGGTACTTAGCAAGGCCACAAGATATAACCAGAATAACGATTTAAATCCATCTTTAAGTTTATTAATCATGTGAGGGTCCAGGCCGCTCTTGACTGTGAGCACGGCTGATATATCAGTTTTAGACACTCTGCAGAGATTGTACACTTTCACCACAAGTCGCGTAAAATTTCAAAAGAACTTTGGACCCAACCATGTTGTGCTAGCTAGGCACAATACCACACTTCCGACGTGTGATTGCATAGGGATGCTACGAGGCCTTTACAAAGATTCCCTAATAAGAAGTAGTCCGCTAGAGTTTCGGTAGCGGCGTGAACCATAACCGTCCCTAATGGTCAGCACCTTAGCAAAGGCTGCTACCCCAAGAGGACCGGGCTATACCCCAATCACTGACCCCCTCCTTGCCCTTTCGGTAAGACTGCTTCAAACTAGAGTCTCTAATTATTTAGCCAAGACCAGAGCCATATGGTCCTCGTGGTTGTACTGTTTTCCTGGGTGGTTCTCCACGTTCCAATTAATACATGGTATTCTTGTAAATAAGCATAGATAGAAGGATGGTTAGGGTCACTTGCCTTTTTCCAATGAAAGTTACTCTTACTGTTCTTCAGTTCTTGCTCACTTGGAAAACTTGATCTTCAAGCTTCAACAGCGATCATTCTACTCGAAGCAACCATCAAGCACAAATATACAAAACAACAAACAAGTACAGCTAAGAACAATACACCGATCACAAAACAAAAACTTTTAAAAGAGTGTGCTAAAGGATAAGGCTCGCTGCTAAGGTTACAAGAGCGTAAGAAACGTGGAAAGCGGAGTTGAAACGATGAAGATATGGCTAAAACAGTGATCCAGGGACCTAACTGCGAGAGGTTTGAACTACCAGGGGTTAGATCAGAAGAAACCAGGGGCTAAAACATAATTAAACCCTAAATAGAGGGCCCTGGGTGCAAAACTGGGGGTCCTGGACGGCGGGTTCTAATTCTAAAAAGGTCAAGGGCCTAAACAGAAAAGAAAGGACCTGATTCTAATTAATTTTAAACAGAACTGGACCGTGGGTTGAATTCTGGATAACCTAGGGGCTTTTCTGCAAGAGTTCCAAAGGCGGCTAGGGTTTGGCTCCGTCAAGCGGATCTGATCCGTTGGATCACGATCCGACGGCTGTGGCCATGTGGCTCGGCTCGGGCGTGGCTTGGCGGCTTGTGCGCAGCTTAGATCCGTTCTGGACGTTGGATCTAGATCGGGCGACAGGGGTTTGTTGGGCTGGCTCGGCTTGGGCTGGCAGGCGGCGCTGGGCGCCGGCGACGAGCGGGGGCGGCGGCGGACCGCCGGAGTACACCGAATCCGGTGCTCCGGGGCTCGGTTCAGGCCGGGGTTTGGCCGGGGAGGGAGAGGGCGGCACAGCGAAGGTAGTGGGGGTCATGGGATGGCCGTGCGACGGCCGTAGACCGGCGGACCACGGTGACGGGCGGAGACAGAGCTCCGGCGAGCAATCGCGGCGCCAAGAGAGCGAGCGGGAGGGGGAAAACGGGAGCAACGTGGTGCTTACTTCCTCGCGAGAGTCTTGCGAGGGTTGAAGACGGCAGAGTCAAGGCGAAACGTCGGGTCGACGACGAGGTGCGGCACGGGTGGAGATGTTCGCTCCAGCGAGGAAATGCCGGCGTGGAGCGACGGCACGGAGGGGAAGGAGTGGACGACGACGGCGCTGGGTGCAAGGCGGGGCTCCGGCGACGGTCACAGTCGACGGAGAGGCGGCGAGATGGCGGGTCGACGACGGGCTCGGGCTCAGGAAAAATGGCGGCGCAGAGCGGCGGGGTAGTCGGGCGTGCGGTGAAATCGGAGTGGAAGGGGAGCGCTGGCGCTCGGGCTCGAGTTTTATAGGGCGAGGGAGCGGGGCGGTGCGACTGGGGGACGGGGGGGGGGGGGGCGGCTCTCGCGGCGGCCGGGGATGGCGGCCATGATTGCCGCGGGTGTAATGGGGGCTGGTCGCCCGGGGAAGCGCATGCCGCGGCCATTATGGCAGGAGGCGTCGCAGAAAGGAAGGGGCGGGCGATGGGCGACGGCGACGGCGACGGGCGCGGGCGGGACTGGTGTCGCGGCAGGAAAGGAAAGAGAGGAGTGGGAGGAAGAAGAAAGGAAGGTGGGGGGGAGGAAGAGGGTGGCGCCGACAAGTGGGTCCACGGTGGAAGTGAGAGAGGGGGAGGGGGAGGGGGAGGGGGAGGGAGAGAGGGGCGGGTTGGGCCGGCTAGGTTTTGGGCCGCGGGGAGAGAAAAGGAAAAGGAGAAGAGAGAGAGGTTTGGGCCAGGCTGGAAAGAAAAAGAGGAGGGGGTTCTGGGTTGGGCTGAAAGAGGGGAACGAGAGGGAGAAAGATGGGATGAGCCAAAAGAGATAGGGAAGAGAGAAAAAAGATTTTAGGGTAGTTTTTAGGTATTTTTATTTTGCAAACTCAAACACGCAAACACACAAAAACCAATGCAACGACATGAATACAACATACATAGAACCATTTTATTTAATTCAGAAAGACAATTATTTATTTTTCCTATACTAAATTCTCTGTAAAGAAAATAAATGTTGAAATTTTTTTATAATTATGAGAAAATCATTGCTTTATTTATTATTATTTTTTTCTAATCACATCCTGAAATCCAATAATTTCAGGGTGCGACAGACACAGACCGAAGAAGGGGCGCAGCCAATGCAGCTCCACCTTCCTCATCACCCCCAGCATCTTCCAAATCCCCGGAGGCCTTCAGGGGCGAGGGAGTCCCAAAGATCAAGACCTCCGCCTTCGATCGTTTCGGCGGGCCGCTGACAGCCTGGCCCCTCGATCGCTTGCGCTTCTCCAACTTCGACGCTGGCTGGGCAGAGCGTCTCTCCTAAGCTGTCACGGCATCGACAACAGCCACCGCCTTTGCCTTGCCCTTCTCTTCGGCGGCCTTATGCCGCACCGAAGCCGCTCGTGCCGAGGCATCGACGCCAAGAGTACGGAAGATGCGATTAGTGCGCGTCCCGCCCAGCTGCTTCAAAATCAGCTTGTATTCACCGATGGATTCCGCGCCGAGAATCTCATCGGCCCACCTCTCCTCGGAGCTCGGATTAACTTCTGAAAACATGAAAAAGCCTCGGTCAGACGCTAAGCTAAACGCCAAAATAAGCAAGGATAGCATGGCGTATCACTTACGGTGTTTCTTCAAATGAAATGACTTCACAAAGTCGGGGGTGGGAATGCCTTCGACCCACTCGTCCTTCGACAACCACCCCTTTTATCGACAATCCGGACTTCGAAGGCCAGCAGCGACAGTACACGTACTCTTCGATGATGTCCCGAGTGTTGAACACCTTCGATATCTGCCGAAGCATCACCACGAAGCCTAAGCGGTCCTCAATCTCCTCAGCAGCAAGACGCGGCGTATCCCCGAGGTTGCGGATCCGGTCGGTCACAAGGGGGTGGCTTCGGGTCACCGAGTCCAGGGTGACCTTGTGATAGAACCAGTGAGAGGTCCAGTCAACTGGCCACTTGTTCTTATACGCTGTCATGGGGCTGGAAACCAGACTCTTATATGTAAAATTGTAGCAGCCATATTGAGTCTCGGCTTCGACCTCCTTCCCTTCGGCGGTCGTCACGGTGACAACCTTCGACTAGTAGTGCACATGGTGCACGAAAGAGAAGTACTCCGCCGAAGGGGTGAAATTGCAGGTCCTCGCCAGCCACATATACACGCTCAGTTGAGCAATGGAGTTCGGGGTTAGGTGGTGCAGGAACATACCGCAGGACCGATGGATCTCCATGAAACAGGGGTCCAAGGGAAACCGAAGACCCGCGGTTAATAGGTCTCGGAACACCACAACCTCGTCATCTTCCAGACGGGCCACGACCTCGTCAGCACCCGGGGCTCGGGCGAGCCCTTCAGTGACATAGCCTCGACGAACCATGTCTTGGAGCGAGTCTTCGGTAACTAAACTCTTCCCGAACCCCGTGTCTTTAGCCGGTCCGCCTTCGGAGCCGTCTTCGGAGCCATCGACTCCAGGGCGATCCTCAGACAACAGTAAGCTAAAGGACAACTAACGAAGCTTCAAAAAAAAAGCCAAAGAGACTAACCCAAGAGTGCAAAAACAAATGAGGATGCGAAGGCAAGGGAGCATGAAAACGATAGCTTTCGGGGGTGGCGCTTTTATACCGCGCCCCCGCGGCACGGAAACCAAAAAGATGTCGTTACCCAGAAGTCGAACGATCGACACAGTTATTACCGCGAACAGCCTGGGGGCTTTTTCATACTTTCACGCCTCGAGCGAAGGTCAACTCATTGACCTTTCTACCCTTCAACCGCTTTGATTACTTGTGTGTAGAAGTCAACTTGATCGTGAAACAAAAGACATTCGCAATATAGGGGTGGCGCTTCGGGAGTCGAGGCCTCGGATCTTCGTCAACAAAACCGAAGCCCACGAGAGCCCCTCGGCCTCGAGGGGCTACTGTTGGGGAGCGCTACTTTCGGATTGCACGAAGGACGCGTGGCCGAAGGGCGCTTCGCCGAAGGATGACCGAAGGCGTGCCGAAGGTCAAGAAAGGACCACATCAGGAGGCGAAGCCCTGAAGACGCGGCTTCAGTTGTGATCGAAGCCCACCGAAGGGGAAGCGAAGATGAAGCCTGAAGGGCAACCAAGCCGGATTCAGCCAGGAGCACCGAGCGTGCTGAGCTGTAAAGTATGTACAAAGGGGAATTTACCAAATACCCCTGGCATATTCCGGGAATATAGCTGTTAGGGTGCAAAAAAGATGTAATTGTGTTTAGGGGTAGGTATAACCGTCCCTATAAATATCCCTATAACTCTAACTGATGGGACGGATTCCTATTCAATACAAGTTTCTTTATTGGAGCATCAGGTGTGTCTTTAGTTATTTATTGTCGTTTTAGTCATGTCCACGGGCTGTCGTGGTTCTTCTTCCTTCCCAAGGGTACCCTCCACCAACATGGGTCTGTATTGTTGTATTTGTACAACATTAGTTTTCTTTGGGAGGAGCGTTATAATTCAAAATTCAAGCTATGAAGCGGCAAATTTCCGTTATGAAAATCCATAAATATTGCCATAAGGTCATCTTTGATGGTGTCCCAAAAAGCTTGGTAAAATTTGGCTAGGAAACCATCGCGGTCAGACGCCTTATTATGTTCCATCTGGAATATTACCGTCCGAACTTCTTCATAAGAGAAAATAGCTTGTAGCTTATCTTTTTCAATATCAGTTACCTATGGAATATCCTCCCTTCGGCTCTCATCCAAAGAAAGGAAACTTGGGTCCGAAGGGCCAAATAATCCACTATAGTAATCTGTAATATGTTTTTTTAATTCTTCGTCTCCCTGAATTATTTTATCTCCTTCATCTAGCTGGAAAATTCTGATTTCTTGTGTTTTCCATTTGCTACAAGTTGAAAGTATTTGGTGTTCATATCACCAAACAAGAGTTTCGAGGTTTTTCCTCTTTGACACCACTTAAGTAGCAGTACCACCAAATTCAGGAAAAGGTCGCACTCGGAACTATACTTTCCGCGCCTCACTATTCAGCACTCGGAACGGCAGTCTAACTTTGCTGGATGGATATAGATGAAGCCAGGGATCAGCTGGTCACTTCGTCAACTCAGACTTCCACACCAACAGTGGCAAAAAATTAAGCTCCTGCAGGCGATTCAACGCGGCCGGTTACTGCATCCAGTTCAATGCTCACGGTGGCACTGTAGATTGTAGGTCTCAACTATACTGTTGCAGCAGTAGAATCCACGCACGCGCCAATTGCCCCGAGTCAAAATTCAGAACCTGCTGCTGTTCGTCATCATTGTCAGGCTCCACTGCTTCTTGTCAAAGCTTCGCTCCAGTTCTGTTTTCAGGTTGCACAACACAACCCCCAGATTCATTCATGGACAGCCAAATTTTCCTTTACTGATATTAACTGACGACCAAGAGCGCTGAGATAAGAATGGGAACTCTCGAACAGCTCCTCAGACCTAGCAAGGCTCGCCGCCTTCGTCCCCCGATCCTGACCGGCAGACGCCGATCTGAGTGGAAGCAGCCGGCCTGCTGGTCCTGGTCCCTGGATTCGGAGGAGGTCGCTTTAGCAATGCCATTGACGCATCAAAGGTCGCAGCACTCCAAGGGTCCAATATACCATACTGGTCCTCTAATCATGAGCAAGCTTGGCGTCCTGATGGGGGGCCACTCTCCAGACACCAGTTGTCTGTACTCGGGCATACCAATTATGCAGGCACTGATGGAGATCGTGCGCTTCCTTTGGACGGATGCAGAGAAGCTTTACCACACAGCCTGCGTTGCTGCATGGACTCCAGCTTTCATTTCACCTGCTGCGTGTGTTGCAGGCTTGCAACTGAATGAAATGAAGAACCTGCGAGAGATGCAGGGTGAGATGGTGGAAAACACATGCAGAATATGAGCTATGTGCTCAGTGTAACGTACTTTCATGCCGATGTCGTGGTTGTAGAACTTGAGTAAACTTCTGATATTTCGATGATCTGAATGGGACTGCTTGACTGCTCCGGTCCTCTTGGCTGTTTAGGACCATTCTGCAATCATCAGGGGACTAAGCAAGTGTGGCGTGCAGCTATGGGAGCTACATTTGTATCATTTACCAAAGGCAATGATGATGCTCTTCGTCCCTATGGTGAATTTGCACAAGCAACATGTGTTGCACGAATATGGAGGACCAGATAGCTGCAACCTTGGCCCTCTCTTTCCGTCAGTCCTGGCCGGGGCCAAGCAATCATCTCACTCCATGCACTGCAAGCATCTCTACGTCTGCTAAGATTCAGCTTGTTCGACTTGTTCTCTCTCACAGAATACTATTGAACCAACCAAAATCTGTCGAAATCTGAGCACTCCAGTACTGCTAACACATGAACTCCCCCCAGAAATACAGCAGAAAGGCCATAACTGAAATCAATCACATGTTATTACTGCAGACTTCACTTGGCAATAGCATGAGTTTCGAAGATACACATGAAGGTTCACTAGCTAGAGCTAACTGGGACTGTCAGGTGAATATCCCCTGTCTGCTCTTGTTGGTTTGTTCAGGCGTAAATACGAAGACAAAACAAGCTGTTTCAGTGCAAGAGTCTAGTAGCCATCTGCTGAGTAGGAACCAGCTAAAGCATAATACTATAGTAACAGCGTGCCCCACCCGGATAAACATCGGGGGACACCCTAAGATTTGGCACGTTGTCAAATATATAAATCTGACAGTGGGGGCTCCCCTGCTGCCAAGTCTATAATTGCACCAGAGGTACAGCTAGCTCATCAATCATGCAGAGACGCACAGCAAGGGAGGAGCAACTTTTTTTTTAAGAAAAAGGGAGGAGCAACTTATCTGAAACCAGTGTCTCTTCAAACTGTAACATCCTAGGGCTCTCCCTGCGAGTTCCTTTTCATTTGATTGAGCGAACCTCTTATTAACAACTTCTTCCCAACTAGTTTCACTATAAATAAGATAATACAATAACAGTAATAATATTTTCAAAAGTTCTATTTTTATGATGATACTGTCCTCATCTTAACTATAAAAGGTAGATTTTGATTAGTTCAATAATATTCTATGAGAGAGAATAAGCTGAAAGAAATCGAAAGCAGATAAGCACTACTAGCAGTAGATAAGCGTTGGAGTGAATGGAATGAAGTTCTGTCCCTGTTGCTCCGGCCGTGATCCGAAACTGCAGCTACAGCTGATCACTTCGTCAGTCAAGAGGTTAGAACAGTGTCATGCTCTGATCGATCCCAGTCACTCGCAGTGTAGGGAGGCACATACCCGTATGTGATGGTGCTTATGTGAGCACTGAGCAGGTATGCAGAGAGATCCAATTCCAACCACTTGACGCCCAAGGGACATCATGAGGAGACATGTAATAGACTGATGTTGGCTCCATACACTTCATTTTCAACTACACTCTCTGCAGACAATAAAAGGTCAGGAACCAATCAGCTGTACTTTGCACTGGCAGCCACTTGGTTCTTGGTCCAAATTGTGGCCCATGACTCTCCTCTACTCTCCAGAAGTCTAGAGAGAGGAACTGGATTAATCTCGTCAGTAGAATCCTCCTGATCCCAAGAGCCTTTTCTTAGACCTTGTTTAAATGCAAAAATTTTACATGTGTAAACTTTATATTTCAAGTGGTTGTAAACTTTACACCCAAAATTTTTTAAATCTTTACATCCAAAATTTTACGGTCTTATTTAGATGCAAAATTTTAAATTCCAAATAAATATTTGCACACATGCATGACGTATTAAATGTAGTTGGAAAAAAAATCACATTACACAGATGGTCCGTAAATCGTGAGACTAATTTAATGAGCTTAAATAGTTCATGATTAGACAATAAATTGCTACAGTAAATGTATGCTAATGACAAATTGGTTAGGCTCATTAGGTTCTTCTTGCGATTCGGATATAATCAGCAATTAGTTTTTTAATTAGTCTATTTTTTTAATTAGTTTATGTTTTTTTAATTAGTCTATGTTTAGCGAGTTTACGGGCCAAAATTCCAAAAATTTACGGGCTAACATTCCAAATTTTTACAAAGACCCGTTTAGATCTAAAATTTCAAAATTCAAAAAATTTTGGAATTTTGGGTGCATTTAAACAAGGGCTTAGGCTTGTAGTTTTGCACTCGTGGCACAACTGATGATGAGAACGGCAAATATCTCTCTCTGCGACATTCAGGATGCTGGATAGTAGTAGCTAGGTTGCTAGGCTGGGCCATGGCCTGTTGTTTGCTACTCGGAGCTCGAAGGGATAACTGGATAAGCCATGCCCCAGGAGTAGCAAACATTCACTGCGCGCTGCCTTTTCCTCAGAGAAAAGGAGAGAAAAGGGCCACGAGATGCTCCAACAAGCTGCCAGGTGCAATCGGCGCAGCGGCCAGCGCACAGTGCGTTCTGGTCTGGGGCAGCTCCAGAACCATGCTGATCCGATGAGTAGCTCGCCGCCTAGCCGATCGAGGAGCGGCGGAGGAGATGGCCATTTGTCGGTGCCGCCACCTGTCGGCGTCAGCACTCCGGCACCTCGGCCTGCCGCGACCGAGAAGGCCGCTGGGAGCTGATGGACCATTACGAGCCGAGGCCGAGCAAGCCCCTGTCCCTGTCGTCGCGCTGCTCGTGGCCCTGCCCTGCGAGCCTCCGTGACCGCGAGCTCTGTCACCTTGCGCGGTTGCGCCGCATGGAGTGAGTGGCAGCGAGCAGCCCAACGAGAGCATGGAGTGGAGCAACGTGGTAGCTTCTTCCAGGCGGTTGGCAACCCAAAATCCGATGCCCTGCCATGCCGTGCCATGTGTGGCTCCTGTGCTCTCTCCTCCTCCTTGCCGCCGAGGCACAGAGGGTTATCGACCTCTGCTAAAACACGCGCACCCTGCGATGTCGGTCGGCGAATGGTACTGGAAGCCCGGGCCTTTTTCGATCGCCGAACATCCCAATCGTGACGGATCGAGACACGTATGGATCTGCCGTGTGGTTCAATGGAGGAGAGGGAGGTTGCTGCTGGCTGCTGCTAGGCCAGTAGTGCAGAACATCTGGCGACGGCAACATTTACTTGCCGCCATGCCGATAGGGCAGGTGATGCCATCAACGTGGGCACCCAATCTTTTCAATTGTGCTGGATCAGTAGACAACAATAAACTGACTGACTGACCCAACATCAATGCCTGAAAAGAAAACGAGAACTGCTGATGAATAGATGGAGTTTCAGTTCCTTTTCTGCAGGATCTGCGTAAACAATTTCCACGAGCTGAGAGCAGAGAGCTGAGTAATCCAAGCCAAACATCACAACCTCCAAGGCGTAAAGGGACGCACATGCAGTTCACAGAAGCAGCAAGTGAAGAACACTGAACACGTATGGCTTTTGGTAGTATATTACAGATGGACACGAACACGGCGTGTTGATTACAATTACAACGTGACACGAACAGAACAGGGGGAGAGGCTACGGACAAGACGGAAGAATTTACCACCAGCTACTGCATTACAGGTCCCACGATCGAATTTGCCAGATCCTTATTTATTTACCACACAGAAGATGAGACCGACGGCCCCCATGCTTCCTTGCCCTTCGTCTTTGATGATGATGCAGCATCCGCCATTGCAGGCGACGGAGAGCTTGACGCGGTTGGGATGGTGTCACTGCTGCATGGAGCACTCGGCGGGGAGGCCCTGCGGGTACCGCTTGGGGTCGGTGCAGTAGTTGTAGATCATGTACTTGCGCTGCACCCAGCGCATGCGCTGCTGCAGGGTGAGGTCGAGCTCCTGGTTGTACCAGTCGCCGGCGGGCGCGGCGGCGCCCGCGGCGCCCTCGGTGCCGACGGCGGCGCCGCAGCGGGTCTTGCCGCCGGCGACGGCGACGCAGGCGTCGGCCCTGAAGGCCCGGTAGGAGGCGGAGAAGGGCGCGTGGGACCAGTCCGTCTTGACGCGCCCGCCCTGCGTGGCCCAGTCGTCGGCGTTCCACAGGCTGGAGTAGAGCCGCATGGGCTGGTTCTTGGGGAACGCGACCCCCTTGCTCTCCAGGTTCCGGAAGTCCCTGATCGGCAGGTCGTCCACCATGAAGCTGCATCATCCATTGATTGTCAGATTGTCAGTCGAACAGCCGGCACACGCTCTGCCCGATCAAGCTCAAGAAGAAGAGCAACGAGCGAAGTGATGCTTACATGATGTGCTTGGGGTTCCAGAGGATGGAGTAGGTGTGGAAGTCGGTGGTGGGGTCGAACCAGAGGCGGAACTGCTGCTCCCGCTGGCCCTGCCCCTGCGTGAACACGTTGGTGTGCAGCGTGTAGGGCTCGCCGGTCACGTTGCCCAGGAACTCGAAGTCGATCTCGTCGTGGGTGCTCCCCTGCGACGAGAGGTAGTAGGCGGTGACGGTGCCGGCGGAGTTGCCGGGGACGAGCTTGAGCTGCATGTCGATCTTGCCGAAGAGGTACTCGCGCTTGGACTGGAAGCCGGACCCCGAGGTGCGGTCGAGCGTGAGCGTGAGGAGGCGGCCGCCGTCCTGGATCTTGCCGCGGCCGTCGCCCCAGGTGATGTCGAACTCCTGGTCGAAGTTGGCCGCCGCCGCCGAGCAGGCCAGCAGCGCGCCCAGCAGCAGCGGCGGCAGGGACACCCGGGCCATGATCAATCGCTCGCTCGCTCAGAAGCTCAGTTGCGGTGGAGCTTGAGGAAGGGGGCGATCGAGCTTGTGCTGTGTGAGTGGAGAACGCGGGGGGCGTGATGGGGGTTTTATAGGGGTTTGGGGGGATGGTGCCGCGAAGGCGGAGCAGAGCGATGGATCGAGGAGGCAGCCAGCCAGCCAGCCAGCCAACCCGAGCCGTGTGATCCGGGAGGTAATGCGTGTGAGTTGGCACCAGAGGAGGGGAGGGGGAGACAGGGCCAGGACGACGGCCGCTGCAGCAGCAGCAGCGGCTTGATGAGGTGAGGGACGGATGCCACGGCGACGTCGCCGTCGCACGCGCAGCAAGATATTTAAAAACCGATCGGGACGCGCAGCGGACTCCTGACGCGTCGGCTCCGTCTACTCGAACGTGGAAGGCGTTCTCGGCAGGGGGAGGCCCTGTTCAACGTGGAGACTCGACCGGTCAGGACCGTGCTGTAGCTGGTGATTCTAGTAAGCAGGCGCTAACCGCGTGCCAGGGACAAGCAAGAACGTGTGACATGAAAAAACCATTGTGAATTGTGATGACCAAGCCACGGCCATTGTATCTGCACTGTTCCTACGCACGTCCTGGAAAATCAGTGTACCAGCATTTCGTTTTCTCTCTCACGGCTGGCACGCCCGTGCCGCTTCAGTTGAGCCACCTAGAGAGTTTCAAAGAGTACTAGTGCAGAGTGCTCCTGTCTCGGACCAGAGGACTCGACGGCCGAAGAAAACATCCCGAGTACCACGGGTGGCTCAACTCGAAGAGCCCAGATCGACCACCGATCGATCCCTGATGCAGCAGTTACCGCCCTAACCACCACGGATCACCCTGATGCGCGTGCGGCTCGCATTTTTCTCGCCGCGCCGTACCGCACGTACGTCCGTTGCCTCAAAAGCTGGCACGATGTGGGGTTCGCGTGACATGGCGTTCCCCGTGCAAGCAAGAGGGGCCGCCGCCGTATGCGTGGTAGACGGCGACCTGGCGGGGCGGATCTCTTGCCACCGGCGGTGCTGCCACGGACATAAAAAGGGGCGCGGGCAATGATCGCGCGCCAGCTCGATCGGCGTCGTCGGTCCGACCATCATCGGCGTCGGCGCGGACGGGACGGGCCACCAGGCCGCCGTGCGCCCACACCACAGCTCCCGATCGATCGGGAGGAGAGAGGGGCCGGAGGTGGTGT
Source organism: Panicum miliaceum (assembly GCA_032594955.1). Taxonomy (NCBI): domain Eukaryota; kingdom Viridiplantae; phylum Streptophyta; class Magnoliopsida; order Poales; family Poaceae; genus Panicum; species Panicum miliaceum. The sequence continues at coordinate 48,825,142 of CM064062.1, forward strand.
CATGCGTGGTCACGCGCCGGGCGTTGCGAGCTGTGGGGGCGGTGACGACGAGCAGGCTAGCTGGCGTCTGGCGAGGCGTGTGTTCGAGCAGGGATCGGAGGGACTTGAAAGCTCGCACGCATCGGCATGGCTGCGCCCGCTCCGCCTTCCCCGTCGTCGCCCAGGGCCACCGGGGGGCCCTCCGCCGCGTCGAGTCGCAGCGCGGAGTTAGGCATTTGCCGGGCGCGGGGGGCGCCCCCCGCCGCACGCCTTAAACACGTACAGCAGCCAAATCGCCAATGATTCAGATGGCCGCTGCAAACAGTAGAGCGCACGGGCGAGCACGCCGGCCGCCTCCGGGACGGATCCGCGGAACGTCCCGAGACCACGGAACCGGCAGCAGCTCCGCACCGCCGATGGAGCGGCGGTGTCGCGCCCGTGCGCGCGTGGCCGCGCGACGCTCGGCAGGATACGGTTTGGTGAGCCTTATCCCTGCGCCCCCGTGGGGTGGGTCTCGTCCCGTGAGGCCGTGACGGCAGCCGCGGGGGCGGGCGGGGCCACGCCGCGCAGCGCAGCGCAGCTGCCCGCCTGCTTTCCAGCCTGTTACCCCGGGTGAGCAGCAGGCAGGCACGAGCTTTTGGGTCGTACGCGCCGCGCGGTACGGCTCGATCGATGACGGCCGCCGTGGCCGTGCATGCACCCCGCCACGGCCTCGCCTCCGTCGTCGGCCGTGTCGTCGTCTGTTCCCCCTGCTGGCCTGCGCCTGGCCTGCGCCCGATCCCCCTCTCCGCCGCCGGCTCGGTGCGCCAGCTGCTCGCTTATCCAATCGCCTTTCCGGTCTCGGGGCGCGGTCGCGCGGACAACACAAGGGCCGGCGGCGTACGTCCGGAGCCGAGCCCCCACCGCGGCACCGACGCCGAGGTTCGGCGCACCTTCGCCTTCCTGGCTTGGCGGCCATCATTGCTGGCTGGCCTCAACCGAGCGAGAGCCAACCCAATCCATCCATCCATTCACCCGATCTGCTAGGGTTTTGACATCTCTCTCGTTTGGACGCAGCGCCCCATTTACTCGCTCCCTTGGAGGTTGGTCGCCACATTCATGCACGGCATTCATGCCGCCCCGGGAGGCAGTCGTCGTCGTCGCACGCTCTCTCGCTCGCGCGCCCATGACCCGCCATCCATCGCCCGGGCCCGCTCGGGGTGCCGCGTCACCCATTCATCCGCCGCGCCCCATCTCTCTCTCTCTCGCTCCAGCGCAGGCCTGGAAGGCTGGAACGCAATGAAATCTAGGAGTAGCAGACTGCGAGGCCAGCCAATCGCGCGCGCTGCGTCCGAATCGGCCAGCAGGGTTTCGGACGTTTAGTCTACAAACCCTTAAGGGCTCGCTCCTGGCTGCCATTGGCCATTGCCTGAGCGGGGCAGCAGCGGGCTGCGGCTCGTGGCTGCGTACGGCCGGCCGGGCTGCCGTGGTGGCGGAAGGCGACGCGGAAAGGACGTACGGCGCTGCGCATGCATTGCATGCTGCAGGCTGGCAAGCTGATCGGCATGGCAAGCAAATGGCAACCAGCTGTGCTCGTAATCATGCTGAGGAAGCCAGCCAGCGGCGTCGCCGCCGCCTGCTGGGTCCCAGACTCCCGGCCGCCCCCGGGGTGTCAGTGTCGTGCTCGTGCCCCACCTGTCAACCCCCTCCACGTGGCGGCTGCCGGTTCGCGCACGTTTTTTACTCGCCTAGTACTACTCCACTGGCTGGCAAGGCCGCAAGGGAACACGAAAGAACTGCAGCAAATTCCATGAATGTCATTAAAAAATACAACTCATCCCGTGTGTCATTGGAAATTAGCATATCCCTCCAATACTACTACTGGTTTTAATTTTCCATCCCCCATTACCGTCAAATTACCTAGTTAACGGCATCAAGTTGAGGAAAACTTTTACTGTTGGGACGTTTTTACCCCTCCCCAAACCGACAGCACCAACCGGACGAGACCGAAAAAAAGAAGCCGCGCCCCCCCACCCCGCGACGCCCCCACCCGAATCCCAGATCCCCTGGCGGCGCCTTGCTGCTCCCGCGCCGCCGCGAGGGCGAGAACGAGCAGGAGGGGCGAGGGGCGGACGAGCAGGAGGGCCGCCGGCCGACGGCTGGGAGCTAGGGGCGATGGCCGCGCCGGCCGGCGAGCACGCCACGGCGAGGGCTGAGGCTGCGGCACTCGCTGCCGCGCCCGAGACAGGGGCCGGCGTGGGCGGCACGCCCGCGTCCATCTTCTGCACCGACGCCGCGGCGAACAGCATGGCCGCCACGGCCACGAGCAGCACCGCAGCGCGGGACGCCATCGCGAGCGCTAGCCGACCGAAGCACGAAGCGGAGGTCGTGCGCTCCCGTGGCGACGCGTGCGGTCGGGGCGGAGCGCACGGCGTGGTGGTGCTCGAACAGGACGAGGAGCGCGCGACACAGTGCGGTGGCGGGCGGGCAGTCGCCAGTAGAGCGCGCGGTGCGGCGGCGCACGAGCCGGCAGAGACGGGCATGCTGGCGGCCGACGGCAAGCTGAACACTGGAGCGCATATGGAGGTGCTGCAGCCGCTCCTCTGGGGAAGAGGCCTGCGCGCCGCACTGCTGGGGAACGGGCGGATCGGATGGCCAAGGAAGAACCTTAGCTGGGAGGGGCCGGCGCTTGCTGCCGGCACCGGAGGCGAGGCGCAGACCCGTCCAGCGGAAGGAAGAAGATGGAGGCTTGCGGTTCTGTGCAGGAAAAAAGGGAATGCAAAAAACCATTCACTGATGGACGGGTTGTCTCTTATGGCGACGTGGAAGAGCCGTCTAAGGGCTTAGAGTCAGATAGCCAGCTTAACCGTTGGACAAGGCCTAATGGCATGGAAGGGATGAATACCACGTATATGCTTCATCCTAGCTAGGGGTATTATTGTCTTTTCACCCTATCCTTTAACAGCTCAGTTAGTTTTATTTGATGGTAATGGCACGTAGGGGATGAGAAATTATAAATGATGGTATAGAAGTGATATGCTAATTTTCAATGGCACATAAAGGATGAGTAGTATTTCTCAATGGTATATTGGGAATTTGCTCAAAGAACTGCCTGACACTGTTGTCACGTTTTGGTTCCATCTAGGAGTACTCTTCTGATGACCGGCGGTGCCAAAGCTTTCGTCAGAACATTCAGACATTGTTGGTGGGGTGGAGCTGGAGCGCGAGGAGCATTTGCAAGCTAAAGCTGAAGCTATTGCAGTTGCAGTGAGATGCAGGATGCCCTACCGAATGCAAAACATTTTTTAGGGTAATCAAATGGTGTGCTTGCAGTTCTCTGCTTTTTTTTCAATATAAACTTCATTTCTGCTCCCTCTAATCCAAGTCGGCTCATCTGTGATTAGGCAGCAGCTCGGCAGTGTCGATTCCTTTCTGTAACCTTCGAACAGGCCCAATTTGTGGTGGTGAGCCCATCATAGGCCAGCCCATACATGCTACCACATTTAGGCCCAATTTGTGGTCACGTGAAAAAAAGAATCCAGCCCGCCTCGCCTCTAGCCCTTCAACAAAGTTGCATGCCACTTGGGCCTTAGCGTTCACGTGTTCCCCCCGGGCCCTGCTGGCCTCACGTCGCCTCCCAGGCCCTCAGGAATTACACCCAATTTACAAAGGGATAAATCCGATTTTACACCAACTATCGTAAAAATCTGATTTTCAACCTTAAACTATAAAGCCGGGTAACATAGGTTATCCAACTATTGAAACCGGACAAATTTGATCCTTTCGGTGATGTCAAAGGTGGTTTTGCATTTTTTTTAAAAAAAATAAAAAATTCTAATTAGATCTAGAAAATTAAAGTAAATTTATTTTAAATCAGAAAAATATGAAATTAGTACCAAAATGTTTCTAAAAATATAACCTACTCCCTCTGTCCCACAATATAAGCATTCCTAGCTATGTTTCTAGATGTCCAAGTTCATAGCATCTTTTAAGTTGTCCAGGTACATAAAAGATGCTATGAACCTGGTACATAGCTAGAAATGCTTATATTCTAGGACGGAGGGAGTATCTATTATTGCTCTATTTGAATCTTATTTATTCAAAAACAATAGATATAACTACAAGCAAATAAATACTATGAATATAAAAAAATTGGATCCTAATAACTAACAAGTAGAGTGCCAATAGATTGGTTACATTTTTAGAAAACTTTTGATATCTATTCGTATTTTTCTGATTTAAAATAAGTTAATTATGAATTTTTTAGTTTAAATTCGTATATTTTTAATTTTTATAAAATAAAAAACCACATTTGAAACCACTCAAAAGGCTAAAATTGCCCGGTTTTGACGGTTGGATGGCCTATGTTATTCGGTTTTGTAGTTCAAGGTTGAAAATCAGACTTTTGCAATAGTTCGAGGTTGTAAACCGGACTTTTCCCATTTACAAATGGTTACGGTAGAACTCATGTCAACTTATACACAAGTTTTTTTTTTTTTTGCTGGTCATCAAGGACAGACCAAGTACCAGAGCTTTGTTACAACTCAAGAACATGCATTTGGAGTGTTATCATTATGTGCTATGTTCAGATAATTCCCTGGAAGCAGTTGAACACCGTACCGCTTCCTAAAGTATGACTTGTCAAGACATTGTTGGGGCATAATAAATTTGGCTATAAACACAAACTTGCAACAACTAGGAAATCTTACATCACTCGAGCATCAAATCAGTGAAGATTTCCATTTCTTCATGGATCGGAGATAATCATTAATTCTTATGACATGGAGTATATATCTGGTCTACCACAAACAACATCATCTTTCAGCGAGGACGATTAAGCCTCAGTTTAGAGACGCAGAGAAACTTCTCAGCATGAATTTACCATGCTACTCCTAGGACAAAGAAGGAATAATTCCCTAGAATTACACAACAAAAGCACGCACACCGCTCGGCCCCGGCTGCAGGAGCTAGCAAAGAAGCGGAGGAGCTCGACCTAGCCTGTCCTACACGCCCAGGGAGCCATCTCTTTCGGCACAATGCTATCCTATCACTGACGGCACGAGACGATGTAAAGCCAGCCAGTCTTGCAGTACATGCCGGACATACTGTATGCAGGCTTCCTCGGAAATTTGGGACTACTTTCTTCAGAAGAAGCCTGTATACACTACACGGAGTCTGATGAAGTTTTGCTGATTCTAATAAGCTTCTTCCCCTTTCTGAACTTGAAAGGTTTATGAGCTTTGTCTCGTGCAGGCACGGCTGCGCGCTTGTGGATTGATCACGTCATGATCATCAGCGACGAACGTGGCGTGTATTTTTTTGTCAGTTCCTCGGAGACGCTACGACTTGTTGCTGATGCTTGTCTCACTCGCCACGCACAACAGCTCATGGAAGCTAGGGAAAAGGAAGAGGATCGAGCTGGGGAAGAAGGCCAGAAACACATAAATAAACCCCCCTCACTTTATTTGAGCCAGAGGCCAGGCTTTGCGGCCTACATGCTGCATCTACCGGCCCATCCCTCGCTCGCTAACTGTTGAAATATGCAATGCATACTTGGAACATTCTAGACGATTGTGAAGATCACGAAAAACTACCTTTACAATCCATAAAGATAACAATAAGATCATGACAAGGTAAGAAAGTTCTAGAAGAGTGGAGGATATATATGATTTATAGTTGTCATGCTTCATGGTGAAGTATGGAATGTTCTACGGAAGAGATATTTGTATGATAGGATAAAGATGGAGAAAAGTCTAGCGAAAGTAATGATGATATTACTGGGGAACGTCTTAAAGAGTATAGAAGGTGGACACATGGCAACACCATATGAGCCATGGAGTCCTATATATATGGGGTCACTCCCCTGCCCAAACCATGTCAAGTAAAAGCCATTTGAAGATTGCATAGGTAGCCACCATAGCATAAGGGATCTCAAGTAGGAGTGTGACATGATAGCCATATAGTGCAGTTGTGTCATGGTAGGCTAGCCACATAAAGAGTATAGGAGTCTTGTATTGTAGTTATAGTAGTGAATAGAGAAGTTGAGTTCCTTGTAGAGAGTTGGTCTTCCATAGTCTTCCATATTGGTGTACAGGTGAAGATCTCATTGTTATAGTGTGTGTATAGGGTCCACGGAAAAGTGGTATCACACTACTTTGGTATTGCTTCTCGGAAGTCGGTGTCAAGGTTAGGGAGGCCGATTTCTCAACACTAACATTTGTAGTAGCTGTATGCCGGTAACTGTCGTCAGACAAACGCTAGGGAACGCTAGGGACCGGCCAAGAGAAGCTTTGCGATCGACATCATGAGACCCGCCGGGGGAAAGAAGATAGCTGCACACGGCATGGAATTCAGCAGAGAGATTTGAACGCCCAGTTTTCAGAATACTGTGCGTATGCCATACTACTATACTCATCAGTTTCTCGCACTGTATATGCGTGCCACGACAACGGAGAGGCTGAAACCAAGGCGTCAGTGCTCAGCGCAGCAGGAGTTAAGTACGCGTCACATTCAGTGGTCAGTCCATCCAACAAAACATCCTCTTTTCACGGTAATAGATATGTACAGATATACTGCAACGCAGGGCAATGGTATCATGAATTCGGCAATGTGACCGTTCTTTTATTCCTGCGCGATGAGGGCAGAGGGCGGCGAAGTAGGGCCTCAAATTAAGTTACCTCAAGTTAAGGGCCCATGCATGTTTACATTTGGAGCGCACGAGCCAGCAGTTCTCCTCTCGATCGGTTTCTCTGAACTTGCATTTCCTCGACAACTAACGTTCCTGCAAAGTTTCCTGTTTTTGAACAAGGCGTCCTAAGCTGTCAGTAGCAATCAACGGCATGCGTGGAGCACAGAGCTCAGAGCTGCATGTAGTACTGATGAAGCGAAGACTGAGGAACTGGCACCTCTATGATTTCAGCGCTGCGCAGGCAGCAGTCCAGTTCCTCGGGGGGCATCCAACACCAACCGTCGTACCGCTCCACTGCTGACTCCTCAGCCAGTGAGCCATGTGGTCGCGCGTACCCTAGCCTATAGAGCTGAGCTGAATTGAATGGACTCGTCGAGCTGAGCTCTGCTCAAGACGAAGAAGAAACGAAGGCATGGGCACGCCCATGGATCGCACCAGCCATCTCGCTTGGAACATCCTGCTCTACCCCAGGGCATCCGGGCGTCTCGCGCTGCACCGGTGAGCATGGGAACGGCAGCAGGTCAAACGCGCCGCGGCGGGCCGGCCGGGCAGCATTCCTCCGTGCGCGTCCCGTCGACGTCGACCCGATCCCATACCGCGCCGGCGCCATCCGCGGGAGCGACGACCGAGCGAGGGTGTCGCCGCGGCGACCTCGAGCCCCTCGCGTTGCCGGGCGCGTGCTGGTGCTGCAGCTCCTTCCTCATTTATCACGGCCAGCGCGCGCACCTCCGATCCGGCCGGGGCCGCCCGGCCTTTCTCGCAAAGTGAGGGCGACTGGGAGAGTGAAGGCTCATCAATGTGGTTGGGTGGGTGCGGCATGGCGTCGCTTGCCGCGCTGCGCCGAGGGATGGGGCTTTGCTGCTCTGCTGTGTGCCTGTGCGGCCTCCTCTTTTTACTCAGCAGTTCAGCAAGCTGTAAAAAATTCTACAACTTTGCTTTAATTTGTAGTACCTGTGCTCAACTGCTCTCGCACCCTTCTCAGCTCCAAATAAGCAAGTGGCCGTTTTGCCATGCAGCGAAGGATACTCACCGTTTGTACATGAATGATGCTTTGGTTATCAATAGGGTCTACAATTTTTACATTTAAATGACACCTTTTGTGTGTGTGAAGGGAGTGTACATCAATTGTTAGGCTTCTTGTGGTAAACTTATTTATGCATTTTTTAGATTTCTAATCTCTTGGAAGTGCTCGTGGTTCATAAGGGAGGGTGTTTTTGCATGTATCCATAAGGGCAAGTTTATGTGTATGTGTTTGAGCGTCTAAGTTTGTATTTTGTTTCTAAAAAATAATAACTTTTGTATGAAAATTGTACATAAATAACTATAGAATTACGGTAGTACAGATGTATTTTTCATGATAAATCCAGTAATATTGGGTCCTTAATTCCTTGTGACAAATCTCAAATAGTTCCCCCTATTTAAAAGACTAACCTCCATTCACAAATACTTGGCAACTTTGACTTTACTGTTCAAAATTTTACCTTTACTTTTCTCGCATATTCATTGTTAAGCGCTTTCAACACATGCAGAGTAATTCAAGCATACTACCTCTATCCTAAAATATAAGACATTTTGGTCTACTCTAAGTCAAAATAGTTTAAGTTTGACCAACTTTATAGAAAAAAGTAATAATATTTTGAAAGTCAAATGAGAATATTATAAAATATATTTTTATAATTTACTTATTTAATATGTTAGATGTTAATATTTTTCTCTATAAATTTGATCAAAGTTAGACTACTTTAACTTAGGACAAATCAAAATATTTTACATAGTTACATTTTAGGATAGATAGGGTATCTGGTAAAAAAATATAATGATACTTTTAGTGCTCTAGTTAAATATATATTTTTCAAAATAATTACCTTGAATAAAAAAGGTTAAAATTTCCAATTGAACCGAGGTTAGTGTATGTTCAAACTAAAAATGCTAGTTACACGTCTACAAACTGCATCATATGTTACAAGCCGAGGCAGCACATGTTTGGCTTCTGAAACCTGTTCTGTCCATGCCAGTTCTCTTGTGCGCTCACTGCTCTCAGTGAGGAGTTCCACCTTCCACGCGGTTAGCCGGGGCTCGACGCAACAATTACTGCTTGCTCGCGGCCAGTGGTCACCACGCGCGTCGCGCGCTGTTAAAACCCAGAGCCCGGCTCGGCTACTCTTCCGACAGTGAGCGCCCTTCGTTTCAATTCACCACCTCACCTGAGCAACCCCGCCTGTCTCCCAGTGTCTCCCGTCCCGTCTCCTCGCACGCCAACCTCTGCGCGCCCGTGCGCTGCCCGTGCGCTGCCAGGCCTGCAGCCTCGACCAGGCCACGCGCGTGCCGTGAGCCCCATGAGGCGGCGGCGGTGGGCGCGCGCCGCCGCCGCGGTGTGCCTGGCCATCGTGGTCGTGCTGCAGCTCGTCGCCGCGGGCGAGGGGAGGCGGGCGCCGCCGCTGCCGCCGGAGCGCGCGCGCGCCCACGCTCACAGGGGGAGGGGGCTGCCGCCGTCGACGGGCAGTGCATCGTCGCTGCCCGTGCGCCATGATGAGGCCGCCGCCGGTGCGTTCGTCGGCTTCAATGCCGCCGGCGCCCGGTGCAAGAGCGGCGGGCGGAAAGCAGCCGGACGACTGGCTGCTGCTGCGTGCGCCGAGGACGACGACGACGACAAGCGGCGCATTCCGACGGGTCCCAACCCTCTTCACAACAGATGATCGCGCGACGGGGCACAAGAAATCGGTGTCCAAAGAAGAGTCTAACAAGCAACAAGTTCAGGGGGGGACAGCGACATGCATAGCCAGCAGCAGCAGGCATGCACTGAATTGAAGCTCTGGCCGTCTTGGTACTCATGAATTCATCTCATGTTCCCCTCCTCTGTTCATCATGAACATGAACATGGACTAGATAAGTAGATAGCGATCTAGTAGCTCAGTTCAGCAGTGAATTTTCTTTGGATGCTTAGATTCTTCTATCCATTTCTTCTTTTTCGAGCTCTTGTCTGCCAGCACCCGGTGTATATTCTGCCTAGCTGTTGGTCTCTTGTTCTGTCAGAAAACAAGAATTGCTGGGCTCAGCTTCCTCCCAGTTTTCCTCCGCGGGGCGTTTGTTCCGACCCTGGAAATGGAAGATTCTTCTGTTCATCATGTCTGAATTGCTTCTCTGTGTCCGGCACAAAAGCTTCACAAGGCACACGATCCTCTCTCTGAACGCAAAGATTTCCAGCGATCCTACGAGTATCAAATCTCGTGTAGGGCCTGCATGTGTGATCATGGCAGAAAAGTGATTTACTTACCAGAGGGTAGAAATGCTCATTTCAATGAGGTGAAAAAAGTGTTTTTTAATTATTTTCAAAAAAAGTGTTTTTAATTGCTAGTTACTCAGATAAAACTGTTCCAGCCCATCACCTGAGCTGCTCTCTCTTTGAACGGGCGTGTGTTAATGCTCTTGTACCCTTTTGCCTGTCCTTGGTCTTGATTAGTGTAGCACGCGTCTGATGCTTGAATTGAAGGCCACTCTGCACACATGTCTTTCTCAGATTTAGTCCTGGCGCCAGTACAATTGCTGGGCATGATAAAAGATGGCCAGCCAATCTGCCAATGTGTGTATCTCTGGCTCTGAAGATTTATCTGATCCCAGGAAAAAGGCTGTGGCAGTATACGGTGACCGCTGCTCCTGCTCCCAGATGCAAATGCAATGAGCAGGAGACGTGCTCCTCCATGGGATTGTTCTTGTCCAGAGCCAGAACCCCTTGCTGCCAGCTCTTCAAAACTTGGTTGGGGATGCAGTGGTGGTCCAACAATCTCCAATCCGTTTGGTTCTTGGCAATGGCCCTTGGGGCCTTTCTGTGGCTGGCAGAGTGGCAGGGGATCATGAGGGGAGTGAAGTTTTATACATACAAAGGCTGTCCCAGTTCATATCTTTGGTCTATATGCGGTAGGAGTAAAGGCTTGTGCTCCTGGGCCTCAGCTGGTTCTTGTCCTAGGGGAGACCGGGAGGGAAATGGCATGTGAACTTTGTAACCATCCAAAAGCATGTACCGGCCGTCTGGGATTCATTGATCGGCTGCTGGAGATTGAGTGGTCCAATGCTCTGGTAGAGATACCACTAACCACTGCATGATCATATGAAGCAACGACAAGAAAAACCGCCGTATAATCATCAACATGCGCAGATTAAAAATGTGATATGAAACCAGCTTTCACAGCGTAATAAACCAAAGGATAGAACAGCCTTAGTATTATCCGCCGATGAAGCACTTGACGTGCTCAGTTTTAGCGAGATTACATCACTACATGGTAGAAGTTGTTTCTACCAATCGAAAGCCATACCACCACTGAGAGTACATATAGGGTGGAAGTTGGGGTCAACAAGGTAACCAGCCTTTCGAGTAGCCAATACGTTTACACCTTTCTGATAAGAAGAAACAGCCTCTGATCCAGCTCGAAGCTGGCTGCACTGGAACTATCACACCTAAGCAGCATCAGGAGGCCACCAAAAGATGCATAGATCTCCCTGGAATGAGGGCGTAGAGGTATTGAATTAGAAATGTAGCATATAAATAACAAACTGACTTAACTGCGGAATAAACACTGGTAAACGTATGCCAAGAATGTGCTTATTGCTTAACAAGATGAATAAAGTTGAAAGTGTAACAATGCCATGCACTTGAACTGTTTCACAAAATAAACTGCTTCAACTTAACTAAAGATATATAACCTACGCATCAAATTTCTCTAATTAAGACAGTTGTTTTAAATAATTTTTCTTCTTCCTTTGGGATAACTAGACTAACCTTGCAATGATTTTCCATTTGTTTCGGACAGCTACCACCGGACATCTAATATGTAAAACCTAACCCATGAAGTTTGCGTTGATCAAGTGAAATGATTTCTTCAATAGACGCTCACATGGCCACAAGCCAAGGCAGTATTTTATCCATAGAAATTTTGCTTTCAAACACAATGTAAACCGGTAAAGTAATTTCATCTTGAAACAGAAAAGAACAACATTAATCTATCAGGCTACCTTAGCAAATTTAAATTTAACAGGATTCAACAGACCATGTACCAGCACTTGTTTAGAATTAGCAATAAATTAGACATGATATCATAAGAAAGAAATGATCTGTATCCTCAGAGGCTCTGACAGACTTATGTGATTCACAGGGCGGATTAAAAAAAATATGTGGGATCAATCATACATGTTCCAAGTTATGTTGAGGATAATTTCTGTCACTTTTATTTAGTTATACAGGTTGTTAGTACTTAGATATTACAACGGTGTCTTAAGAAAACACCCCCATAGGTCACAATCATCTTTAGTGGTTCATATATATGAATTTAGGACCCAGAGAAATGTGCAGGAACAAGGAAACAAACCACAGTAAATGATGTAGCATCATACACACAGAACAATTGTTCCAAGTTCAGAGAAGGCATACACTTTATTAGATGAGCTGGTGGAACTGTCTTCTGAGATCTTGTAAAGCTTTCCATGCATGACATAGTCAAACTTGTCAGCAAGTGTTTTTCTCCCAGCCTGAATGAAAGGAATGGCATCATATTATTTATCCAATAAAAATGTGCCTCAGGGAAGACAAGTCAATAGAAACAAGAAACATATCGTGGCACCTAGAACACATTCGGATCTGTGTTTCCATCAGAAAACTGTCACTATGTCAAGATCTAGTTATGAGAGGAATTAGGTGCGATGTATCACCTGTGTGTAGTAGCCAGTGTCTGGTGTTCCATCCAGATTCAGAGTAGGAGCTAACACCATGTTGAATTTGTCACCAACACGCATCGGATAGACCTCAGTAGCAACATCTAGCTGCATGTACATCTGCTCGTTATGAGCTTCGACGCGGGTGACTGCATAAAAAAAACAATGTTACATCAGCCCACATGTGCTGCAAGAGAAATATGAACAATCATGTTGCCAGCACTCAAAGGACTGCATAACAAAGAGCGAAGTAAAGCAATCACTAACAACAATTTACAAGGGGTATTCACAGTTTTGGAACAAGAGAAAACATCGTGGGACTCAAGATTACTGTGGAAAAGCCAGAGATAAATTAGTAAATTACCTCTGTCAAACTTCTTGCCATCAGGATCGAGCCTGCTCACGCTGAAGTTATCGTCGAAGAGATACTCAACCATTTCCCCTGTACATGATGGATGGCGGTCACTTTATTAAATTATAAAAGCTGAAACAGCCTAGCAGGAACACGAATTAAGTTCACAAATCGCAACAATGAAGCACAGAAGTTCAACATAGGCAAATAGCAGTCTCCTGGAGTTTCCTCTAAACTTAATATAATAGGCTCACTTTATCACTATAAACTTTTTAGTGATGACCAAATAACGAAAACACTTCGTTGAATGACGTGTTGTTAAAGAAAATAGCTGCGTCGCCCCCCTTCAAGACAGGAAACTATTACATACATGGCAGTCCCAAACTTAGGAAACTATATTAAGAGCATGATAGCAATAAAGTGCCGCTTGCAGCTCAAGCTTCTTCTCCACCCCCATTTTGTTCATTCTCCCACATCCACAGGACCGAAATACCAGTAGTCACTGGATCTAGGGGGCGGATAATTTTTGCAAAAAAAAAACGAAGCTTAGCAGGTAAATACATGGCAGGGGCGGACCACATGGGTGTACACATGTACACCCGATAATTTTTCAAACGAAATCGAAGTTAGTAGGTATATATTGTAACTGGATCAGATCCGAATACAAATAGTTTTGTTAGGGTTTGGGGTGCTCCGTCCCGCACAGCAGAAGGAAAGAGAAGGGGCGGGTGTACCTGGTGGATGCTCGTCGCCGGCAAAGGGCTGGGCGAAGACGTGACGAGTGGCGCCGCCGCTCGCCCAGTCGCCGCCGCCAGGGAAGGAGGACCAGGGGAGGAGGGAGTCAGGGAGAAGGGAAAGGGGGAAGAAACAGAGATGTCTGAGGCCCTAAAACCCTGGGGAAGGGCGTCAAGTGTCAATGGGCCGAGCTCGAGCGAGCCTGCCAACTCAAACATCCCGAGCCGAGCTCGATCTGAGCCTAGAGCCGAGCTCGAAGCCTTGAACTCGGTTCGCGATAAGCTTCGCCAATACTCAGCAAAACTGTCAAGCTGTCACCACAAAATTCCCTAGGAAGACAGATTTTCAAAAAAAAAAGAAAAAAAAGACAAGATGCTCCAATTTTATTGAGAACTTTTAAACTATAAAGGTAAGCTCGCACAGTAGCTTTGTGCTGTTTTTACTTTTTTTAAGAAAATCCATTTATACTTTTACTAGATCCGTGCTCGTGCGTTGCTACGGGTAAAACAAATTCATTCTATAAGCATCGATCTTCATTGTATAGATTATATAATAGATTTATTCTATAAGCATCTATCTTTATTGTATAGAATATATCTAACTTCAACGACATATAGCAACAGAGGCATACACCTCGAATCAGATTGAAGTACAAAATCACCGTCGCTTAGAAGGGATTTGACTATTGGGCAATTCAAGTGCGTAGGCACTGAATTTTCCACCGCTGTATCCAACAGCAAAACTATAGTATTACCTGCAAGCAGAAGCTATGCAGTTGTTTTGCTAAATGTTGTTGCTAATTCTGGTACTCTCAGGCACGAGTACCTGTTGTTTTGTACCCTTTAGCTCACAAATGTGTTATGATCTTTCGTAATGAAAATGTTTGAAATGTTCTCTCAAACCATAAATTTGCTAAGCATGTCAGTCAGTTATGCCTGGATCTCCTCTGCTCGGCCGCTCCTCAACTGCAGTTGAACAGCCATCACACCCAACACCTCAGCCTCTCCCAGTTCGATGCATGCTCACCAATTCAATGAAGTTGCAATTGAAGGCACACCATATGTTATGGCCTCTTGCAGCAGCAATGGCAGAAGAGTGGAACCTATAGGATCTGCAATGAGTTAATACAACATCAAATTGTCCTCAAACATAACAATCTATTTGGCCGGCTGAGAAAGATCCATATCAAATATGCAGGTTCATTACCTCACAACATCATCGATCTGAGCGAGTTAAAAAAAAACATCATCGATCTGAGCCATACCTAGGAGGTAGAGTCGTCCCTGACTAACAGAACTGAAGAGAGCTAGTGTTAGTAATGCTCAATGTTCATAGCATTCTGCAATGTTACATTCGTACTCCCTCCATGTTGGTAAAGGAAGTCGTTTCGGACATCGACACGGTCTTCAAAAACAACTTTGACCACTATCTTTTTGCTATAAAAATTTATAAAATATAGTCAATATATACTTTTACGAAACTATATTTTAAGATGAATCTACTTCCATCACTTTTATATTTTCAAACTCAACCCAAAAGAATTTATTTATAGTCAAAGTTTAAAATGTTTGAATTAAGATAAACTCAAAAGGACTTTCTTTACAATATGGAGGGAGTACATTACTCATCTTGTGGCTTGTGGGGATATGCTGCTCACACCATGATCGATGACCGGATTATCATATCATAGATATCACCAAAGCGTTTGTGAGAGAATGATGAATCATCAAGTTTCTTCAGGTTCTGCAGTAAAATTAACCGCTACACAACAATGCAGATCAAGTTTGCAGTACATAACTGCTCCATAACAAGGCATGTACAGTATCTTTCTCGTGTTTTACCCTTAATAACTTTCTTCTATTTCAGACATTTACATCTAATGAATTACTTACTCCACAATCAAGCAAGAATAATCAAGATCTGATGCAGTGCTGCTGTAGGCACATTGTGATAAGAAATTAGAATAACACAAAAATGTTGTCTACCATGCGTAGAGGCATATAATTGTTATCATCGAAGAAATCTACTATAGTGTTGCAAGCATCTTTTGCTTTTAATCAAAAGAATCATGAGAGATGAGCCAGTATGTTAACCTGATAAGATTTAAAACAATAAGAAACCTTCTTTAGGAGGTCATAAGCTAAAAAGTATTATCGTCACTCTCAATCACAAGTAGCAGAGTGGTGCAGCATAGCGTTATCGCAAATGCATATGCACAAAAGTGTACCTGTCAAGTACAATGGTGTCCTCCATCACGCCAATGCCTCCTTTTACAACGAGCACCATAGCATAGGTCATCGACAAGCAAATGCCTTTCTCCGTGGCATCGATGACTTCAGAGATGAAACCCTCTATTCCCATGTCCTTCATGGACTCAATAGCAATGACACATGTATATATAATTATATATATTTTTCAAGACACTACAATGCTCACATGATAATAAAATCAAGGCAATGCAATGGCTAAGATCAGATAAAAGGCAAAGTGATGTTTGCTCATCCTCCACCACTCAACGAAGAAGTTCATCGAAGAATATGATATCACTACCAAAATGTTCCAATACTGAACATATATTTTGAAAGAGAAAAAAATATCAGCAAACAAAGTCACGCAACTCTCTTATATATTATATACAGCAAAAAAAATTAGAACAGTAGATACTGCCTTGTGCTCCTTCCTCATTGAGGAATTCAACTAAGGGATCAAAAAATATGCCTGCAGCCATGATATAATCAAGCATATATCCTCCAGACTTATAAGGTAAACATGCACAAAGTGAGTAGTTCTACGATTCTGAATGTAATCTGTAATAAATCAATAATCAAACTACGTGGATCAAGAATTCTTTTCGTGGCGCCTCCAAGTTTAGTTTAAGAATTAAGTGAAATAATTCAATAGAGGAGAAAAATAAGGTAAAGTTGGACCATAGGCCAATCACAAGACACTGACAGGTGTAGAAATTGTCAGGAAAGGAGAGCCAAATTGATTTAGATTTAGGGAATGACCACATGAGTTAGGACCATATCACTGAATATGATTTCACACTTCCCACCACAATTACACTTCCCACCATAATTAGCATGAACCTACGAGCACAAGATGCAGCAGGCAGTGTTGAACCATGGGCCATGTCCAGGGGCGGATCAGGGGGGCTGGAGCCCCTACCCCCATGGGGCCCACAGAGCCCCTAAAGCCCCCAAAAATTTTTCAGCCATGAATGAAGAAAAGGAGGAGGAGGAAGAAGAAAAAGAGAGGAAGATGAAGAAAATAAGCCCCCCCGGCTATATCACATCCTAGATCCGCCACTGGCCATGCCAACCGATCTCAGCGTCAAGTAGTCCAGTGTGTCCTTCCTCGTCGGCTTCAACTGTTTCTGCCACTTCTATGCGCATTCCTCTGCGTCTGTCGGCGACACTGCTCATGTTTGGGCTTGACACAGGTCGTCCGTGCTGTTAATCAGGCCAACTTTCAATAGCCTGAAATCGATCAGCTGCACCATCCAAGTTAAAAATTTGTTGAGCATTCATTGATTGATAATTGGACAAAGCTGTCAGAAAGCAATGGATACCCGATTATCTTTATATAGCCATAACATGTTGTCACACTTTCAAGTCACGGTGGGCTCGATTTGAAAAGATCTAATAAATCTAGGAATTTTTCGCTAGTCTGCCAAGACACAACGAAAATCACAAGATTACAGATTTCTCTAGGGGCTAATGTGCAATAACTCAGGCTTCTCAAGCCATGGTAGCCGACGACACTGTCCAGCCAAATTGCCGGCGATGTAGGGCGTAGGAGGGCTCGAGGAGTGGGGGAATAGAGAGAGGAGGTCGATGGGATTTCGTTTTACCACTTACCTATGGCGGGCAGCATCAGAATCGGCCGGATTCAGTGGCGAAGCTAGAGCAAATTAGTAGGGGATGCATTTGTCTTGTAGGTGCATAAACTTAGAATGTGGAGGTGCATATATGGTAAAAAATTGATTGAAACCACTAATTTTTTATTTTTTTATGGGTGCATGCGCACCCCTATGTACAATGTACTCCCTCTGGCTCAAAATGAGTTTGAAATTTGTCCCACAAAAAGACAAGGTGGTTTCTGAAAGATTCTCACAAAAGACAACCAACAATACATCCACTTGTTACAAAAGATAAGGGATATTTTCGTAATTTCACCCACACCATTGGTTTGCGTGCTTGATCCTACAATTATATTTATTTTAGGACGGAGGAAGTACCTTCGCCCCCTGGCCGGATTTGAGGCCGGAAGGAGGCGGTGGAGGTCTGTTGAGGTAGAGGCGAGACCTCATGGTGGCGGCACTGCCCGACAGCGGGAGGTCGTACAATCGGAAGGGGCTCCTCTCCTCGCCTGATGCCTGGTACGTCTGATTGGACGCCTCACCTCCGCATGTAGTCCGTCGGCCTGCCAGGCAGTGGTGTCCACGAGTCTGGGTTTGTGCCGTGAATAAACGCAAATTGGGGCCAGGAATGGTGAGTGCCAAACGAATGGGTATTGCAAGTTGCGATCGTTGCGGGGCGCCGTTGCTGCGCTGTAACAATCGATAGAACGGCTGCACGAGCCAAGCGACAGAATGGCGATTCCCAGGAGGCCAGGAGGGGAGGCAGGGTGGGGAGCGTGAGGCGCGATTGTTATGGGCTGCCCTTCCCGCACCTTAACAAATCTTCCGACGGCTCCAAGTTGGGCTCGGCAGAATGACGAAGGGTGGGGTATCGGAGTTCCACAAAAAAATTATCCCCCAATTAATCTTTTTAGGAGTAGAGAAAATTAGGTT
Organism: Panicum miliaceum; assembly: GCA_032594955.1. NCBI lineage: Eukaryota > Viridiplantae > Streptophyta > Magnoliopsida > Poales > Poaceae > Panicum > Panicum miliaceum. The sequence continues at coordinate 48,843,373 of CM064062.1, forward strand.
GTTCTCAGTAACCAAGAGTGTTAGTCTCAATGCATAGTAACCCAGACTAGAAACTTGATAATTGTGCCGGAGGATTGTTATGGGGATGAAATTTCTCTCCCGTCCAATGAAACTTCTCCCCTCCTGTAAATGAATCTGCCATGTCAACAAATTTGTTGACGTGGTATAAAAATTTAATATCATAAAAGACTTAATAAAACCTCGCTACTGGCCTAGCTCAACAGTTCCTTGGCGGCCACGGCTCCGTTGAGCGTTGACGCCGAAACGAGCGTTGGTGCCTTGACTATTCCACTCCATGCACCGCCTGCTAGTGCAACCAATCATGTTCTGATCTGATCCCTGTCAGAAACAGCGACCAAGCACGCATTGTCAGGCAAATCAGCTCGCCCGGCTCATCGCTTTTGATCGACCTGCTGACCAAACCTGCATCTGTCGGTTGCGTCGAATCATTAGAGCCATCGTCACCGACGAGCGCAGAGTCGATTCCGACGAGCTTATAAAGAACGCGCGAGATGGCACGGATGATCCAGCCACATTCGAGTCGTCATTGTAGAAATTGTTAAACGGCTTGACCTCAAGGGCTGCCGATGCACTATCTTATATATGGATCGGTAAATAACCGATTGTTACAGGACTAGGACTCTAAGTCCGAGTAGTTTACAGTAGAAATAAGAGAATCCAATCCTAATACATAATGTATTTCTACAGCCCCCTCAATCACAACTTAGTTTGCATAAGTTGAGATTGTTTCTAAACTCACATAATCTATTCACTGCTTGGGGCTTTGTAAAACCGTCAACTACCTGATCTTTGGAAGAGATGATCCTGATATCGAACAATTTCTCTGCAACTCTTTCTCTGACAAAATGATAATCCACCTTAATGTGTTTAGTACGAGCATGAAACACGGGATTGGCAGTCATATATGTTGCTCCGATATTATCGCACCAAGAACCGCTGCCTTTAGTTGAAAAACTCCCAATTCATTTAAGAGAGTTTGGATCCACATCACTTCAGCTGTAGCATTAGCAAGTGCTTTATATTCGGCTTCAGTACTGAACCTAGAAATCGTTGCTTGTTTCCGAGCACTCCAGGTAACAAGATTGGAGCCAAAAAATACAGCAAAACCCCCAATAGATTTACGATCATCGGAGCAGCCCATCCAATCAGCATCATAAAAAGCACTAACCAAATGAGACTGAGATCGAACAATCTTGAGGCCATAGTCAATTGTTCCACTTATATACCTCAATATCCTTTTAGCTGCAGAAAAACGATCTGACGTAGAAGAGTGAAGATATTGACACACCTTATTGACATCATAGGCTAAGAGTCAAGTATTGCAAACCACCAACAATACTCCTGTACCTCGTAGCTGTCTCACTATCCAACAGATCGCCAACATTCTTTGCAAGTTTTTGTGAAACTGATAACGGGGTGCTAACAGCTTTGCAATCTGCCAAACCAGCACGACAAATCAAATCTTGTGCATACTTAGATTGAGTAAGCAACAATTCACCTTTAGTAGCCGACACTTCAATGCCCAAAAAATAATGGAGTGGACCAAGATCTTTAAGGGCAAAGTCATCACACAATTGTGTTAAGAGAGCTGTTTGATGATAAAAATATACAATGAGATATGGGAAAAGAAAATATATATGATGAGATTGCATAAATTTTGGTTGAGCCCATGACATGTGGGCCCCACTTCTTCATGTTTCTAGAAGAGCTAGTCTTAATTCTTGCGTAGCTGCTTAAGGTGAGTACCAAGTTTTAAGCTTTAATTATTGATTAAAGATATAGCTTCTCGAAGGGAAAAGAAAAGAAAAGAAAGCTCACGTACGTGTGCTAGCACGAATTGAAGTGCCTTTGTCTAGGAGCTGGCCCGCCTGTCAGTGTCCATTCAAGTGCACGAGAGATTAAAGTCCAACCTCCTAGAGGTAATTTTGTTCAACTGATAGATTAATCCGGACTCCTCGATCGCTTGCGGATAAAGATAGGAGTCCGTTTGTTACGGAATCCAGGCTGGCAACTAGCTGGAGATAAGTATCTTGGTTGATCTAAATTGCTGGTACGTGAGCTGTTGTCCTTCCGAATAGGCCGAGGGTCAAAGCTCTGCCCTCTGGTGCCTATATAAAGCACCCACGCCCTCAGGCTGTAAGTGGGCACGCCCATACGCCGCAGCACAGCCGAGGAAGCCATACGCTGCAGAGACGCCGCACGCCAGACGCATGTCCGCACGCCGCCGCACGCTTCACCTGGAAGCCACGCCGTCGACGAGGAGACCTGCACGTCCGGCCGCCGCCGCAAGCTGCACCTTGCCGCCGTCGAGCAACCAAGAGCTGCGCCAACAACCAACGGCACCTCGCCGTCGTCAGCCAGCAGCAGCCACCGGCAACTCGTTCAATCTCAACGCGATGTTGACCTTCTCGTCAGCCATGACTCTTGGTGAGCAACGCCAATAAGAAATATAAGAAATATGTAAACTCTTTTCTATCTGTTCCATCTATGGCAGCACTACGATGTTCGACGGCTATATCAATCTTAATAGCGACGGTGTCCTCGGGTGTAGACGGCTACGATTTATAGCGACGGTGTCCCCGGGTCGAGACGGTTATATCAATCTTAATAGCAAGAGTGTCCTCGGGTGTAGACGGCTACCGTTTTGTAGCGATAGTGTCCTCGGGTTGAGACAGCTATATACATAATTTTTTATAGCGGCAGTGTCCTCGGATGTAGCTGGCTACAATTAGTAGCGACAGTGTTCCCGAGTCGAGACGGCTATATTATTTTATATTATTTTATGAAGGAATACAATTACATTGGGCTTCCTTGAATTATTTTCTCGTTAATGGCGAGCTACAACCGGCTGCTACTCGAAAGAGCGAGATGCATCTAAGTACTCCGCACAAACTTCCAATGGTTGGGGTGCTACGTCTTGCATGCGAGAGACAAATAAAATAAGTTTCCCTGTTGCAAGGCCGTACATGCACATGCATTACATCCGGCCACGTGATGAGGGTAATTAATTGCTCTGTTAATACTTTCGATTAAGGATAAAACTGATCCGGAAGAAAAGATAATTTGATGCGCCAAAAGGTTGTCAAATCATCTTGCGAGCATCGTCAAAACATGATCCACACCATGTCTAGTACCGACGAGGCTAGATGAATTTTTGGCTAAGTGCCGACAAGGCGAGGCCACGATTCCATCGACACGTCCAAATAATGGGATTGGATACTATTTTGCCGGGTACCGACAAGGTGAAGGCAACACATATATCCATGTTGAATGAAGCTAGGCCATATGACTGGGCACCGGCGAGGCGAAAGTCACCCCCTTCATCAACAGTTTCCGTTTACTACCGACGTGGCGACAATACTGTCATGACTGAGTTTTGGCGAAACAAAGCCACCCATACTTATTCTATGCTCTGTACATCGTATGTGGACGAGCAGTAGATGATTTAATGATGACCATAAAAGCGCAGCTTAATCGGAGGTTTTCCACAGACTCGCTCTACGGATGTAATTAACCGGACGCGCCTAATTGGCCCCGGGAATCAGCGAACTACGCAATCTCTACAAGTTAGATCTCTCCTTAAGCATCGACGCAGAAGACAGAAGAAGACGAGCTGTCGCGGGTCATGTATTCATGAATTTTGTAAAAGATCGAAATCAATGAAATATGTGTTCTCGCAAATGTGTGCATGTGCTCCTTGTGTACAAGTTTATTATTCCTCGTCTTCAATTTTGTTTTCGCGAACAAGAGCATCAACATCATGAACATTTGAGTTAACAACAATAATGTCATCAACATATACCAAGAAGTAGATAGTAGTATCACCCGCTTGAGGAAAAATAATGAAGTGTCGGCCTTAGATGCACGAAAACCAAGCTTCTGAAGTTTAGTGCTCAGACGAGAATACCAGGCTCTAGGGGCCTGTTTTAAACCATAAAGATATTTATTAAGCTTGCAAATATAGTGGGGCAATGATTCATCAATATACCCAGGTGGTTGTTTCATATAAACATCCTCCTCCAGAACACCATGCGAAAACGCGTTCTGAATATCTAGTTGACGGATAGACCATTGATTAGACACAGGCAATGATGTCGGTGTTTTACCGGCAAGCCTACCTAGGGATACCCTAAGGTAGTAGACTTGTGGTTAGGGTATCGCCGAGATCAGGAACTCGATGGTGCAAGGAACACAAGGGTTTAGACAGGTTCGGGCCGCAGTATGCGTAATACCCTACGTCCTGTATGGTTTGTATTGCCTTGAGGGCTATGAGAATGTTTGGAGGGGGTCTCTGTCTACCCTTATATATCCCGGGGCAACAGGGTTACATGGAAATCTTGATCTGGTACGAGCTTAGGAGTCCTAACCGAGTACTCTCGGGTAGTTTCCTTCTGTATCGACTAGTTGTACTTGCTTATGAGTACTTTACAGTATGGATAAGGTATGGGACATGCCCCACCCCTTACTCTAGAATGTTCTACGCCACGCGTGCAGTCTCGTTGCCCCGGGTCTGACAAGCCCCCGAGCTCTTCATAGCCGAGTACTGCAGGCTTCGAGTACTTCTTGAAATCATCCTTCGGTTTCTGCTGAAACTCCGTCTTGAAGGTGTCTTTCGAGTACTTTCCTTGGCTGCTCGAGGCTGTGAGGTGCTCTAGCCCTGAGTACTTTCAAGTCTTCTTTCTATGGGGTGCGATGCAAATCGCACTCCATATGGAGTAGCACCCAAGCCTTAGGTTGAATCGAAGAATCAGGCTGAGGGTCCCACAAGTCTTGAATCTTCATCTTATCTTCCAAACACTTTTGAAAAATAAGCCATTGATGACACGTGTCCCGCAGCCCCCGAGCCTTGAATCCAAATCCCGAGGTTTAGAAAAAAGGATCCAAAAGAACGTAGCGTACTGAACAGTGTTTTGTACAAATTTTGTGTGAGTGTGACCTGTCTTGATGGTTCTCCCTAGAAATCAATTGGTTAAAAATTTGAAAACCCCATTTTTATAGAAGTCTATCCCTGGAAAAATGGTTAATCAAATAAATACCCTAAAACTCTTCCCATAGTAACCACTCAAAAACAAATCACACTTTTTCAGGAAAAAGAAAAACTCTTCGGCTTCCAAACAGTAAATCTGGGCTTACCCACTGGCTATTTAACCGCACGGTGACTTGGGTTTTACCCCTTCACTCTTTGCTTTAGCCATTTCGCTTTCTCCCACTCCTGCGCCGCCAGTGCTTTAGATCTAGGGTTTGAGAACCTCGTTGAATCCGTCCTCCCCCTCCCACTAAAGTAGTGAGTGAATCCCACCTCGCCTTCGGAGAGTCCTTGCGCCTCTCCCTCGAAGCCCCCGAGCATATGCGAGTGAAGCGGCTTGTGGCATTCAAGATGGGCAACAAGAGACAGTCGTGCAAGGGGAAAAAAGAGGAGACGAGCACCGGCGATTGGGAAAGAAGTAAGTGTACCCGCGCTGATCTCCTCAACTTGGTTGTGCAAGGGCTCCTTCAATCGGAGGAGACGGTCCAATGGAGACCCTCCTTCCGTCAATATTATCCGCAAGAAGATGTAGATCAGACCGTTATTTTCGAATATTTTGTCGAAAGGGGATTGGCCCTTCCCGCCTCTTATTTCTTTCGCGGCCTTCTTTTTCACTGGGGTATTCAGATCCATCATCTGAACCCTAATTCCATTGTTCACCTTTCAATCTTCATCCATTTCCGCGAAGCTTTTCTTGGCATCGAGCCACATTTCGATCTCTTCGGCTATTTCTTCCATCTACGCCAACAACCCTTAGAAGAAAGGTAGTACATTGTTGGCGGAGCTGGTCTTCAAATCAAGTAGGGGAGGGGGAAGAAGTATATCGACTATACTCTTCCCACAAACCACTTGAGCTGGAGGTCACTATGGTTCTACATCAGGAATCACAAGCCTGCACTGCCAGAGAGGACTCCAGGGAAGGCGGTGTGGAGGCCTGAGTGGAATGAGAAGTTGAACGAGAACCAGATGGTTCAAGTAGATGAGCTGCTCGAGATGATTGTAGCGCATAAGGAAACCGGAGTTACTGGAGCGTCCGTTCTGGCTTCCATGTACAAGCAACGCACTATGCCTCCGCAGAAAAGGTGCCGCTTTGGGTTTGAGTTCTTAGGCATCCTTAGAGATTCTTCCTTCGGAGACGGCCTTCGAACGTACTCGTCGAGTACTCGATGTGCATACAGTGCCGTATGTCCCGAAGCTCTTCACTGCAGCTAATCCACCAAAGCCGGTACGAGTAGCATACTTTGTCGAGTACTTAGAGTACGCATAGCTGCGAGTTGCCACTGATTGTTAGTTTGTTGTTCTAACTGCGCAGGGACAAAATGATTTATTCCAATGTCCTGCTCCAGATCCTGAAGTGCCTCGGCCAGAGCATCTCAAGCCAAGTGCGTTTCAGAGACCTAAGATCAGTCATTTAGACCGTGATCCTTTAACTGATGAAGAGATGATGGATGCTGACGACAGTGTTCCTCTAGCAGTGTTTCTGAAGAAATCTGGCAAGAAATCGAGTAGCAGCAAGGAGATCCCGAGCCACCCGACTAGGCCGCGGGTGGGCGTGAGGAAATGCAAGCTCACCCTCGCCGGCCTGTCAGATGACAACCCCAGGTAAATCTGATCCTCGAGTACTTTTCCTTGTCAATTTTTGGTGTTCTTTACTGAGTTTTCTCTATTCTGTCTTCAGTCCTCCCGCCTCCTCCATGTCCAAGCGTTCCAAGGATGGGGGGGGGGGGGGGGGGGGGGGGGGAGGTCAGGCCCTGTCGGGGATGATGCCGCACTGGAATTCGACGTCCAGCCTGGTGCGGCGGACCCTTCAGCTGTTGATGTGTTGCCGAGACCGAGCAGCCCCGTCCCAGCGAGCGCCTCGCGTGCTCCACCGAAGGAATGTGCTGGCGGATCGGAGAAAGCAACTACTCGAGGGCCACGGTTGATTGGTCTCAAGAAGGTGGTGACCAAGAGATCCTCCACCTAAGTTTCGAGTACTTGAACTTTTGTTCTTCGTCTTGTTCATAAATTGATGTAATTGTCATTCCGCAGCTCTTCCTCTGCTCTAGGCTTGGGTGAGCCTGGCGATGCCACGGCCATTCAAGCCCCCGAGTCTAGAAAGGAGTCGGATGCTGCAGCGTTGGAGACCGGTGCTGCTCCACTTCCTCCTCCGCCTCCTCCGGCCGCCATTGCTGAAGTGGAGAAAGAATCGGTGCTGGAGGGAGGTGACGCAGAGCGAGTGGAGGTAGATCCTCCGGCGTCCGAGATCCCTGAAGGTGAGCCCATCGTGCCTCCTCTGCCCCCCGGTACCATTCTGCCTGAAGCAACATTAGTAACCACAGGCGGAGTGGCAGGCGAGCTACCCAAAGAATTGGGCGCACAGGATGTTAGTGCCACGGATAATGCAGACCCCGGTGCCAGCACCGTCGAAGCCGCAGGTACAAGTGGCCCTGGCGCAGGAGATGCTGGCACCGCGAGTACTTCTGAACCCGGCGCTGATGCAGCGGAGAAGGAAGACTGCTGGTGACACCATACGGCTGGCAGCACGCCATCAAGCTGGACCTGATTGAGTATCCTTATCTCACCAAGGAGAAAAGAAAACATCTCCAAGGTGTCTTTAAGGACTTGTATCAATTTACCACAGTAAGTATCCATCTTCTTCGAGTAGTTCCCACTTCCTCTGTTTTGGTGTGATGAATACTGATTGTTGTTTAAGTATTATAGAATCTGATGGACCGTCCCTAAGAGAAGTCCGAGAAACTCAAGTTCATCCAGGACGACCATCGCCAGCTGCAAGAGAAGGACCGCCGGATATCCAAAGAAGTTCTCAAGAATGTTGAACTGCAGAACAAACTCGAGCAGCTAGAGAATGAGCGCAATCGAGAGATTTGGCTCCTCAAGAATGACATCAAGAATCTTGAGAAGGAGAAAACCGAGCTTGTTGAGAAGAACAAGAAAATCTCCAAAGCGCATAAAGGTAACTTGCTACCTTATCTTGTTGTCCTTTAATTGTTGGTTGTTCAAGTAGTTTCTGAAAAACTTCTTCGAATACTTCCTCTTTTCTCTTGCGCGCAGAACTGAAATTCACTTTGCAAAAGAAAGAAAATATGATTATAGATATGAAGAATCTTGTTTACCGTGGCGCAGATGATGTGGAGCGCCTGCAGAAGATCCTTGCAGACACAAATGTCCAATTCTACGACGCCTTGTAGCAGATCAAGGACATGCTGGCGGAGAAAGACCGTATGCAGAAAGAGCTCGAAGAGTTCAAATCTGCTGCTCAGGCTGTTGTGGAGATGGTGGAGTTCTCTTCAGATGGTGAAGCTGAGGAGCAATCACTGCTGGAGAAGCTTCGCGCGACTCCCCAAAAGGTTGCCAACTACATCACGGAGGCCACCAGGACATACATAGCTCAGGCGCTCGCACTGGTGAAGTCCTACTGGCCCAAGGCGCAGCTCAAACCACTCGGGGAAGGCATGGCGGCTGACTGCTCTGTGGAGCAATTCACGAAGTACCGTGAAGAAGTCGAACCCATTGCTGACAAGATTGCTGAGAGCCTAGAGCAAGAGGGTTAGGTGTAGCAGAAACAATGTGTTATGTCAAAACACTTATGCTATTTGTTCATATGTATATAACTTTGCCTAGTTGATCGTTCTTCAGCGTATATCTTTATGTGATTTTTGCTGGTATGATCGTAGGACTTAGAATATTTGGAGACATTTGGGTTAGGCTACTCCAAGAACATCGGCTTGGACGTAGTCGATAACTTGACGTTCCGTGAAAAGTGCTCGTAGAGCAAAAGGACTTTAGCTTGGTTTTACCCGATCAAACGAAACGCTAAGCTAGCCTTTAGGCTTATAAGCCTTAACGGTTTTAGTTGTCAACATCCTACGTGTCAGCAGGGAATAACTTAGCCGTATAATGGGCTTGGTGACTGTGGCAGAACCACCTGAATTAATCCGGCTCAAGTGCGCTAACCATCACCACGAGAGCAACCAGGGCTAACTCGCACTTCAAATGGAGTAATCCATAGGTCTGTCGGGTAACCTCCCGATACAATCACGGGTTTACCGATCGAAACCACACATACAAAGTACTCACACGAAGGTGAGCCCAGAGAATACAACATTCCACAATTTTACATCATAGAGTTCAGTGAAAATTTATTGTTACAGACCGAGTTCGAATTAAAAAAAACAAAGTAGTTTAGAGTTCAAAAGTAAACGAGCTCTTCAGAGTTCATTGCAGCGGAAAAACAACGATAAACTACTCGACGATACATGATGTCTCGATGAAGCCCGTACGAGACATCACTCGGCATTATCATCATTGGCCGGGGACGCATCCCATTCCACCGACCAACCAGGAGGAAGGCTGAGTATACTAATACTCAGCAAGGCTTACCCAACTAGTGGAATATACTTAGCCGACTCCTAGACATGCAAGGCTTTTGGCTTGAGGGGTTTGTTTTGCCGAAAAGCATATACAAGTAGGTCCTTACTTTCAAATTTTAGCTCCAGATTCTAGTTTTCTTTAACCATTCTAGGTAAGCAACTATCCAATATCATACATGGTGAAAGAATTAATTTGCATCCAACAAGTTTAATCATCATCATTATTCCATTTCTTACTCTATGTGGTAAAAGGGTCAAGCAGTCTCAAAACCGCGAGAAACGGATGATTCGAATCGAATTTCTTAACCTTGCAAGGCAGACCTAAACACACATCACGTGGTTACTCCCAGAATCACACGTGCAACTTTTCCCTTCATATCCCGCTTCACGGAACAGGCCCACCGCCCTCGACTACACGTCCCCATGAACCACGGAACGACGCCGGGCCATGGCGGCACATGCACCCGCCATTAGCTAGATGTGAACAAATTTAAGACAGTGGGGAGTATATTCCGGCCTCGGTTCAATCCAGCACGTAAGCTTACCGATTACCATATTCTCGGCATGTGGTTAGTACGTTCAAAGACTTAACCACCACTACCACACACTGCGGCCTTAGCATTTTTCACTAAACAGACAGGGCCTCAATCATCAACATGAACATCGCACCATAGCCCCATCCGTCGACCTTATGATTGGAGCATGTAGTAAACATTCAACTCCTATATTGTCGCGAGTGACAGGAAATCACTCGACTTTTACCGGAGTCTTATTAGCATAGCATTCTATCGAACCTTATATCGAACCTTATATTAGCATAGGAATCCTATAAACTTAATGCACAAGTAAAATAGAGTAATAAGTTGCATAATTTGAAAAATAGGGTTCATACTCCGGGGCTTGCCTTCCTGAGTTAAGCTAGCCTTGGGCTCTTTCGAACTTTGGTTCGGGTCTTCGAAAACTTCAGTTAGATTCACTTGAGCTTCAAGCTGCTCACTCTCGGACTCGGGCACCAGCTCAAAAAAACGTTCCGTCAGTGAGAGTAGTCGACTCTATATGAATGTACAATTATGAGTTGTAGTGATGTAGAGATTGGTAGCTTATTTCATGATAAACTTGTAATCCAACAAAAATTCATGTTTATCTTAAGTCATTGTTCTTTACTGTTCCTTGGGTAGTCATTTACTGAATATAACTTAGATGAATTAACCTCATTAAATAGATGTGTGTTTTGCCATTTATAATTGTTTTCTTTCAAAACTAAGTATGAAATATTCGTAGCCATAGCTAGAAACATTTTCTGGTGTTGAAATTTTTATACAAGATACCTCACTGAGCAACTAGACTACTGTATAAATTTCAGCTCTTTATATGAAGTAGATTAAGTATGAAAATAAAATAAACAGCTGCTGCTAGAACTTAGTTATTTTTATACAGAACAAACCATGCAAGTATTGATGCTAAACATTTTACAGGGTGTTAACCTATCCATATTTGTGTTACTGTAAATTTTTCATATTTTATTGTGCACGATACAGAGCATAATAAATAGGACAATATACACTTATTTTAATAAATATTAATTTCTATAGGATGTTATACAGGGTTTCTAAGTATGAAATATTTTATAAAGCATGATCTAACCCAAAGTATCCTATATTAAAAGATGAACATTTTTCAAGCACAAAAACTAATTACTTTGATTTAATGCATTTTTCCACCACAAAAATTATATAAGTAGGTTACAGAAAGGTAAACAGTCCCTAAATTTTTCTGTGGCATCTAGGTACCAATATAACAGCACAGAAAAAGTTTCATAAGATCAATCACTATAGAACAGTAGGAACAATTAGTTCTATCCCTTCGTGGCATAAAACAAAGTCTAACAAAATGTTTAGCTAGAGATGGGTTCTGGTCCTAAACTTTTTAAACTGGCCTACACATCAAGAAACTAATCCACTGTCCAAAAATTAGGTTCAGACTTTGTATACAACAGTGGGTACAAATAAAGGCTATTAAACCTTCCATTTAATCTAGGGCAAAATATAGCAAGCAACTGAAGAAATGCATGTAACAAAAGTTGTAGATTTTCTTCTAAGGATTACAGAACTATTGAGTTTGTATATTTTCTGATTTTTCTACAATTTTTAAAGCATTTTCAAAGTTCGTTGTTTTTGAATCTAGGGTCAAAACACTGGTTCGCAGATATGCCCCTAAAAACTTACGTGCAAACCCTTAGGAAGATTGAAAACAAAGCAATTGGGCCCCTGGCGGGGCTGGCAAGGCGGCCGGCCAAATTCCGGCGAGGAGGCTCACCGGCGGCGAGGGGAAAGGGTCAGGGGAGTACCAGGGAGGCAAGAGCGACCTCATGGTGGCCTTGGTCGGGGTCGGGGATGGCCGGAGGTGGGTCTCCCACGGCGGACAGGGGGCGGCGGCGGTGCTGTGCGGCGGCGATGGTGCTCCGGTGAGGCTGGGATGGTGTGGTCGGGTCGGGGAGCTGTGGTGGACGGTGGAAGGACCGATTCCTAGGGTCGGCTCCAGGGAAGGGAAACCGGAGGCGGCGTGCCCATGGCGGACAGGGGCGGCGGGGGTGGTTGCTGGCGGCGGCCTTGCTCCGGCGGGGCTGGGCGGCGATGGGCGGGGCAGTGAGCTTCGGTGGGGAGGTGCGGTGGTGTTTGGAGGCTCAGCTCTGGCAATGGGTGGCCGGAGAGATGAGCTCCACGGCGAGCTCCTCACGGCGGCGGCAATGACAGTGGGCGGCGGGATTCTGGGTGCGCGAGAGGGCTCAGTGCGGCCTTTATAGGTGCAAGGGAGGGAGGAAGAGGGGCTAGGGGTGTCGGCAGGGCTGGGGCGCGCCATTGGGCGAGCAGGGCGGTGCACAGGGGCGCTGCGTCGCGTGCGAATGACGTGGGCAGGCGACTGGGCGAGCGAGATAGTGGCGTGGGCGAGGGAAATCGTGCGTGGTGCGATTGGGCGAGCTAGGGCGGCAGCAGAGATGCGCGCTGGTTGGCTTGGCGCGGCACGGGCGGCAAGGATGCCCTGCCAGGTGGCCGGTGGCCTCTGCGCGGCGGTTGGGGCAGAACAGGGGAGGGAAGTGAGGGAGGGACTGAATTGCGAGAATTTGAAGAAATTTAGGGGCCAGGTCATAAAAATGATATTTCTCACATTTCTGTGTTGCAACTCAAAATTCTCTGAACATGAAAGTTGTTCAAAATGAAAAGTTCTACAAGTTTCATTTCAGGCCAAAGTTCATTTGAGTTATAGTTCAAAAGTTATTTTAAAAACTCAAAAAGCATGATTCGGATGGCATGTTATTTCATGGGCAAAAATTTCATATTCTCCCCTAGGCTTCAACTAGACTTTTGTTTATCATGCCACTGATGATGTGCCTATTCAATTTTGTAGTTATATTTGCATCAATGTGAAAGTTATTTAATTTGTTTGATTAAGATACAGGTACTTATGCACATATATACATACTTTCAATATAAATGCAAAAGCCAGGCTAGCTGCCAAAGGATTTAAACAGCCAGGCTAGAAAGCCAGTCCTGTTGTTAAACATGCCACCATCAGAACAATTCTGTCTGTTGCTGTGTCTAGAGGATGGTATCTGCGACAACTTGATGTGCAGAACGCTTTTCTCCATGATTTTCTATAAGAAAAAGTGTACATGAGTCAGCCACCTGGGTATGAAAGTAAGGCAACTCCTGATTATATTTGTAAGCTAGATAAAGCTCTCTATGGTTTGAAACAGGCACCAAGAGCGTGGTATTCTAGGTTGAGCAGCAAGTTGTGTGATCTAGGATTTAAAGCATCGAAGGCTGACACGTCTCTATTCTTTTATCATAAAGGGGCGATTACCATATTTATTCTCATTTATGTTGATGACATTATTGTTGCCAGCTCTACCCAGGAAGCCACCGCATGTTTGTTGCAGGATTTGAGGAAGGAGTTTGCTCTCAAGGATCTTGGGGAGCTGCATTATTTTCTTGGGATAGAAGTGAGTAAAATACGAGATGGTATTCTCCTAACTCAAGAAAAATATGCTAGAGATGTACTGCAGCGTGCAAATATGATGGACTGCAAATCGGTAGCTACTCCGTTGTCCACAACAGGAAAGTTGTCGGCACATGAAGGTAATCTTCTTGGACCAAGAGATGCTACAGCATATAGAAGTGTGGTAGGTGCATTACAGTATCTTACATTGACACGCCCAGACATATCCTTCGCTGTCAACAAGATCTGTCAGTATTTACATGCACCGACAACTGTCCATTGGGCGGCTGTGAAAAGAATCTTGAGGTATTTAAAACATACCATGAGGATTGGACTTCACATTTGCAAAACATCCTCTCTCTTGGTAAGTGCTTTTTCAGATGCAGATTGGGCAGGTGATCTTGATGATCGTCGATCTACTGGAGGTTTTGCTGTGTTTTTAGGTTCTAATCTCATATCATGGAGTGCAAGAAAATAAGCTATTGTGTCAAGATCAAGTACAGAAGCTAAATATAAAGCGGTGGCAAATGCAACTGCTGAAGTCATGTGGATACAAACCTTGTTATATGAATTGGGAATTCAGGCGTCCAAAACTGCCAAGCTGTGGTGTGATAATATTGGAGCTAAGTATCTTTCTGCTAATCCAGTTTTTCACGCTCGGACAAAACATATAGAAGTTGATTATCATTTTGTACGTGAAAGGGTGGCAAGAAAATTACTGGTTATTGATTACATATCTACAAAAGATCAAGTTGCGGATGGCTTCACAAAACCTTTGTCAGTAAGACAACTAGAGATGTTCAAGAACAATCTCAACTTGAGAAGTTTAGATTGAGGGGGAGTGTTAAAGATATCCTTGTGCGTAATCTCCTGGATATGTACGGTTGTGGTAGAACCATCTAGAATAGAATAGAGCATATTTGGTGTAACAAATATAGTAATCATTGTAACAAATATGGTAACCGCAACCTACAATCAAGGAGGTGTATGCTCTATGTAAAGCCACCGTCGCCGGGCTGTTCGGTACTGAGAATTAACACGTAGCCGTCAACCCAAGATTGGGCTCTGGCGTTCCACCATCAAAGGCGCCTCTGAACTTAACAGTGGGTTCTTATAGCAACTTCAGTGGACCATCTATTTGGAAGGCGGAGGCAGAAGGCAAGCACAAGTTCTTCGCGTGGTTACTAGTGCAATGCAAGGTTCTCACAGCAGACAAGCTGATAGCCCGGCAATGGCCATGTAACCCGATCTGTGTACTTTGCAACCAGGAGCAAGAGACGGCAGCACACCTAATTCTTCACTGTCAGTTCACAAGGTTGGTGTGGGAACGAGTTGAGGCATGGACAAATCAGCTAGTTCAGGTACCGACGGGGAGTCTGGAAATCATTGACCGGTGGCAAAAACAACTGGCACACCTGCCCAAGAAGACAAGGAGAACCAAAGCAGCGTTCATGATGTACGGCGCTTGGAACATCTGGAAGGAAAGGAACGGGCGGATTTTTGAACAAAAACAAAGCACACCAGTGGAGGTCATGCACGAGATCAAGTCTGAAGTTGAAGCAAGAAAGTTGGCCTGTGGAGGGCCAGAGCTATCCTAGTTTTATTATGTTAAGTTTCTCCTTTGTTTCCTTAGTTTCGGTGTTTGAGCACTTTCCCTTTTATGTAATATCTAACATGTAGAACTCTTGTCCTGCTCCATCTCTCTTAAATGACAATGCAGTGCTCCTGCAAATTTCTTAAAAAAAAAAGAATATTATCTTGCAATCTTGTACGGGGTCGAGAAAATGCTGACCTTATAGGTACGGGACCATGTATCGGTCTGCGGGGACTAGGAGGTGGTCCAGGAAGGCGACGCCGTGGAGATGCACTCGGTGCTACTGAACCAGGTGGTGCAGAAAATTCGGCCACACCAGAATCAACATGCTGCGGAGCAGGCGGAGTAAAAGAACCTGACGCGGGAGGTGAGACCGGTGACGGTACGACTGAAGAATCTGGTTCCAAAATAGAAGAAACCAGGACTGGTGTCGGAGTGTGACTGGGAACGGAACGCGAAGCTGGTGCGGTTTCTAATTGCACAGGCAAATCTGCTTCCTGATCGGAAGAACCAAGTGCCCGAGAATCCATCTCTAGAGGTGTGCTTGCGTCATTTATCCCAAAGGGAAAAGAACCATGGGCAGAATTAGGGAACACCTGAATAACCACGGGCTCGTCACCAGAAGTGGAACTAGAAAGTTGTCCGTGCTCCAAAGAAGTACCTGGAGTAGAATCTGGACATGACTGTAAAAGCTCACGTGAAGTATTAGTCATAGGATAAACACTATCATTCATATCCCCAGAAAAATTTACCAAGTCCGGTGGTAACAAAAGAATTTCAGACTGGAGACGTGAACCGGCATTAGAGTGAAGATTGGCAAAGGGGAAAATATTCTCATCAAAGATGGCATCCCGTGAAATATAGACTAGACCAGAAGATATTTCCAAACATTTGTATCCTTTATGAACATTACTATAACCAAGAAAACCGCATTGTTTAGAATGAAATTGGAGTTTATGTTTATTGTAAGGACGAAGGTTGGGCCAACATGCACAACCAAATACTCTAAGGAAAGAGTAGTTTGGTTTTTCTTGAAAGAGACGAAACAAGGGAGTGGAAAAATCAATAACGCGACTCAGAGTTCGGTTAATTAGATAAGTCGCGGCTAGGAAAGCTTCATCCCAAAATTTTAAAGATATGAAAGCATGTGCCAATAAAGAAAGTCCAACTTCGACAATGTGCCTATGTTTGCGTTCGGCTGAGCCATTTTGTTGATGTGCATGAGGACAAGAAACATGATGAGTTATGCTAATCTTTTGAAAGAAAGAGTGAAGCTTTTGATACTCTCCACCCCAATCGGATTGCACAGTAAGAATCTTACGATCCAAGAGACGTTCAACATTTTGTTGAAAATTAAGAAACACTTGAAAAACTTCAGCTCTATTTTTAAGTAAATAAATCCATGTAAACTTACTAAAATCATCAATAAAGCTTACATAGTATTGATACCGACCAATTGACTGAGGGGTAGGACCCCAAACATCTGAAAAAATCAACTCTAATGGAGAGGAAGATACACCAAGAGACTTAGGATAAGGTAATTAATGACTCTTTGCTTGTTGATAAGCATCACAAATGACATTACTAGACTCACTGCTGAAGGACAAATTATTGTCGTGAAGAACATGAGTAACAATGGTAGAGGAGGGGTGTCATAAACGAGAATGCCATAGAGATGTAGTAGGCTTGATAATATGATGAACTTGATGGGTGGGTAGTGGCATGGGATAAAGTCCATCTTGACATCTGCCTTGAAGAAGAAGGTTCTTCGTGTGCAAATTCTCAACACAAAAGAAAGTCGGATGAAATTCGAGAAAAACATCGTTAGCAGCAGTGAATTTGTGAACAGAAACAAGGCTCTTTTGAGCAGACGGAACATGAAGAATATTATTAAAAGAAAAATCGCGATTGGAGGTATGAATAATAGATTTACCAACATGACTAATACTCATACCTTTGCCATTAGCAGCATGTATTTGATCTCCACCAGTGTACCTCTCCCGAGTAGAAAGCTTATCCAATTCGCTTGTTATATGATCGGTAGAGCCGGAATCCATATACCAATTGCTATCAACCCCATAAGAAGGCACGGCTGAAGAAGCTGTCTTCTGTGGTGCAGATCGAACACCACTGTTGCGAGGGGGAATATATTTACGATTAAAACGGTACCAGCAGGTATGTACCGTATGACCTGTTCGTTCACACAGTTGGCAAACAGGAGCATCATCTTGATCCTCATCAGCACGGGCAGTGGAGGAACCACGCCCACCAGTACCCATACCACGACCTTGAGCAGGACCACGGCCTTGAACAGAACCACGCCCCCTGCCGCGACCGCGACCACGAGCAGCATTATTGGCCGAGGAATAAAAGTGCCCTCCATCAATTTGTTGCTGACTGAGTCTAGCTTCATAGGCGAGAAGCTGTGCATAGAGATCACTCAACGTAATGCTATCCTTTGCTGTCATAGAGGAGACGAAAGGATTGTATGAGGCATCTAATCCATTGAGAATATGACTGATGCTATCATCATCATCAAGTTTCTTGCCGGCGGCAGCCATCTCATCTGCAATACTCTTCATCCTCGAGTAGTATGCGGATGCAGAACTGTCACCCTTCTTTTCCCTTGAAAGCTGAGACCGAAGCTGCAAGATGCGAGACTTAGATTGCGATGAAAACATCTCTGTAACAGCCTTGCACACCTCCGAAGCATGCTCCAGGGAGGCAACTTGAACCAAGATTTCCTTAGTCATGGATGAAAGAAGATAGGACAACACTCGTTGATCCTGCGAAATCCATTGAACATATGCCGGATTTTCAACCTCTTCTTTTGTACTGTCAGCTTTCTGAACTTCGATTGTTGGCGCAGGCACGACGAAGGTTCCATCTAAAAGACCAACGAGTCGAGCACCACGGACAGCAGGTAATACCTGGGCTCGCCACACCAGGAAATTCTTCCGAGTAAGCTTTTCTGCAACTGGGATGGAAAACGAAATTGAAGCCGAACTCGATGAAGCCATTGGCGTCAGCGAGAAAAAAATACTAGTTTAGCGACTAGATGATCTATGGAGGAGTAGGCTCTAATACCATGTAGAAATTGTTAAACGGCTTGCCGATGCACTATCTTATATATGGATCAGTAAATGACCGATTGTTACAGGACTAGGACTCTAAGTCCGAGTAGTTCACAGTAGAAATAATAGAATCCAATCCTAATACATAATGTATTTCTACAGTCATCATCAATCACAAGACACCTAGTCACTGTCCGAGTGAGAGCCCTGCCTGACCTTGCGATCGAGCACCGAGCAGCATGAAGGTAGCCGTGAGCTGGGGCTCCCTGGGCTCGCTC
Organism: Panicum miliaceum; assembly: GCA_032594955.1. Taxonomy (NCBI): domain Eukaryota; kingdom Viridiplantae; phylum Streptophyta; class Magnoliopsida; order Poales; family Poaceae; genus Panicum; species Panicum miliaceum. Next base: position 48,861,735 of record CM064062.1, read on the forward strand.
GTCGCCACCGCCATGGTGGTGCGCGCGGCGGTGCGCGACATCCTCCCGCCGGAGGCGCACGGGGCGCTGCGGGCGCTCCTCGCCCGCGCCGCGGCCGCGCTCGCCCAGCCCACCGACGCCATCGTGGTCCACGAGGTGGACGCCAACGGCGTGCCCAACGAGCTCTACGACGCCGCGCGCGACACGTTCCGGGGCGTCCGCGTGCAGTGGACGTCGCGGAGCGCGGAGGCGCCGGGCGGCGGCGGCGCCGCGCACTACTACGCGCCGTTCCGCGGCCCGCGCGGCGGGTTCGGGGCCCCGGGAGGCGGCGGCGCCAGGGGGCAGCAGCGGTGCCTGAGGCTCGAGTTCCCGCGCCGCCACCGCGACGTCGTGCGCGGCGCGTACATCCCCCACGTCCTCGGCGTGGCGGCGGCGCTGCGGCTCAAGATGCGGGAGCGGAAGCTCTACACCAACAACCCCATGTACGGCGGCGGCGGCGGGATGGACGACCCACCAGATGCTGTGGTCGTCGCACCCGTTCGTGCACCCGTCCACGTTCGACACGCTCGCCGTCGACCCGGGGCTCCGCGACGGCGTCCGCGCCGACCTGCTCCGCTTCGTGCGCCGGCGGGAGCACTACGCGCGCGCCGGCCGCGCGTGGAAGCGCGGGTACCTACTCCACGGCCCGCCGGGCACCGGCAAGACCAGCCTCATCGCGGCCATCGCCAACCTCCTCGAGTTCGACATCTAGGACCTCGAGCTCACCGCGGTGGGCTCCAACTCCGACCTCCGGAGGCTGCTCGCCTCGACGCGCCCCAAGTCGCTCATCGTCGTCGAGGACATCGACTGCTCCCTCGTCCTCTTCGACCGGACGAGGACGTCGTCGCCGGGCCAGGACGACGAGCTCGACGACCCTGGAACGCCGCGTCCCCTCCGCATGTCGCCGTACCCACCGCGTGGCCGGGAGAGGATCAGCCTCTCCGGCGTGCTCAACTTCGTCGACGGGCTCTGTCGTCGTGCGTCGGGGAGCGGCTCATCGTGTTCACCACCAACCACGTGGACCGCCTCGACCCGGCGCTGCTCCGGCCCGGCCGCATGGACCGCAAGATAGAGCTCGGCTACTGCAAGGGCCACGCGCTGCGCGTGCTCGCCAGGAACTACCTCGGCGACGACGATCGTGAGCCGGCTGACGACTGCAGGTACGAGGAGCTGATCGGAGAGGCGGAGAGGCTGCTGGAGGAGGTGCATTTGACGCCGGCCGATGTCGCCGAGGTGTTCATGGGGTGCGACGGCGACGGAGCCACCGCCGCGCTGCAGAAGCTCGTCGACGATCTCAGCAGCAAGAGGATTGCTCAGCATTGCGCAGTGAGCAACGACGGCTAACGATCGGTCGCTATCAAGTTGTCACCTATGATCAAGAAGTGCTATCAACGTCGTCGGCGACAGGAATCGGCGTCCAATGCACTATCAGATCAATGTCACTACTCACTGCTTGATAGTTTCCAAGTAGTTTCCACAGAAAACGACGTTAGAAGAGGCTTTTGCTTTATAAGAGCTAGTGAACTAGATCTGTGTTTTGCGGAGAAAATACTTTTAACTTCTTGTGGCAAGATGCATCATCACCGGATAAATCGAGGAGAAAAATTCTCTTGTTAGGATGTGTAGTGGCCTAACTCAACTGAACACCAAACAAAATTAGAAGGGTAACGTCGTGTTTGGATCCAAGTGCTAATAATACACAAAGTACTAAACTTTAGCATTAGCACTTCCAAATAAAAGTGCTAATGAGGGTGTTAAAGTTTAGCCAAATTCAAAAATAAAGGCAAAACATTAGATGGGGAAAAGGGGGCTATGAGTGCTAAACTTTAGCACTTGGCATTAGCACCTCTAAATAGGGGTCTAAGAGCATCTCCAACAATTCCCTATCTCACATTCCCATCTTAAAGAGAAAAAAATTCTCTCCATTAGTTCCCTATCCTAGTTCTCCATCTCCTAACAATTGGTAAATTCTCCTCTTCCGTGCGTAAAAATACGCACGCCGTCGCTCCTCCCGATCGCCCTTCCCGCGCCGTTTTTCTTCGCGGGCGTTTTCCCCGCTCGCGCCGCCTTTCTCCTTCGCCCTCCTCACCCTGCCCGTCGCCACGGTCGTCAAGCTCCTGGGCACAGGCGCCATGGCCGGCTGCGTCGCCAGCCTCTACGACAGCGTCGAGCAGCTGGACGCGGCCTACGTCCGCTCCGCCGACGCCAGGGCCGCGCTGCTCGCGCCGGCCGGCGGGTACGAGAGCGGGAGGCTCCTCCAGCTGCAAGCCGTGGCGGCGCCGGCTGCCGTGGAAGTCTACCAGTGCAGCAAGGGCAGCACCGGCGACTGCTACAGCTACGTGGCCGCGGTGAGGGGCACGCCGTGCCGCCGCTGCCGTAGCGCGATGAACGTGCCCATCGAGCTCATCGGCTGCTCCGGCGGCGGCTTCTCTCGCTGGTCTTGCTGGGACGGGGTTCATGAAGGAGGTCGTGATGTACAAGGTCGTGGACGACCTGTAGGTCGCGCCCATGTCCACCATCTCCAGCATCGCCGCGCTCAACGCTCTGGGCATCACGGATATCAGCTCACTCTAGGAGAAGTCAGTTCGAGTGGGGTACAACGAGGTAAGATCAATTTTGTGATTGATTTTCATTATAGAACTATGTGGATCTCAACTAATTTCCATGTTAGATTATTCATATGGTAGTGATGTTGTGCAGGGTCTGGAGATTCTGAGAGTGTCGCTGCAGTCCAAGACCGCGCTCATGGACATCTTCCGCGGGCCACAAACTTCTTATTTTTTGGAGTAAAAATAAGGAACTATTGGAGATAGACTCTTTTTTGCCTCCCCATATCTATTTAGGGAGTTAGCAAACAACAAATTTTGGGAAGAAAATATTAGAAACTGTTGAAGATGCTCTTACAGCTTTCTGGTTTCGGCTATTTTTTTTATTGTAGGTTTCGGCTACCTTAGCTATATATGCCAGACTTCGGAATGATGACAGCATGACCTGTTATCTACGCCGACCATGTCGATTATTCTACTCCCTATTTTGTTCATTTGAAACAACAGAAGACATCAGTTTACATTCCCTCCATCAAAGCTTCCATCATGCTCTAATGATCAATACATTAGTCTTCAACTGTTCTACACGCGGGTACCAAAACCATTGCCATTACATGCAGTTGTTAAGCTCCCCTTGCAGCTTGTCCCCCCCATGCCGGGAAAACACAACATCTGCCAGAAATGGAGATACTTCTTGCATCGCCATGCATTGTTAATCAATCCGTGTGTTTCAAAATCACCCAAAATTCAAATAATTTTTTTTGCCGCCCGATCCATCTTTTTTTGTACAGGTAACAACGAATTCAAAAACCAGTTAAAGTTCACCTGCTGTTCGTATATAGTTGATGTCCATGGCCCACCCCAATCATGTTCAAGCTTGGAGCATACATGTCAATCAATCACACATTCACACAATGTTGTAGCTTTGCTAATGAAATTGCAATGAAATAACGCTACCATACCTCACCACTTTTGAGCATCCATCCGTGATCAAATCTGAAAGTTAAATTTGTAAAAGTCCTGTGGGATAAATCTTGACTTATAATCAGAAAAATCTAGAACTGATGGAGCCAATTATACACATCTCAATTGCTGCATCAAAATCATGTTTGAGTGTAACATGCATAAAGCAGCACAAAGAACCATTAACCATCTGCTCATATGTTTTATCCTACCCCTCTGCAAGAAAGAACCACGAACATGATTTGATTCTCTGGACTATTACCCATAATTGCAGGAAACATGATGAGGGTCAGGAATTCCATTATATTTTGTCTGAAACATTGTAACATATCTTAATGATAATTTAATTTTAAGAACTCTGATTTTTTAGATAAGATGCATATTTCCCTTAGAATTAAGATTGATAATAGAATCCCTTTTTAAAAAAAGAATGATAATAGAATCCAAAAAGAGAGCCTGGCGTAAAAAGTACAACAAACACTAGTTTTTCAAGTTGACATGCAAAATGTTAATATTTTCTTACAAATTACAACAATTAATATATAAATTAGGAAGCTGAATTCTGGATCCATGGAACAAAAAAGTGGGGTCCAACAAGAACTAGCATAGCTTTAGTTCCGGTTCCAATTAAGCACATACCCGAAAAACTTAGAATGAGGATCTAAAGGCACATAGAGTATTAATTGATTCGAAGCCTATAACAATATGTTACTGTGCTTAGAAAGTATATATAGTAAATAAATGTGAGAGCTGATCAGACGAAAAGATAAGCCATTTTGAATGGCAATGTGCCTGAAATTTGTTCAGCAAGTTCTACTATTTTTATGTCTCTTAGAATTGCTAGCCTTTGCACAAAATGTGACTAGTTCTTTTGACTTCGTGTAAGTGTAACCAAGACTCGGCCATATGTATCAGTGTCCACCGAGAGGGTTTGTAAGGATTTCGCTGAAGCAATTGCTATCTTCAGTATTCTTCCACCTTTCAAAGCAAAAAGTCATATACACAACCCAACACGAGAGGCCAACGAGCATTACACCAACACCAACAGTCCAACCCTCCAAGCAAGTTCTGCCGACTGCCGAACCGTCAATTGCCCAATTTGCCAACGCCGATGCTCGTGATTCTTTGTACGGAACAAGCGATCAATCGAGCATCAGCGGCGGCCGGCGCCAGGAACGGGCTCGCCATCCTCCAGTAGCCTCAACTTAGGCGGCGGCCGGCCCGCGGGCTCCGGCGAGACGCCGGGCCGATCCCGGTCGCCCGCGCCGCGTTTCCTCATGCCCTTGGCCGGCGCGGCGGCGTCACGCGCCGAGGCCACCTCGAGCAGCACCCGCGCCTGCTCGATCAGCACTCCCGCTTGGACAGCTCCACGAGCCTCGGGTCCTCCCGCCCCAGCGCGCCCAGCAACTCGCGCAGCTGCCGCCGGCTCAGCCCCGCCAGGTACGCCGTGACGGCGCCGCTGGGCCGGGCGCCCGGCGCGAGCATCGACGCGGCGTGCGCGGCGTCCTCGGCGCCGACGGGCCGGTGCTCCTCGTCGGCGTTGGCGTCATCGTCGCGGGTGGCCGCGCCAGGTCCACGCGGAGCTGGCGTCCGCGGAGGGCCCGGCCGTGCAGGTTGCGGCAGGCGCTTAGGGCGGTCTCGTCGTCGAGGTACTCGACGAAGGCGAAGCCCCGGGGCCTGGCGGTGCCCTCGTCCGTGGCCACGCGGAGCGAGACCACGGGGCCGATCTCCTCGCACGCCGCTCGGAGCTCCTCCTCGCCCGCGTGGTAGGGGATGTTGCCCACGAACACGACGCTGCTGCAGCGGCACGACGAGGCGGCGGCCATGGCGGCGACCAGGATTCAGAGCTCGGCCAGAGGCGTTGATCACTTTGATCTGGGTTGGTTGTGCTACGCGTGGCGACTGGGAGGCTTGGTTATGAGGGAAGCCTGTGCCGCCGACGTACAGTACGGTCGGTTGGAATCGGATCGGAGGCGGTGATGGCGCGCGGCGGTCAAGACGGGCTCCGGGAATTGACGACTCCTCCTGTGGCGGTTGCTTCCTTTCTTTTTTTTTTTTTGAGAGGCTGTGTGGCGGTTCCTGCTTCCTGCTAGCAGGCCTCACGCTTGCTGATACGGCCCAAGTATTTATTGGGCTTGGCCTGCTACATTAGTTAAATACTAATTCGTTGGGCCGGCTAAAAAGTATTTGAATAGGATCTTCTTCACAGATATTCTTGCATAAAAAGAAGATATTTTGCACAATTTATTATTAGAAAAAACCGGACCAAAATTCAGATGCCCTACACCGGTGCCTACTAAAGCAGAGTGCCGAATAAGCTGAAAACAGTGCCACATGAGCACATTCTTTCACTACAGCTCGATTTCGGTAATGGACATGCAGATGAAAACTTTTGGATGCTTATTAGTGGCTCAATCCTGGATCATAACCACGCACACGCCATGGAGCATGAAAATTGACCGCGTTTCGTCCAACTGAACAGTTAATCTTTTTAAAAAAACTATAGAACACGGCAATTCTATGCTCTCCTGAAGCCTAAAATTGCTGCGAACGAGTCTGGGACCAGTTGTCACCTACTCAGTAGCATTGTTGCAGCCTCAACACATGTTGAAAATTGTTGTCCGAAATCAGCTCTTCAAGACAGATATGTGAGTATAAACGTAGGAGTAAAATTTAGCTTGCGTATAGCTATGTAAATGTGGTGTTGGGTATATGTGGGGCGTGTGTCTATATGTAAATTCAAATATTACAACTTGTACCATCACAAGCGAGGAAAAAAAATTACTCAGCGCCTCGACGTGTGATGTAACAACGCGGTGCGCGGCAGAATTTCGCCGGCGCTGCCATCCCCCGTCGCCGGGCTCGCGCCAAGTGCCTCTCCCGGCGTCCCAAGGGCGGCCGACAAGCCGACGCGCGGGCGGGTGTCCGGGCCGGAGCCGAGGGAGAGCCGCGACCTGAGGCGAGGGCCAGCCAGCCAAAGCCAACACGGGCGAGGCCACTGACAGGACAGGGCGACGCGCCAAGAAAAGGGTGGCGTGCGTGTCCACGAGCCCCCTCTCGGCGGCCGCCACGTCGCACCTCCCACGCCACCGCCCATCGAGCCCGTCTGCTCCGCCCTTTTAGGCCCACGAGCCCCTGCCCCGCCCGCCTGCCTGCCTCCATTTACGGCGCGCACGAGAGAGGGGCTCCCGGGGCCGGCCATCGTTTCTGGCCTTGCCGTCGCAGTCGCCGTCGCCGTGCTGCTCCTGCTTCCGCTGTTGCCGGAGGCCGTGATGGGGCTCGCCGGGGAACGATCGCCCGTCAGTGGCGGAGGGTTCAGGTGCCATCCCCGTTCTTGCTGTTTTCCTGCACACGACTTTGGAAACCTTTTTGATGTTTCATTGACATGCTAAAGCTGTCACCATCTCCGGCGTTGATTTAACCTCATCGAGTTCTCAGCGAATCTGTGACTGCCATGTTACGGCACAAATATATAAGCATATATCCACAAATACTTCTCTTTCATGGGTATCCTGAATTCCTGCTGAATCGTGATCGGACTGCATATGAAGTCATCCATTTGAGCAGCTCCTAGCTATGGTGTCCAATAAACTTATCTCACACAAACGCTGTTCATCTTGTGGCAGTGAAAACGGCAAGTTCAGCTATGGGTATGCAAGCTCTCCTGGGAAAAGATCTTACATGGAGGACTTCCATGAAACCAGAGTAGATGGCGTCGATGGAGAGACAGTTGGGTTGTTCGGCGTTTTCGACGGTAAGATGCAGCCTATCTCGGACGAAAAATTCATGACACTAAGAAAGACTTTTAGGTGTAGCCAATGTAAGCAAGCAAGTGATCTTTGTTCAACCAGATCATAACTTGGTCCATAGCAGCAATTGCTAGTGTCAACCAGATTCAGATCACCGACTTTAATCTTTCAAAAAAAAAAGAGACTTTTGGTGGGAAAAATTGGCAAGGCTGTTTGATTGCTAACTAATTTTGTTTCCCCCTGCAGGCCATGGTGGTGCTCGAGCAGCAGAGTTTGTAAAACAAAACCTTTTCACCAATTTAATCAAGCACCCAAAGTTCTTCAGCGATACCAAATCAGCTATCGGTATTATAACTCTCTGCAGCTGCTATAGCGTTGAAGAAAAATACTTAGAATTCTGAACTTGGGAGTCTGAATGTTGGTAATGTCCTCCTGCAGCTGAAACTTACACTCACACAGACTCGGAACTTCTAAAAGCTGATACCAGCCATCATCGAGATGCAGGGTCGACCGCTTCCACTGCTATTCTTGTAGGCGATCGCTTGGTGGTTGCAAATGTTGGGGATTCTAGGGCAGTCATTTGCAGAGGAGGGGATGGTAAGTCAAAATCATCCCCTGGTACATATTTCAGCCGGTGTTTCTGACATTTCAGCTTCCTTTGCACTTTCCGTGTCCTTTTTTTTTTCGCTAACAATTTGCAGAATTGCAGCCTCTTCTTGTAACTAGTAGTTTGTTTAACATGTTTGCTGTTAAGTTAGAGCATTACGGAGAAACGATTGGCCTTTTGCGATCCAATTTTCTGACAAACTATGACCTCCATTCTTCGCGGTGATGCAGCTATAGCAGTGTCAAGAGACCACAAGCCAGATCAGACCGACGAGAAGCAGAGGATAGAGGAAGCTGGTGGGTTTGTGATGTGGGCTGGTATGTCCATCTCCTTGGTTTATTAGCCACCAAAGATACCAGATAATCAGATTCTAATTTTGTAAATCCTCAATAAAACCATCCGTGCAAAATCGGCAGGAACATGGCGTGTTGGTGGCGTTCTTGCCGTTTCTCGAGCATTCGGTGACAAGCTCCTAAAGCAGTATGTGGTGGCTGATCCAGAGATCAAGGTTTGTAGATTTCCTAGAGCACAAAACTGATGCAGACCAGTCACCAGCATCATTTGAAAAAAAAAAATCCCCTGTTTGGTTGGTTCAGGAGGAGGTTGTGGACAGCTCCTTGGAGTTCCTCATCCTTGCAAGTGATGGGCTGTGGGACGTGGTGACCAACGAGGTAAAACGCGAAACCTTGCATCAGAAAACTAAGGGTCCCGGTAAGTAAGCTCGTTTGAAGCCTAAGCATCTGCTCGCAGGAAGCCGTGGCCATGGTGAAGCCGATCCTGGACTCGGAGCAGGCCGCCAAGCGGCTCCTCGCGGAGGCCTCCCAGCGGGGCAGCGCCGACAACATCACCTGCGTCGTCGTGCGCTTCATGGAGCAGCACAACGGGCCGGGCAGGGCCACCAACGACCAAGCCTCGTAAACATCTGTTGCCGTGGCATCATCTTGGCACCAAATATGTATACTTTACTTTCTCCAGCGTCATGTGTTAGTTTGTTTTACTTATGCTGCAACTGAAAATGTAAACGAACGACACCCGCGTTCGTGTCTTGGAATGTAATCCGGGAAGAAAAAGAATCATTCCCCAATCGTTTCTTCAGCTCATATTGCCGATGCGAAAGAGCAGGGGTGGGTGATTGTTGGCGTTGCTCAGGTAACCGCTCAGGAGGAAATAATGGTGATTATTTCCCAGATTCATCGAGCAGAGACCTGCTCTCGAGATTGAAGAAATCATCATTGCAACACCCCTTCTCACCACGAAACCAAAACATGACATGAAGATCAAGAGCAGTGGATCCAGAGGAGGAGGCGTTGGGCTCGGACTACTTTTTAGCTCCGCAAGGCGGGGGAGAACCCGCCGTTCAGACGAGCGAACCATGTTTTTCGTCATCGCCGCCACTCTCCTCGGATCAACCACCAAACGAAACCAAAACCAAGAAGAATCCGAAGAAGATGCAAAAGCAAAAGGAAGGAGATCGAATCCTAAACAAATGGTGGACGTTTCGGCCTTTCAGAGCGGCGCGTAGCCGTGGGCGGCGCAGGCGATGCGAACCCTAGGCGGGGGGGGCGTGGCACTTTATAAGCCGAGCGCTCGGCGAACGCCCACGAAGTTTCCTTTATTTCCGATCGTGCCACCGTTGCGAACGCCAACGAAGTTCCCCGCAGCAGGCTTCGGGCCTACTGATGTGGGCCGTAGATCAGTCACCCAGAGGCCCACGGCAGCAATTGCGTAGTCCCCTCGGCTCGGTGGTGTGCGTGTGTCCGAGGACTCGGAGGAGATGGCGGCGGCGGGAGGAGTCGCAGGCGAACCCTCTTCGGCGGCGAAGACGAAGCGGCTTAGGGTCGCCGTCATCCACCCCGACCTTGGAATAGGTACGCCTTCCTCGCCCTCTCCCATCGGCTCATCTGATCCTTGGGCGCGTCCCCTCCCTGTCTAATTTGAGGCTGGGATCTTAGCTACAATTCTGTACCCGACGTTCACCTCCTTCAATTCCTGGAGCTCCAGGAACGAGGAAGAAGTTGGTTAGGTCGGGCGTTCTCAATTTTTGCGCAGGTAGGATTATGACACCTAAGGTGGTTGGTGTACCTGTGTTGAGGGAAAGGTGGGTGTTTTCCCTACGAATTTCTACTCCTAGTAAAACAGAGACGCCCTTGTTAGCATGCTGCAGGAAACGTTGCGCTAACTTAATTCGTTGCTGCATCCTCCTGTCATGGGGAGCAAGCAGTTGGAAAAAATATAGAACAATTTCTGTAAACTTTTTGCAGTACCAGCAGCATGTGTAACCACCATGGCAGCACAAGAGACCTCAGCTGCTCAACTGTTGTGGATCTTTTGTGTAGGTGGTGCTGAGAGATTGATCGTTGATGTGGCCTGCCAGCTTGCTGCCCATGGGCATGATGTTCATGTTTTCACATCACATCACGATAAAAACCGTTGCTTTGAGGAGACTGTTTCTGGTAAGGCTCCCAACTCAACCTACTTGTTACAGTTGCCGATGCCCTTTTTGCTCATTACAGTTAAATTAGCTTTCCTGTGTTATTTTTGCGTTTTTACACATTGTTGCACCTTCTTCTTGATTCGGGAGTGCAAGTCAAGTCATGCCCATGTGAACTCAATTCCTACAAAATATGTGGTTGGTAAAATTCTGCTTATGCAAATAATACAATCTTTACCTGGTTTCTCTCTGATCGTTTTGCAGGTCTCTTCCCAGTGACTGTATATGGGGATTTCCTGCCCCGCCATGTCTTTTACCGCTTCCATGCTGTTTGTGCTTATCTTCGCTGCCTTTTTGTTGCATTCTGTGTGCTACTTCAATGGCCCTCCTTTGATGTCATAGTGGTAGACCAGGTTTCTGTTGTGATTCCACTACTTAAACTAAAGTCATCATCCAAGGTATCAATCTCTTGTCTGAAGTGCTCACTGTCCTGCAATCTCTGCTCTTCTTCAATAATTGAGTAAAATGCACCGGCGGTCCTCGAACTTGGCTTGGGGTGTCATTCCGGTCCCCCAACTTTCAAAATGCACATTTAAATCCTTAAACTTGTTAATCATATCACGGGAGGTCCAAATCACAGTTGTTTAAGCTAAACCGAAAGTTTGTTCAAATAAAAAAATTATATATGCACAAAAAACAATTCATACCAATTTACTTGTACAAATATATTCAAATACGAAAGATCCACATAGAAAATTGTAAAACAAGAAACTCATATGATCAAATCTGTAAAAAATTAGAAAATAAAAAGGACAGATTTTGGAGGAAATATTGGAAAAGAAAATATTCGACATAAATTTTTGAAATAGTATTTTAGAAAAAATAAAAAATATGAGAGTTGAGCAAAAAAATTCAAAAATAAAATTTGGACCCACATATAAGCCCATATAAGTTGAACACTTCCACTTTATATCTTAAAAAATGATGATTTGGACCTCCTGTGATATAATTAACAAGTTTGAGGATCTGAATGTGCATTTTCAAAGTTTAAGGACCGGGATGACACCCTGAACCAAGTTCAAGGACCAGTGGTGCATTTTACTCTCAATAATTTATATGTTGCATCTCCAGATAGCATTCTATTGTCATTTCCCTGATCTGTTACTTGCGGAACATACTAGCATGATTCGGAGATTATATCACAAGCCAATTGACATAATTGAGGAGGCCACTACTGGTATAGTCTTCTCTACCTAGAATTGTATCTGCTATTTTCTTTTCTCAAATACATATCTGCTATGTTTTTTCCTTAACCTTTGTTTAACTATACATCTCGGCATCTAGTGGAGTTCTATTTATTATGATTATTCTTCTACATATATCAGGTATGGCAGATTTGATTTTGGTCAATAGCAAGTTCACTGCAGCATCCTTTGCGAGGACTTTTCGTCGCTTACACGCTAGAGGAATTGAGCCTGCTATTCTGTATTCAGCTGTTTCTGTTGAGCAGTTTCATGAGCCTCATGCGTGTAAGTAACTTCATACTTGTATATCTCATTATAACTGACTTAGGTTTCACTTATTCAGATTGCACATACTATAGACGGATGTTCTCAACCATATCATGTAGAGTTTAGCTAAATTATGCTACCATCTTTTGTACAGGTTGAATTTCCTATCGATCAACCGGTTTGAGAGGAAAAAGAATCTTGATCTAGCCATTTCAGCATTTTCTTTGATCCATTCTGTTTCTTTGACGCTTCCTGGTGATCCTCTGCTGGAAGCAACCTTAACAGTAGCTGGTAATTTCTGTTCATTGCTTCTCCTTTCAGTTGCATGTTCAACGTTATGTTACTACATCATTGATTTAAAAATATCAAATTATTTTCTGTGCTAATTTCTCGCAATGCTACTTCTTTAGGTGGTTATGATATGTGTCTCAAGGAAAATGTTGAATACCTTGAGGATCTTAAAAGATTGGCAGTGACTGAAGGGGTCTCTGGACAGGTCAAATTTGTGACATCTTGCTCAACATCCGAGAGAAACGAGCTTCTCTCCAACTGCCTTTGTGTTTTGTACACTCCAAAGGTGAATAGCAGCCTAGTTGTGTGTGCTATGACTCGCATTAAGCTAAGCATTCAACTTTAACAAGCTCTTCGTTGCTACTTATCCAGGACGAGCATTTTGGCATTGTTCCTCTTGAAGCCATGGCAGCCCATAAGCCTGTAATTGCATGCAACAGCGGTGGCCCAGTGGAAACAGTTGTGAATGAAGTGACAGGGTTTCTTTGTGGCCCCTCTCTCACAGCATTCTCAAAAGCCATGCTGAAACTTGCGGGTGATCATGACCTTGCCGTCAGGATGGGTAAACAAGCACGAGACCATGTGGTGCAAAAGTTCTCGACCAAGACATTTGGTGACCTCCTCAACAGCTATGTCCTGAATGTCCACCATCAGAGGATGGAATGATCTATAATACAGTGTAGCCACTCTTTCCAATGCAAACAATAGGCAGTCTTGCGCTTCTATTATGTTTTTTTTATGAAATGCACTTCTATTATGTACTTCCTCGATTTACTTTTGTATAGGTGTTCAGATTTGAAAATGTCAAACGTTAGAATCTGAATCTTTAATTGTCAGTCAAATTATGCGCATGCTTAAAGTCATATCAATAGATTCACAACTCAAGATTTTCTGACGCCACGACACTGATTTTGTAGTAACAGTTGTTACACGGCATAGCTACTGAATGATCCGAAACTTTTCCAAATTAAATCCTAATACGCCTTTCAAAAATTAGAGTCACATAAATCACGAATGTCACTAAACTGGAAAGTCAATCACCTGGAATTCGGACAGTTACAGTGCACATGGTTTTCGCAAGGAGAAAAGGACGGATAGGTCAGCACGTGTACCTGCAGCGTAGGTTAATTTTTCCCTGTGTGTACGGCCGCTACAAAAGTAAACGACTAGCAAATCTCCTCACCTTTGAACTTTGGACCCCGGCCGCGTGCTGCTTCTTCTTCCTCTTGGTCTTAGGCGCGCTCGTGCGGGCCGCGCGGCGGACGAAGCCGGCACGGCGACGCGACGATTTCCACCGGCGTCGTCACCAAAAAATCACGCGCGAGAGGCGGCGGCGGGTCCAAGATATCACGGCGGAGACACGGACAGGACGCCAACCGCCAACGCCAGCCGGCACCATACGTGCATCCGAGACGACGAGCCACGACTTCCTCGGCGATGGAGACCGAACCCTTTCTCCGCGACATTGAGATCGAGTCACTGACATGTAGGCCAGGTGAGAGGCTAAAAATGTCCCCCTGCAGTGGTGTCCTTGTCGCCCGGTCGCTCACTCCAACGGAGAGCTTCCCAGAAGAAGGAATGGAACCGTAGGTTTCTTCTGAGCTCTGCTGCTCGTTGGTGTTCCTCGCGCGTGCACGCAGGTGCAGCTCTGCGCCCTGATTGAACGTCCAGTGCAACCACATCTGGCCGGTCAATGAAAATGACCAGTAGGGACATCCATGCTTACGTGGACAGCCGGAGAAAAGGGACACATGAGTCAAAACCCTGCACTGATTAGTGCTCGGTTAGCATTATTATAAGCCGGTTGATGGCACGATCAGGCAGTAGGATCGGTTCCAGGCGTCTCTGTCGTCTCAGCTCCAGCCCAGAAGGAACAGGCAAATCCAAAGCTGCCGCGACTGGAACGATGTCTCTGAACCTTCTGGGAAGGGCGACACTGAATGCATCTGAGGCAACCTGAATCTGATGGGTTGGTGTGCATGGTTACTGTGTCTCAGGAAAAGAAACATAGTTTCTGAAAGCAAAATGGCAGTAGCAGTTCAATTGAAGACCGTTTCAGTTTCAAACGAAGGCTGGTTCCTAGCTAGCCTCCTACCTAGGAGATGACCTGAAAACAGTAGGAGTTGAACTCTTCTGACTTGAAAAGCTTAGGAGTTGAAGTCTTCTGATTAAACAAACGATACTTCATGCTAATCGGTTACTTTTTGTTAACACGTGCTAAAGGCTAAGATAATTCTAACCCTCTAATCTAATGATAAAAAACAATATATAGAGAGAGTTTGTTTCTTCCGGACTTCATATTATTACTAGGGAAAAAAAAAAGAAAACTAGAACATATATAATCTTTGCCGCTCATATCGTCGTCGTTCATATCCCTTGGACAGCAGATTCAACTCCGCACGCCGCATTGGTATTTCATCTAGGACCGCAATTCGGTTTCCTCTATCGAATCGAGCCCTTGGTATTGTCACAAACATATTTCTCGAAACACGCCTTATTTCTTTGTTCACCATAATTATTGAAAAGTTGCGCCATAGTCGCATGATTACTTTAATTTGTCCAATTCTTCCTCTTTTTTCTCCACAAAGATGGCAAGAGATTCACCGTGAATATTATTAGAAGAGAGAGAACAGAATCTCATCAAGAAACAAAAGTAGCAACCCTTTGCCCAATTCAGTTGGTGCACAGGCGAATTATGTGAAAGGCAGGTTGAAGAGACCTGAGCCAGACTGGAAGAAAAGAAGCTGCAGCTGAGCCTTAGGATAAAAGAAGACCTCGTCGACAGATCATTTAGTTCGACGAAGACTGAGACGTAGGCATCAGAGGGGTTGAATCAGGAGACCCATGTCGTCTTTTTTGAACGAATCAGTCCACCAAAAAAAATATTATACATCATGCGAAACAGTGAAGAACATGGTACGAATCCGTCCAAAGCAGCATATATTTGTCAGGGAAATAATAATTAGAGCGTTCGCACTGCATCCCGTGTACGTTCAGAAGCTTCTGCGCCAAGGTGAAACCCCTCCTTTTTGACCGCTTCAATTTTTCGAGCAAATGATGGGGAGATCTCAACCACCTCCACGTACCCTAAGCTAGCAGCAATGGCCTGATCGACCGCAGCGCAGTAAGAACACGGTCGGGTCTTGGCAGCCCTCTGATCTGATCTGTGAAAAAAAAAAGTTACTGCCCTGATGAGATCGTTTCAGAGACTTTTGTTTTCTGAGCTTGTCGGCGAGATTTGCAGTCTAGGATTATATTTCCAGTTGTTTTGGCTTGCGTGATCGATTTGGGGGTGTGCGTGTCACTGATCAGACTTTCAGCAAATGCGGCACATCTGCCGCCGCCGAACAAGAACTGGTGTGCGCTAGCGATAGATGCAGAGTTCATCACTGAACTCGTTGGGTTCCATGAACCATCTGTATACGGACAAGGACGAGTACACAGTAGTACGAATGTCCTAGGAATATAGGATAAGTGCGGAGGGATTGGGTTTAACCGTTTCTTTCTGACTTGTATGCTGCTCTGAAACTCTGACTTTGATCCATGCATTTTCCATACTCTTTACAGATGCGTTTCCGCCTGTGTAAACAACATGGATTGTTCATCGCTTGTAACTAGGAAATCTGTCATGCATCTGAACCCGTGCCACTTGCTTATTGGTCGTCTCCAAGGCCAGCGAAGTGACCGGAGGACATAGGTGTTGCACTTTGAACAGATTCTTAGCAGCCTGCCGTGTTTTTCCAGAGTACTTTCAGACAAGACAGACGTAGCATTTTTATTTTAATTTATTTTGAGATAACATAGTAATAACCTATATATTTTGTTCAGAAATCAGAACTAGTACTAGACTACTAGCTAGTACTAATAACTCTAATCACGGCCTTTCGTTGCTAGTCTCTCATTTTCACAGAGGTAAAAAAAAGAGGGGGATATAATCAGAGAGGGATTTTACCTTATCTTTACTGTCGTCTACGGTTGAAAACTGGGCGCCCAATTATTCAGTGATGAGCCTCTTAAAATGTCGTCGGTTTCAGGAACCATCGATGCTTGCATCCGATTCGCGGGAGACCGGGAAACGGCCCTCCTGGTCTCGATCAACCGGCTGCCTGCCTTCCTCGCGTCTCATCGATGTCACTCCATCTCGCTCGCTCCATCCCTATTCAAACAAAACGTCCTCTCCTTGTAATTGGAAGGCATTAACCTCTGAGTGTTCTTGTACGTCGTCTTCATGAATTCGCACACGAAACTGACCTTGTCCTGCCATTGTTCCCCGGGCATGAGCAGTAGTCGCCCGGCGCCTGCCTACACCTATAAAGCAACGCCAAACCTTCATACGCCGGCTACCTGATATACTTCTCCCTAATCCTTAATTACCTTCTCTTCTCCATTGCGATCGAACCGCTTCCTCTTCGTCGGAGTGATCTATACTAGGCTAGGGTGCTAGCTAGGTCTCTGTGCAGTAGTGAAATCTCGGACACCATGTATAGCGCGAGTGCCATGGAAGCCGAGGATTTCGGGAAATCATGGCTCGGCCTAGGGATAGGCGGCGGCGATCTGAAGCGGAGCCACGGCGAGCGGAGGTCGTCGGCGGCGGCGCGGCTCGACTTGCTGTTCCCGCAGCAGAGCGTCAAGGAAGAAGCTGCGGTCGGCACCAAGGCAGAGAAGGGCGCTCGGAAGAGGTTGAGGATCACCGATGACGACGACGGCCACCGGTCGCACGAGCCGAGCCCGAGCGACAACGACGGCGGCGACGACGGCGCAGGCACGAAGAAGAAGCTCCGGCTCACCAAGGAGCAGTCGACCCTGCTCGAGGACACCTTCCGCGCCCACAACATACTGTCCCACGTATGCATCATGTTCTCTACCTCGTATCAGTTCCTCTAGTGGCATGAACAACATGAACAAGTGTCTGTAGAACTACTAGACACTAGACACTAGAAATCCTCATGCATGTGTAGGACTACTAGAAATCACTATATTCTTCAGGTCTCTAAGCTGATCGAGTGTCTGACGAAAAGATTGTTTGGCGTTTGGCAGGCTCAGAAGCACGAGCTCGCGCAGCAGGTGAATCTAAGCGCGAGACAGGTGGAAGTGTGGTTCCAAAACAGGAGAGCAAGGTATGTGCGTGCCAGCATATACAAGGACAAGCATCTGCTGCTCATATCTTTTCTTTTTATTTCTAACACCTGCATGCTGATATGAACTTGCGATCGTGTGTTCTGCAAATCTTCCAGAACAAAGCTGAAGCAGACGGAGGTGGATTGCGAGATCCTGAAGCGGTGCTGCGAGAGCCTCACCGGCGAGAACCAGCGGCTGAAGCACGAGCTCGCGCAGCTGCAGCGGTCGGCGGCGGCCGGGCTCTACGTGCAGCTCCCGCGGCGGGCCGCGGCGACGACGGCCACCATCTGCCCGTCCTGCGAGAAAGTCACCGTGACGACGAGCGGCGGCGAGACAAGCAAGAGCTCCAGCAGCTACTCCTGAGCGAGATCGAGGCCGAAGCGTATGCTTCATGCTTGGCTTGGTTATGCCCTTATTACTTCTGCCGAGATTTTCTTGTGTGTACTTCTGAAGTACGGTTACCCCTCACGAGTCAACTGTTATTATCTGTTACCACCCCCTCTATGTTTCGTAAGCAGCAACCAGTTTTGTTGTCCACCTACGCTGGCTTCTCTTGTGGGGATCAAATAATTCCAACTATGGTGACGAAAATGATCAGAAAAAAAAACATGAGGAAATCATAGCACTTCTGACTGGACTACGGGGGGCTGCTTGACTGCTACCCTGGCCACCCACCATGTCTGACAAAAAATGATGCTGCCTCCCTTCTCTGGTGGAGTAGTGATAGATTGTTTGACATAAATAAATGTAACTACGTAGTTCGTGCTTTTCATTATCTTCTTTCTTCCTTCTCAAATCCGTATGCAAAAACGTCGCAGGTTAATATAATTGTTAAGGCAGGCTCTTGCCTGCCATAGCTCCCTTAAACAAAATATCTAACAAAAAAGGGTGTATTTCTCACACATTGTTGCAGTCTTATGTTTGAGGCTGAAAAAAACCATACACACACACACACATGAAAATATTTTTTTGTCATCAACTAGAATGCATTATACAAACTACCTCCCAGCCAAATTCAAATGAACCCTTCACAAGCCAAAGGACCTGTAGCCTAGTGGTTACAAGAGCCTCAGTAGCTGTCACATCCGATTTTAAAGGCAAAACTAGATGCATGAATTACATGTGCGTCAGGATCAAGTTTCACACATGCAACGACTTCAGTAACTTCCATCAACAGTGCCAAAACGTAAAGGGAGTAATAAACTTTATTAAATGACCAAAAGTATTTAAATCGAATAAGCAAACGAGTATCTAGCAGCGAACATCAAGACGACTCCACAGGCAGTTGACTGGTGGCACACGTACGCCTAGAACTCTCCAAAATCACCAGGGAAATCCTCAAATCCCTCCAAGTCTGAGAAGCAATCCAGGTGTTGTAGATGCAATAAAAATAGACAACAAGCGCGAGCACATGACGTATTCAACAAAGGCAAAACTAACAACTAACATGCAAGGCTTTATGAGTGGAAGGCTGACACGGCTAACTGCAATTAGCAATTTTAGTTGGTCACTTTTTATTAAGCAACTATTTACCAACCCACAATTAATTTAGAGCATCAATATATATCAGAAATATGAACATAAAGTAAATACAACAATTTAATTCAACTTTCGCTTATTTAATCATGTAAAGGTCCAGACCACTCTTAACCCATGGCTAATCGATTAGTTTTACACTCTGCAGAGGTTGTACAACTTTACCCATAAGTCGCGTAAAAGTTCTAGGAACTTTAAACCCAACCATACTATGCTAGCCAGGCATCATACCACACTTCCGAGGTGTGATTGCATAGGGACGCTACGAAATCTTTACAAAGATTCCCTAGTAAGTGTTAACCCGCTAAGGATTCAGGCCGCGGCAAAGCATAAAGCTTCCTAACAGGCATAGTGTCTTAGAAAAGCCCACTTCCCGAGAGGGCAGGTCTATACCCCAACAACGCCTCCCCCCTTGCCCTTTCGATAAGATTACCCAAACTAAAGTTTCTAATTATTCAGTCAAGCCAGAGCCATTTAGCCTTATGGTTGTACTGTTTTCCTGGGTGGTTCTGCATGTTCCAATTAAATATTGTGATCTTGCAATTAAAACATCATAAAGGAACATAGAGTAAATAAATAGATACAAGGCAACCATATTGTTTAATGCCGACCCGTTGAGCAAAGCTAAGCATCAACTACCAACAAGATTAATTAAGCAACCCGGTTGTACAGTATGATGAAAGAGGTGGCTAGTCATCATCCTTAATAGGGGCCCATCAATATTAATGCAACGCAATAAAAAAATTAATGTAATTAAAATGCATGTTTTATAGGTATAAACGGAAATGATCGAAGGGGACACTTGCCTTCCTGCTTGCTGCTCAGTTTCTTCAAAGCCTTGATCTTTAGGAAAAATTTCGAATGACACGTCGTCTACGCAACACACTCAAACAAATGAATTCAAATCTGCAATTTGAACTCGACAATCAACGAAAATAGTGCTACAGCATGAATGCAACATGAAGAACTTATGGTTATTAATTAAATATCAGAAAACATTAAAATGCCTAAAAAATCAAGCAAAGCCTTAGAAAAATCTCAAATTCTTAATAGAGCTCAAATAAAATTCTGGTATTCTAACAGTTTTATTTAAATTGCAAAAATTGTAAATTCAGGGTGTTACAAACCTACCCCCTTAAGATGAATCTCGTCCTCGAGATTTGGACGGAGTTTCAAAGAGTTGAGGAAATTCCGTCTTTAGTTCATTCTCTCTTTCCCAAGTTGCCTCGTCTTCTCCATGGTGACTCCATTGCACTTTACACATCTTAATGACCCGACTCTTGGTGACCCGTGCTAAAGATTCCAAGATCTTGATAGGATATTCCGTATAGGTGAGATCATCCTTCAAATTTAATTCTTCCATAGGTAATGGAGGCTCCTCTGTGTCTTTGAAGCACTTCTTTAACTGAGATATATGGAACACATCATGCACATAAGATAGTTGACTAGGTAACTCCAACCGATATGCTACTTCACCCATCCTCTCCAAAATCTTGAAAGGTCCAATAAAACGAGGTGACAACTTCCCTTTAACCTTAAATCTGCGCAAACCTCGGATAGGTGACACTTTCAGATACACATAGTCACCTACCTCAAAAGTCAATTCTCTCCTCCTAACATCTGCATAACTTTTGCATGGACTGAGCTGTCCTCAGGTTCTCTCTAATGATCTGAACTTGCCTTTCGGCCTCCTTAATTATCTCTAGCCCAAACAACTGGCTCTCTCCTGTCTGACTCCAATAAAGAGGAGTTCGACATTTCTTCCATACAAAGCCTCAAACGGGGCCATCTTTAGACTTGCTTGATAGCTGTTGTTGTAGGAGAATTCAGCATAAGGCAAGCTCTTATCCCAACTACCTCCACGTTTAAGAGCACACGCTCTCAACATGTCCTCTCAACACGCTCTCTCTTCCTGTAAGCTTTATATAGAGTAGAACTTGAGCAACTTGTGTGTCACACTACCTCATTATCAATTATTATCTTACCCCTGTTTATTCAATAGAATATCCATACTAAAATCAATCAACACACTAATCCATTCCAATAACTGCCGCCTTACCTTCGGAAATATAAATACGACCTCGTACTCACAGGTAAAATGCTACGACGGTATTCCGTGCGCTTGCGGATCCTTCTGTAATGTAAGAAATACCCCACAACATTTTTGGTGCCGTTGCTGGGATGCACCTATCCTAGTGATGACGCTATGAAATGCCAACATGGATTTTTGGCGCTGTCGCCGGGGACCGGATTCTATGTCCATACCTGGATGACTGCGTTATAAAATGTCAACAATGTTCCCGTCGACAGCGAGGCGCCTGTTGTGACTTCGTCAATCTCGAAGATTTGCTGGCTCAGTCTTCGAAGATGCTCATAGGGGTAGGGTTTGCGTTCATACGTTTATTGTGAGTGTGTAAGTTGTACTGTGTATCTCAAAAAAAATTAAACCATTCACAAGTAACCATCCCTCCTGGCCAACTGGCCCAGACAATATAACCAGCAGCGCGGTCTCTGAGGGAATCCTTCATCCTTGTGTCACAAATTTCATGAATCTACTACTGGTCTTCCTAGTTGAAAGTAGGCCCATGAGTCCAGCAAAATGTGGCCCATATATCACAGGAAGCCCACCAGATTAAATAACAAACATAAGCCTACTCCCTCCGTCCCAAAATAAATGCACTTCTAGAGTTCAAAAATTGTCCCAAAATAAATGCACATCTATGAATAAAATAACATAATTCTAGTTGTTTTTTACTACTTTCTCTCCTCCTTCCCAAGATGTAATGATTACATCTTTATAGGGGTATCCATGTAATTTCTCAATAGCATTGATCTCCGCACCGAAACTCTAGAATTGTATTTATTTTAGGACGGAGGGAGTATATTTATAAAGTTTGTGTTGGGCACGAGTTCGCATGATCTTATTCATGGTGTATAAACTTAGTTCTAGGTGTACAATATATCATTTCTTCCATCTAAATATAATAAACTTTTTCTTGTACAAGAAAGCCTCTGATGTGGTGTGCGGAAGTGTTGTCCTAGCCTGAGGTGGAGCAGGTCACGCCGGACCGGGGAGGGTAGCATCATATCGTTGCCTGCTGAGTCAAGCAACAAATGAGGGTAGCAGCCAAACACCACAATAGGATGAAGCAACTCAGCCCAATCTCGATCACACCGATGGCACCAACCAAAACAGTACACGCCCTACTACACGCATGGCATGTGGAGTTTGTGCGTCTGTCGTTTAGTAGGAGAGTTGACAGATGACAAGGAAAGAGGACCGAACAAACACCAGCATCAGATAGCAGGTCAGATAGTTTACAGCGTGCACACCAGCGCAGTGAGATGCTGCACAGCTGCAGCTCTGTTTTTGTGACCGAGTGACTGACAGAACAGGTCACCGTAACTTTGTGTGTAAAAGTAAAACACCACTAGCTTAATTAGCTCGCGACGTGGATGACGCTTTGGTTCAGTGCTGTTTGGGTGCTGATCCATGCGTGCTATCTCTGCTAGAATGCTCCTGCTAATCGCTATGGAGTAGATACTAAGCAGGCTCTGAACTTAGAAAGGTTGGCTGTACTGAATAAGCGTCCTGTACTGAATAAGCGTCCAGGCTTTGGTAGTCGTGTACTTTCAACTTCTTTCAATTTATTCTCTTATGGAGTCTTATTCAACCAGTCGAAATCTGCCTGTCATGCCATGCTATTAGGTTCAGCTTTCATTGGGCAAGTGTGCTCGCTAAAGTCTGCCGCCCGCAGGAAACTTCAGAGTGCAGTGCAGCGCAGGAAAAAGTGGCTTTAGATGACCGAAATCTCTGGTCAGATGATTCCTCTGCCCTTGTCCCTTCCGCTGGAGTGTAACACGGCTCTGGCTCCCTTTCACCGCCCATCCAAGCCAAGCTACGCACACTCAGCTATAGTACCTGCTGCCTTCGGAGCTCCTCTCAAAGCTTCAGAACGCGCCAAATGAGTCACTGCTCGGCACGAAGGCGCATCAGCGCTTGTATAAGCGTCAGCTATGGAGCACCAAAATCATAAAATGAGCTTTCAAAAAAATATCATAAAATGACAGAACAGACTAATTATAATATTACTGTGTATATACATACATATATGGACAAATAGTAACTCTCGAAGCAATTTGACGTAATAGATACATACGTACACAAAAGTGTACGATGATGACCGTCGGTAGCAATTGATATTGCCCAGGGCTCGTCTACTCGTTGCCCCGGCAGGTCAAGTCGTCTCCCCCAGAACTGCACGCGAGGC
The DNA here is from genome assembly GCA_032594955.1 of Panicum miliaceum. NCBI lineage: Eukaryota > Viridiplantae > Streptophyta > Magnoliopsida > Poales > Poaceae > Panicum > Panicum miliaceum. The sequence continues at coordinate 48,884,776 of CM064062.1, forward strand.
GAGATCACACGGCCGACCGTGCCGCAGCGCGCAGCAGAACCGTGCCGCCCCGGCCAACCCTCTGCCGCCCCACCTCGCCGACACATGGCGGACAGCCAAACTACTCCACTCCACTCCGACGACCCCACCCAGACCGAGAAGCCGACGCCCGAATCGGCTCCGAGCCGGCGCGCGCATAAAAGCAACAAAGCCCCCGCCTCACTCCACTCCCGCGTCGACAGAGCAGCACCCTGATCACGCACACAGTGCCAGTGCGAGCGAGCGAGCAGCAACAAGCTTAGGCACGCGGCGATGGAGATGGTCCTGGACTGGCGCGCGCTGGGCTCCCTGCTCGCGACGCTCATGGTGTTCCGCACCGCCGTGCGGGACTTCCTGCCGCCGGAGGCCGAGGCGTGCCTGCGCCGCCTCCTCGCGCGGGTCGCCGCCGCGCTCCGCCCGCCCAGGGGCACCGTCCTCATCGACGAGGCCGACGGCGCCGGCGGGGGCGCCAACGACCTCTACGACTCGGCGCAGCTCTACCTCGGCGCGCGCTGCCTCGCCACGGCGCCCGCTGTGCGCCTGCACAAGCCGCGCCACTCGCCCCGCCCCGTCGCCTCGCTCCCGGATTCGCACGCCACGCACGACTTCTTCCGGGGCGTCCGCGTCACGTGGACCTCCACCGCGCGCGCCGTCGAGCGCGCCCCGTACGGCGCGTTCGGCCGCGGCCACGGCGGCGACCAGCGCACCCTCGAGCTCCAGTTCCCGCGCCAGCACCGCGACCTCATCCACGACCACTACATCCCCCACCTCATCGCCGAGGCCACCAGGATGCGGCTCAAGTCGCGGGAGCGCAGGCTCTACACCAACCGCGCCACGGGGCCCGGCGACGACCACCACCGCCTCTGGACCTCGCACGCCTTCGCGCACCCGTCCACCTTCGACACGCTCGCCGTCGACCCGGCTCTGCGCGAGGAGCTCCGCGCCGACCTCCTCCGCTTCGCCGCGCGCCGGGACCACTACGCGCGCGTCGGCCGCGCCTGGAAGCGCGGCTACCTGCTCCACGGCCCACCGGGCACGGGCAAGACCAGCCTCGTCGCCGCGATCGCCAACCTGCTCGAGTTCGACGTCTACGACCTGGAGCTCACCACGGTGCCCACCAACTCCCACCTCCGCCGCCTGCTCGTCTCCACCACGCCCAAGTCCGTCGTCGTCGTGGAGGACATCGACTGCTCCCTCGACCTCTCCGACCGCAACAAGAAGAAGAAGGGCGGCGCTGACGAGGAGACCGCGGCGCAGCTCGCCATGGTGTCGCCGGCCGCCGCGGCGGCCATGGCGGCGGTGGGGCGGGAATCCATAAGCCTCTCCGGGGTGCTCAACTTCGTGGACGGGCTCTGGTCGTCCTGCGTCGGCGAGCGGCTGATGGTGTTCACGACCAACCACCCAGAGCGGCTGGACCCGGCGCTGCTCCGGCCGGGCCGCATGGACCGCAAGATCGAGCTCGGCTACTGCACGGCCCCCGCGCTGCGCGTGCTCGCCAAGAACTACCTCGGCGTCGGCGACGAGGGCTGCGAGGACGACGCCGACGCCGACCCCGACGCGGTGACCAGCCTCATGGCCGAGGCGGAAGGCCTGCTCGCCGCCGCCGCGGGGGTGCGCATCACGCCCGCCGACATCGCCGAGGTGTTCATGGGCTGCGACGGCGCGGGCGCCGCCGCCGCCCTGAGGAAGCTCGTGGACGAGCTGCGGCGGAGGCGGGACGGTGCGGCCGCCGCAGCAGCCGTGGCGCCGGGCGAATCAGCGGAGGACACGACGGAGTGAAGCCAGGGATCATCGTACGTGGCGGCGGGACGACGACGATGATGCATGGCTGCCTCGTCAGCTTTTCACTAGCTGTCTCGCTTGATCGATGCAGCTGAGCTGACGGTGGAGGTGGTTTATTTAGTTGTTAGGATCGGAGTATGACGGGGCACTGCGTCTGTGCTTGTTGGTGTTGTGCAGTAGTGCTATGCAGCATGCATGCATCTTTGGCAATGGATGCTAATGAACCAACCAGGCAGGATGACGCATACGGGCATGACAGTTGACAGAGCTCGTTCATTGCACGACCCAATGGTTTATCTTGCTGCATTTCGTTTTCAGCTTAGGTGTAAAGTACTGAAAGTCACGCATAGATTGTTACCAGCTTATTACAGACAATTCCAATATAACTTAACATTTGCGCTCTCAAGCCGACAAATTTAAGCAAAGTCAAATGATCCCTTGCACAAATAAAATGCAGAGACCCTGAAGCTCAACCACACTTGATGCTAAAGAGTTCTCCAACCCCAACCATGTACATTACTCGGCACTACCATACTTATGAGTCATGACTTTCCTAAAATAAAAGTTTACTCTTGACCAACAAGACCGAATCAGAAACTTCAATTGACAAAAATAATGCCATGATGTTCCTTAGCTTGCTGCAGGCTAATCCTCCTGTTCTTGTTCGGATGGATGGAGAATTCTCGCATATATAATTGCAGTTAACAAGAGGGAATAACCATTGTTGTGAACATCATGGAAAACATGGCAAACGAGATGCAAAAGCTTAGTCAGTGCCATCACCAACAGCTATCAGGTGACTAACGAGTAAACAAACACTCTTATCCAAAGCTCACAACACTTGTAAAAAAGCTCAGGATTCCTGGTTTCCACAGTGTTTTCCCACATTGATGAGCTGCACCTGCTCCCTATGAATTTCCTTCCACTGTCAACTCACCAGCTTCGAAAAATAGAATCACAGTGATCATATTCTTTTTATGATCAACAAGTACTTGCAACTTCTTACGTGTTTTTCCTACTCCCGTGCCTTATTCCAGCATTTCAAACAGGCTCTGTCCCTGAAATTTCCGCCAGAGGCAGAGGCTTCTCACGAGGCGGCGACGAGCGGAGCCGACCGCGAGCAGCCAGGTCCGGGGAGGAATTGGCAAAAGGGCGCATGGCGGCTTGATCCATGCATCTGGGGCGTGCATATTTGGCGGAGGCGAGTGCGAGATGCTTGGCAGCGGGGCAACCGGAGGCAGCCGGCGGCGGCGCGAGCTCGCCGGAAGCGATTTTCGCCGATTTGAAATATTTGCATATAGACCCCTGATTTGGATCGTGATTATTAATCGCGATCCAAATTTATTTCATTTAGCCCCCTGATTTGGATCGTGATTAGTAATCGCGATCCAAATATTTACAGATAACCCCCTATCGTGGATGGGGATTTTGCAAAGTAACCCCCGGATGGCTTTCTTCCTCTTCCTCCTCACCGGGCTAATCCTCCTGCCCTACCGCCGCCGCATGTTGTCCTGGCCAGGAAGCGCAGAGCGCCGTGCCGTTGCTTCCTACCATCCAGCTCTCCGCTCCTCTGCGCTGAGCCATAAAAAAGGACCAAGGGCGCATAAATCGCCTCCCAAACGGCGACCAAACCATGGCCCACGGCCACGGGTGAGACGAGAAGCGCCGCTCGCCAGAGCTTCAAGTGCGAGCCGTGGCTGAGGACGAAGAGCAAAGCAACCGCCGCACCTATCTTGGCTGTTATTTTTTTTAGCGGTTGATTTTGACGAGGCAAAGAGGCCAATGCCCCCGTTCCGCTGAAGCTTCTCTTTGACACCGCTTGAAAGAGGGGCCCAATCACGTTGCGTGTTCTAATTTTAGCTATTACGATTGCAATATTGCTCATTTTGGAAGTGAAGCAGGGTATATGCTTTTTTTACTGTTTTCGAGCTTGAATCTGCAGCTTAACCTGCGAATTAAAAAAAAGGAAAGTTAACCTGTTGTACGATGCGTCTGATGCCTACTTTTGTAAGCTTCGATGAGCAGGCTCAGTTCTTTTTCACTTGCAAACAAGGCATGCAGTTCAGGTGTAGTAACCTGGTAAGCTGATACATTCTGACGATGCTGTCTTCGAGTCTTCGTGAATCAAATGTCTAATTCTATATGGTAGCCGGATCGTCCCCAAAATTGGAGATATTGTGATAACAAATTAACAGGTTTCCGGTCTTTCAAGTCATGCGATGTTGAATCAAACTAAAATTCTGTAAGGACATAGTGGCGCATATGACATCGCCGTGTTTCAGTTTCAGATGTGCATTTCTCTTGAGTATAGATGATTTTCATATGAAAGGAATCATATTCATTTCAGGCTTTAGCTAAGAGATGAAGAACTGGAGTAGACAGAGAGGGCAAGCCCAGTTGCGCACATAGAGTGGGGTAATGCTGGTAGAACTTTACATAGTGCTCAAGCTGACAAATTTAAGCGAAGTGAAATGATCCGTTCAACAAGTAAAATGTAGAGATCGTGAAGGTCAACAACACTGATGCCAAAGAGTTTTCTGACAATGAAGCTTACATTATTTGACACTACCATGACCCAGTTTACCCTTGAACAAGAGGCCTGAATCAACAACTTCAGTTGGTAAAATAATGGCATGATGTTCCTTGTGGTTGTGGCAGGCTAATCCTCTCTGTTTTGGTTCAGATGGATGGATGACTTTTTCCAGACTTGCAGTTAACAAGAACAACCATTGCTGTGAGCACCATGGCAAACAATGCAAAAGCTGAGCCTTCACATTGCGGATATGGACTCACCATCCAATGGCCAGTACCTGACAGTCTAATACATTCTCCGTGAACACAGTCCAAATGATAGTGTGTCTAATTTTATACGTTTATTATCAGATTATCCATGAAATTTCAGATATCATAATTATAAATTAACATGTTTCTGGTTATCCGGCCACTTTCAAGCCACATGATGGTGAAGCAAACTAAAATTCTGCAGGGGCATGGAGCATACAAAATTGCAGTATTTCAGTTTCAGGTGCACATTTTTCTTTAGTGTAGACAATTTTAGACCTGTTCTAAATAAAGATGAGCACTATTATCAAAAAATAAAAGATGAGCACCATTGCCACTACCTGACTACCAGTACTACTACCACCACCAAATCTCCTCTTGACCGATTCCTCATATGAGAACCATGAGTTTATCAAGCACCTGCTCACTCACCTAGAGGCCGCTTCCAACACTGCAGAAATACACAATTTATGAAAACAACATCGGCTGGTTGAGGAATTGATTTGCCTGCATCAAACATTTGTGTCTATCTAACTAACCACAAGGACAGACAAGTTCCTGTTTATGGCTAACCAAATGAGCAACAACAGTAATCTGTATCTACAGCACCACAAGGTAACAACATCACTTGATCGCTAAGACAAGATGCATGGAACCATAACTCGAGAGAAGGGAAAAAAGAACCCATGTTTTTCCCAAGGACCAGCTGTGCACATATTTCACTGAGAAAAAGGAGTCGGTCACATGTTTATTTAGCATATATGTCACTATACTATTTCTTTGTTATTAGTTAAAAAAAGTGAATTTCACACATCATAGCTAGGACACACAGCCTCAATTTGCTTCATTTGTGAAGACCCCATCATCTGACCATAAGTTCATAACAGTGGCGGAACCAGAAATTTTGAGTAAGGGGGGCTGACCGGACATCTTATACTATACGTGAGAAAATATATCAAGATATATATACATATCACCAATATTTTATATAGAGAAAATGCTTCGCATATGATCTATTTGCACTTTATACGACTTCGTAGCATACAAACCATATGCTAATGTATTGCAAATTTGCAATCTCTTTATTTTCTAAAATAATGTCAAATGCTTTCCTTTTTAGTTTAGCCATGTTTTCTGAAAAGATGATCACATAAGTGTTAGTTTTTCATTACAATATGTGTATTTAAGACAAAGAAAAATAAACATGGGCATTCGAGAATAACAATCGCTTACTATGCCTAATGGCCTATATATGCATGAATTAATCATATGCATGTGCATTGCCTGCACGTTTACCAAGGGCTAAATTGTGCTGGACGTGCTAGCTCGCAGCATTTGCTGCAGCCTGCAGGAAGCTTGTCATGCGCACACCTATATATTGTTAGAGACTCACACGACCAACAACTAGATGTTAATAAACTAGTATTGGATTGACTAGCATTGATGCTCAGCTATGTGTTGATTGTTGAACTTTTCACCAGTGTTAGGGGGGGCCATGGGCCATGGCCCCTGCGCCCCCACCCCCCCCCCCCCCCCCCCCCCCCCCGGTTCCGCCGTTGATAACAGGTATCGAGAAATAAATTCCCAGTATTCCTGTCTATTAAGACTTAAGAGCGTCCCATTACATAAAGGAAGGCAGAAGTAACTATATTCTACTTTCATAAACTCAGTATTCTTAAGCACGTGCTCCAAGCTTAATTAGCATGGAGCACTATGTTATGGTAACCTGTAAAACTCAATAGAGGCTCCAAGCTTCCACAAGGTTAGTCTTACCATCCTCTAAAGCGACCTGGATATGCAACATGCTCACATTCAGATTTTATTTCAATCCATATTGACAAACCAAAGTATGAAAGAACTTACAAGTAATGATATACGGATTTCGAGCCTTAGTAAGACAAATCTGGATACATTCATTTTGACTGTTTTAGAGCTTTAATCTGTAGCTTAAGCTGTAAAAAGGAAAGTTTAATCTGCGGTGTTATGCATCTCATGCCAACATGTACTTCCCTAAGCTTTGACTAGAAGATTCAGTTTTTTTTCCTGTGGCTGAAATGATAAATTTGGCTCATCTTAAATTCTGAATAACTGAATTCATTGGCTGTTCTGCATGGCCCAGTTTGGCTTGTCTGAATTCAACATCCGTTATCAAGTCACTTGATGTTGAATCAATTGAAATTATATAGGGACATGGAGAATATGAAATTGCAGTGTTTCAGTTTCATTGAGACCTCAAGAACTGGAGTACATGTAGAGGGCACGCCCACATAGCGTGAAGCAATACAAAGGTAACCAGCCTACAAAGTAGACAAAGTCAGATAGAATTGACATTACTGTTCAAGTTGACAAATTTAAGCGAAATGAAATGATCCATCAAAAAAAATGCAGAGACCCTGAAAATGAGCATTCTAAGTCAAGCACCAACCTCACATACACTAAACAGTCATTCCACACTCCAAAATCAGAAGTATCTTTTATTTGTTAAGTCCTCAGACGAGTACCCTTATCACTACCATTACTGCTGCCGCCAAATATCCCCTTGACTGAGAAGTCCACCCTCGCCTTTAGAGACCATTTCCAACACTGCAGAAATACAGAATTTAACAAAACAAAAGCAGTTGGTTCTACCTGCTTGCAAGGAGTCCAGCCTGCAATATGGAGTTGCCACTGTCACCACTCACTACCATGATAATACCCTTTTATGATCAAGAAGTACTCGTAACTTCTTGCATGTTTTCCTATTTCTATGTTTTATTTCAGCGTTATAAACTGTTTGGGAGCTCACTATAAGGTGAGTCTAATATATCTGAGAAGGATTCACAGAGGCATTTAACTAAACACCTTCCAGGAAGCACACCTCTAGGACTCTCATCGTGCATTGATGCCAATGTAGTAGATCTGTTGGATTCGACAAGGTCAAGTTTCAGCCTTTCTACATGACCAATAATTAAAGATTAAGAGAACAAAGTGTTGACGCCAGATTTTGACACGTGTTGAATCGGCGTCAGGAGAAGAAGATTGGCCGATGCAGCAGATCTGAAAGCTACAGTAAGGAATCGGCCGATTGAGGTAACAGTTGAAAATCGGCCGATTGGTGGCGCAGCCTATGCCAACAGGATGGGATTATTCCAGAAGATCCTGGTCAAAAGCTGGTCAACAGGGCACGCCAAGTCGGTCAAGGAGCAATTGAAAGGGATCCTGATTGGATTAGGGAACGGCGGCGGAAGATTCTGCGGGAGTCCGGTTTCTTTAAAAGTTATTATAGATATAGTAGTTTTCTTGTTTTAAATAAGGTTGTAACAAGTCGTAATCGACCAGAAGTCCTAGTTTCAGGGTATAAATAGGAGTCGCTAGGGCTTTGAAAAAAAAATCAACACATCAATCAAAAACAATACTTCTACTTTTCCAGCAATTTACTTTCAAGTCGGCGACTTCGCCAATATTTTCTTCTTCTACGAGTTCGTACGGATTGGCAGGGCTGCATCAACTTGATCTCCGGCCAATTGGTAGGTTCCGCTTACCGAGTAATATCCGAGCTTTAACTACGGGCGCATCGCTGTGGTTTCGTTTGGATTTATTCACCAGTTATCGATATTTACTAGAATTGCAAGTTTTACCTGTTATTCTAGTATTATCACCAGTTATCCAGCTTGAGATCAGAGTAATCGGCTTCGTCATTGTTCTCCTTCGATTTATCATCATACAGCCAATTAGATCTATTTCAAGTGTTGTCCTCGCAGTAGTCGTCTAGATCGCTCCAGCAGTTTTCTTTACGATTACTATACGATCATCGGCTGATCCATAGCCGATCATCTCTACAGCAAATCGGCCGATTCGTCGCCGACGCGCTCCCCAGGACAGATCGGAACTCCAGCCGATCAACGCGCCTGGAATTTAATACTCTATTTCCTTGTCAATCAACAGGTCAGATTGACTGGCACGCCGCGCGAACTGCACCAGGGCGATAACCCGAACAGGAGCTAAGAAGATTCTTCCGGGTCGTGTGTCCGACGTTGAAGACCCATCGGCCGATTCCTATCCGGCCGATTTTAGCGCCACCACACTTTTGGCACGCCCGATGGGACCATCCAAGATCTGATATGTCGAAGAACGCAGAAATCTCCGACAACAACATCATTGAGGTCACAGAAGCGGATCTCAAGGACGACCAGAGGGAAGAACTGGCCAAACATCTAGAAGATTACAAGAAGATGTACCTCCAGTCGTTCAGTCGTACCAGAAGCGGGGAGGCAGTCAAGAAGGCTCCTATTCTAGCACCTCGCCACATCACCATTGCTGAAGACTCGGGCAAGATGTCAGAGATGATTCAACAGTCCGTGTATCAAGCATTCATCGACCAATCCTCGGTGATGAGCAACACGGTGTACAACGCCGTCATCAACTCTCTGGCCAGCGGAGCCGTTCAAGGCTATCAGGGACTGGCATATGCCCCTCCAACTACTCTGCCAGCCAGAAGCCTACCATACACATCCCAATCGGCTCCTCAGCCGATATTGACGCAACGCGAGGGGTACAGCTCTCCACCACCTCCGGCGTCTCCAAGATACAGCGGTGCACCATGTCTCCCATCGCAAGCGCCGTTTCAACCCGTTCAGATGGCTTCTGTGCAAACACTACCTACAAGCTCAGCGCCTTGGGGGATGTCGGCCACAACGTATTTTCCCGAGCCAGCGAACGGGCATGGCGGTTATTCGGTTCAGGTACCATGCCAATCGGCCGCCCGGCCGACGGTCTCACACTACCAGCCGATTTTACCGGAAATTGGCAGGGGGGCAAACACTGTGGAAGCATTCAGAGGCACGGCGCCAGCAGTGACGTACGAAAGGGGTGCGGACTCGTTTCGCCGTCAACTATCGGCCGCTCAGCAAAATTCGCCGATTCATCACCCGTCCATACCAGCCCTTCAACACATGCCCGCGCCGCGAACAGCTGTTCATCAGCAGCAGGTGGACTGGACGACAAGAATAGCAGAAGTGATCCAGGATCAGTTTGGACTGAAGCCGAAAGTTCAGACTTATACCTACAAGACGCCATATCCATCGGCCTATGACTCGTTGCCGTTCCCACACCGCTACAAGGTTCCTGATTTCACCAAGTTCTCAGGGACGGACGACACATCCACGGTGGAGCACATCAACAGATTCATCATCCAGTGCGGAGAAGCTGCCACGCAAGATGCTCTGAGGGTGCGTTTATTTTCGTCATCTCTGTCCGGATCGGCCTTCCAGTGGTTCACCACTTTACCGCCAAATTCTATCGTCACGTGGGCCGATCTGGAGAAACAATTCCACAAGTACTTCTATGCAGGAGTACACGAGATGAAGATCTCGGATTTGACTAGCCTCAGGCAAAGGAGCGATGAACCAGTGACAGGGTATATACAGAGGTTCAGAGAAATCAGGAACAAATGCTACTTCTCACGATACAAATGAGTGTAAAATCTTCCGCCAGCAGATACAATCGGCCATCGAACAGGGGCGGCTTAAGTTTGACACTCCAACCAAATCGGCAAAGCCGATGAAGATAGATCAACATCCTTTCCCGGCCAACACGGTTAACGCTGGAGGAGACTCATGTCAAACCAAGGTGCTGACGTCAGAATCGGCGAGAAGAGGCGGCGCTGTCGACCCCAGGAGGCAGATCACGACGGAAGAAATCAGAAGGAACAGGCGAGGGCCAGAACGACCACGCAGGCCTGTGACCTCCAAATTCTTACTAAGTAAATATCGGCAGCAACAAGAACAAGCACAATACTAGGAAGAGATGATACGTCGGCATGAAGATCACTGGCAATGTCCGTTCTTCATCCACTGCTGGGAGAACGATATCAGGTTGCCATCTGCCGATAACTGTCCGGAGTGTAACGGATCAAACCGCAACGATCGCCCGAGGCCACACTCTAGGGACAGAGGATCAGAGCCGATCAGCAGAAATCGGCGCGAAGAACGGCGCGTTTCGGTGCATGATCGGCTGGGGGGCAGAGTTGACCAGTACAGCAGGTGAAAAAGCAAGATCGGCCAGCGAGATGGACTGGGGGGCAGGATCAGCGCACACGATCGGCTCGAAGAGATGGCCGATCGAGTTTGGCGCCCAAAGAAAAATAATCAAGAAACAAGCAACCAAGAATCGGCAGCCGAAATTGACATGGTGTTCATACTGCCGATGGAGTTCATGGCGCCCAACGATCGAGATAAAGTAACAAGAACAGAAGAAGAACAAATGGCACAACTGGTATTAGAGCCGATGACGGCTACGTTTGAGAAACCAGAAGAAGAAAAACGGCAGCATCTCAAAGCGCTGTTTCTCAAGGGCTATGTCAACGGAAGACCCGTCACCAGATTACTGGTGGATGGAGGCGCGGCAGTCAACATCATGCCGTATGCCATGTTCCGCAAGCTGGGCAAGGGCGACGACGACCTCACCAAGACGGACATGATGCTGAAGGATTTCGAAGGCAACGTGTCACCCGCCCGCGGAGCGTTCTGCGTCAACCTCACCATTGGCAGTAAGACCCTCCCTACAACTTTCTTCGTTATTAATGGCAAGGGGTCCTATAATATGTTGCTTGGTCACGACTGGATACACGCAAACTGTTGTGTCCCTTCTACAATGCATCAATGCCTTGTATAATGGGTCGGCGACAGTACAGAGATAGTCGCTGCTGATTCCGTCTACAGCGCTGCAGCGGCCGATACGCAACAGTGGAGCTGCGAGCACGTCAAGTGTATATCTGGCAGGACTTGGGACACTGACTTCCTGAAAGTGTCCGATTTCGGTCTACAGCCGATCCAAGCAGTCGGCTCTGAAGATTCAGAATAAATGGATCAGCTCGTCCGAGAAGACGGGAAGCTTGGGCATGGGTTTACGTCGGCCGATCTATTAGAGATGGTAGATTTGGGAGATAGCAGCAAATCAAGGCCGACGTACATTAGTGCCAATTTGGATTCTGAGTACAAATATAAATTGATAAGTTTATTAAAAGAGTTCAAGGATTGCTTTGCTTGGGAATACCACGAGATGCCAGGACTAGACCGGTCTATTGTTGAACACCGGTTACCTATAAAATCAGGATATCGGCCGTATCAGCAACCTGCACGATGGTGTAACCCCAAGATTCTACCTGACATTGTTGGCGCTAAAATCGGCCGGATAGGAATCGGCCGATGGGTCTTCAGCGTCGGACACACGACCCGGGAGAATCTGCTTAGCTCCTGTTCGGGTTATCGCCCTGGTGCGGTTCGCGCGGCGTGCCAGTCAATCTGACCTGTTGATTGACAAGGAAATAGAGTATTAAATTCCAGGCGCGTCGATCGGCTGGATTTCCGATCTGTCCTGAGGAGCGCGTCGGCGGCAAATCGGCCGATTTGCTGTAGAGATGATCAGCTATGGGTCAGCCGATGATCGTATAGTAATTGTAAAGAGAACTGCTAGAGCAATCTAAACAATTACTATAGAAGCAACACTTGAAACAGATCTAATCGGCTGTATGGCGATGAATCGAAGGAGAACAATGGCGAAGCCGATTACTCTGATCTCAAGCTGGATAACTGGTGATAATACTAGAATAACAGGTAAAACTTGCAATTCTAGTAAATATCGATAACTTGTGAGTAAATCCAAACGAAACCACAGCGATGCGCCCGTAGTTAAAGCTCGGATATTACTCGATAAGCGGAACCTACCAATTGGCCGGAGATCAGGTTGATGCAGCCTTGCCAATCCGTACGAACTCGTGGAAGAAGAAAATATTGGCGAAGTCGCCGACTTGAAAGTAAACTACTGGTAAAAAGTAGAAGTATTTTGTTGATTGATGTGTTCTTTTTTTTGCAAAGCCCTGACGACTCCTATTTATACTCTAAAACTAGGACTCCTGGTCGATTACGACTTGTTACAACCTTATTTAAAACAGGAACTAGTAGAACTTTTAAAGGAAACGAACTCCCGCAGAATCTTCCGCCGCCGTTCCCTAATCCAATCAGGATTCTCTTCAATTGCCCCTTGACCGATTTGACGTGACCTGTTGACCAGCTTTTGACCAGGATCTTCTGGAATAATCCCATCCTGTTGGCATAGGCTGCGCTACCAATCGGCCGACTCTCAACTGTTACCTTAATCGGCCGATTCCTTACTGTAGCTTTCAGTTCTGTTGTATCGGCCAATCTTCTCCTCGTGACGCCGATTCAACACGTGTCAAAATCTGGCGTCAACACATGCCCCCCAGTTTCGGAGTAAAATATAACTTTTCTTTCGAAACTCTTTTCTTTAATCCTCTCCTCCGAAACGGGTGCAGTAAAAATCTCCTTCCGTTCCGCGGCACAATGATTGCAATTTGCTCGAACCGGGCGCGTGAAACGACCGCTCCCCTGGAACCCGTGTAAACGGCGCGGTAAAAATACCATCTTCGCCCTTGCCAGTTGTCGAGACGGCCGATCCCCAAGTCACCGCCGAAGCCGGGGCTGCTGCAGCATCGCTCTTAGTAGAAGCCGTCCAGGTAACTTTATTTATCTCATGTATTCCCCAAATCTTCTACTGACATCAATTCCATCCCTTTGCCAGGCTGCACAAGTTGTCCCACTACAGTCCCCGCGACTATCGGCCACGTCTCAAGTAGGGACTGAGATTACAGCAGCTCCTGTTGCCGAGGTATATGATCTCTTACCATGCATCCTTAATATTCAGGAAACTTAACCAATTTTGATGCAGGTCGACTTGGGTACGCCGATTGTAACTCCACAGCAGGAATCGGCCGGGGAACCCGCAAAGGCATGATAAATTCCCATTACCACCTTATTTCATTTTCCCATAGTATTTTCACGAGCATTTATACCTTTCTCAGGAAGCTGGCCCAAGCGGAGCACCAATAATGATCGAATCTTCTTCTTCTGGCGAACCCAGTGCACCAATCCCTGAAACAAGGGAAATACTTCCACCGGCGCAGGCAAGAGAGATTCGTTTCAAAGAGGTAACAATCTTACCATCAGAATCGGCCGATTTCCTTTCACTGCTTGCTTACCCTTTGCTTCGTTCCCTTACAGGAGCAAGATACTCCCAACAATAGCATCTTTTCTTTCGCTGTCTCCTTGGCCGATGAAGAAGAAATCGCCTCACACGCAGTTCCACCGAGCTCTGGCTCCGACGATGTCCGCTCTAAGCTCGAAAGCATCCGTACTCTCCTCCAAGGTGACATCGGCTGACTGGTGGAAGATGCATCGCCGATCCGACAACTTTTCAATGAGGTCGTAGATCACATCCCGGATGAAGTGTCGGAAGACTTGGGGTATGCTGCCTATATAGAGGGCATGCGGATTCCGGTCTCGCGGGCGCTGCAACGTATGGCCGATCGTGCTCAGATGGCCAAAACTCAGGAGGAGGTTGAGTTGTACAAGCATCAGACCCAGGAAGTACATCACAGAATCAACTTCCTCGAGAACTACCGTCCGGACATCGTTGGCACAATAGATCAGCTGAAACGGAGGAGAGTAGAACTAGCCAAGGAGATGGAACAGATAACCAAAGAGATAGCCGCTGAGGAGAAAAAGCTCCAAGAACTCCCAACCATGATCAGCGAGCTGAAGCAAAAAAGACAACATCTGGCCCGTGAAACAATAAGACTCCATCGCCGCGTGTCAGAAGTACCAGGATCGGCCGAAAATGATCAGAGGATAGTAGAATCAGCCGATCAAATTAGACGACGAGCAATTGTAGCCATAGATGCTTTCCTTGGGCTGTAAACAATATGTTAAACATTATTTCTCCTTTAATGCCACTGTGCCGATTTGGTTTTGAACTGCTTCATGTAATCCGTAATTTTCACTCAATAATGAATCCCAATATTTCTTCCACCAGATGTGTAGCCAGAAAACCGATGAGAAATCGGCCATGTTAACTTGACATATTTTCCTTTTGTACTCAGAATCCAAATTGGCACTAATGCACGTCGGCCTTGATTGGTTGCTATCTCCCAAATCTACCATTTCTAATAAATCGGCCGACGTGAACCCATGTCCCAGCTTCCCATCTTCTCGGACGAACTGATCCATTTATTCTGAATCTTCAGAGCCGACTGCTTGGATCGGCTGTAGACCAAAATCGGACACTTTCAGGAAGTCAGTGTCCCAAGTCCTGCCAGATATACACTTGACGTGCTCGCAGCTCCACTGTTGTGTGTCGGCCGCTGCAACGCTGTAGACGGAATCGGCAGCGACTATCTCTGTACTGTCGCCGACCCATTGCACAAGGCATTGATGCATTGTAGAAGGGACACAGCAGTTTGCGTGTATCCAGTCGCAACCAAGCAGCATATTATAGGACCCCTTGCCATTAATGACGAAGAAAGTAGTAGGGAGGGTCTTACTGTCGATGGTGAGGTCGACGCAGAATGCTCCGCGGGCGGGTGACACGTTGCCTTCGAAATCCTTCAGCATCATGTCCATCTTGGTGAGGTCGTCATCGCCCTTGCCCAGCTTGCGGAAAATGGCATACGGCATGATGTTGACGGCTGCGCCTCCATCTACCAGTAATCTGGTGACGGGTCTTCCGTTGACATAAACCTTGAGAAACAACGCTTTGAGATGCTGCCGTTTTTCTTCTTCTGGTTTCTCAAACGTAGCCGTCATCGACTCTAACACCAGTTGTGCCATTTGCTATTCTTCTGTTCTTGTTGCTTTATCTCGATCGTTGGGCGCCATGAACTCCATCGGCAGTATGAAAACCATATCAATTTCAGCTGCCGATTCTTGGTTGTTCGTTTCCTGATCGTTTTTCTTTGGGCGCCAAACTCGAGGTTTAACATTTCTTCTCTCTAGCACATGTCTTCGTTCTTCATCTTGATGCTCCAACTGGCGTAGGCGTTGGATCCTTCACTTTTGGGATCTGGATAGGCCATCAGGACACCACCTGGGATTCACTGGTTTGGCCGATGATCTGGTGTGTTCCCAATCTGGTTCCCTTCCTAGGGGATCTTCGTCTGACACCCTATCATCGGCCATCTCTTCCAGCCGATCGTGTGCGCTGATCCTGCCCCCCAGTCCATCTTGCTGGCCGATCTTGCTTTTTGACCTGTTGTACTGGTCAACTCTGCCCCCCAGCCGATCATGCACCGTAACGCGCCGTTCTTCGCGCCGATTTCTGTTGATCGGCTCTGACCCTCTGTCCCTGGAGTGTGGCCTCGGGCGATCGTTGCGGCTTGATCCGTTACACTCCGGACAGTTATCGGCAGATGGCAATCTGATATCGTTCTCCCAGCAGTGGATGAAGAACGGACATTGCCAGTGATCTTCATGCCGACGTATCATCTCTTCCTGGTATTGTGCTTGTTCTTGCTGCTGCCGATATTTACTTAGTAAGAATCGGGAGGTGACAGGCCTGCGTGGTTGTTCTAGCCCTCGCTTGTTCCTTCTGATTTCCTCCGTTGTGATCTGCCTTCTGGGGTCGACAGCGCCACCTCTTCTCGCCGATTCTGACGTCAGCACCTTGGTTTGACTTGAGGTTCCTCCAGCGTTAACTGCGTTGGTCGGGAAGGGATGCTGATCTATCTTCATCGGCTTTGCCGATTTGCTTGGAATTTCAAACTTGAGCCGCCCCTGCTCGATGGCCGATTGTATCTGCTGGCGGAAGACTTTACACTCATTTGTGTCATGAGAAGTAGCGTTGTGCCACTTGCAGTATTTCATCTTCTTAAGTTGATCGGCCGTAGGGATGGTGTGATGTTGCGACAGCTTAATCTGTCCCTCCTGAAGCAGTAGATCAAAAATTTTATTGGCCTTTGACGTGTCAAAGCCGAATGTCTCTGGCTCCTTCTTGCCAAAGGGGCAGGATATTGGTTTTTTCCCTTTTACCCATTCCGCCAGGCCGATTTCTTCCTCCGCATCGGATTCAGATCCCTCCAAGTATGCCACCTTCTTCTGGAAGCTCCTCCGCTGTTCAAACGGTCGGACCTCCTGCCCTGACAATCGGTGGACGATTTGACTCAGGCTTTCAAACTCTTGGGCAGCATATCTCTCTCTAATTTGCGGCAAGAGACCTTGGAAAGCGATATCGGCCAACTGTGCATCGGTCAGAGCCAGACTGTAGCACTTGTTCTTGATTTCTCTGAACCTCTGTATATACCCTGTCACTGGTTCATCGCTCCTCTGTCTGAGGCTGGTTAAATCTGAGATCTTCATCTCGTGTACCCCGGCGTAGAAGTACTTGTGGAATTGTCTCTCCAGATCGGCCCACGTGACGATAGAATTTGGCGGTAAAGTGGTGAACCACTGGAAGGCCGATCCAGACAGAGATGATGAAAATAATCGCACCCTCAGAGCATCTTGCGTGGCAGCTTCTCCGCACTGGATGATGAATCTGTTAATGTGCTCCACCGTGGATGTGTCGTCCGTCCCTGAGAACTTGGTGAAATCAGGAACTTTGTAGCGGTGTGGGAACGGCAACGAGTCATAGGCCCATGGATACGACGTCTTGTAAGTATAAGTTTGAACTTTCGGCTTCAGTCCAAACTGATGTTGGATTACTTCTGCTATCTTTGCCGTCCAGTCCACCTGCTGCTGATGAACAGTTGTTCGAGGCGCGGGCATATGCTGAAGGGCTGGTATGGCCGGGTGATGAATCGGCGAACTTTGCTGAGCGGCCGATGGTTGATGGCGAAACGAGTCCGCACCCCCTTCGTACGTCACTGCTGGCGCCGTGCCTCTGAGTACTTCCACAGTGCTTGCCCCCCTGCCGATTTCTGGTAAAATCGGCTGGTACTGGGAGACCGTCGGCCGGGCGGCCGATTGGTATGGTACTTGAAACGGATAAGTGCCTTGTCCGTTTGCTGGCTCGGGAAAATACGCCGTGGTTGACGTCCCCCAAGGCGCTGAGCTTGTAGGTAGTGTTTGCACAGAAGCCATCTGAACGGGTTGAAACGGCGCTAGCGATGGAAGACATGGCGCACCGCTGTATCTTGGAGACGCCGGAGGTGGTGGAGAGCTGTATCCCTCGCGCTGCGTCAATATCGGCTGAGAAGCCGATTGGGATATGTATGGTAGGCTTCTGGCTGGTAGAGTAGTTGGAGGGGCATATACCGGTCCCTGATAGCCTTGAACGGCTCCGCTGGCCAGAGAGTTGACGACGGCGTTATACACCGTATTGCTCATCACCGAGGATTGGTCGATGAATGCTTGATACACGGACTGTTGAATCATCTCTGACATCTTGCCTGAGTCTTCAGCAATGGTGATGCGGTGAGGCGCTGGGATAGGAGCCTTCTTGACTGCTTCCCCGCTTCTGGTACGACTGAACGACTGGAGGTACATCTTCTTGTAATCTTCCAGATGTTTGGCCAATTCCTCCCTCTTGTCGTCCTTGAGAATTGACGACGGCGTTATACACCGTATTGCTCATCACCGAGGATTGGTCGATGAATGCTTGATACACGGACTATTGAATCATCTCTGACATCTTGCCCGAGTCTTCAGCAATGGTGATGTGGCGAGGCGCTGGGATAGGAGCCTTCTTGACTGCTTGCGCGCTTCTGGTACGACTGAACGACTGGAGGTACATCTTCTTGTAATCTTCCAGATGTTTGGCCAATTCCTCCCTCTTGTCGTCCTTGAGAATTGACGACGGCGTTATACACCGTATTGCTCATCACCGAGGATTGGTCGATGAATGCTTGATACACGGACTATTGAATCATCTCTGACATCTTGCCCGAGTCTTCAGCAATGGTGATGTGGCGAGGCGCTGGGATAGGAGCCTTCTTGACTGCTTCCCCGCTTCTGGTACGACTGAACGACTGGAGGTACATCTTCTTGTAATCTTCCAGATGTTTGGCCAATTCCTCCCTCTGGTCGTCCTTGAGATCAGCTTCTGTGACCCCAATGATGTTGCTGTCAGAGATTTCTACGTTGTTCGACATATCAGATCTTGGATGGTCCCACCGGGCGTGCCAAAAGTGTGTTGGCGCTAAAATCGGCCGGATAGGAATCGGCCGATGGGTCTTCAGCGTCGGACACACGACCCGGGAGAATCCGCTTAGCTCCTGTTCAGGTTATCGCCCTGGTGCGGTTCGCGCGGCGTGCCAGTCAATCTGACCTGTTGATTGACAAGGAAATAGAGTATTAAATTCCAGGCGCGTCGATCGGCTGGATTTCCGATCTGTCCTGAGGAGCGCGTCGGCGGAAAATCGGCCGATTTGCTGTAGAGATGATCGGCTATGGGTTAGCCGATGATCGTATAGTAATTGTAAAGAGAACTGCTAGAGCAATCTAAACAATTACTATAGAAGCAACACTTGAAACAGATCTAATCGGCTGTATGGCGATGAATCGAAGGAGAACAATGGCGAAGTCGATTACTCTGATCTCAAGCTGGATAACTGGTGATAATACTAGAATAACAGGTAAAACTTGCAATTCTAGTAAATATCGATAACTTGTGAATAAATCCAAACGAAATCACAGCAATGCGCCCGTAGTTAAAGCTCGGATATTACTCGA
The DNA here is from genome assembly GCA_032594955.1 of Panicum miliaceum. Taxonomy (NCBI): domain Eukaryota; kingdom Viridiplantae; phylum Streptophyta; class Magnoliopsida; order Poales; family Poaceae; genus Panicum; species Panicum miliaceum. The sequence continues at coordinate 48,903,855 of CM064062.1, forward strand.
TAAGCGGAACCTACCAATTGGCCGGAGATCAGGTTGATGCAGCCCTGCCAATCCGTACGAACTCGTGGAAGAAGAAAATATTGGCGAAGTCGCTGACTTGAAAGTAAAGTACTGGTAAAAAGTAGAAGTATTTTGTTGATTGATGTGTTCTTTTTTTTGCAAAGCCCTGACGACTCCTATTTATACTCTAAAACTAGGACTCCTGGTCGATTACGACTTGTTACAACCTTATTTAAAACAGGAACTAGTAGAACTTTTAAAGGAAACGGACTCCCGCAGAATCTTCCGCCGCCGTTCCCTAATCCAATCAGGATTCTCTTCAATTGCCCCTTGACCGATTTGACGTGCCCTGTTGACTAGCTTTTGACCAGGATCTTCTGGAATAATCCCATCCTGTTGGCATAGGCTGCGCTACCAATCGGCCGATTCTCAACTGTTACCTCAATCGGCCGATTCCTTACTGTAGCTTTCAGATCTGCTGTATCGGCCAATCTTCTCCTCCTGACGCCGATTCAACATGTGTCAAAATCTGGCGTCAACAGACATAAAGGCCGAGATTACAAAGTTGATTGAGGCAGGATTTATTCGGCAGTGCCGCTACACCGAATGGATTTCTAACATTGTGCCTGTATACAAAAAGAATGGAAAATTGCGTGTGTGCATCGATTTCAGGAACTTAAATCAGGCTACGCCGATGGACGGATATCCGATGCCAACGGCCGATATTCTGGTGGATGCTGCCGCAGGCCACAAAGTCATAAGCTTCATGGATGGGAATGCCGGGTACAATCAGATATTAATGGCCGAGGAAGATATTTCGAAAACGGCTTTTAGGTGCCCAGGCCATCTTGGTTTATTTCAATGGGTGGTTATGACTTTCGGCTTGAAGAACGCCGGCGCTACATATCAACGGGCCATGAACTACATATTCCACAAGATCATTGGTTCATCGGTGGAAATTTATATAGATGACATCGTGGTCAAGTCAAAAGGTCACCAAGATCATCTGGCCGATTTACAGGAAGTGCTGGAGTGCACGAGGAAACATGGGCTGAAGATGAACCCAAACAAGTGTGCATTTGGTGTATCGGCCGGACAATTCTTAGGATTTATGGTCCATGAGCGTGGGATAGAAGTCAACCGCAAGACCATAGACGCCATCAACAAAGTGGTGGCCCCACAAAATAAAACTGAACTACAGTCCCTCATCGGCAAGGTCAATTTCATCAGAAGATTCATATCCAATCTATCAGGACGTATTCAGGCTTTTACCCCTCTGTTGAAATTAAAGCCCGACCAGGAATTCACATGGGGAGAAGAACAGCGCAAGGCACTGGAGAATATCAAGCAGTATCTGGTTTCACCTCCGGTGTTAGCCCCGCCACAGCCTGGTAAGCCGTTCAAGTTATATTTATCGGCTGACGAACAGGCTATTGGATCGGCGTTGGTACAGGAGTTTGAAGGGAAAGAACGAGTGGTATACTACGTCAGCAGAAGACTTTTAGACGCCGAAACAAGATATTCCTCGGTGGAGCAATTATGCTTGTGCTTGTACTTTTCGTGTACTAAGCTCAGGCACTATTTGCTATCGGCAGAATGCATAGTCGTGTGCAAGGATGATGTGGTGAAGTATATGCTATCATTGCCGATTTTGAAGGGACGGACTGGAAAATGGATCCTGGCTTTGTCAGAATTTGATCTAAGGTATGAATCGGCCAAAGCCGTCAAAGGTCAAGTGATGGCCGATTTCGTAGTTCAACATTGTGGACCAGAAATTGCCACCGTTGAACCAGTTCCATGGACTCTATATTTTGATGGTTCTTCATGTGGGGTCGGATCAGGAATCGGCATTGTTCTTGTGTCGCCTCGGGGGGCAACTTATGATTTCTCTCTGCCGATAGAAGCCTCTGCAACTAATAACCAGGCGGAGTATCGAGCTGTTCTGAAAGGCATCCAATTATTAAGGGAAGTCAGAGCTGATGCAGTCGAGATCTTTGGGGACTCCATGCTCATTGTGGATCAGTTAACAGGACGATCTAAGTGCAAGGATGACATCTTGAGGATTTATTATGAGGATTGTCTTCAACTTTTGAAAGAATTCAAATCTGCAATAAATGAGCATATCCCCAGGAATTATAATGAGGAAGCCAACAGACTGGCTCAACATGCTTCTGGGTATCGGCCGATTCAGGGAGCGATGACGCTAGAACTCGCGGCCGATGACTGGCGAAAGGAGATCGCCGATTACTTGAAGAATCCATCCCAAAAGGTGGATCGGCGAACACGTTTTCAGGCTAAAAAGTATGTGTTGCTTGAGGATGATTTATTTTATCGAATGATTGATGGAGTTCTTCTCAAGTGCCTGGGAACAGAAGAGGCAAAAGTTCTGATGGGAGAAATCCATGAAGGCGTGTGTGGAGCTCATCAATCGGCTCACAAAATGAAATGGATGATCAGGAACAATGGATATTACTGGCCGACCATCCTTGAAGATTGTTTCAAGTACTACAAAGGATGCCAAGATTGTCAGAGGTTTGGCAATGTGCAGCGCGCACCGGCATCGGCTATGAATCCAATAATTAAGCCGTGGCCGTTTAGAGGTTGGGGAATAGATCTCATCGGACAGATTTATCCTCCATCTAGCAAAGGGCATAAGTTCATATTGGTGGCTACAGATTATTTTACCAAGTGGGTGGAGGCAGTTCCTTTAAGGAACGTGACATCGGCCGATATGATTGAGTTTGTTAAAAGCCATATTATATATCGATTTGGTATTCCTCAAACCATCACAACTGATCAACGGACAATGTTCACTTCTGGAGAATTCGGAGAGTTCGCCGCCGATATGGGAATTAAATTATTAAATTCTTCTCCATACTATGCTCAAGCCAATGGCCAAGCAGAATCGTCTAACAAGGGGATAATCAAGCTAATCAAGAGGAAGATAGAAGAGCAACCCAGGAAGTGGCATATGTCTTTGGCTAAATCTTTATGGGCGTACAGGATGGCTTGTCATGGGGCCACTAAAATATCCCCCTATCATTTGGTTTATGGTCATGAAGCGGTCTTGCCATGGGAGATAAGGACAGGGTCAAGGCGTATATCGCTACAGGATCAGTTAACGGCCGATGACTATTCCTTTCTCATGAAAGATGAACTTGACGATTTGGCGGGTTTACGTTTAAGAGCCCTGATTAGCATAGAAGAAAACAAGAAAAGGGTGGCCAGATGGTATGACAAAAAGGTCAAAGTTAAACAGTTCTCTCAGGGAGATCTGGTATGGAAGCTGGTGCTGCCGATAGGATCCAAGGTAGTCGTCTAGATCGCTCCAGCAGTTTTCTTTACGATTACTATACGATCATCGGCTGATCCATAGCCGATCATCTCTACAGCAAATCGGCCGATTCGTCGCCGACGCGCTCCCCAGGACAGATCGGAACTCCAGCCGATCGACGCGCCTGGAATTTAATACTCTATTTCCTTGTCAATCAACAGGTCAGATTGACTAGCACGCCGCGCGAACTGCACCAGGGCGATAACCTGAACAGGAGCTAAGCAGATTCTCCCGGATCGTGTGTCCGACGCTGAAGACCCATCGGCCGATTCCTATCCGGCCGATTTTAGCGCCAACACAAAGCAAAACACATACCTTCTACTGCAACCATAGTGTCAGGGGAAAATATTAACGACCTCCTAATGACCATCAAAACAACGATCATGAAGGCCCGGGCCCACGTGCGGCAACGGCGGCCCCCGTTGGCCCAGCGTGGGAGAGGAGCGCCCCGCTCCGCCTCGCCCGACCAAGTGCCTCGGGGTCCGACGCCCCCGACTCCTCGACGGCCAGACTCTGCCTCGCCCAACCAAGTGCCTCGGGGTCGGACGCTCCCGACCCCTCGACGGCCAGACTCAGCCTCGCCCGACCAAGTGCCTTGGGGTCGCACGCTCCCAACCCCTCGACGGCCAGACCCCGCCTCGCCCGACCCAGGGCGTAGGTGGTCGGACTCACCCGGGCCCACAAGACGAGTATCCGCCTCGGGCGCAGACTGGAAGATAGGAGTGCGGATCTCGTGGGCCCCCTGCCGATCTCGCCATAAATGCGCCGTGGCTCTGGCACGCAGAAAGGCGCCCGCGCCCCTGACGTGACCCGTCACAAGTACCCAAGCATGACCGCCCAGCACAGACTACAGTGGCCGCAGCTTTCCCCGATTCGCCACAGGGCACTCATGGCCTGCGCCGCCCCGCACAGGAGGGATCCCCGCCCGTCCTCGCGCCCCGCGCATCCGGCGACAGAGACGCGACGTCCGCGTCCTACGGGCCATCAGCAAGGTAACAGGATCTGCCGCCTTCCCCGACGGGAACGGATGACACGACCGAACACCATCATCACGCCTGGCGGCGACGGCCCCCAGGGAAATCGTAGACAGGATCCGGAGGCAGCCGTCCTCTTCCGGTGGACGCGCTGACAGGAGCCGCAGGCCGGAGCGGGCGACGGCGACCCGGGGACTCGGTCCTTCCCCTTGTATTATATTTTACTTGGGGTAACTTATTTTCTTTTACTCCCCCTCATGCCTGGCTCATCTGTAACCCTGAGCTTCCCTGGCGCTATAAAGGGAAGACCGGGGGCCCTGAGATAGGGGACACTCTCTCTCGACACTCTCTCTTGCACACTCTCTCTCGCTCACTCTCTCTCTCTCGGACTCTGACTCTCGGACGGACTCTTTCTTCTCCGGCGAGAAGGACACACACACTCTCACTATTAGAGCATCAGTGCACACCCAAGAGACTTGGGACCAGCTCCCTCTCTCACCCTCCTGTAACCCCTACTACAGACCCCGCGTGGGCAACACGAGCAGCTCCTCATACTAGACGTAGGGCTTCTCCTTGCCCGAACCAGTCTAAACCCCATATCTCCCACGCCACCATCCGAAGCCTTACGCGCATAAAAGAAATTTACTAGTCTTAGTCTTGATCCGCTAATCTTGACGACGACAGTTGGCGCGCCAGGTAGGGGACCTTTGCGCGTACATCACCGGCTTCAGATGGCCAACCACGACGCCAGCTTCGCTTCGGGCTCCCTGGTCCGCTTCGGGAGTCTGGACTTCCTCGCCACCGGGGAGGGGATCGAGTTGATCCCTCTCCTTGTCTTGCCCACTCGCTTCATCATCTCCGACTCCGCCGCCGGGATGGTGGCGAGCGGCCGGGCGCGCGCCGAGGGGCCCCCTTCGGAGGGGCGGCTCTTCGGGCTGCATAATGCCACAGCAACCTGCGGTCGTCCTCTGGCGCAGTCCATGGCCTTTGCTCGCGGGCATGGCGACGACGACGTCCGACGCCGGCTCCAACAACGGGAGCCACCACCCCTCGCGCGAGTGCTTCATGGCTGACGTGCACTCCGAGGGATCCAATGATGACGGCGCCAAAGGGAGGCAGCATACTCCCCCACCGCGCGCCGTGGCTACGAATGGAGCCCTTGCCCGGGCCCCGGTGCAACCACGACAGCCAGAGGCGCGCGCGGCGCCCCACCAGGAGGTCGAGCGCCCCCACAACGAAGGCGGGGCACGACAGCGGGGGCGCGACGTCCAGCAGCGCATTTGCGCAGACGAAGATCGCCCTCAGCTCTTCGCCCACGCTAGCCGAAACATCGCCGCAGCGGCGGCCCTACTCCAACGACTCCCCGAGCCGGCGACGCCCGAGGAGCGTCAGGCGCACCGGGAGGTGCGCGACCTGCTCGAGTGCGCCGCCGTCCAGCAGGCGGAGAGCTCCGCGTCCAGCAGCCTCCTCCCCGGGCGAACCAGGTCGCACCCGCTCGACGGAAACCGCCACCGGCAGGAGGCGGGGCTCAGTCTGTTCACCGGCGCGTCGGTCCCATCCGCGACGCCCGCGACACCCTGGACGCGCCGAGGCGCTCCTGCGCGGATAGGGAGGAGGGGGTGGACCGCGGCTACCACGTCCACCGTGGCGGCCGCTACGACAGCGAAGAAGACCACAGCCCGAGCCCCAACCCGGCGGGGCCCCGGGCCTTTTCCACGCGTATCCTGAACGCGACGTTCCCGCCGTGCTTCAGGCAGCCAACGAACGTGGCCAAGTACTCCGGGGAGACGAACCCCGGGCTATGGCTCAGCGACTACCGGCTTTCATGTCAGGCCGGTGGGGCGGACGATGACCTGTTCATCATCCGCAACCTTCCACTCTTTCTGGTCGACTCGGCGCGGGCCTGGCTGGAACATATCCCCTCGAGTCGGATCCGCAGCAGGAACGACCTGAAGGAGATATTTGTGGGAAACTTCCAGGGCACGTACATGCGACCTGGCAATTCCTGAGACCTCCGGAGCTGCCGCCAGGCGTCGGACGAGTCCCTCCGGGACTACATCCGACGCTTCTCCAGGAAGCGCACCGAGCTCTCCAACATCGCGGACGCCGACGTCATAGGGGCTTTCCTGGCAGGAACTTCCTGCCGGCCCCTCGTCCACGAGCTGGGGCGCCGAGGCCCGTGGACCACAGAGGAGCTCCTCAATATCGCCACCAGCTTTGCCTCGGGCGAGGAGGCCGTCGGAGCAATCTTCGACCGCTCCAAGGGCGAGGCAAAGCGGAAGGAGGACGCCGACGCGGGCACCTCCAACCGTCAATAGAGGAAGAAGAACAAGCAACGGCGCGAGGCTCCTCTCGTGGCTGCTGCTGAGCGCAAGCGGGGACAGCCGCCCCCGGAGGGCACCCCCGGCTTCTTCGACAAGCTGCTCGAAGGACCGTGCCCGAACCACGAGTTCCCCGCGAAGCACGCATACAAAGACTGCAACCTCATGAAGAGGTATTTTGTAGGCAACCCGGTGAAGGGCGACCGGAGACGGAAGCCCGACGAGGAGAAAAAGGACGGCGAGAAGGAAGACGGCTTCCCCAAGGTGGACGGCTGCTTCATGATTTTCGGCGGACCGACGGCTTACGACTCCAAGCGCCGCCGGAAGCTGGAGCGCCGCGAGGTCTACGCTGCCGAGCCTACGACACCGGCCTTCCTCGACTGGTCGGGATCCGCCATCACCTTCGACCGGTCCGACCACCCGGGGAGCGTCCTGCAGCCAGGACGCTACCCGCTCGTCGTCGATCCCGTTATCGGCACGACGCGCCACACCAAGGTGCTCATGGACGGAGGCAGCGGCCTCAACATCCTTTACGTCGAGACTCTCGACGCCATAGGGATCGACCGCTCCCGCCTCCGCCCCAGCAAGGCGCCGTTCCACGGCATCGTGCCGGGGAAACAGGCAATGCCTCTCGGGCAGATCGACCTGCCCGTAACTTTCGGGACTCCGTCCAACTACAGGAAGGAGATCCTCACCTTCGAGGTGGTGGGCTTCCGTGGAACCTACCAGGCTATCCTGGGGCGACCGAGCTACGCCAAGTTCATGGCCATCCCCAACTACATCTATCTCAAGCTCGAGCTGCCGGGGCCCAATGGGGTCATCACCGTCGGCACGTCTCTCCAGAAGGCGTACGAGTGCGACGTAGAGTGCTGCGAATATGCCACAGCCATCACCTTCGCGGAGGATCCGACGGTCCAGCTCGCGGAGAGCGTCGAGGACCTGCCCGACTCCAAGCAGTCGGCCCACTCCTTCGAGGCCACCGAAGGCGTCAAGGTGGTCCCCCTCGACCCCAGCAGCTCCGACGGCCGGACCGTACGGATCGACGCTACCCTATCTCCCAAATAGGAAGGCGTGTTCGTCGACTTCCTCCGCGCGAACAGCGACGTCTTCGCGTGGAAACCCTCGGACAAGCCCGGCATTCCGAGGGAAGTCGCCGAGCACTCCTTGAACATCAAGGCCGGCTCCAAGCCAGTAAAGCAAGGTCTGCGCCGCTTCGACGAGGAGAGGCGCAAAGCCATTGGCGAGGAGCTCCAGAAGCTTTTGGCGGCCGGATTCATAAAGGAAGTATACCACCCCGAGTGGTTAGCTAACCCTGTTCTTGTACGAAAAAATAATGGGAAATGGCGGATGTGTGTTGACTATACCGGTCTCAACAAGGCGTGCCCAAAGGATCCGTTTCCTTTGCCGCGCATAGACCAGATAGTCGACTCGACCGCCGGGTGCGAAACCCTTAGCTTCCTTGACGCGTATTCCAGCTACCATCAAATCGTGATGAAAGAGTCCGATCAGCTCTCAACCTCTTTCATCACCCCCTTCGGCCCCTATTGCTACGTTAAGATGTCGTTCGGCCTCAAAAACGCGGGGGCTACCTTATAGCGATGCATGCTTAAGTGTTTCGGGGACCTCATCGGGCGGACCGTTGAGGCTTATGTCGACGACATCGTAGTCAAGTCCCAGAAGGGCGACCAGCTCATCCCCGACCTCGAACTAGCCTTCGAAAGGCTGAGAGACAAGCGCATCAAGCTCAATCCTGAAAAGTGCATTTTCGGGGTTCCGAGGGGCATGCTGCTGGGATTCATCGTCTCCGTACGCGGCATCGAAGCCAATCCGGAAAAGATAGCGGCAATCAGCGACATGGGGCCGATTCAAAACATAAAGGGAGTTCAGCGCATCGCGGGATGCCTGGCGGCCCTGAGCCGCTTCATCTCGCGCCTCGGCGAACGGGGGCTCCCTCTCTACCGACTCCTGAAGAAGACCGACCGCTTCGAGTGGACTGCCGAGGCCTAGGAGGCGCTTAACCGGCTCAAGGACCTCCTGACGAAAGCCCCGGTCCTAGTCCCGCCAACCGACGGCGAGCCCCTCCTGCTCTACATCGCGGCGACCACCCAGGTAGTCAGCGCAGCTCTGGTGGTGGAGCGAGAGGAGGAGGGACACGCCCTCAAGGTGCAGCGCCCAGTATACTTCATCGGTGAGGTCTTGTCCGAGTCCAAGGCGCGCTACCCGCAGATCCAGAAGCTCATCTACGCCGTCCTCATCACGAAGAGGAAGCTGTGTCACTACTTCACCTCCCACCCGGTGACGGTCGTTTCGTCGTTCCCCCTCGGCGAAGTGATCCGGAACAAGGATGCATCATCTATGCCCCCCGCACCGCCGTAAAATCCCAGGTACTCGCCGATTTTGTAGCAGAGTGGACGGAGATCCAGATGCCACCGGTGCCAGAGAAGAAGGAGTACTGGACGATGTACTTCGACGGGTCGTTGATGAAGGCTCGCGCCTGTCAGGGGGAAAAATAAACCATCGTCTAATGACTATCATGGCAGCGATCATGGAGGCCCGTTCCGACCCGCAGCAACAGCGACCATCGTCAGCCCAACACAGAAGGGGAACGCTCCGCTTCGCCCGACCCCGTCCTTCGGAGTCGGACACTCTCGATCCCCCGGCAGGCGGGCTCCGCTTCGCCCAACCCCTCGCCACGAGGGTCCGCCTCGCCTGACCCTTCGCCACGAGGGTCCGCCTCGCCTGACCCCTCGCCACGAGGGTCCGCCTCGCCCGACCCCTTGCCACAAGGGTCCGCCTCGCCCGACCCAGGGGCATAGGGTCGGACTCGCGTGGGCCCGTTGGACGGGAACCAGCCTCAGGCGCAGCTTTGCCATAAATGCTCCACGGCTCGGGCGTGCAGAAATGCGTCCACGACGCTGAGTTGACCCGTCACACCTACCCGCCCACGACCACGCCGCGCACGGTACAGCGGCTCAGTCCTCTCTGATTCGCTGTCAGGCCATCATGACCCGCGTCGCCTGGCACAGGAGCACGCCTGACCGTCCTTGCTCCACCTACCCGTCCTCGCGCTCCGAGAATCCGGCGACACGGACGGGACGCCCTCGCCGCTCAGGCCGCCTGCAGCGTAACAGGGACAGTCGTGGCAGCCGTCAGTCCCGACGGGACGGAGGCCACAGCCATCATCACACACACCCGCCGTCACCGGTCCCCGAGGAGGACGGCGACAAGATCGGAGGAAGCTGCCCGACGAAGCCGGCCGTGGCGCCCGGGGAAACCGAATCTTTCCCTCGGACCCCGCGCTCTCTCTCTCTCTCTCTCTCTCTCTCTCTCTTTCCCCTCGCACGTCTCGCATGTAACCTGGTGGCCCCTCTTGAACTATAAAGGGGAGGCCAGGACCTAAGAGAAGGAGGATTCTTTTAGACTCTCACACGCTCACACTCACACTCCCTCACACGGGCCTCTTCTTCCCCGGGAAGGAGAACTCGCCCCCACCATTAGAGCTTCTGTGCACACCTCAGAGACTTGGGATCGGTTCCCTCTCTCGCCCTTCTGTAACCCCTACTACAGAACCCGCGTGGGTAACATGAGCAGCTCCCCATACTGGACGTAGGGCTTCTTCATGCCCGAACCAGTCTAAACCCCGTGTCACCCGCGCAACCATCCGGAGCCGTACGCGCATAAAAGAAATTTACTAGTCTAAGTCCTGATCACCAATCTTGACAACGACAATTGGCGCGCCAGGTAGGGGACCTTTGCGCGTACATCACCGGCTTCAGATGGCCAGCCACGACGTCAGTTTTGCCCCGGGCTCCCTGGTCCGCTTTGGGAGCCTGGACTTCCTCGCCACCGGAGAGGGGATCGACCTGATCCCTCTCCTCGCCTCACCCACTCGCCTCATCACCTCAGGCTCCGCCGCCAGGGTGGTGGCGAGTAGCCGGACGCGCGCCGGAGGGCCTCCTTCGGCGGAGCGGCTTTTCGGGCTGCGCAGCGCCGTGACAGCCCACGGTCATGCCCTGGCGCGACCCATGGCCGTGCCGCCTGCGAGCAACGAGCTCGCGGGCGCGACGAGGACGATCTCCGACGCCGATTCCAGTAGCAGGAGCCACCACCCCTCGCGTGAGTGCTTCATGGCCGATGCGCACTCCGAGGGATCCAACGGTGATGGCGCCGGGAGGAGGCAACGAACTCCCCCATCACGAGTCGCGGCCACGACGGGAGCCCTTGCCCGGGCCCCGGAGCGGCCACGACAGTCGGAGGCGCGCGTGGCGCCCCACCAGGAGGACGGGCGCCCCCGCAACGAGGGTGGGGCGCGACAGCGAGCGCGCGACGTCCAGCAGCGTATCTGTGCTGACGAGGATCACCCCTAGCTCTTCGCCCGCGCCAGCCAAAACATCGCCACGGCGGCGGCCCTGCTTCGATGACTCCCGGAGCCGGAGACACCCGAAGAGCGTCAGGCGCATCGAGAGGTACGCGACCTGCTCGAGTGTGCCGCTGTTCAACAGGCGGAGAGCTCCGCGTCCCGGCGACGCGGGCAAAACGCCAGCGGGGCGGCCCCCGCCACGGCGTTCGAAAGGCGGGGGAGTCTGTCCACCAGCCTCCTCCGCGGGCGAACCAGGCCGCGCCCGCTCGACGGACGTCGCCACCCGCAGGAGGCAGGGCCCCGTCCATCCACCGGCGCGTTGGTCCCATCCGCGACGCCCGTGACACCCTGGACGCGCGGAGGCGCTCCCGCGCGAATAGGGAGGAGGGGGTGGACCGTGGCTATCACGTCCACCGTGGCGGCCGCTACGACAACGAGGAAGACCGTAGCCCAAGCCCCGACCCGGCGGGGCCTCCGGCCTTCTCCGCGCACATCTTGGGCGCGCCATTCCCGCCACGCTTCAGGCAACCAACCAACGTGGCCAAGTACTCTGGGGAAACGAACCCCTGGCTATGGCTCAGCGACTACCGGCTTGCATGTCAGGCTGGTGGGGCGGATGATGACCTGTTCATCATCCGCAACCTCCCACTTTTACTAGCCGACTCAGCGCGAGCCTGGCTAGAACATATCCCCTCAGGACGGATCCGCAGTTGGAACGACTGTAGGGAGATATTCGTGGGAAACTTCCAGGGCACGTACATGCGCCCTGGCAATTCCTGGGATCTCCGGAGCTGCCGCCAGGAGTCGGGTGAATCCCTCCGAGATTACATCCGAAGCTTCTCCAGGAAGCGCACCGAGCTCTCCAACGTTGCAGATGTCGACATCATAGGGGCTTTCCTGGCGGGAACTTCCTGCCGACCCCTCATCCACGAGCTCGGGCGCCGAGGCCCGCGGACCACGTAGGACCTCCTCAACATCGCCACCAGCATCGCCTCGGGCGTGGAGGCCGTTGGAGCGATCTTCGACCGCTCCAAGGACGAGGCGAAGCGGAAGGAGGACGCCGACGAGGGCACCTCCAACCATCCACAGAAGAAGAAGAACAAGCAGCGGCGCGAGGCGCCCCTCGTGGCGGCTGCTGAGCGCAGGCGGGGTCAGCCGCCCCCGAAGGGCACTCCCGGCTTTTTCGACAAACTGCTCAAGGGACCGTGCCCGAACCACGAGTTCCCCGCGAAGCACGCCTACAAGGATTGCAACCTCATGAAAAGGTACTTTGCAGGCAACCCTGTGAAGGGCAACCGTAGGCGGAAACCCGACGAGGAAAGGAAGGACGACGGAGGGAAGGAAGACGGCTTCCCCAAGTTGGACGGCTGCTTCGTAATCTTCGGCGGCCCGGCGGCCTACGATTCCAGACGCCGCCGGAAGCTGGAACGCCGCGAGGTCTACGCGGCAGAGCCTGCGACGCCGACCTTCCTCGACTGGTCGGGATCCGCCATCACGTTCGACCGGTCCGACCACCCGGGGCGTGTCCTGCAGCAAGGGCGCTACCCCCTCGTTGTGGACCCAATCATCGGCACGACGCGCCTCACCAAGGTGCTCATGGACGGAGGCAGCGGCCTCAACATCCTCTACACCGAGACTCTCGACGCCATGGGGATCGACCGCTCCCGCCTCCGCCCCAGCAAGGCGCCATTCCACGGCATCGTGCCGGGGAAACAGGCAATGCCTCTCGGGCAGATCGACCTGCCCGTTACCTTCGGTACTCCGTCCAACTACAGGAAGGAGATCCTCACATTTGAGGTGGTGGGCTTCCGTGGGACCTACCACGCAATCCTGGGGCGGCCAAGCTACGCAAAATTCATGGCCATCCCCAACTACACCTACCTCAAGCTCAAGCTGCCGGGGCCCAAAGGGGTCATTACCGTCGGCACATCTTTCCAGAAGGCGTACAAGTGTGATGTTGAGTGCTGCGAGTACGTCGCGGCCATCAACGACACGGAAGAGCCGGCGGTCCAGCTCGCGGAGAGCGCCGAGGGTCGTCCCGACTCCCAGCAGTCGCCCACCTCCTTCGAGGCCACTGAAGGCGTCAAGGAGGTCCCCCTCAACCCTAGCGGTTCCGACGGCCAGACCGTCCGAATCAGCGCTAGCCTATCTCCCAAATAGGAAAGCGCGCTCGTCAACTTCCTCCGCGCGAACACCGATGTCTTCGCGTGGAAACCCTCGGACATGCCCGGCATTCCGAGGGAAGTCGCCGAGCACTCCTTGAACATCAAGGCCGGCTCCAAGCCAGTAAAGCAAGGTCTGCGCCGCTTCGACGAGGAGAGGCGCAAGGCCATAGGCGAGGAGCTCCAGAAGCTTTTGGCGGCCGGGTTCATCAAGGAAGTGTACCACCCCGAGTGGTTGGCTAATCCTGTTCTTGTACGAAAAAAGAATGGGAAATGGCGAATATGCGTTGACTACACCGGTCTCAACAAGGCGTGCCCAAAGGATCCGTTTCCTTTGCCGCGCATTGACCAGATAGTCGACTCGACCGCCGGGTGCGAGACCCTCAGCTTCCTCGACTCGTATTCCGGCTATCATCAAATCGCGATGAAAGAGTCCGACCAGCTCGCGACCTCTTTCATCACCCATTTCGGCCCCTATTGCTACGTCAAGATGTCGTTCGGCCTCAAAAACGCGGGGGCTACATTCCAGCGATGTATGCTCAAGTGTTTTGAGGACCTCATCGGGTGAACCGTTGAGGCTTATGTCGACGACATCGTAGTCAAGTCCAAGAAGGGTGACCAGCTCATCCCCAACCTCGAACTCGCCTTCGAGAGGCTGAGACACAAGCGCATCAACCTCAACCCTGAGAAATGCGTTTTTGGGGTTCCAAGGGGAATGTTGCCAGGTTTCATCATCTCCGTGCACGGCATCGAAGCCAACCCGGAGAAGATAGCGGCCATCAATGACATGGGGCCAATTCGAAATATAAAGGGGGTCCAGCGTATCATGGGATGTGTGGCGGCCCTGAGTCGCTTCATCTCGCGCCTCGGCAAGCGACGGCTCCCCCTTTACCGGTTCCTGAAGAAGACTGACCGCTTCGAGTGGACCACCGAGGCCCAGGAGGCACTTGACCGGCTCAAGGAGCTCCTGACAAAAGCCCCGGTCCTGGTACCACCCGCCGACGGAGAACCCCTCCTGCTCTACATCGCGGCAACCACCCAGGTGGTCAGCGCGGCTCTGGTGGTACAGCGAGAGGAGGAGGGACACACCCTTAAGGTACAACGCCCAGTCTACTTCGTCGGCCAGGTCTTGTCCGAGTCCAAGACGCGATATCCGTAGATCCAGAAGCTCATCTACGCCGTCCTCATCACGAAGAGGAAGCTGCGCCATTACTTCACCTCGCACCCGGTGACAGTCGTCTCGTCTTTTCACCTCGGCGAGGTGTTCCGGAACCAGGACGCCACGGGCCGGATCGCGAAGTGGGCGCTCGAGCTCATGGACTGGGGCATCACCTATGCCCCCCGCACTGCCATCAAGTCCCAGGTACTCGCTGATTTCGTGGCAGAGTGGACGGAAATCCAGACGCCATCGGCGCCAGAGAAGCAGGAATACTGGACGATGCACTTCGACGGGTCGCTGATGAAGGCGCGTGCCGGAGCCGGCCTAGTCTTCATCTCTCCTCTCTGCGTCCGCATGAGGTACATGATCCGCCTCCATTTCCTTGCGTCTAATAATGTCGCCGAGTATGAGGCTCTCCTAATGGGCTCCGCATCGCCATCGAGCTGGGCATGAAGGAATGGAGCTGCCACGACCCCAAGATGGCAGCCTACTGCAACGAGGTCCGCAAGCTCGAGGACAAGTTCGACGGGCTGGAGCTCAACCACATCGCAAGACGTTTCAACGAGGCAGCCGATGAACTCGCAAAGGCGGCATTCGGCCGAAAGCCCGTTCTCGACGGCGTCTTCATCAGCGATCAGTTCGAGCCCTCAATCCGTTGTCAGGAACCGGGAAAGGTCGGCAACGCGCCACCTGTCCCGGGCCCGGGTGCCGACCCAAGAGTAACCTGTGCTCCGCCCAGACCAAGCTTGGAGGCCGACCCCTCCGACCCCGGGGTCATGGAGATTGACACAAATCCAGCCGCGGGGCCCGACCCCCCGCCTGACTGGAGAACTCCGTCATTCGTCATCGTCAGCAACAGCGACAATCGTCAGCCCAACACAAGAGGGGAACGCTCCGCTTCGCCCGACCCCGTCCTTCGGAGTCGGACACTCTCGATCCCCCGGCAGGCGGGCTCCGCTTCGCCCGACCCCTCGCCACGAGGGTCCGCCTCGCCTGACCCCTCGCCACGAGGGTCCGCCTCGCCCGACCCCTTGCCACAAGGGTCCGCCTCGCCCGACCCAGGGGCATAGGGTCGGACTCGCGTGGGCCCGCCGGACGGGAACCAGCCTCAGGCGCAACTTTGCCATAAATGCTCCACGGCTCGGGCGTCCAGAAAGGCGTCCACGCCGCTGACGTGACCCGTGACACCAACCCGCCCACGACCACGCCGCGCACGGTACAGCGGCAGTTCTCTCTGATTCGCTGTCAGGCCATCATGACCCGCGTCGCCTGGCACAGGAGCACGCCTGACCGTCCTCGCTCCACCTACCCGTCCTCGCGCCCCGCGAATCCGGCGACAGGGACGAGACGCCCTCGCCGCTCAGGCCGCCTGCAGCGTAACAGGGACAGTCGTGGCAGCCGTCAGCTCCGATGGGACGGAGGCCACAGCCATCATCACGCACGCCCGCCGTCACCGGTCCCCGAGGAGGACGGCGACAAGATCGGAGGAAGCTGCCCGACGAAGCCGGCCGTGGCGCCCGGGGAAACCGAATCTTTCCCTCGGACCTCGCTCTCTCTCTCTCTCTCTCTCTCTCTCTCTCTCTCTCTCTCTTTCCCCTCGCACGTCTCGCATGTAACCTGGTGGCCCCTCTGGAACTATAAAGGGGAGGCCAGGACCTAAGAGAAGGAGGATTCTTTTAGACTCTCACATGCTCACACTCACACTCCCTCACACGGGCCTCTTCTTCCCCGGGAAGGAGAACTCTCCCCCACCATTAGAGCTTCTGTGCACATCTCAGAGACTTGGGACCGGTTCCCTCTCTCGCCCTTCTGTAACCCCTACTACAGAACCCGCGTGGGTAACACGAGCAGCTCCTCATACTGGACGTAGGGCTTCTTCATGCCCGAACCAGTCTAAACCCCGTGTCACCCGCGCAACCATCCGGAGCCGTACGCGCATAAAAAAATTTACTAGTCTAAGTCCTGATCACCAATCTTGACAACGACAGCGCTGGAGCAGGTCTAGTCTTCATCTCTCCTCTCGGCGTGCGCATGAGGTACATGATCCGCCTCCATTTTCCTGCATCTAATAATGTCGCCGAGTACAAGGCTCTCCTCCACGGGCTTCGCATCGCCATCGAGCTGGGCATCCGGCGACTGGACGTCCGAGGCGACTCCTAGCTAGTCGTCGAACAAGTCTTGAAGGAGTGGGGCTGCCACGACCCCAAGATGGCAGCCTACTGCAACGAAGTCCGCAAGCTCGAAGACAAGTTCGACGGACTAGAGCTCAACCACGTCGCAAGGCGTTTCAACGAGGCGGCTGACGAACTGGCAAAGGCGGCATCCGACCGAAAGCCCGTACCCGACGGCGTCTTCATCAGCGACCAGTTCAAGCCCTCGATCCGTTACCAGGAACCAGGAAGGGTCGGCGACGCGCCACCTGCCCTGGATTCGAGCGTCGACCCGGGAGAGGATGGCAACACGCCACCTGTCCCGGACTCAGGCGCCAACCCAGGCGAGGTCGGCGATTCTCCACCTGTCCTGGATTCGGAGGCTGACCCCTCTGACCCCGAGATCATGGAGATCGATGCGAACCCAGCAGCGGGGCCCGACCCCCCGCCTGACTGGAGAGCCCCGTACCTCGACTATCACATCCGCGAGACGCTCCCGGCGAACAAGACGGAGGCACGAAGGATTGCGCGCCGCGCCAAATCCTTCGTCATCATTAACCAGGAGCTCTACAAGCGGAGCCACACCGGCATCCTCCAGCGCTGCATCCCGATCGAACAGGGAAAGGCGCTGATTCAGGACACCCACGCCGGAGCCTGCGGCCACCACACCGTGCCAAGAACCCTCGTTGGAAACGCTTTACGGCAGGGCTTCTACTGGCCGACGACGGTCGCCGACGCCATCCACGTGGTCCGCACCTGCGAAGGGTGCCAATTCTTCGCGCGCCAAACTCATCTGCCCGCACAGGCGCTCCAGACCATCCCCATTACATGGCCCTTCGCGGTCTGGGGTTGGACCTCGTCGGGCCCTTCAAGAAAGCGCCCGGGGGCTTCACCCACCTGCTTGTCGCCGTCGACAGGTTCTCCAAGTGGATCGAGGCACGACCGGTCGCGCAGATCAAATCCGAGCAGGCGGTACAGTTCTTCACCGACATCATCCATCGCTTCGGAATCCCCAACTCCATCATGACAGACAACGGCACGCAGTTCACCGGGAAGAAATTCCTCCAGTTCTGCGACGATCACCACATCCGAGTGGACTCGTCGGCCGTGGCGCACCAATGCACGAATGGGTAGGTTGAACGAGCCAACGGCATGATACTCCAGGGTCTCAAACCACGGATCTTCGACCGCCTCAAAAAGTTCGGCGGCCAGTGGGTCGCGGAGCTCCCCGCGGTCCTATGGAGTCTAAGGACGACCCCCAGTAGGGCGATTGGCTTCACCCCGTTCTTCATGGTCTACGGGTCCGAGGCAATCCTCCCCACCGACCTGTAGTACGGATCGCCAAGGGTCAAGGCGTATGACGAACAAGGGAACTAGGCATCACTCGAAGACGCGCAAGACCAGCTCGATGAAGCGCGCGATGTGGCCCTGCTGCACTCGGCCAAATACCAGCAGGCCTTACGATGATACCACAGTCGCAAGGTGCAAGGCCGAGCCTTCAACGTCGGCGACCTGATGCTTCGCCTCGTCCAGGACAACAGGGGTCGGCACAAGCTGACCCCTCCATGGGAAGGTCCCTTCATCGTCGCTCAAGTACTGCGGCCAGGCACGTACAACCTGGCAACTCCAGACGGGCAGATCTTCGACAATGCTTGGAACATAGAACAGCTAAGATGCTTCTACCCTTAACTTTTGTTTCCAAGTTTGTGCATACAAACTTCTGTAATTTTTTAGTCCATGGAAAAAGGCAATTTTGAGTCGACCTCGTTCGAGTCTCGTCCCGAGCTCAGGGATATCCGACCCTGGCCCTGCCTCAGGGTCGCATATCCCTTGGGGGCTATCAGGGGCTCCAGCCCAAGTCACTCGAGGTCTTCTCAAAACACCATTTCTCCCAACCGACCCTCTTCCTAAACGTTTGGGCGTGAAAAGGAGAGAGTGCGCAAACGACGCCCAGGCAAGACTGATCGGATTGCGAACAAACCTACGCCCCAGCGGCTATGGTGCCCTCGCTCATCAGCGCTTACCGACGCGTCCGACCCGCACTCTAAACTTTCCAAACCCAAAAAACAAGAAAGAGGATCAAAAACGTCTTTCGACAAGTTATAGAAAAGGCCCCCGCGGCCATCACAAAAACAAGTTCAAAGTTAACTAACCTATTTACATGCTGGGGCGTCTAAGACCGATGCAGCTAACCCGTCCCTGGGTCCTCCGGCGGGACGGCCTCATCCTCCAAAAGCTTCGCCAAGGCCTCCGCTGGGTCGAGCACCGACGCATCGATGTCGTCCAGCTCGGCCTCGGAGTAGCCGGAGGCGTATCCCCCGCTCATCCCGGCGAAGTTGATGCCGGAGTAGTGGGAGCCGAAGACGCCGAAAGCTCGCCTCCCGCTGACGTGAAGCGCCTCTCGAGCGATCTCGCGGGCCTGCCGGTACACCCCAAGGGCACGAGCCGCCAACGAGCTCGTCCCTTCTCCCTGGACCACGCCGAGGCTGTCGCAGACAACACGGACCGCGTCCCGCAGGTTGCCGTGCTCGGCGCGCTCCGCGTCGAGGACCTCCCTCAGCCGGGCAAATTCGTCTGCAAGGCCCGTCCAGAAAAACCCGTCAAATCAGAAACCATCACAACACCACAAAGGCAAAGAAACAAGAAGAGCCTTACCCACGGACCGAGCCTTCAGCTCACGCTCCCGGTCGAGCCCCTGGGCCACGGCTGTCTGAAGCCCCTGCACTAGCGCGTGGAGCTGACCGACCTCCGCCCCGAGCTCGGCCACCATCTTCTCGGCCTCCTCTTTCCGGGCCGCCTCGAAGTCCTGGTCCTGCCAAGCCTTCTGCCGCTCATGCCGGATGCGCTCGGCGGTTTTCTAAAGGGCTTCATGTTCCCCCTTGAGCCGTACGAGCTCCTCGGCATCAAGGCGGGCCTTCTCAGCAGCGGCCTGGAACTCCTCGCGATCAAGGCGAGCCTTCTCGACGATGGCCTGGAACTTGTCCTCCGCCCGCCGCGCATCCTCCCGCACCGCCTGCTCGCGCCTTTGCAGGTCGTTGATGACTTGCTGGGCGGCGGCAACCTACGCGGTCAGCTCCCCGGTCCGCTGCCTCTCCGCAGAGAAGCGTTCCCAGAGCCCCCGCTCAAGCCGGAGGAAATCGGACTTCCCCCGGCTGCACTCCTGGAGGGCCTGCAAGACAATTTATACTCAGTAACAGAGCGACGGGAGGAAAATAACTGCCAGGGAGAACACCATACCTGGCCACCAGGAACGACGACGCCGTCCAGCTCCCCCATCGCCGAGGACAGGGTAGCACAGACGTTTGCAAGTCCGCCCTGCACTGCCTGCCACTTGCCCCACTCCTCGGCGTCATCCAGCGTGAAGAGGGATCTCTGCGGGTCGTCGCGGGACGTCCAGCGCAGGGTAGTCCCACTCCACACCTTGGAAACAGGATCGACCGAGACAAGGGTAGAGGCCGCTCCGGCCGCCCCCGGCGCCGCCGTCCATGACGCCTCCGCCAGGGCAGACACCGCCGCCCAGGATGCCGCTGGCCTCGTCGACGGTCCCAGCGCGTGCGCCGCCGTCCTTGTCGAGGTCGCCGCGGCCGTCATCGACGCCGACACGCGTCCCGATCCGTCCGTCGCCGCCACCGTCTCCGTCACGGCTGCCGGAGCGGGCGTTCCCGTTCCCGCCGCCGTCACGGTCTTCATCGCGATCACCGAGGCAGGCATCCCCGCCCCCGTCATGGCCGCCGGAGCAGGCACCCCCACCTCCACCGCCGCCGTTGCCTTTGCCACGGCTTCCCGGGCAGATGTCCCCGCCTCCGCCGCCTTCGCTGCAGCTACCGGGGCGGGCGTCCTCGCCTCCCCCGCCGTCGCTGTCCCCGTCATGGCCGCGGGGTGGACCCTCTCTCCTCCGTCGCCACCTCCGTCCCCGTCGCGATCGCTGGGGCAACTGCCCCCGTCTCCGCCGCCACCGTCGCAGCCGCACGCTCCTCCTCCACCTCGTCGTCAAGGTCTATCACCTCCCCGGTCGGAGGGCCCCCAGGGGCAATGCCCTGTCCCGCACCGTCGGTCGAAGAGGCAGAGGGCGGAGCAGGGGTCGGACCCTACCCCGTGCCCGGCTGCGGCACCACCCCACCGGTTGCCGCCGCAGGAGCCACCTCCGCGGTAGGCTCCGCGGTCTCCCCGGCGGGGTCGCGGTCCGCCCCGTGGAGGTGGACGACACCCGTAGCACCTTCTTCGGCGCCAGCGGCAGGACAAGGCCTCGAGGAGCGGCGTTGTGAGACAACAAACAACATCAGCAAAAACGACTCGATGCCAGGAAAGGAACGAGAAGCGCGAGGAATTTCCACTTACACTCCCCCAGCGCGAGGACGGCGGGTGCGTTTCGCCTCCGAGCCTGACGCCGATCCCGGGGCATCTGGCAACGGCCGCTTGCTGCGGCTCCTCTGCTCCTGGGCCACAGGCAGAGGGATGAGGGCCGGCCCCGTCGACTCCCGAGGCGCGCCCCGCACCGGCCCCTGGGGCGCGGCCTCAGAACTTTGCGGGGTCGAGTCCCGGGCGGGCGGCCCGCTCGGTTTGTCCCCTGCGGCCGTTTGGGAGTGCTGCTCCCGGATGACGAGCGCGCCTGGCCGGGGGGCCGGGATGAACTCCTCCTCATCTTCGTCGTCGTCGTCGTCTGATACGACCTGGCCCTTCCGCCGCCACTGCTGATGCCACCCCTTGTGGGACGCCGCGGTCTTCATCGCCATGTACTCCCTGGCGCGGGTATGGCAGAGGTGGATTCCGGCGCACCCTATCGACACCGGGGTTGCCCGCTGCTGGCTCCCTTTCCTCTCGGCATTCTGGTACAGGCTAACCGCAAAGAAGTACTTCCAAAGCGAGAAGTTGGGCTTGATGCCCAGGAACCCCTCGCACAGCGCGACGAACGCCGCGATGTGTTGAATCCCATTGGGATTAAGGTGCTGCAGCTCGAGCCCGTAATAGAGCAGCAGCCCGCGGAAGAAAGGGCTTAGCAGGGTCGCGAACCCTCTCTCGTGGAAGTGGGCGAACGACACAACGTAGCCGGCTGGCGGACTTGGCACCTCCTCCATCCCGGGGAACTGCCATTCGCCCCTTTTGGTCCTCTCACAGAGGAGGCCCTTCCTCGTGAGGCCGTCGGCGCGCGAGGTGCCAAAGCTGGTGCGCTCCCAGGTTCCCATCGCAAAGGGGTGAAAAGCTCGACGGCAGAAGGTGAGGAAGGTTGGAGCGCTGGGCGGAGGAAGACGAACGGCGCGCAAGAAAGCTAAGGGCGCGCGAGGAGGTGAAAAGACTTGGGGCTAGATCACGGGCAGAACCGGCGAGGCGGAATCCCCGTATCATAGGAGGGTGTGTGGGAAGCAGAACAGACGCCCCCATCGCAATAAATGCGGTGCCAGGTACGCCCCGTCACGCCCGCCCCTTTTTTCGAAATCGTGCGCACGACCTGCTGCAGGAAACATCCACTCCTCCCTCATTTCGCGGGTCGGCGCCTTCTGCCACTTCGCCTCCTAGAGAGTGCGCGCACACAACCTCCTCCGCATCCGGCCCAAGGCTCACCAAAAAGGTAAAAAAGGGATACGGGGCTGAAAACGCCCCTACGGCCCGTTACGATCCAGGGGTTCGAAGGCTGGCCCACCATGGGTTCGACAGCCGCCCCAAGATGACCCCGAGCGAGGGGTGAGAAGGGACGGGTCCGCTAGCGGCCATCACCCGGGCGCACGACAGCCTAGGGTGTCCCGACCTCACATTCGAGTCCGGACCGGCATCAGAGTTCATGGTTTTTCCCCGAAGAAAGGCAACGAGCCACCGGGTCCGATCGAACGGACTCGGGAACTATATGAACTGGCCGGCCGGAATCTGGGGTACGCCACCAGCTTGGCCCAAGCCGGACCCCCCGAACGGGGACCGGGACCCCACTCGAATCGATCCGTTTGCAGCTCAACGAGCACCACGGTTCGTCCGACGAGGATAGCGTGGCACGGCTCACCCTCTCCGTCTCAGCGAACGGACGCTTGAGGGGTAACGTTCAAAAGTCAATCTGGCCTCCCGACCGGTCTCCTGCAACGCGCGGGAGCTCGGGGGCTGGCTTCGCAACCAATGACCACACGAATGGTCACGACCTGAGGTCTCCGGATGGAAGGCGTCCTACGGAACAACGAGAATCTTCTCACGCCAAGACATCCACAGGGCTCTCCGTCTGGTCAAACTTCCCCGGCCAAGCCGAACAAACAACACTTCTCGTCCCTAATTGACTGCAGCTTGCATGACGAGCTGAGATTCCCGACGAACGATGATAACAGCCTCCGGAGGAGCGTCCCCGCTCCACCACAGGCTCGGGGGCTACTGTCAGGGGGAAATATTAACGACCTCCTAATGACCATCAAAACAACGATCATGAAGGCTCGGGCCCACCTGCGGCAACGGCGGCCCCCGTTGGCCCAGCGTGGGAGAGGAAGGCCCCGCTCCGCCTCGCCCGACCAAGTGCCTCGGGGTCGAACGCTCCCGACCCCTCGACGGCCAGACACCGCCTCGCCCGACCCAGGGCGTAGGGGGTCGGACTCACCCGGGCCCACAAGACGAGTATCCGCCTCGGGGGCAGACTCGAAGATAGGAGTGCGGATCTCGTGGGCCCCCTGCCGATCTCACCATCAATGTGCCGCGGCTCTGGCGCGCAGAAAGGCGCCCGCGCCCCCGACGTGACCCGTCACAAGTACCCAAGCATGACCGCCCAACACAGGCTACAGTGGTCGCAGCTTTCCCCGATTCGCCACAGGGCACTCATGGCCTGTGCCGCCCGGCACAGGAGGGAGCCCCGCCCGTCCTCGCGCCCCACGCATCCGGCGACAGAGACGCGACGTCCGCGTCCTACGGGCCATTAGCAAGGTAACAGGATCTGCCGCCTTCCCCGACGGGCACGGATGACACGACCGAACACCATCATCACGCCTGGCGGCGACGGCCCCCAGGGAAATCGTTGACAGGATCCGAAGGCGGCCGTCCTCTTCCGGTGGACGCGCTGACAGGAGCCGCAAGCCGGAGCGGGGGACGGCGACCCGGGGACTCGATCCTTCCCCTTGTATTATATTTTACTTGGGGTAACTTGTTTTCTTTTACTCCCCCTCACGCCTGGCTCATCTGTAACCCTGAGCTTCCCTGGCGCTATAAAGGGAACACCGGGGGCCCTGAGACTGGGGACACTCTCTCTCGCACACTCTCTCTCGACACTCTCTCTCGCTCACTCTCTCTCTCTCTCGGACTCTGACTCTCGGACGGACTCTTTCTTCTCCAACGAGAAGGACACACACTCTCACCATTAGAGCATCAGTGCACACCCAAGAGACTTGGGACCAGCTCCCTCTCTCGCCCTCCTGTAACCTCTACTACAGACCCCGCGTGGGCAACACGAGCAGCTCCTCATACTGGACGTATGGCTTCTCCTTATCCGAACCAGTCTAAATCCCATGTCTCCCACGCTACCATCCGAAATCTTACACGTATAAAATAAATTTACTAGTCTTAGTCTTGATCCGCTAATCTTGACGACGACATGTAGCATCCAGGAGAACCGTCTGTACGCTTCTTGGTCACCTGTGCGAAGAATGGAGAGCCGATTCCAAACTGCACTGAATATAAGCTTATGGCTCAACCTGCAACAGCGAACAAACAGTTGCCTTGGTCAGCTCAATCGCCACCAGCGAGAGACGAATTGGGGGCGAGGGGCGCGGCGCACGAACCTTTGGGGGAAGGGATGACGCAGTGGCGGAAGAGGTTGGGAGGACCTCGGGGTCGGGGAGCTTGACCTCGACTCCTCGAGGTGCGCGGAGCCCGGGGGGTGGGGGGGGGGGGGGGGGGGGGGGCGCGCGGAGGTGGTGGTGGAAGAGGCGATGAGCTCGTGGCTATAGGTGAAGTGGTTGGATTGGATCACTCGCCGTCTCAGGCTCTCAGCTGGCCGCCGCCGCCGCGTTCGCGGTTCTCCGGCGACGCCGCGGAAGCATCTCCTAGGGGCCCGCGCACGGGGAAGTTGGATTGGTGGAAGCGTCTGGGCGCGTGGATTTGACGGAGGCGAGCACGATACGCTTGGCGGCCGGGCTACCGGAGCTGGCCGGCGGCAGCGCGAGCTCGCCAGGAGCCACTCGCCGACCCGGAATTAAAACTTCAAATAAACCCCTGAGGCGACCCAAACTTTTCATTTGCCCCCCTCATTTGGATCGCGATTAGTAATCGCGATCCGAATATTTTCATATACCCCCCTATTTCGGATCACGATTACTAATCGCGATCCGATTATTTACATATATCCCCCTGTAGTGGACTGGAATTTTGCAATGTGCTCCCTGGCTGGCTGGCTCCCGCTCTCTTCCCTCGCCGATCAGCTCCTAATCCTCCGGTGCTGCCGCCGCTGGCCGCCGCCGCCGCCTGTTCTCCCTGCCACGAAGCGTAGAGCCCCAACCCACCAGCCTCCGCTCCTCTACGATGAGCCAAAGGAAAAAAAATCAGGATTAGAGGCGCAGCAATCGCCTCCCGAGTCCCGAGCAGCGACGAAGCCATGGCCCACGGGTGAGGTGAGGCGCCGAGCCGCTTGCCGGAGTTTGTAGTGGGAACCCGTGGCCGGGGAGGGAGACGAAAGGTCGAGAGCTGTTCACTCTGACTATTCTAGGACACCACCAATTTGACAATGTCCAAAGATAGAGTTTGTTGTGTTCCTCCGCATGGCCACGGACAAGGACACCACCAGGTCCGATCCGGGGCTTCCCCTTCTGCGAGTACCTCGACGAAGAGCTCCCCGTGGACCTCGCGCGGAAGCGTGCGGCGCCCGGCGGCGCACGCATGGCGTGCAGGACTTAACCTGCCGACGACAACGACGAGCACCGGCACGTGGGCGCCGAGGACGCCGCGTCGATGCTCGCGCCGAGCACCCCGCCCAGCGGCGCCGTGACGTCAGGGGCTGCCACCGCGCGAGTTGCTGAGCGTGCAGGGGCGAGAGGGCCCGGGCACATGATCGTGGAGCGGGCCAGGCGGGAGTACGGCGGTGGTGGCCACGCTGGTGGAAGCAGGCGCGGGTGCTGAATTGCTGATCGACGTGGCCTCGGCGCCTGCCTGACGCCGCCGTGCGCGCGGCGGCCAAGGGCAGGGAACGACCTGCGGGCCAGCAGCCGCCGCCGAAACTTAGGCGGCCGGAGCAGGATGGCAAGCCCGTTCCCGGCGTCGTCCGCCGCTGCGCCGCTGATGGTTCAATGATCGCTTGTTTCGTAGAGAGATTGCTCGCCAAACATGTTCATCTTTCTCTTTTTTGTTTCCTTTGCTGGCGAGACATCGTTGTCGCGTGGAGGCCCCGGCGCGCCGCTACTACCTACATTGCCGTCCATGGCCTTCCGCACGGCCACCGCGCACCACAGCTCACTCGGACTCGGTCCCCTCCACGAGGGCATCGGCGGCTGCCCCGCCTTTCCCTGTTCCATTCCCCACCTGCCGACGCAAGCCAGTCGGGGCGTCGGGTAGGTATCCACCACACGAGAACCCGCGGCCTCAGCTCCCGCGCACGCCGCAAACGCGGACGGCGACGCGCTTGGTGCGGCAGCGGGACCCCGCCGGCCGCCGCGCTGCCCACAGAACCACCACCCAACTTGGCCGCACGGACAGCACGGTGCACGATCCAGATCTACAGAGATACCTGCCGCCATGCCCGCCTCAGGCCACCATGCTTCCATGCACACACATCTCCAACCTAACCCCAGTACCTTCGTCGCAGGAATTGTCAGGTGACGCAGCACTGCTGCTAGTGCTGCACGGCGCCGGACATGCCAAGGCAGCGCAGACTATGAGTGCAGGGCCGACCGGCCGGAGGACCATTCGATTTCGAGACGTTGTGCGCAGTGACACGGGTCTGACTGTGATCTGCGACCCGGATCTCGCCGTCTTTAATCGCCATCACGGACGAATGAGTTGACGGGAGCATGCAGGCGCCCACGCACGCGCGCAGCACCGGCCCTCTGCTCTGCTCTCCCTTTTTCTCTCCCCTGCGGCCTGCGCGATCTGCTTTCGCGGATCCTGCGCCTGCGAAACAAAAGGCACACGGAGGCGTCACATCGCACCCCGCGCTGTGACCTCCTCGGCTCTTTGCAGAGTCAGTGCTCCGACTTTCCGGCCGGCGGCCGCATTCTTTGCCTCTTTGGCAACCAACCATTCAACCAAGGTCCGTCCTCCAGAGTGTGGCTCATCTGGTCTGCGTGCGTCGGCATGAACTAGTAGTGCTGTCCTACCTCCTACAGCACTGGGATTCAGAGAAGGAACACGGAGCAGCAGCCGCAGCTTACAGCAGATTGGCAGTGTCCATGAAGAAGATTGGCAGATTGCAGCTTACAGCAGGCAGGAGGTAGCTAGTCAAGATGCAGAAACTGAGCAACTGGATCGCGGCAGCTTCCTGAACAAGGGGGGACGGAGCAGGGCCTTTGCCGAGCAGGCAGGCAACATCAGGCCAGATATTTTGCAGCAAGCAGAGACAAACAGAGATGTGGCTGGCAGCAGCCGAAGACAGAGCCGGGCGCCATGATTATGTTATACCAAACGCACCGAGGATTAATATTTGTACTACTAATTTTGATTTCGCACGAATCGTCCATCATCAGGGCTTGGCTTAGGTTTTCTCATCACAACCGAATCAACTCGACTTTATGAAGGGACCCATCCATATTCGTGGTCGTGGCACCAGCTTTTTCCTCCCGTCTTATGCCTAGCTTGTGTTACCCTGCCCGGCTTTCTGTCCTCCGGCTCTCGCCCATCTTCCTCCCGCTGATGGATGGTTTCGGCACCGCACCTGCATCCTTCACCTCTATTTTCCTGAAAAGGCGAATTTTGAAAACGTCACTTGGTTTGGCACTGGTCTGTCTCCAAGATATTAGAGCATGATACTGTAACATGGCAAGAACTGAGGACGATATTGTAATATGGTAGTTATAAAATGTAGTGTGCCTCTTTAAATAAGAACTGAACATGGTAATGCAAATGCTGGGTGTACACCCACACGGCCACACCTCACAGGACACCGGCAGAATAAGTCACACCAAAACTGAAAGTCCTGGGCCTTATCAAATGCGAACAAATGCATAGGTTATCTAGATAGCAACCGTTATCTATTCTGGAAATGTCTGGTAGTATGTTTCGGAAACTTCTTAAATTTCTTATATACTTTCAAATAAATTGCTAAAAGGTTACTGAATTGCTTTGCTTGTGATCTCACATTTATATGCCCTACATGCCATACACATGAAGGCACTCCCAGAAATCACGTTCTCGTCCAAAAAGAATGGACTTTCGGACCACCAAAAAGCAATATGTAGTTCAACCAAGAAACAAATTATATCATCTTTCACACCAATGTTACTGTTCTACAATGTTAGCTAACCCACTAGTAAAATGCATCAAACTATCAAGACACTGCCAAAAGGTTGCTTAGCAACCCACCTAAATGAAAGGCTGGTCCTAAATGTATGTCGCTATCAATCATGTATCAGGCACATGCCCATGTCTCCCTGCAAGCAGCTAAACAACTACACATGCAAGCAAAGGAACCATCAAGGCAATCTTGTTCGAGAAAGGTTAAAAGATTTTTAACGCAGCACCAACCCTCCCGTCCTTAACAAGGGAAGCAACATGCTTTCCCAAGACACAGGTCATGGCCAGCCAACATGGACCACATCAATCTGTGACCACAGGTACAGAAAACAGGTAGATTGAAACAGACCCTTAAAGGGAGCATAATGGGGGACAGCGAACGGCAAATGCACACCTTCCCAATTACTCCCATGTAACCTGGCAGAAGTGCCCAATGCGGAGAAAATTGCCAGAATTTCACTGTTTACCATTTTTATCTTCTCCTTCTAAGCCAGTAAGAGACTCCAACCTACATTCGGCATTTTCACCTACTACAGTGTTTGCTCTGTACAGGCACCACAGACTAAACAGGTAAGGAACTTCTGAAGAGGAACTACGGTTTCACACACGTGAATAGTACCCAAATTTACAACCTTCGCATATTCTGAAACTATGGGCACAAAGTGGGTACAGTGACATATACTACCAAGAAGAAACATGAGATTATCTTTTTTTTAAAGCAAAAGCATGAGATTATCTTGATTGAGATTGGTAGTCATCCCATTTCACATTCTTAGACGTCATTAAAAAAAGTCACATCAAAACAAACACTGCCCTTTGTTTTTGTCAATGACCGTACTAATTAAGCTCACAGCATCAGATCCCTAGACCACACTTCACATAAGCAATGACAGCATGTCAGCAGCAAAGGTCCTTGTCATCACAGTATCAGAAGAAATAATCAACACCCCCTAAAAATTGCTCGCACACGGCATACCAAGCCTGTCACTAAATAACTCAAAGAAATCAAGGATGCGTTGAAGACTAAAAACGGCCATGAGCCATTGCCATCAATTCTCATGCCTTCTAAGACTCAGCTGCCTACACTTAACAATCCAGTCTACCCTCAGATATCAGTCAGTGACAGACCTAACTAAAGATGAGCATGTGACCATGTGCTGCATAAACAAGTACTTGTCATCACGAGCTGGCATATGCTAGCACAAATAATTGCATCTTTTATTCTAATTCAACATCCAAAATTTGCGATCTCCGAGTAACTGTGAGAAAACTAATGGTGTCACTGTATTTATCAATAATGTGGAGATAATAATGGCATGAAGAATTCAGTCCTCACCTCCGCTCTCTCGCTCCGGGAGACTCATTGACCTGCCGACCTTGCCGCCGGCATGTTCTTGTTGGCGGCTATGATTGACTACCTTGGCCGAGCTGACCCTGAACCCCGCCCCAGCCCTGCCCGCCGTCTCAGGCATGGCCGCATCGGGCGGGAGCTCGACGTACTTTGCCGCGCCCATCTCCATCTGCGCGATGCGCACGGCGCCGAATAGCCTCTCCGGCAGCTCCTCCTCGGACTGGGACTCGACGAGGAACCCCATGTCGATGGTAACCGCCGTGACGGCGCCGAGCGCGAGGTGCAGGATGGCGCTGGCGATCGCCGAGCTGCCGATGTCGACGTCGATCTCGAGGTAGTCGTCGCCCTTGTGGTAGCGGCAGGTGAGGGCGCGGCCGAGGAGGCACGCAGCGTAGTTGCCGACGGTGGCGCGGACGATCCAGGGGCCCTTGACGATGCGGTTGGCGATCTTGAAGCGCGCGTTGCGGTAGGCGTCGTCGCCGTGGACGAAGCGGCCGAGCAGCGAGTCCGGCGGGATGGGCGCCTCCGCCGCGAAGTAGAACACCGCGCTGTACGCGTCCGGCCGGCCCGGCACCTGGAAGAATCAAAAGGACGCGTCACAACTCGCAACAAAAATAAAAATCGAATCTTTTTCTCTCTCTCCTTTCGTGTTTCACGCGCCTAGCCGCCTAGATGCGATCGATCGGGTCCGGGTCCGGGGGGGAGGGGGGGGAGGATCGCAGACCTGGAGATTGACGGCGAGGAGGAAGTGCGCAGTGGGGTCCTTCCTGAGGCGCGCGCGTCGGAAGGCGGCGGCGACGGGGTTGTCGTCGCGGGCGAGCACGTGGTCGAGCCGCGCGTGGGAGCGGAGCCAGTCAACTCCGGCGGGGCGGAGCAGCCACTCCGCGGCAGACGGCGCCTTGCCGCGTTTGCCGCCGCCGCCGGAGAAGTAGCCCCGCGCGCGCAGGTGGAAGAGGTCCCCCGGCGGCGAGGCCCAGCCGTTGGTGCCCCGGTCGAGGTCGACCTGGCGCAGCGAGCCGGCGGCCGCGGCCTCCTCCCGCCAGCTCCTGTCCCCGGAGGCGGCGGCGCCCTTATTGGCGCGATCGGGCGTGGTCGGGCACATCGCCGCCGGGCGCCGGCGAGGGGCAGATTGGGGAGAGATTTTGTGGGGTGGGCTTTGCGCGAATGGAGGAGCGTTGGACCTCGCTTTCGGAGGAGCTCCCTATAAAACAGTGGGGATGATGCGGATGGGATGCGGTCTTCTGGAAGGGGAAAAAGAACGAAAATATTGGCAGGCACGCGGTGACTTTGCTTTTAAGCACCTCAGCTCCCCTGTAATTTGTTTGCTTGCCGAGCTGATACGCTGAGACGTACTAGTACGGTTTAGATTTCACTTGAAAATTGATTATGCAAACTAAGAGAATGAGATACCATTGCACAAAGATTAAAGTAAGAGCAAGTGTTGTGAAACACGTTGCTCCTCCTTGAAGGATCAATCATATTATGATCCATCCACAATATTCTAAGGAGTGGTATTATGTTTGCGTAGAATTAAATGATTTTGGATCCATTGAATACACGGCTTTGCCTAATGTAAGATGACATACATCATGTAAGTCGAGGATACACAGAAAATTTGAACTATAATTTAGAGAGTTCAATATTAAGATTGGAGATTTATTAGAGTTATGTTTTAAGCATCGTCGATTCGTCGTCTTTAGTGGATCTAACGGATAAGAAAGGGAAGAGATGACGAGCAGCAGACAGAACAACTATGTGTCACCATCGTGGCTGTGGAAAAAAGAACATTACTATATCAACAACTAATTTCGGCATCTCCAGCGGTAATAGGCTCGAGTGGATCAAGGTGGCGAAAACTCGCAATCCAAGCTGCTATGGTGAAAAATTCAAGCAAAGGACTTGCTAGCAGAGAGAAGGGAAGGAGTATGTCCCGTACTGTGTCGAACGACCTAGAGTTGCACAAGGGAGGGATACGTACATGATAAAATAGAAAGGAATGGTTGACCTGATTAGTTGGATCACAAAATGCGATCAACACAAATAAATCCCAAGTCACCTGACCCTGGAGACGGTGGAGTTTAGTATGGTTTCTTCAAATCCCAACCGTCCATTCTAAACTGAGCCACATTACCACTGACCTGTAGTTTCGCATGGTGGATTCGTTGGGTTGCTTGTCCGGTTTTTCAAAAAGGCCCCGCTGATATTCCAGAGCCGGCGATCTTGAAGTCTTACAGGGCAGCAGCATGGTACCCGGTGTCGTCTTGTGCACCATTACCAATAATACCGTGCCAAAATCAATACGGAGTGGTCCCTCCCGAATAAAAAAATTTATTCAGCAGCCTCCCTGCGATCACGAGGAAGAAAAAAAGCTGCCCCAGTAACAGTAACCACGGGAAAGAAAGGAAAAGAAAACCGAAAACGTGGCAAAAATACCGCGGCTTCGAAAGGAGACATTTCTGGTCGTAAAACAGACGCGGCGGCCGCTCGATCTTTTTGGCATCGGCCCGAGCGCGTCGCGTTGCGTGGGGTGCGGGCGCTTCGCCTCGTCCCGAGTCCAGGCCGGTGGCCGCCGCCGCCGGGCGGGCGGGCGGCGCCGGCTGTCGTCGCGGCCGCGGCACCGCGCGCGCGCCGAGGCATCGCCGCATCGGTGGACGAGCAGAGCAGCACGCACGGCCGCTCGCCGGACACGTGTGGGAGCGGCCCTGCACGTGGGTGCGCGGGTTGGACCAGCAGCCGGAGCTGCGGGCCCACTGCCAGGAGGAGGAGGAGGGGGACGGGACGGGGCCGCCGGATCTGATGCTGATGCGAATGCGATGCGCCACCGACAAGATTTGGATTCAGATCTCCCTCTTTCTCCTGCCCCGATTCCCGCGCCGCATCCGCCGTCCGAGCGGCATCCAGCGGACCAGCGTGCCGGTGGTGCCCAACACGCACGCAAAGGAGACAGGATTCAGCGAGATTCTCTAAACTATAGCAATTTTTTAATTAAAGATCAGAAGAACTAAATATAATGTAATTATAAAATTAATTAAATGAATGGATGAAAATTTTTTAATTAAAGATCAGAAGAACTAAATATAATCTAATTATAAAATTAATTAAACGAATGGATGAAAAATGGTAAGAGAAATCCATTAAACTTAATTAATTCGTCATTAGAGATTGTTTAGTGTAGTATCATATTATCTAATTATAGTCCAAATAAACTTAAAAATTAATCTCACAATTACACTTAGAAATTATAAAATAAATTTTATCAGTTATTCATATTTAATACTACTAATTAGCACTGAAAAAAATTTAGCATCTCAGCACACTGTGTCTGACGCCGCGTGACCGCGTGTGCCCGGCGCGGCGCCCATACGTACCTCTGGCTGGCTCTGATACGGCATGGCACCGTACCTCTAGGCCGTAGCGGCCACGCAATGCACGCGACGGCGTGGGCGCACCCCGGCAGTCTCTGAAGGTTTGACACACTCCAGTGAACAAGGATGCGTGTGCCCCGTGCCAGATCCATGAACGGAGGAGGAACAGGGATATGTGCTGTTTTTTAGTTAAGAATAAAATCCGATCTTGAATATTCACAAATGAATCTCTACAACTATAAAGGAACATATCTGGCTACCAAACAAACTAAAAGCTACATGAGTACTTAGGCACTAATCCTCCAACCGAAAAACGCAAAAGATAAGAATGACGGAAATTAAGAAAGAAAGCTTGAAAGACTAAATTTCGAACTTCTTCTACATTCTTCCTTCAATCTTGTTTTGGTCCTCATTCAGTAACAACTATCCCACATTATTTGTCTTGTTAGAAACTCTTGATGTAAGAATCCTATGTTGCCCGGTCACCCATGGTGTAGTCATCAAGGACTCCAAGACGACGTCTCAAGAAGAAAGCAACATTAAGATGCCACCGCCGCCCGAACCAGTACGTCGGTTCTTTAGTTTTCACCCGGATCTATCCCTGTAGATTAAGGTCTCACGGTAACATCTTCAAAGAAGAAAACCGATGCCTGCAGCACCACCATCACCGGCCGAAGCTAGGCTTTCACTTGAGAAACCTGCACATCAAAAGCAATGCACGGCGACCACGACCCCTGGCAGCTCGACAGCATGCCCGTAGGGTATCCATCAGATGCCAGCCGGAAGGGTGGCAATCGGAGGCAAACACCCCACGGCGGCGGCCACCGGAGACGAAAGGCGTCCTCCGCCTGGAGCTCAGCCCATTTGAGACCAGTTCCGCGGACACGTGCTGTGCACAGCCGCTTAAAATAGTCCGGGCCGGGAGCGCGCGCGAGACTGGTGCCTGATGCTCTGACCTGATGATTTCTTTTGAAAAAAAAAATGCTCTGACCTGATGATGATCAGATGCTAGGAGTAGTAGATACCAGCAACCTTCCAATCCAATAATCCAGTCCACCATGCGCAAGAACAGTCTCCGCCTCCTGGCAGCGGCAGCTCACACTTGTTTATTGACGGCGTGCTGCTACTATAGTCTACTGTATAGCTGATACCGTCAGGCATCTTCGGCTCTGCATGAACGAACGAATCCAGCTGACAGGAAATAATGCGTTGCAATTTGCATGTTAAAAAGTTGAGAGAATGCCGTGAACTAGTGAAGTGCCTGGCCAGCTAGCCCATCTGGGCTCCAATTGAATAAGCTCGCGGAACCAGCAGAAAAGCCAGCGATGGATGGAGCTCATCAGCTTGATGGATGGCATCGGAATAATGCTACACGCCTACGATTACGAACCAGGCCACCCGCATCCATCCGGTGATGGGTTTGATGCATGAGCCCAATCATTGGAAACGGTCGACAGGGCCGGGACGAGCGGATGATGCATGGATAACAATGCGCAATCAGCAATAAGGGTCTGTTTGGCACGGCTTGAGCTTCTCGCTCAGTGTCACGACACTGTGCGGCACTGCAAGAAGCTACGAGGCGCTACAGTCAACTGGGTGGGAGGAGAAGCTGGTGAAGCTGGAAAATGGAGCTCCGCCGGCTGCATGCTACAGTACTTCACAGTGCTGCTACAGTGTGTGAAGCCAGTGAAGCAGGAGTGGTGCCGAACGAGCCCTGAAAGTTTAGGCAACAATCACCGGGCTGCTTCTGTGCTGGCTTGTCGCCAGGCAGCTTCTTTCCTCCACTAGCTATAGGCTATAGCTATTCAGAGCTCAAGCCAACAACGTCAAGGAAAACCTGCATTGCATTGGAGATCGATCGATCGCCAGTAGCAGTAGGTCTGGCTGCACGTAACCTACCTGTGTCTCACTTCACGGCTCCGAGAAAAAAAGAAGCAAAGGTACAACAAAGAAATGCTGAAGTAGCTCTCCTGTTATCTCCTTGCCATTCAGTTTTTTTAATCTTTCAAAAAAAACAGTTTTTTTAAAAAAAATGGAAAAAAGAAAAAAGAAGAAAGGAGAGAGAAATCAATCTTACAGAAATACATGAAGCCCAGCCCAGGAAGGGACTATGTGACAAACACCAAAAGGCCCATTCATGTAACTCCCCTGAGAAGAGAATTGCAAGGCCGAATATACGGCCCATTTGAGCCCATGAGTTCATACACTTCAGTCAGGAAGGTTGATTCCTGCAATAATCGAGAATCAATTATTATATGCAAGCAGCCATGTTTACCTTTCGAGTAGTTTGGACTACTACTGGTACTTTGTAGGCAGACAAGCAGTAGCTAAAATTTTCACATGAGCCGACTTCTAGGTTGCGGTGGTCAGATTCAGACAAACAAGTACGGCCTCCACACCATTAAGCCGTTCAGAGCCGGAGCTCAAGTTCTTCGAAGTCTGTACTCGCCTGACGCGCCTCCATTCATTTGCTGTTGATTCGGTTGTACTTGTACAGCACCGAACCCTTTTGGACCAGCAAGGATCGCCCGAAAAGGATCCAGCGGTTTCCAGTCAGATCAAGCAAGTGCGGTCGTGTACTTGAAAGGCCTTTGACGATCACGCCGATCGATCCGTCCAAGCAGCTGACCAACCGGGCGTTGTCTCTGAGGAGTGAGGAGTCAATGGAGACGGCCACCTTTTCCCAACTGTCCTGGGCTCTCCCAAAACGTTCTGAACGTTGCATCGCAAGTTCAGAACTCGTAACCTTAGCTGACCACAGTTCTCATACTGCCATGTCTCAGCATGGCTGCTGACGGTCGTTAGCCGCAGGATTCAAAGTCTGGCCGCAGAAGCGGTTGGGGAGAAACGGTGCCGTACGCTGGGAGCATGCCATCGAATTCAGGCACTGTTTGTAAGCGTCAGAGAAAAGGACGTGCAAGTCACGCGTCCAGTTCAGCATTTTATAGAAAGCTTCACGGTTCTCTGTTTCGTTGGTTCCAAATGTCCAAATTTGATCGGACTCCTCGTCAAATTTGATCGGACTCTACCTCTTTTGCCCGGTAAAATTTGCTCTGCTTTGTTGATTCCAAATGTCCAAATTCCAATCCAATGTGAAGGTCTGAACTCTGAAGGACTGAACTACGGACGTAGCGATGGGTGGTGAGTGATGAGGGGAGTTGCTACGTTCCTTTCTCTGACACCGGTGACGGACTACCAAAACGTATACACGCTTGTGGCTCGTGCTGTGCTTCATAGTGATACACGACCTTCCATCCTTATGAAAAATGTAAACACAAATCTATCTTGCCATTTGGTATTCGTGCAGAAATTTGTGAGAAAGATCTGTTTCCACAGACGTGATTTAATTATCTCTCTTTTGCAGTGCAACCGTGACTGTCATGAGATTCTGGGGAGAACGACGCTCGAGTTCGTCAGAGCTCTCCGCGAGTCTTTTTCCCTGAACACATTGCCATCAAAGAAA
Source organism: Panicum miliaceum (assembly GCA_032594955.1). Lineage (NCBI taxonomy): Eukaryota > Viridiplantae > Streptophyta > Magnoliopsida > Poales > Poaceae > Panicum > Panicum miliaceum. The sequence goes on from CM064062.1 coordinate 48,939,888, forward strand.
ACGTCCCAACAGCGATCACTGGCAACTGAGAAGCGATGTGGTCATGTGAGGCTGCTGTTCATCTCCAGCAGCTGAAAGGCGTCTGTCATGACCGGTGGTTTGGATGGCAAAACTCGGGACGTCCAAATCGCAGCAGCCGATGCGACAGGGTTCTAGTTTGCTGGTACGCGTATCCATCGCCAACGTATCCGCCGCTGGCGCACACACATGGCCGTGAATCTTCCTCGCCTCTCGGATAATCGTGAAAAAAACAACCTGATATTTAAATTCAAACTTTCATCATGTCACGTGAAAAGGATACTGTTCAAAACAAAGTCGATAATCTGCTTCAAGTCTGTCCCCTCAATGATTGAATCTATCCTGCGTGCACTGCACCCCTCCTGAACTGTGCTGCTGCCGTACGTTAACATCTGTTTCATTCCTTTTTTTAAAAAAAAAGAACATCTTTTCATTCCGTGGGCCCAAGGCCCATGCACTCTCTGTGTGTGCCCTCAAAAGACAGAAAACACTAGTTGCTCACCAGATGGGACAGTGGGTATTCAAGAAAAATAAATAAATCACCCCAAAGCAAATCAAAAATAAGTTTTCCGTCGAAGTGTAAGAGTAGACAGTGTAAGATTGATTCCATTAAAGGAGGACCATTGTTTATATACATGCCCAGGGGGCAGGGGCCGAAGGGACATGCCCCTTCAGGATGGCCCCTTCCTGATTTGTAACTGCTAATGATATCATTAATCACTAAGTAATTATTTAATTACAGAAATTGATCATTAATCTTGTTTGCTTCACAACACTCCCCCTTGATCAATTTGTTCTTGTGGTCTTGAATCAATGGAATAGCTCCTTAAAAACCCTATAGGAAAAATAAGGAGGTGTATGTATATGTCATGGGGAAAAACTCCTCCAAAACCCTTTTAGAAAAATAGGAGAAAATGTTGATATGACATATATGATTGCTTGATAGCATTTTGCTTGATAGCATATTGCAAACTTTGTATGAGAAAAACCTTGAGAGGAAAACTCATAAACAAGTTTGAAAATTTAATAGTATGATCTGCGGATCATGTTCGAAGTAATCTCACCCAAAAATCCGATGGAAAAAATATTAGGAGAGATAATGTCTTGAATACCTTCTTAAAAACTCTGTAGAGAAAATAGAAGATATGATATATGATATTAAGTATTGCCTCGTTAAAAACCTATTTATGAGAAAAACCTTAATAGGAAAAACTCATTAGGAAAAGAGTGCAACTTATATAATCGGAAGATTATAAGTATGTTATATCAAGGGTTTACTCCCCCTGATACTTGCAAATAATTAAGTCATCTCACACCAATTCCGAAAATATATTTCTGAAATAATGATGTAGGTAAGGACTTAGTGAATAAATCTGTAAGATTATCACTTGAGTTTTTCATTAGAATCCATTTGATGATTCATATGAAATTTTAGTACTTTGATATTAGATTATATCCTGGCAGTATAGGGATTAGTTAGCCAGTATCTCAATATCCCACTTTTGCCGTGTTCTGATTTGATAATAAATCAATATCTTAAGTGCCATTTAGATATCTGTGGATATCAGATTATACTCCGACCTGTATGGCATTGTTGGAGTTGCGCTAATTTTGAGCTAGCAAGATATCCACAAAGGCAATATCAGGCCTGTTGCCGTTTGTATGATACAAAAACGCATTGTGGCACTAAGTTCCTCATCCCAGGGTCTAAATGGATATTGATCCATTTTTTTTTATGATCGAATGGACAAAGTGTTGATGGATATGATTATCTAATATTATCTGGATATTGATGCACAATATCACTTAAATATTAGTAAACTTATATAGGTGTGTTTAGTCGAAGACTTAAACATCCTTTGTTTTTACCAATTTTCATCTCGAATTCCGTCATAAATGATTGCTTGTTGTTTGTGTGTTGAGATGATGATAATTTCATTTGGAATTTATTTATGAACACACATAAGCGATCATAGTGAGTAATTCTTTAATGGGAGATACTCATATATAGTCAGTTGTACCACAATCAACATGACTATCTCAAATCATAGAGTGACTTTGTACACAATGATGTTGCAATTTTCTTTTGGATTCAGCATATAAAATCCTATGGGACATATGAATCCAAATATATCAAATTCAATTGATCTGCCAATGATTGAATATGAGAACATAATTCTCACAAATATGATGAGGTATGTTGATTGGTCTCTGCGTGAAACCATGTGCTACAAGCTCTCTCTATCTCACCACCTTGCTTTCTTAAAGAAAAGTATTGTGAGAAGTAGATAATACTTCTTATTTGAAAATGAGAGCAGTTCTCCTTAATTGCCAACTTTAATTTGACCCAATTTGAGTGTTTGTTAACACTCTGCCTAGAACTTTGGTCTGGATCCAGTTGAAGGTGTATAGCAATTTTTAAATAGGAGTATATGTCAAAAAATTTGTAGTCTTAATATGATTGATTGGTCATAATCAATATATCTTGTGAGAAATTAACCATTTTAAATTCTATGTCATTTCCCACGACAATAGAATTAGGATGTTCCATGACTCAGTGCCTGAATTTATGTGCACATATACTGGGCTTTTGAATGCTAAGCGTTCATAGGCTTTGGATTTAAATAAATCCATAAAGTGTCTAACAACATTTATGATGTTGATTTGCATTTACTATCTTGGAGGATATCTCCCCCTGTTTCTGCGGATGCTTGTAATAAGCTATATTCCTAGCTTGTGGCCATACTTCTCCCCCTCTTATTTTGACATGGGAGTTTGAGTGATTTTTCACTCTTCCTGGCACATTAAATGTAGAAATTTGTTTGATGACACTTTTGATGAGTAAATGCATTTGGCAGAATATTTGCAATGCGTTGCAAATATATGTTCTGAACTTTTGGTTCAGATATTCTTTATATGTATGTGGATATGAGGATTGAATGTGATAACACTCTTTTGTAATTCCAAGCATTCTATGTTTGTGGTTTTAATCTCCCCCTCATGCCTGGAATTTTCCTCAAAATGTAGTCAGCATACGGGCTTGTGAATTAATCCCTTACGAGTGATCCAAGGTATTTTATGAGTGACGGATAAATACCTTATATGGATACTCAATGCCCATGGATGTATGCTGCGGTGGTGATATCAGTATGTGCAAAACATAACCAACACGCAGATGAGAAATAGTTGGCTGAGGCCACGATTCCACGTATTACTGCAACTGGGGGCACCGTATGATTGCAGTTTGATGAATTTGAATTAAGTTTACGGTGTGTACGACCGCATGATACCAATAAGATGTTGGTAATTTGCAATTCTACATTTATGGTCTTGTAAGTAATTTTCTCTCTTGATGAGAGATTCGGCTAATCCACTTCGTACATGTACATAAAGTACAGAATGTTCCACATTGATGCCTAGAGCCATACTATAGTCATTGAAGACTTTTGAGAAAAATTCATTGGCATTATCTATCCTGATGGATTTAATTGAATTATCTAGATAATATACTTTTAATTTGATAATTTGAGCAATGACCCTTGCAAAAGCATAGTTTCTAGTGGATAACAAACATACATGGGACCATCTTGTTGATGCATCAGTAAGTACCATGAAGTACCTAAATGACCCAGTTAATGGATGAATAGGACCACAAATATCTTCTTGAATGCGTTCAAGAAATGTTAGTGGTTCAGCCTTTATCTTAAGATAAGAGGGTCTTAAGATTAATTTCCCCGTGGCACATGCAGTGCTCACAAAATCTGAATGATTTGAGAAATTTAAGAATTCATGTGATGACCAATTGAATTGCCGATAATTTTTCTCATCATCTCAATTCCAGGATGACCTTGACGATCATGCCAAGTCTTGAAGATATTAAGATTTTGAAAAATTATCTTATATGCAACATGTTGTACGGGTTTGATGTATGTAAAATACAATCCAATTGATAGCGAAGGAATTTGTCAAGCAATTGCTTGGAGTATCCACTAATTTTGATGATGTATAGATATTCATCTTTGTTGTCATCATGTGTTTCGATATGGAAACCATTACGACGGATATCTTTGTAACTCAATAGGGTACGAGTTGAGTCGGGATACATGAGTGCATCCTCTATTATTAATTTAGTACCCATAGGGAGAATTATTATGGCTCGTCCTGAACCAACAATCACGGCATCGCGGCCCGCGATAGTCATGACATTTTCTTTACTCTTAGTGAGAGTTTGGAAATATTTAATTTCCCTAAGTATGGTATTAGTGGTAGTACTATCCACTAAACAAATTGCTTCCTTCATTTGGATTTTTCCCGTATTATAATCTATAGTGAGTGAATCATGAAAGATTTAACTTATAGATTATATATATACTTTATTTATTAAGTATCATATGTCTGTCTTTCGATACTTTATGACAACAAATATTTACAACACATCATAATATTTACATGAATATGGCTTGATAGCCAAGTTTTGGGGATGATGGGGACTAGTTGGTGTCTCCAAATATGTCGTTGGATTGCATTTCCACGAGCATATCGTCAGTGCTGAATAAGTTGTCCATCTGCGGAGAGATCTTTTCATCATTATTTTCCATAGGAGCATCCTTGGAGCAACTGGCGTCAGTTGGTTGAGTAGTGAAGTGCGCTTCATACTTGTCCCCGTGAACTTGTTTGCCAATAGATTTCTGGTAGAGTTCAACCAAATGCTTGACAGTGTGGTACTTCTTGGTGATATGGTTCTGACAACCGCACCTTTGACAAACTTGAGAGTTGTCATTGCGAAAAATTTTGTTAGAAGTGCCTTTGCCTTTGTGAGAATCCTTGTTTTTCTGGAAATGATGCTTGTTGTTCCATTTCCCCTTGCGGCTTGTTTGAACGGGCTGGCTGCTGTTAGCCTGTAGGCGGCCCATGATGGCCCAACCATGGCCGGCCCCTATAAATGGGCAAGAGGGAGGTGGTTAGGGTTGCAAACCCTAACCGGCCACCCTTTCCCAGCTGCCGCCGCCGCCGGTGGTGGGCACCGCCGGTGTGCCTTGCCGCCTCCGTGCATTGGCGCGCTGGTGCTGTGCCTGTGTGGAGCCGCCGCTTGGGCCTCTGCTCCGATGTGCCGCCGCTGTGCGCCGGCCGAGGGCCGGCCGCCGGTCGCCGGGCCAATGTGCCGCCGCTGGCGTGCGCTAGCGCCGACGTCGGTCTTGGCGCGCCCTCCTCCCCCTCTTGCTCTGGTCCGACCTCCCTTCGTGCGCCGGCCGAAGGCCAGCCGTCGGCTACCGCCGGCATCAGTGCCCGGAGGAGAGCCCAAGGCGGGGGGGCTCCATGTGCCACGGCGGATGCCGGGCCGGCGGTCGGTGGCCGCGACACGACTGAAGAGGCGAGCGGGCGTGGGGGCGGTTGCCGAGGCCACCGATGCAGTTGTCGAGGGTGCAGCGTCCGCCAATGCCGCTGATGCGGCTGCCATGGAAGGGTTGTCGGGGTTGTGGTAGGGCGGCGCACCCCGACGAGCCGCCCTCGTCCCGAAGATGAAGGATGGATGCACATCCATGGTGGCGCCCGTGAAGGTGGTGACGGTGTGGCGGTCACCGGCGTTCGAGGGGCCGACCTGAGGGCCAAATCCGGCGATGCCAGCCACCGCCGCCGCCGCCGTCGGGGAAGAGGGGTTGAGGTCGGGGATGACCCCGACGCCCTCGTCAGTGCATCCCGGGCGGCGGAGTCTGAAGACCAGTGGGCGGCGAGGAGTTTCTTCGGGTGGCGTCGGCGTCGGAAGACGCTCTGCCGCCGGCGAGGGGCCGTTACCGGTAAGTACCGGTCCGTGTGTGTACGGTGGCGTCGCTGTTCTTGTGCGCTCAGATGAGGCGCTGCCGGCACTGATGGCCGGTTCCTGGTTTTGTGCAGGGGCTGAAGTGCGAGACCGATGGCCTGGGCTTATGCCCCCAGAGGAGGGACGACAGCCGTGACCACCGTGGTAGCGGCGACCATGGCGTCCTCGACGGCGACGGTGAGTATTGACGAGTGGGAGAACCAGGAAACCATCGGTGGATGCATAGAAGCGTAGTACAGTGGGGTCCATTCTTACCCTAGGAGTGAGGCCGGCAGGCCTCTGACTTCTTCTTACGCTCAGTTGGGAGTCGCGTGCGTGATAACGTGTTGAAGTGTAAGAGTGGACATTGAAAGAATGAGTGAAAGATTGATTCCATTGGATGAGGGACCACTGTTTATATGCATGCCCAAGGGGTAGGGGCCGAAGGGACATGCCCCTTCGGGATGGTCCCTTCCTGATTTGTAACTGCTAATGACATCATTAATTACTAAATAATTATTTAACTACAGAAATTGATCATTAATCTTGTTTGCTTCACAACATTTTCAACGGTCCAATCTCGATCCAAGGGCTCGGGTCAGCTCCTACAATACTAATAATAGCATGGTTTGCTTGCGTCTCAGCTCACTAGGATTTCCTAGAAAAAAAAACTATGGTTTGCTTGCAAGCTGCCAACACTTCTTAATTTTGTTTTCTCCACGGAGGAGGATTAAAAGAACTCAACACCCATATCTCCAGTAGACACGGTGAGGAAGGGAGAGCTAGTGGCAGCAATAAAAATGTTTTCACTCATCACCGCTAGTGCTTAGTGACGAGCATGCAGTACACTCATCAGAATGGTCTCTGGCTTTGCAACGTGTCCCCCACCAAATTGTTTTTGCTTTGCATTGCACCACGGTGCAGGTGACAAGGCGCAGCAGGCATGTGGATGGGCCATCGAATCTCTTGCCTCCCGTATTGAGGTAGCCCATGTGTGGTCCGCGAGCTCAATCATGCAGCTTTGGCTTCTTTCTTGTCTCTTGCTTTCTTCCCTGCTTATTAAAGAACAACTGCGTGGTCAACAGAAGTGGCAACATGCATTAGACTATGCAAGAATCACATTCCTTCTATCAGGTCACTGATCGATGTTAGATTTTGGTGGCAAGTTTGAATGATTGTGATGCAGAGACAGCGGCTACACTGCATGCCTGAATGCAGTCTCCTGCCTGTTCCTCAAAAAAAAAAAAAAGCTCTTGAATGCACACTAAAAATACTTTTTTTCTTAATCTTCTTTAGGGGTCAGTCCTTTCATTCCTTTTTGTTGGATAGGTAGCATCATTTGACTCCACAAACACGGCCCGTAGAAAAAAAAGTTAAACATGATAGTTCTTTATCTCAAAGATGTTACTACCGCGTTCTTGTTTGCTCAGCGAACCTTTAGCAACCTTTGCTTCTTCGCCTTTTGATTTGAACGCGTATGATGAACGGCCTTTTAGGTCTGATCATTCCCATCTACCAGCTACTACCCCCCTTTTTTTTGCTTCACCTTTTGGGTCATAGCAGCCTACTGTAGTCTCTTATTCTGAACATTCTGCTGCTACTCCACACCTAGTTAACAGTAGAAGGAAGGCAGCTCTTCCGGGAATCATTTTGAGGATCGGGAAAGACACGTTGTACCTTATCGCATTATGGAAGATTGGAACCAAGGACATGGCTGGGGCAGCGGGCACTCGCATTTTTGTTGCTTGCCACCGGATGACACTTGACAAATGACAAGTACAGCCCGGGCCCAGCAACTAGGCCGTGCCATTTTTGATGAGCCACAGCTAGAGAGCCTCCTTGGAGAAGATGACAAGAAAAGACAGCAGGTGTGCTTATCTAGACCATGGGCACATCAAAAAGCGAAAAAGATTTGGCCGCGTGGAAATTCAGAACAGGAAGGCCTTTTTTTCTCGTGGCACTCTCACCTCATCTTCGCGTATGAGTGTTAGCGTGTGAACTGAGCTCCATGTCAAGTTGTGCTCGGGTCCTGCAAGCAACCAACTGCTAACATTGTTTAGCCAACAGCCAGCAGTATTCAGAATGTAGAGTACTGAGGAAGCGGTATGCAATTGCATCCATATGGTCAAAGACAGCTAGCCTGTAAAACAAAAGGCTTTACATGCAAGAAATTATCTTCAGTGGTGGCTCCAGAGAAGTCATCATCGTTTCCTTGGAATTACGACACCTTGTTGGAAAGTAGCATTCACCAAAAAAGAAGAGGAAAGAATATCGAGCCAAGACAGGCGGAGGTTGATGGCTCCCTTCACCAACAGAGCAAAGCTCTTGAGTCTTGACTGTCAATAGGAAGTTCTTACTTAAAACACACCACACATGAACTGGTGGCAGTTAATCACCAACTGGAACGGGGCCAGCAGGAAGCTGCAACCCGAACTTGCACCCGTCCAATGATCCAATCAACTCCCATTGCTGCGCCTGCACTTGAGACTTGACCAGGCCAGCATGGCAACAAGAGCACCTTCAATGCCAGCACGCCACCAGCAGCAGAGTCAGTCAGTAAAGGTAGCTACTCAGCTAGGCAGGCAGGGAGGTGACAGTTGGTTGTTGGCAGCGTGTACTTGGGTCGCTTGCACGCCATCACCACCTTCCCCCCTTCCCTGGGCCCTGGCTGCCGCCAGCTCACCTCTCTGCTCCTTGTTACCTGCTTGCTGGAGTTCGAGAACACGGCTGCCGTCTGCAGCCGCATACGGATACACTCGCCACTGTACTAGTGCGTTCCAACTGGCCGGCCGGATGGACAAGAGAAGAGGAGGAAGTGAGGCTGAGAGAGCGAGGGCAGCATCAGCAGCCGGAGTACGGGTGGCGCCCGGCAGTTCACCATGTGACAGTACCGCAACGAGCCGGGGACATCAGGCTGGCCGTGCGTGCACGAGCCACGACAATGATTGAAGTGGAACTCACGAGTGGGAGTGGAGCAGTACGTGCACACCGCAGGCAGCACGGCCGGGGACGGGAACGGATCACAATCACAACCTCGGATCCCCTTGCCTGCCCTTTCCGCCCGCAACCCGACGCCAAAAGAAGGGAACGGGGCGCACGTTCCCCTCCGCGCCCCCTTCTCGCTTCTCGGCCGCGCCGAGCGCGTGCGCTCGTTCGAGCCTCTCTCTTTTTTCCTTCTCCTTCTCCCTCCCATCGAAAATACTTCCGCCTCTTTCCGCCCCCGTTTCCAACCTAAACCCCTCCCCTCTGCGCCGGCATGGCCGCCCGTTCCGAGCGCCACTCACCTACCGGCGCTCCCGTCCCTCTCGCGCGCCTCCTCCTCCTCCTCCTCCCCCTCCCTTTGGATAAGTAGCGTCGAAGCGGCGTCTCTCGGGTCTCGCCAACGCCCACCGCTCCGCCGGCTCCGCGTGGATTCCCCCCGACGCGATTGGTTGAGGTGGGGGAGACTCGCGGGTTCTGACTCACTCCCGCGAGGCTCGCGGCATTGGAGGGAAGGGCGCGTGTCCGCGCGCGGGTGCGGGGGCCGTGAGGCGCGGGGATGGGGGCGATGGACCGGGAGGAGGCGGCGGCGGAGGCGCGGCTGCTGGCGGCGCGCCAGGCGCTGCGCGCCGGGGTGGACCGGTCGCGCGCGCTGGCCCGGGCGCTGGCGCGCGACGCGGCGCGGGTGGAGGGGATCCGGGCGCGCCTCCCCGCGATGGAGGCGTCGGCGCGCCCGATCCGCGCGCCGCCCGAGGCGCTCGCGGCGGCGGGGCGCGACATCGACCGCGCGCTCGGCCCCGCCGCCGCCGTGCTCAAGGTCTTCGACGCCGTGCACGGGCTCGAGGCCGCGCTCATCGCGCGCGGCTCGCTCGCCGGGGATCTCACGGGGTACCTCGCCGTGCTCGCGCAGCTCGAGGCCGCGCTCCGCCTGCTCGCCGACAACTGCGGCCTCGCCGCGCAGTGGCTCGCCGACATCGTCGCCTACCTCGGGGAGCGCGACCTCGCCGACCCCCGCTTCGTGGCCGACCTCACCGAGCAGCTCCAGCGGCTCAAGAAGGACAACTCCGCCGGGCTGGACGCGGGACTCCTGGCGGCCGCCCTCGGCATGCTCGAGGCGGAGTTCCGCCGGCTCCTTGCGGAGCACTCGGCGCCGCTTGCTATGAAGGAGCCCGACACCTCCGGCCCGGCGTCCGTCGTGCCTTCGCGGATCCCCGCCTCCGTCGTGCACAAGCTCAGCCTAATCCTCGACCGCCTCGCCGCGAACGGGCGGCTTGACCGCTGCTCCGCCGCGTATGCCGACGCGCGTGGGGATACCGTGGGCGCCAGCCTCCGTGCGCTGGGCCTCGATTACTTGAAGGAGACATCAGAGGACGCGCAGGCGCTCAGCCCGAGCGTCGAGCGTTGGGGCCGGCATTTGGAGTTCGCAGTGCACCACCTCCTGGAAGCTGAGAGGAAGCTCTGTGTAGCGGTGTTTGAGCGGCGGCCGGAGGCCATGCCATCGTGCTTTGCTGAGATTGCTGCTCGTGCTGGCATCCTTGATTTCCTCAAGTTTGGCCGTGCCCTCGCTGATACCAGGAAGGACCCCATCAAGCTATTGCGGTTGCTTGACGTGTTTGATTCTTTGAATAAGCTGAGGTTGGATTTCAACCGTTTGTTTGGTGGAAAGGCTTGTGCGGAGATCCAGAGCCGGACAAGGGAGCTTGTCAAGGTGGTGGTGGATGGTTCTGTTGAGATTTTTGAGGAATTGCTTGTGCAGGTCGAGCTGCAGCGCAATATGCCGCCGCCAGTTGACGGTGGAGTGCCTCGCCTGGTGAGCTTTGTTGCCAAATACTGCAACCAGCTCCTCATGGAGCCGTATCGGTCTGTGCTGACACAGGTGATCACCATCCACCGCAGCTGGCGCAAAGAAGCGTTCGATGACAAGATGCTTGTTGACGCGGTGCTTAATATCGTTAAGACACTTGAGATCAACTTTGAGACATGGTCAAAGGCTTATGGAGATACGACACTGTCATGTCTCTTCATGATGAACGTACACTGGCACTTCTTCAAACACCTGAAGGGTACTAAGCTGGGTGAGCTCTTAGGCGATGCATGGCTCCGTGAGCATGAGCAGTACAAGGATTACTTCTCAGCAGTGTTTCTGAGGGAGAGCTGGGGAACACTTGCACCCCTGTTGAGCAGGGAGGGGCTGATCATGTTCTCCAAGGGCCAGGCTACTGCAAGAGATTTAGTGAAGCAGAGGCTCAAATCGTTCAATGCTAACTTTGATGAGATGTTTCAAAAGCAGTCTACATGGGTGATATCAGATAGGGATCTGCAGCAGAAGACATGCCACCTTGTGGTGCAGGCTATAGTGCCTATTTACCGGAGCTTCATGCAGAACTATGGGCCGCTTGTTGAGCAGGACGTCAGTTCGAGCAAGTATGTGAAGTACAGTGCCGAAGATCTGGATAAAATGCTCAACACACTCTTCCTCCCCAAGCCAGGCAGACCAAGGAGAGCTGGAAGCTTCCAGATCAAACATTCAGGTGACAAGATTACCAGCGCAATGACAGGATTGTATCGGAGTGCTTCCACTCTGAAGTAGTTTCAGTGGGAGTTTGGAAAGATTGGGCGCGCAATTTGTGCAATAAGCCAATAACTTGGTAGGCAAGGATGATTTCCTTTAGGCCAGTCAGTCAAGATCCCCACTTGTGCGGGGGGACATAATAATGGCCCGATGATTAGAACAGCTGGAGCAAGAAGAACATAAACTCCTCCAGAACTGACATAGTGGGGGAGAAGATGACTGGAGTGTTTCCTCGGAGCATACCTATGAGGCCTCCTTCCTGTCGACTATCTTTTCACCTTCTATTGCATTCTTATCTGTAGCAAGTATACTCAATTCATTTTGGGAACTTGTTTGGGGAGCGGAGGATGTGTAATCAGCTATCTGGTACATGTTAGAAGATTGGTTGTAATATAGGAGGGTGTTAAGTTGTTTCATATGGTTATGGTATACTATGTTTTAGATCTTATGAACATGCGGGGAATTAAATGGAGTACATTATATGTGGTGGCAAAAGATGACTGTGATTAACTAATCGCCGACTATATGAGATAGTAAACTATTTTTTCCCTTCCAAATTTCTGTTGCGCACTGTTTACCTCTTCTCAAATGGTTTACCTTTTGGTCTGTTATACTATGTTTGATGTTCTGATGTGTAGAAGCTTGCAGTCCTATTAGGCTTACTACCTGAAGATGATTTTTTCTCTAGTGCATTTCTTCTTGGCTGTTGATACTGTCAGTTGTGTCCCATCCCATATGTGTTGTACCGATCCAGTGTGCTACAGATCATGGATTGCTGAATAAGCATAATACTTTGCCACGAAAGAGAGACCAGCGATCGTACCTTTTGTGTCTGGTGACGTTTCATTGTCACTTCAATGTTCTCCAGCTCATGTTATTCCATCTGAGAAATTAAGCGGTTGAGCGCCTTGCATTCAGTGAGAAAAACACTCGTTGGCCAAGAGAAGTTCCACTATTTCTGCACATCCTTCTTTCTTTCTCTTGTCCCAGAGGCCAGAGGACTGTTGCTGCACATCTGACCTGACGTGAAGGGATGAAAGCGGACTGAAAGGAGGTGATGCCCAGTAGGCCGAAACTGCTCGTGGGCCTACAATGGAGGACGGGATGGGCTGGAGAAAGCCAATCTAGGCCTGAAGCCTGCAAAGCCAAAAATGGCCTAAAAGGTACTGAATCGTGAGGACCAGATACAGTATAGCACAATTTCCTGAAAACAAATATAGCACAAGAAAACCCATCAAGGTCTTTCCCTTTTAAAACAAGAAAAAAATGGAGCTTCAGTACATCTCAATTTTTGAGAGTCCCCGATTGCCAAATTTTGAGATGTTACAATCACATCCCCATTCTATACCAAAAAGAAATAGGGGAATTCTAAAAGAGTTCTCAACATGCATGCAACAGTGCAAACCACAAAATGATGAAGAGATGAACTTGCATAAGGGGATGAATATATTAAGCAGATGAAAAAGGAGTCCTGATGGGATCTCAAAATTTATTTGGAGGCTTTTTGTATGGGGTAGGTTTTGCCAAACAAAGCTTTTTTTTTTCAAACAAAGCTAGGATTTCAAACAAACTCACTTGAGAAATTATAAGATGAACCAAACATAAAAAATTATAAAGGTTCGGTGGGATCTCGAATCTTGAAGCTGGAGACAAAAAAGCAATTCAGATCTAGGTAGATATGGCTTTGTGTCTAGGAGGCCTCCTGATTTCAAATGAACTCACATGATAAGTTATTAGATAAATCAAGCAAAAAAATTAGGCACGCAATGGGATCTCAAACCTTGGAGCAAGAGGAAGTGGAACTTGATTGGGTTGGATGCGGCTTTTTATGCGGGAGGGCCCGCTAACAACCTATAATTTTAGAGGAACTCACATGATAAATTATTTGGCCAAGCAAGTAAAAGAAATCAGATCTAGTGGGATCTCAAACCTTGGAGCTAGAGGTATATATTGAAACTCTACATCTGGGTGGATGTGGCTTTTGTGTCGGGAGGGCTAGGTCAAACAAGGCAGAATTTTAGAGGAACTCGAGAAATTATTGCATGAATGAAGCAAAATCGGTTGCGGGACAGTGGGATCTCAAACCTTGTAGCCGCAGGTGTTAGAACTCTACATCTGGGTGGGTGCGGTGAGGGCTCATCAAACAACCTAAAATTTCAAACAGACTCACATGAGAAAGTATTAGGAAAATCAAGCAAAAGAAATCGGAGGTCGGGTAGGATCTGACCTTGTAGCCGAAGGCGGCGGAACCCTAGCTTTGTGTTAGGGATGGCTCGCCGAATGAGCTAGGAGAGGCAGGGGTGAGCGCATATAAATAGTCCTATAAATCTGAATGGAGGGATCATATCATCCTTTATGTGTATGAACAGTCAGGATCGAATTGAGCTATCGACCATCGCCATAACTTTCGGCTTGAGTGGGCTATAGGTTCTAATAAGGCAATATGTTTTCAGCCCTTATCAAATAATCTGTGCTCTCTACATTTTGTGGACCAACTAATTCTCATGAAAGGCAGATGTCTAAATTATATTTTCTTTTTCTTTTTTATTGAAAAAATATATCTTCTTTTGCTTCCACCTTTTATAAGTTTCCCTTAAAAATATTTAAAAAATTAATCCCCTTTTCTCTGTACGGTGCAATTGGTTGCCATAAACATGTTTTGGTTTCATCAATCCCATGCCCATTATTTTGAACTAAACCATAGGCGCGCGCCACCATGATAAATCATGATATTGGTCCTTAACACCATCTGTCACGAATTTGGTCTCTCTAATAACTGAAAGGGATTACTGCTCACCAACACTGTTTACATCTTGCCATGCTCGCGACGGCAGCATGGGCTCCTTTAATTTTCTTGTTCTCTCTCAGCAGTCAGCACCCTAGCTTCGCTGTCCGTCTCTGCGTCTCAAGCATACGCTACCTCGACGCCGGACCCGCCTACCCCACCGATTCAGCAACCTCGCTCCGAGGTTCCACTCCAAGCGGCGGCGAGTGGCCACCCGCCGATCGAGCCGAGCTGGCGACGCCAACGACCCGCGCGGCGGCAGGAAAGCATACGCGAGCAGGTAGCCCGCCGAGCGAGGCTCCACCTGGCCTGCCTCGTATCTTTCCGCACCGAACACGCGAACGAAGAAGCCATGCACTCCAGCTGGGATGCATTGCATCATACACGCTACGGAGCACAGTGGCACAGGTCGAAAGCTGCATGTCGCGCATGTGTCAACCTGCCTAGAAAAAGAAAAAAAAGGCGGCAGGAATAAAGGGAGCGAGAATGTGCCGTACTAAAGATCTGCAGCAGGGCTAGGGTTCCAGAGCTCAACAGCGGATAAGAGGATAGCGTGATCACTCTGTCTATCTTCAACTCATCGTCTGTTCCCCTCCCGGCCGGGCCATCCGTTCCTGTCATCTGCATACAGAGAACCACGCGCGATGCAGCAGAAGCAGCGGATTCCTGTTCCAAAAAGGGTTGCGGCGCGTAGGCAGGCAACTGCTCGCGGATTCGAGATCGGCTCCGCGTCCTTTTCACTGGGTCGTCGCTCTCTGGAAGGAACTTGGATAAGCAGCAGGAAGAAAAAACTGTTGGTGGCTCGCCGGCCGTCGATCTTGATTATCAGTAATGGGTGGCGTCACTGTGGAAGATAAGACGATGGGAAAGATGGCGACGAGCTAGCTGACTGCAACCGCATGGTGTACCGTGGGATGACCTTATCTGAACTGGATAGAGCTGAGGCTGGAGACATGAGATGATCACTCCGTTCTGCTGGCCAGCAGCATCAGCATCAGCCGGTTTTTTTAGCTTATTCTCTCTCACACAATACTATTGAACCAGTCAAAATCAGCCGACTTTTAGACCAGCCGAACAGAGTGGATGATGGGTATGGGGTGATCTGAATTCCTTCTTTTGGAGCCGGTGTAACGCGGTCAGATAAGGATCTCGGAACATGTCAGATGAGGATCTTGGGACGTGGTGGAACATGTATGTAATCTTTGATTAGAAGGTTGCTTTCTTGGACATGTAATACATAGTACTATGAAGGAAACTGATGATGAGACAGGGTTGGGTTAAACAAAGGGGTCAGATTGACGCAGGTTTGAAGGACTACTTCAGTTCAGATTCCTGGAAACTGCAGAGACTACTGGCCAACTGTGCTTTGAACTCTGGATTCTACTACTAGCTCCGATCCTAACACCCTGCACGGCATGCAGCAGCCTATACTACTGGACTCGGTCACTGATGACCTGATCAAGGAAAAGTCTTCACACCCAGTCATCCTTTCACGGAGCTAAACTAGTCTCTGCAGTGGACCGCCAGGATAAGGCCTCATCGGTAGGACCTCCCGAAAGATACGCAGCGGAAGAAAAGAGACCGGGTAGCGGAGGTGTTTCTGGGGCGGAGATAATCTTCCCTCACAAAGCTCCAAGCTCCAACTCACACTTCTTGGACGCACGCCGAGAGGGCGCAGACGTTGGCGATAACGTTTCAGGACGCCACGTACGTTTTTATTCATTTTCTATGAGCATCTGGCATCTGCTACGGGTACCCTTTCTTTTCCTTTTCCCCTTGTGTCAAGATCCTGCCGACTGATGAACACGTTGCAGTTTTATTTGGAGCAGAGGTTGGGGGAAAACACTAACAAACTGATCGAATTTGCTAGTCTTTCCAGCTGACCAATTAAGCTACTGTTGCTGACCTTGCAAATCACTTGATTAGTCGCCAGCACAGAGCATTCAGGACATGCAGTCTGAATCTGAACCACACAGGATTTGGGGCGTCAGAGGTTTACACATAAACTTTTTTTTGACGATGAGCAGTCGTCCTATCTGGCAACACGTAGGCAGGCTAGCTGTGTGCCAGGAAAATCTGAATATGAGCGGCCGGTCAGCTATCCAGGAAGATCACAAAAGTGACATGAATAATTGCCATCAGGCGAGGTGAGCTTTGTTTACATTTCATCGAAGATTCATGTGTCGGCAAATCAGCCTGCGAAATGGAAGGAGAAGAAGAACAAGTTGGATGGAAGAGGACACTAACTTTGAGATAGTATATATATGCATATAATTCCCTGTACAGGGCGACTAGCTAAGCAGTAAGCTCCAAGCATGTACGGGTGAACTTCCTCTGCATTACTGCCTCGTTCATGCATGGTTAGGAGATGGAGAGCACCACAACCATAAGTCAACCAATAATAGCGGAAGGCACATATCTCTGTGGTACGGTACTGCTCGGCGAGGATAAGAAAAGCAGATAGCCGAGTGTCACTATTAATAGCTGTGCCTGTAAAGAAAAGATTTTCTGCATATTTAGCAAACCAATTTGACATGTGCTTCTTGCATTCTTCATGGCTAATTTTTTTTAAAGATAATGATCAATGATCAAGAGTAACTAATAAACTGGCCTGAAATTTCCTGATGGAAAGGAAACATCATAGAAACTAGCTCCCAAATTAAGTAAATGCTTAATTTGATGAACACAGGCACGGTGATCCTGGCAATTGCTGAACCACGTCTATACTTTCTCTCCAAATTAACACACACGCAATCTCTATTAGCAGCAGTAAACCTTCCATTCCAAGAAACACAAAGCAAACCTAGCCATGCATGCAGATATCAGATATGCGTTGCGTATGGTTTCAGATAAGAAGAGTGTGTAGGTCTGATTAGGATTAGGGAGGAAGGAGGAGAGCTCGCATCGCATCTATCCATTCGGAGAGGAGGCCCGGTATGGGCGAGAGGGATCGTCCCCAAAAATTCCCGGCGAGAGAAAACGTGTTGCCGGTGCGCGGTGTGCATGAGCGCTCCTGTGTCCGGTGCGCCCGTCGCCGTCGCTGCGTCGGCCATGTCTCCCCCTCCACGC
Source organism: Panicum miliaceum (assembly GCA_032594955.1). Lineage (NCBI taxonomy): Eukaryota > Viridiplantae > Streptophyta > Magnoliopsida > Poales > Poaceae > Panicum > Panicum miliaceum. Next base: position 48,957,108 of record CM064062.1, read on the forward strand.
GTACGCCCGCCTCCTCCTCCCCCCCTCTTCCTCCTGCCGGTCTCTCTCTTGCTGCCCAGCCTAGCCAGATATCTATAAACACCCCCGCACCTCGCGCCTCCTCTCCTTCTCCCTCTCCGATCGCCCAGCGCCTCTCTATCCCGGGGCGGAGGTATATAAATACGCGATCTTGATCGGTGGGCATGGGTGTCTGAGCCACCTGCCGGGGGCCCGCGGGCACCATTGATGAGAGCACGGTTGTTCGTGGCGGCCGGACGCGATGTCCGTTGTGGCGGCTGCGGCCGTGGGGCCCGGCGCCGGGGCGGCGGCGTCTTACGGGCAGATGTGCGGCGGCGGGGCGAGGAAGAGGAAGGACGTGGTCCTGGACCAGGAGGCGGAGGCGGAGGCGCGGGGTGACGGCGGTGGCGTCGCGGCGCGCCGGCAGCCGCTCGCGGGGCTGTTCGTGCTGGACACGGTGGAGGAGGCGGCGGAGGAGGAGAGGTCGTCCATCGGCGCGGCGTCGGAGGACGAGGAGGGGGAGGGGGACGAGGCGGACAGCGGCGGCGCACCGGCGGCAGCGGCGAGGAGGAAGGGCGGCGGCGCGCTCGCGTGCATGGACGCCCTCGACGACGCGCTCCCCGTCAAGTAAGCCTTGCCACTCGATCGTGCGCGCGTGTATGGCTATGGCTTCTTCCTCGCTCGCCCGATCAATGGCCTGATGCAACGGATGGACACGATGACGGTGCAGGAGGGGCCTGTCCAACTTCTTCTCCGGCAAGTCGCGGTCGTTCGCGAACCTGCAGGACGCGGCGTCCGCGGTGAGCAGCGCCCGCGACCTGGCCAAGCCGGAGAACCCGTTCAACAAGCGGCGGCGCGTGCTCCGGTGCTGCTCCATCCGGCGGGTCGCGTCCACCTCGCTCACCGCGCTGCCGCCCTTCCTCCCGCCCGCCGCCGGGAGCAACAACGGCGCCGCCGGCAGTGGCTGAAGGACGACGGTACGAATCGAGGAGGAGGAAGACAAGGTGGGGCGAAGATGCACGCAATGGGTGGATGGATCGATCCTTCGTAATAGTTTAGGATCCCGTCTCATCGACCATGGTACACATACATACATACTTAGCGCTAGGTGTTGATTAAATTTCTTCTTTTAGACACCAGCAAGCAATCAAGCACTTGTTCGTCGTCGTAGCTTAATTTGCATCGCGTTGAGCTGACCTCCAGATCCGATCCAAGCACCAGACAGGAGTTGTGGTGTGCCGTGCATGGTGCTACCTGCTGTGATCCATCATACAGCTGGGCCCAACGGCCCAACCAGTCCGGATTTGGACTGCGGCCCACGATAGAACGTTGGGCCCATAAAGGGCCCACCTACATAATGGATCCGCAGCCCAAAGAGAGCGGGAATGGGTCTAATCTAACCGTTTTGTTTCTTCCGCGAAACAAACGACGCCTCTCCCCATCCGGCATTCCGGCTAACCACCAGCGGAGAGCGCACTCCCCGAGACCTGTCGTATTCGTCTGCCGGCCGGCAACGGCGATGGCGACCGCGCGATCGCTCGCCGCGCTCCCCTCCGCCAGAGCCACGCGCCCCGGGCCTCGACTCGCCGGCGGCGCCTGGCCGCCACGCGTCGCCGCGCGCGCCGCGGCCGAGCCCGAGCACGCGCTGAGGCTCGTGGCGGAGTTCGACCCGGCGGTCCCGCTGGAGGCCGCGGTCACGCCGCCGAGCGGGTGGTACACCGACGCGGACTTCCTGCGGCTCGAGCTCGACCGCGTCTTCCTCCGCGGGTGGCAGGCTGTTGGTACACGCCCGAATAATTTTGCCCAGTCCCGATTTGATTTTGAGCTGCGGTCCACGATCCATTTCCACCAAACATGCATCGTACGGTAGTGATTAGTGATGCTTGGTAGGCGTGTTAACGATCCATTTTCATCAGTGGATGACCGAGGGAGCGGGAGTTACTGTTCAATCATTGGCAGAGTCTGGGGCCTCGGCTCCGTTTTCAGACTCGCGGCCATGTCCGACTCCGACCAAACTCTGTACAATTGAATGGCATGTTGATGCGGGGGGAGTATCTGGACTAGTCTTGCACTCGAGCCTTGTGCTTCCATTACTTCGTATTCCTTGTTTAGGTCAGCAACGTCTGAGTATTGTTTGGTTTTGGGAGTCGGCCATAAGTTTCTACTGAAGATTGCTATTACATCTATATGTTTTCACATACTTCCGTTTTTGTTAGCATCCATAATTCTTCTCTGAACGCCTACACGGTGCCACCTTTCAAATTTCACTGCAGGTCACATATGGCAAGTGAAGAACCCCAATGATTTCTTCACAGGAAGGTGCTCACAGCTTGTTTGCATGCGTGTGTAGTCTGAATCAGAAGGATTTTCTGCATCCTTCTGTTTTGTTTTATTTGAAGATATATAAAGTTTTTGATTAGTCAGGGTTTCAAACTGAAAGTTCACAATCGTGAATGCCAGGTTTTTCTTTCTCTTTCTTTCTTTTTCTTTCTATTTTGGTTGGAGATGATGTCCTAGTGATCATAAAGTGGAGTTTTTTTTAAAAAAAAAGTTAGAATGAATCTGTATCTCAATTGATTTTGGGTGGTTCTATCTTCTATGCATATGAATTGATGACAGCATCTGCCACAGGTTAGTTTTGTTAGCACTTCTCGTAGCTCAGTACTTGGCTGTTGACATAGTCTGGGGCATTCATATGGTTACGTTGGATTTTAGAACTTCTTTTGTGATCATAAAGGATAATGGAATATTTTCTAATCTAGATAGAACACACATGAAAGTTTTTTACAGTCTTTCTATAACACATTACCTCAAATTTCTTATATATGATATACATGTTGGAGACTGGTAACCTTCAATCATCTAACATGATGAAGCAACAGACTGGGAAATGTAGAATTCGTCATATGCCGGGATGCAAATGGGAACCTTCATGCTTTTCACAATGTGTGCCGACATCACGCCTCACTCCTTGCTTGTGGAAGCGGTCAGAAAACTTGCTTCCAGTGCCCTTATCATGTGAGTTCCTTAACGGAAGCCTTTTAGAGATGTTACATCCTTTTAGTGTTGATCTTATATCATAATGCTTTCTTCATTTTTCTTCAAGTAGTGTTTCCCATGAACTGGGTATGGGGTAAAGCCTCTGCTTTCTACTGGGAGCAGATGCTGTGCTGTAGAAATTGTATTATTATTTGCCTAGTTGTCTCGATCAATATGTGTGAGATGGTAGGGATGCTGTATTTTAGGGATGGACATATGGATTGGACGGTACCCTCCTGAAGGCTACAAGAATATCAGGAATCAAGAATTTCAATAAGAATGTAAATATATTCCAAACTCTTTCTTCAGCCTATATGCTTGTCAGCCCAATGACTGCAGCTTATGCTTCTGTTTGGAAACAGGATTTTGGTCTTGTACCAGTTAAGGTGGCTACATGGGGACCTTTTGTATTGGCCAGATTTGACGACGAGTCCACTGAAGGTGATGTTGGTGATGTGGTTGGAGATGAATGGCTGGGTAGTGCTTCAATGCTGTTGAGTACAAATGGCATTGACACTTCACTGCCTCATATTTGCAGGCGAGAATATATTATCAACTGTAATTGGAAGGTCCATTGTTTATAAACTTTCTTGGCTGCCAAGTTATTCACATGTCACAGAAATGCTGTGAATTTATCTTGAACATGTTATAATAACTAACATGTATTTCTTATGCAGGTCTTTTGTGACAATTATCTAGATGGTGGATATCATGTCCCATATGCACACGGGTCTCTTGCATCTGGTCTGCAGCTTCAGTCCTATGAAACACTTGTATTGTCCATAAACCTCTTTTCCTTCTGCAGACATTTCTTTGATGAAATTCTGTTTAGGTATTAGTCACTTTGGTGCGAATTTGAGGCTCTCGACTTGGCCAAAATATTTGTGCGATTTGTTTTGAATACTACTTTTATTTTGTTTGGGCTGTGTTTTGTTGAAGGTACCAGTTCCAATTTGTTTTTGTTCTCTTTTCTATCTCAGATCATACTAATGCTATGCAGTAAAAGTACTGGTTTGTTTTTGCTTACAGCTTGAGTTGCTGTTCGCTTTTAAGATGAATAGTTAATTACCATGTATTCATCTCTAACAGACATATGAAAGAGTTAGTGTTCAAAGATGTGAAAGTGCACCATCAGAATCAGATGACCTCGAACGCTTAGGGACAAAAGCTCTCTATGCCTTTGTTTATCCAAACTTTATGATCAACAGGTGACCATCCTAAAAATCCTGCTATTCTACCCTTTTCACTTTGCGTTTTGCATGGGGGATGTGAATAACTTCTATTTTCAGGTACGGTCCATGGATGGACACTAATCTAGCTGTCCCACTGGGTTCAACCAAGTGTAAGGTGGTATTTGATTATTTTCTCGACAAATCTCTGCTGGTACAGTCCATTTCTCTAGCTCACGTGCCAATTTACGTTCTTTTACGCATCTCAGGTGGCATGCCAGTGAGATAGTAGTCCTTTTGCAGCACAACCTTTTTTTTTACGTGTGCTATCTTGATGGAATACTATAGGTTCCACCTGCATAATTAATTATCATTTGCATTCACTACAGTTTAAAATTGACTTTTTTTGTACTTGTATTTAAAATCCTGAGGTTTACCCAGGGTATATTCATGCATGCTGTGAGCTACTTCAGTTGACTTTCCATACTGATGCGCAGGATGACCAGAACTTTATCGAGAGAAGCCTAAGAGACAGTGAGCAAGTACAGGTACATCAATATAGCACTAATGTTTGGTTGTGACTTGTGAGGTAGTATGACAGAGTTTACATTCAAGTACATGGTCCCAGTAAAAAACAGGCTAACAACATTTACCTTGACCGAGTAGTTACCAGATGAATTTCCTGAAACCTGGTTGCATTAGCAGCAAAAAATGTTCTGTCTCAATTCTTTCATTGCTACTACTGTGCTGTAAATTTTCCCGAATGATGCACAGTGCTAACATGGCATGAAACTCCTGATTCCATGACACATTATAAATTGCTATATCGCTGTAATTAGATGAACAAACACGAACCTAAACTCAGTTTCTCGCAGGCTTGCAGCATCATGAGCAAGTAGTCTAGTCCATAGTCCATGTGTATATTAGTCTATTAGAACATCTTTTACATTGGATTCACCAGGTACAGGAATTTCAATCCTGTTGCTTGATAGTCGCATCTCTTACTTGCAGATGGAGGACATTGCACTCTGTGAGGGGGTTCAGCGGGGCTTGGAGTCGCCCGCTTACAGCATTGGAAGATACGCTCCCTCTGTGGAGATGGCCATGCACCACTTCCACTGCCTCCTGCATTCTAACCTTAGCAGCTAGTAACTCTCATGTGCGTATCTCACCACACATGTACAGAACAAAATGCCACTGTTTTCTCGGCGCGACATTTACACTGCTCTTGATTGCAATCTTGTGATGTAAAACGGAGCGCACCTCCTCAATTAAACAAAACCATGTTTGCTGGCTATTGATTTTGAGTTCTCAGTAATTTTCAGTCAAATTGCTTCCATTGAAAACAATTGTCAACTGCTTAAGATGCTTTCTGAAACTGCTCTCTTCTGTGACTTATTCTCTTCTTTTAAAGGATTTTGGAATGAGCTCGACAACTTTACAACATTAGCATCAGGCTACGGTAAATGGTAGCAAGTGCAGGAGTTTATACTATACAACTTGTACAAGTTAATTTCGTTACCCAAAAAGTAATGACATTCGGGGCTCGATCCGTGGTGGAAAAAAACTGTACAAGTTAACATGTTTGGTATAATAAGATGAAAATTATGCTTAACACTATCAGATACTGCTTGCTGAAATGTGTATGCAGGGCTACAGGCTGATATATGTGACCACTGAAATGCTCCACTTGTCCCATGATTCATATGATGTGACATTTTACAGCAAATACACATGTTTAAGTTTAACCTAAAAGCACATGCTTCATCCTTCATACAGACAGATGTTAAATTCCGCTTCAGTAATTCTTCTATTGACAGTGGCATATCATTTCAGAAGCATCTGTCGAAATCCTTATATAAGGTATAAAGCAGAAACAATTCGCTCATCTAGTGTCCTGGTACCTAGATGAACTGCATTATTATTCACTCACCCAATGCCTGGCCTACAAAAGGAACCACATATTTCTTGCTAACAAGCCCTGCCAGATGAGCCTCATTCTGCAGGGGAGTACTTAAGCGCACCAGTGCCATACTTTTTGGCAAGGTATTCCAAAGCAATGAAGTTATTGGCTGCAATATCAACAAACCAGCTTTTATTATGGGTTACAAGTAACAGAAGCAATGTGGTGAATAAGAAAGGAAGATGAAACCAAATATTTATAGCAATTTCGATAATAAGCTTTGCAAATAGTTTCCCTTTTTCATACTGTGTCTTATTTGGTTTGATTTGAACTTTTGAGATCGATATCTCTCTTGACGACTATATTAGTTGTTTTATCGTGTAATTCACATACTAAGAAAATGGATATTACCTTCTTGAGTATCAGAAGAGCCAAAATTGCGGATGTCAGGTATGTGTTGAACAATGTGATGGTCACTTCCTAGCAGCCTTTCTATGAACTCATTTGACATATCTGTCAGAAACATCTGGTCGAGTGTCCTAATGTACTTGATGCCCTCTGGTACAGCTTTAAGGTTCCTTAAACCAGTAAGTTCCAAAGTATGTAGACTCATCAATGTTCCATCCTCTATCTCAATCAGATTCAGATGTTCCATGTCAACTAACTGCAAAGATCTGAGCTTGGGGAACCATCCTGCACAAAAAGTTAGCTGTTCCCCATCATATGCTCCGTTGAGACACAGGTTAACTAAACTTAAAATGTGAGATAAGGAGCTAATAGGATCCTCCTTCAGACCAGACCACTCCATTTTTAACTGCGTTAATTCCTCAAACTTAGAAAATAGTGATGGGACCATGCCTCCATCTAACTTTCCTGCCAACCAGAAGAGCTTCAAATTTGGCAATGCCCTTAGCATTTTCAAGTTTAGAATCTCATCCATATCAGACGCGAAAAGCAGCAGTCTGCTCAGGTTAGGCATCTTAGTCAGGGAGTTCCATAACTCATCAATGTAGCTTTGCTGCACTTTCATTATACCCAAACCTCTCATCAGTTTCAAGTTCCCCAGCTGTGAAACTAAATATTTATTGGCTGAAACAGTGTATAAAGCCTGCAGATTCTTTAGATGACAAATGTTACCAAGAAATTTGGTGGAACCGAAGCAATTCAATGATCTTTGTTGAACATCATGGACTACGAACACATGTAGATGCCGCAAATTAGTTAGCATAGAAATTTCCAAGGGCAACTCCTCCACGTAGCTGAATCTGAGATCCAAAACTTGAAGGTTAACAAGTTTGCTGAATGATGCTGGTACCTTCTTCACTTTTGTATGTGAAAAATCTAGATAACGCAAGTTATACAATTCTGTCACCACGCATGGCACTTGCTCAATACTGGCAAATCTTAGGCATAGGACCCTCAGCAGTCTGAAACTTGATGAAATATTATATATCCAAGAAGATGGTATTTCAGTGTCAAACAAAATAAAGGAGCGGAGCCGTGAACTTGCCAAAGAATTTAAGGACTTGGCACCTTTTTGGATGCTTAAGCGGCGAGCTTCATGTACAACTTGGGTTGTACCAGCGTTGCCATAGGCAATACCAAATTTCTCCCTTTTAGCAATTATTAAAGTTACCTCTCGCACAAGATCATGCATTACAAATGTTCTAGCCCTTCCACATGCATTCCTTTCTGTGATCTGAAGAAGAGAGCGTTGAGTAAGCTCCATAAGGTAACACTCGGCAACTTCCTCCATTGTTGTTCCATCTCCTCTCTCCTCCACGAGACCTTCTGCGATCCATAGCTTGGAAATCAGTTTCCTTTTTATCTTGTAGTCTTCAGGATAGAGGCTGCAGTACAAAAAGCAGCTTCTTAGATAACTTGGGAGATTATTCAAGCTCAAATTCAGGACACTAGAAATCCAATTGAGCTCTGGATTGTTTTCTATGTGCCAGCTAAGCTGATTGTAGAAAAATTTCCATACTTGCTCCTCTAATTCATGGTACGATAGAATACTTCCAATGGTTACAATGGCCAGGGGCAGTCCTTGACACTTGGTAACAATTTTGTTTGCCCAAGATATAAGATTCTCAGGACATCTGTCAGGCTGCGATCGTAGGGCGTATGAGTGCGAGGTGGCGGCCGGGGACTCGGCTCCCGGCGACTGCGAGGGCGCGACGCCATCCTGACGGCCGGCGTCGAGCGAGGCGAGAGCTGCGGTGCAAGAGCAAAGTAGACGCCAGAAGATCTAATTGATCTTCAGCATTACCGCTACCATAGATGGTGTTCAGTATTTGTACCAGGTCATACAACTGATGCGTTTAAATTACAAACAAAGATGAAACTGCTGCGCGATGTCGTGGGCGCGTGCCGCGCGTCGTCGCCGGTTCAATCGCGCCGCCGCGTGGTGTAGACGTTCCCGGTCATAACATCTCTCGCCCCCTCGTGAAACAGCTCGTCCTCGAGCTGGAACTCTGGGAACGCGCCACGAACTGTAGTGACAGGCTCCCACGTTGCATCGGCTTCCGACAGGCCGACCCATTTGATGAGGACGTGCCACTGTCCACGCCGAAGTTGAGAGTTGAGGACACGTTCTGGCTGGTGTAGGAGGCGTCCGTGTTGCAGCGGTGGGAGAGGTGGAGTCGATGCCGGCGGATAACCATGGTGTTTCTTGAGGACGCCGACGTGGAAGACGTCATGAATGCGGGCACCGTCAGGAAGACGCAGGCGGTAGGCCACATCACCGACACGAGCGACGATCTGGAACGGCCCAGCGTAGCGCGGGCCGAGCTTGCCGCGGACGCCAGGAAGAAGAGCTTGAACTGGGCGATGCAGCACGCGTAGCCAAACCCAGTCGTCGACGTTGAACTCCAGGTGGCGGTGGTTGGCGTCGTAGTACTTCTTCGCGTAGGCTTGAGCTTGAAGGAGGCGTGCGCGGACGTCGGCGAGGAAGGCGTCGCGGTCCTGGAGGAGTGTGTCCACTGTGGCCGTGCGCGATGTAGAAGGTTCATACGGCAGCAGGGGCGGTGGATGTAGACCCCGGGAATCAGCGAACTACGCAATCTCTACGAGTCAGACCTCTTCTTAAGCATTGACGCTGAAGACAGAAGAAGACGAGCTGTCGCGAGTCATGTATTCATAAATTTTATAAAAGATCAAAATTAATGAAATATATGTTCTCGCAAATGTGTGCATGTATTCCTTGTGTGCAAATTTTATTATTCCCTCGTTCTCGATTTTGTTTTCGCGAACACAAGCCAAGCACGGGGACGATTGCCGGTGATGCAACGCAGATACATGCGATGGTCTTGTTCGCCGCTTCAGATTGGCCGTCGGTTTGTGGATGGAACGCCGTACTGAAGCGGAGTTGCACGCCAGAGATCTTGAATAGGTCGCGCCATACATGCCCAGTGAAAACTGGATCACGATCAGAGACGATCGACGTCGGCATCCCATGGAGACGGACAATGTCGTTGAAGAAGGCTCGCGCGACGCTGGCAGCAGTTTAGGGGTGGCCGAGGGGGATGAAATGTGCATACTTAGAAAAACGGTCGACCACAGTCAAGATGACACTCTTGCCATGCACCTTAGGAAGGCCTTCCATGAAGTCAAGGGAAATATCCGACCACACCTGAGATGGTATCTCCAGTGGTTGTAGCAGACCTGCTGGGTGCAAGGTTTCGGTCTTGTTTCGCTGACAGGTGGAGCAAGAGCGTACGAAGTCCTGGACGAGCTGGCGGTCCCTGTCGAGTACGAAATCACGACGGAGGCGATGCAGTGTCTTTTGAATGCCCTCATGGCCGGCTGTGTGGGCAAGCTGAAGAACCGCTGGAAGGTGGACTGATGAAGGTGGAACAAAAATGCGCCGGCCGCGCATTATCAGTCCGTTCTGGACGTGCCACTCGCCACCACGCTTGGCAGTGATTGTGTCGCGGAATTCTTGCAGGGCAGCCGTGCTAGTAAGTTCATCATGGAGGTCAGCGAAGAGTTGGAATGAAGGACCCGACAGTGCTGAGAGCTGCAAGTCAGTTTGCTCGCGACGGGACAGTGCATCAGCGACCGTGTTGAGTTTGCCCGGGCGGTATTCAACACTGAAATCAAACCCAAACAATTTGCTGATCCATTGATGCTGAGGGACTGTGGACATGCGTTGATCAAGCATGAATTTAAGGGCGTAATGGTCTGTACGCACCACGAACTTCCGGCCCCATAAGTATGGTCTCCAGTGGCGCACTGCTTGGACCAGACCGATCAGTTCACGTTCGTAGGCTCGCAATCTTGAGGTGCTGGGCTGCGAACGGTTTGCTGAAGAAGGCCAAAGGTCCGGATTCTTGGTGTAACACGACTCCAAAACCTGTGCCGGAAGCATCACAATCCACCAAAAGGGCTTGTCGAATTGTGGAAGTTGGAGTATTGGTGCCGAGGATAGAGAGGTTTTGAGAGTGTTGAATGCTTCTGTAGCCGACTCATCCCAAATAAACCCCTCCTTTTTCAGTAACTTGGTGAGGGGTGCTGCAATGGTCCCGAAATTTTTGATGAATCGTCGGTAATACCCGGCAAGGCAAGACCCAGAAACCCACGCAAGGCGCGTGGTGTAGATGGTTGTGGCCAAAAAGATACTGCTTGCACCTTATCATTGTCCATGGCAACGCCTGTTGCAGAAATGACATGGCCTAAATATGTGACAGATTGGGTTGCAAATGCACACTTGGACTTCTTTATGTGGAGGTTGTGTTCACGCATGACAGATAGAACAGCGCGCAAGTGTTGTAGGTGTTCAGTCCATGATCGACTGTAGATGAGAATGTCATCGAAAAACACAAGAACAAACTTGGGGAGGAACTTGTGGAGCACTGAATTCATCAGACTTTGGAAGGTGGCCGGGGCGTTGGTGAGACCAAACGGCATAACCAGAAATTCAAAGTGACCCTGATGAGTACGGAATGCAGTTTTCTCTATATCATTTGGGTGAACTCTGACTTGATGATAGCCCGCACGAAGGTCCAATTTTGTGAAGAAGCAAGAACCATGTAACTCATCTAGCAATTCTTCAGCGACCGGTATAGGGAACTTATCTTTTACGGTCTGATCATTGAGTGCCCGGTAATCCACACAAAAGCGCCAAGTGCCATCATGCTTTTTGACAAGAAGAACTGGGGCAGAAAACGGTGACGTACTTGGGCGAATGATGCCTTGCTCAAGCATTGTTTTACACCGTGATTCAAGCTCATCCTTTTGGAGTTGTGGATACCTGTATGGTCGCACTGCCACTGGAGCTGCGTTGGGTAACAGGTGAATGCGGTGGTCACATGGCCTTGAGGGAGGAAGTGATGTTGGTGGCTGGAACACATCTTCGAAAGAAACCAGCAGTCGCTCTAACAGTGGTGGTCCAGTTGTGCTGATGGTGTATAGGCGGTTAGTTGATGCAATATCCCAGCGTGTTGATCCAGCACCTTTCCATAAGACACGGCGTCCTTGGTGCCAAAATGCCATGCAAAGATCATCAAAGTCCCAAAGTATAGGGCCCAATGTGCGCAAGAAATTCACACCCAAGACAACATCGTAGCAGTCAAGTGGGATAGTATAGCAATCCACTGAAAAATACTCTTCACCAATCCGAACGGCGACATCACGGGCAAGCCCCCTGCATGCGACCCGATCACCATTGGCGACGATCACATTTAGGCCCTGGCTGTCCTGAAAGTGAAGTCCCACACGATGCGCTGCTTCTGTACTGACGAAGTTGTGTGTGGATCCTGAATCAATGAGAGCTGTGAGTTGATGGGAACCAATCTTGATGTACAACTGCATGGTATCCTCAGTTCGAATGCCAGCAATGGCATGGAGAAAGATCAATGGTGGCAGCTCAGTAGCTTGATCATCTGCTTGTTGTGTGGTTTCTTGCTCATCAAAATCAGAGACTTCCAAGTAGAACAACCTCGGACATTTGTGACCACGCACATAGAGTTCATCACAGTTGTAACACAGACCTTGCGGCGCCGTTCAGTCATCTCAGCTGGAGTGAGTCTGCGAAAGGGTCGTGTTGGCGCTGCTGGACTGTGTGTAGCGTTACTGGAAGACGATGTGGATGTTGTGACAGGTGGGTAATTTGGCGTGGTTGCTCTAGGCTGCGGGCATGGCGCTCTGGCAGATGCAGAGCGTCGCTCAAAGGCGCGCGCTAGAGACATAGTTCGTTGGAGGTCAGCAGGCGCTTGCAGTTCAACATCAGTGCGGATTGGGTCAGGTAGTCCGCCTGTGAACAACTGAACTTGTTGTAGTGGGGAAAGATATCCAGCGTGTGCCATACGGTTTTGGAATGCTTCTTGGTACTCGGCAACAGAACCACGGAACGGTAGGCGTGCAAGTTCAGCAAGATGGTTGGTGCCAAGAGGTGGACCAAAGCGCTGTTGGCAAAGTGACGGAACATGGGCCAAGTGATGGCGCTGATGTCGCCGGCGTCGCGTTCCAACATATAGAACCAGTGTTGAGCAACGCTGGTGAGGTGGAATGAGGCCAGCCAGACTTTATCGCAATCACGAGTATGCTGGGCACGAAAGAAGTGATCACACTTGTTGAGCCAGCCAAGTGGATCCTCTTTACCACCATATGTGGGAAAAGATAGCTTGTGGTAGCGAGGGATGGCCAAGGTAGTATCATGGTCATCTTCATGAATCTGTGGAGCAGCATGGTGTGATGGTGGGATTGGAGAGGGTGAGTGGGGAAAAGGGATTTGTGTGATGGGAACGGGCTGGGGAGGAATACCAACTGAAGTTGTGGGCAGGGGAGGAATACCACCGTAACCTGGGATCCCGTATGGTGTGCTGACGGCCGGCGGTGCTGGAGGAGCGAACCCAGCACTGCCGATCCATGATGGTGATGGATCACGGTGGAACGGCGAGGAACGGCCTTCAATCTCCGAGAGACGCGAGGCAAACTGCCCGATCTGGCGTTGCAGCCCGTAGACCGCGGTGGCCAGGGTGTTGATGGCGCCGGCGGTGATGGTTGTAGTGGCTGTGTGGTGAGGAAGCGGCGAGGGCGTAGTGGAGGGTGGTGGTCCGCTTGTGGTGACAGGCGCGGCGGCGGCGGGCATGGTGGACGGCGGAGCGGATGTGGAGGTAGATGCGGATGGCTGGTGCCCAGACATCGTGGAAGCTGATACCAAATTGTCAGGCTGCGATCGTAGGGCGTATGAGTGCGAGGTGGGCGGCCGGGGACTCGGCTCCCGGCGACTGCGAGGGCGAGGCGAGAACTGCGGTGCAAGAGCAAAGTAGACGCCAGAAGATCTAATTGATCTTCAGCATAACCGCTACCATAGATGGTGTTCAATATTTGTACCAGGTCATACAACTGATGCGTTTAAATTACAAACAAAGATGAAACTGCTGCGCGACGTCGTGGGCGCGTGCCGCGCGTCGTCGCCGGTTCAGTCGCGCCGCCGCCTGGTGTAGACGTTCCCGGTCATAACAACATCTGTTATCTTTTGATGCACGAAATGCCTTTTTACAGAATAGCTCCCAAGATTCAGCATATTTCAGTGTTTTCAGTTCAATAACATAGCTGTCAGCTGCCAAAGAAGACACATCTTTTTGCCGGGTTGTTATTAGCACTTTACTTCCACAGTTATTTCTGACAAATGCATAGTTCAAAAATAACCAAGCATCCTTATCCCAAACATCGTCCAAGACAATAATATATTTTTTGTCCCGCAAATAACTTTTTATTACCTCTAGCAATCTCATGCGATTCATGGTCATTAAACCACTTGCCATGCTTGATCTCTGGTCTATTAGCTGATTTAAGATTTCTCTTAGTAGTTCTTCAGCTTGGTAAGTCTGAGATAGGGTAACCCATGCGTGACAATCAAATGTTCTTCTGATCTTTTTATTCTTGTAAACACTGCTTGTGATTGTAGTTTTGCCTAAACCTCCCATACCAAATATAGCAATTAGAGTTCGGTCTTGTTTCTCCTCAAGAAGCCATTGTGTCAATCTTGTGATCTCATCGATATTCCCCACTATCTCAGAGTTACCAGTCAGGTAAGCAAAATCTGACATGGAGAACTGATTGTGTTGCTGCAACTTGTTACCCTTGTCGAGTTCACCTACCGAGATGCCATACCGATTCCTCATTTCCGTTAGCCTTTGAATTCGAGCTTCTACTTGACTGATCTGGCTAGGGAACTTCTGCCATGCCGCGATGTTCTTAATCTGATGGAACTTTCTCTTGAAGAAGCTGCTTGTATCTGGATTTTGCGCAGTAAGGTAAGCATACTCATCAATGATGTCTTCCACCTCATGGGCGACATCTCTAACTTGGTCCAACCAGGCATCAAATGCCTTGTCCCCATCTTTGTGTATACTAGCCTGGTCAATAAAGGCTTTCAGAATAGAGAGCTCGCCCTCGATTTGTTTCATGCTGTGCTCAAAATCTGTCAAAATCGGTGCTACTTCCGCCAGTTCTGTGCCAATCCTCTCTAGTACACCTTCTCCCAGGGAAAGAGCGAATCTGCCATTTTTGCTCCACTCGCTCAAAAAAATCATCACTTTGTCAGAAACAGATGCTTGCACTCTGTGATAATGGGAAAAGATAAACAAATGGTAAGTTAGTCAAAACACAATATTGTGGCGCAAAATGATGGTTAAGGTCTAGCAGATGCGAGCTGATCAAGAAGAAGTGTCTGTCTGATTAGTAAGCAGAACTTGAGGCATTAAGGCATATGGTTTCTGAGATGAATTTCGTGACAAGAGAAAGAGGCATGATTCCTCATCCCCAACAAGGCAACAACTCCCGTATCTCCGACACTCATGTGCCCTGCCCCCAGGGTGTTCGACGAATCGATCGTACAGCGGCGTGGAGGAAAAAATGCTTCGTCTACTCCTACGGAAGTACGGATTAATAGCAGCAGCGCGAAAGGAGAATGCGAGGGAGGAGGAGGGCGTGCCTACCTCGGCGAGCAGAGACTGGAGGAGCGAGATGAAGCAGAAGCCGACGAGGAGTAGCGGAGGCGGCCGATATTGAAGAATTGCGCCACCAGAATGCCCATATCTCTGAAGCAAGCCCGGCTACTAGTGTACACGAGGCGGCGCCCTCAGGTCAAATGGTGTGGAACCAAAACATGAGCATCGGCTTAGTAAACTTGGCCAGGGTCAGCTAGGTTCCTACAAAAATTGCAAGATCAAATTGAGAACTGGTTTGATCTTTGACCTTGGTCGCCGGGGTCAAGCTAAACGCTCAAAATATTTTTTTAAAAAACTTGCCTGGGCGAGCATTTTATTGAAAAGTTTTACAGGACACGCACCCGACCTCAAACCAAAGTATCTGAAGATAACTTCCTACCCACCATGATCTTCCTTCAGCATTTTTCATGATTTCCCCAACAGCAGAGGAGGCAAGGGAGGACTCTGAATCCGAGTCCAGGGCATGGTAATTGGTGAAGCAGAACACTTTACAGTACATAGTAACTGATAACTTGTACAAGTTGACGTGTTTAGCGATAGTAGGGGGACAAAAATTATGCTTCAACACTGTCAGGCACGGCCTGCTCATGTATGCACGCTCATATATGGCCACTTAAATGCTCTACTTGCCCGATGACTCATCTGACGGCCATTTTTGATAAATACAGTCTCTTCAACTAGAAAAAGGCATGCTTCATCCTCCATGGCTCCATGCGGATAGACGGTGAATAAGTGAAGGATTCTCCTCTGTAAATCTGTATTGACAGTGGCTTATCATCCTTGTGTAAGGTACACCGTAAACAACAGCAATTAGCTCATCCAGTGACACCTAGACGAGCTATAGATGAGATTTGCTCTTCGAATGACTGGCATTGACCCAAAAAAGGAACTACATTTTTTTTTTGGCAGACATCTCCAACTGAATCGTCAAGAGCCAGATGAGCCACGTTTTGTAGAGGCATAATTCATTGCACCAGGGCCAAACTTCTTGGCAAGGTATGGAAGAAAAATGAAGTTATTCACTGCAATAACAGCAAATCAGCATTTACTACGCTGTGCAAATAATAAAGTACTATGACGGATAAGAAAGGGGGTGGAACAAAATGTTTATAGCTACTGTACTGATAAGCTTTGCAAATAGCTGCCTTTTATATGCTACTTTTTATCTTATCTTTTTCAAATTGGCCTTTTATCTTTTATCTAGTAATTCGCATACTAAGAATATGGTCATTACCTGCTTGAGAATCAGAAGAGTCAAAATTATGTATGTCAGTTATGTGTTGAACAATGTGACTGTCACTTCCTTCCAATCTATCTATGAACTCATTTGACATATCTGTCAGAAACATCTGGTGAAGTGTTTTAAGGTACTTGATGCCCACAGGTACGGCCTTTAGATTTCTTAAACCAGAAAGTTCCAAAAGATGTAGATTCATCATTGTTCCATCCTCTATTTCAATCCAATTCAGACGATCCATGTCAGCTAATTGCAGAGATTTGAGCTTGGGGAACCAACTGGTACAAAAACTCAACTGTTCCCCAGCATATGCTCCGTAGAGCCACAAATCAACAAGATTTAACATGTGAGAGAAGGAGCTAATAGGATCCTTCTTCAGACCAGACCAGTCTAATTTTAACTGCATTAATTTCTCAGAAAATATCGATGGGAGCACGCCTCCCTCCAACTTTCCTGCCAGCCAGAAGAACGTCAGATTTGGCAACGGCTTTAGAGTATTCAAGTCGAGAATTTCATTGACATTGCACGCAGAAATAAATAGTCTGCGCAGGTTAGGCATCTCTGTCAGGGAGTTCCATAACTCTGCAGTGTAGCTTTGGTGCACTTCCACTATAGCCAAACTTCTCATCAGTGTCAAGTTCCCCAGCTGTGAAACCAATTTTTTATTTGCTGAAATAGTATACAATGCTTGCAGATTCTTTAGGTAACAAATATCACCAGGAAGTTTTGTAGCACTGAAGAAATTCAATGATCTTTCTTGAAGATCATGGACTGTGAAAACGTATAAATGACGTAAATTGGTTAGCATAGTTATCTCCACTGGCAACTCCTCCACACTGCTGAACCTGAGATCCAAAACTTTTAGGTTTGCAAGTTTTCTGAATGATGCCGGTATCTTCTTCAGTTTTGTGTGCGAAAAATCAAGGTAGCGCAAATTATACAATTCTGTGACCACACCCGGCACTTCTTCAATATCAGCAAATCTTAGGCATAGGACCCTCAGCAGTCTGAAACGTGACGAAATATCATATATCCAAGAAGATGGTACTCCAGCATCAAACAAAATGAAGGAGCGGGGCCGTGTACTTGCTAAAGAATGTAAGGACTTGGCACCTCTTTGGATGCTTAAGCGGCGAGCTTCATGTGCAACATGGGTTGTACCACCACCATATCCAATACCAAACTTCTCCCTTTTAGAAATGATTGAAGTTACATCTCGCACAAGATCATGCATCAGAAATGCTCTAGGCCTTCCACATGCATTCCTTTCTGTCACCTGAAGAAGAGAACGCTGAGTGAGCTCCCTAAGGTAATACTCAGCAACTTCCTCCATTGTTGTTCCACCTCCTCTCTCTTCCACAAAACCTTCCGCAATCCATAGCCTGGAAATCAGTTTTCTTTTAATTTTGTAATCTTCAGGATAGAGGCTGCAGTATAGAAAGCAGCTCCTGAGATAGCTTGGAATATTATTCAAGCTCAAATTCAGGACATTGGAGATCCAGTTGAGTTCTGCATTGTTAGCTAATTGCCAGCTAAGTTGGTTATAGAAAAAATTCCATGCATGCTCCTCTAATTCATGGTATGATAGAATACTTCCAATGGTTACAATGGCCAGTGGCAATCCTTGACACCTGGCAACAATTTTCTTTGCCCAAGATGTAAGATTCGCAGGACATACATTATCTGTCAATAGACGAAATGCCTTTTTACAGAATAGTTCCCAAGATTCAGCATATCTCAGTGTTCTGAGTTCAATGACATAGCTATCGGCTGCCAAAGAAGACACGTCTTTTCGCCGGGTTGCTATCAGCACTTTACTTCCATAGTTGTTTCTGGCAAATGCATAGTTCAAAAATAACCAAGCATCCTTATCCCATACATCGTCCAAGACGATCATATATTTTTTGTTCTGCAGGTAGCTTTGTATTGCCTCAACTAATCTCACGCGACTCATGGTTACGAAACCACTTGCCATGCTTGTTCTCTGATCTATTAACTGATTTATGATTTCTCTGAGTAGTTCTTCGGCTTGGTATGTCTGAGATAGGGTAACCCATGCATAACAATCAAAAGTTCTTCTGATCTTTTGATTCTTGTAGACGCTACTTGTGACTGTAGTTTTGCCTAAACCACCCATACCTAAGATAGCAATTATAGTTCGCTCTTGTTTCTCCTCAAGAAGCCATTGTGTCAATATTGCAATCTCATCGACATTCCCCACTATGTCAGAGTTATCGGTCAGGTAAGCAGAATCTGACGTACGGAGCTGATTGGGTTGCTGCAACTTACTACTCTTGTCTTCTTCAACTACTGAGATGCCATACCGATTCCTCATTTCCGCTAACCTCTGAATTCGAGCTTCAACTTGACTGATCTGGATTGGTAACTTCTGCCATGACGCGAAGTTCTTGATCTGATGGAACTTTCTCTTGAAGAAGCTGCTTGTATCCATAGCTTGTGCTGTAAGGTAAGCATATTCATCAATGATGTCTTCCACCTCATGGGAAACATCTCTGACTTGGTCCAACCAGGCATCAAATGCCTTGTCACCATCTTTGTGTGGATTGACCTGGCTAATGAAGGCCTGCAAAATTGAAAGCTCGCCCTGGATTTGTTTCATGCTATGCTCAAAATTGGTCAAAATCGGTGCTACTTCGATGATCTCCGTGCCAATCCTCTCCAGTGCCCCTTCTCCCAGGAAAAGACCAACTTTTCTGAGAACTACAAACAGGGCATCTGCCATATCTTCACCAGTGGCTCAAATTATCAATTTGCCAGAATCAGATACATATATTTCTGAGCAGCACGCACGCACAGTTCTGCGATCACTAGGTACATAAACAAATGGAAAGTTATTCAAAATACAATATTTGTTGTGCAAAATGGAAGTAACGATAGATAGAATTAAGAATTAAATGGATGTGCGTCATTCAAAAAGTGCTTCTCTGTGAATTTGCTAGCTTGATTTTTTTGTGTGCACCTGATATTTGTTTATTGGTTGATTGGTCGAGCTTTTTTCTACGCAGCTTGGTCATCGTCTCACCGAGGCGGGATTTCCTATGTTTAATGTAAGGCCTTAGGAAATCATACTAACCACACCAATTAAATTAAAAACATCTTTTTTTCTCGCAATTCTTGAATAATAAATGGGCTTATTTTATTTTCCACAGATGGCTTTAGGGCCTCATCTAAAATTCCGCCCACAATTTTTTAGGCACGGCCCTTCTTGGCCCGATCCCCCACAAGGTTTTTGACGAATAATGATGGATCGTAGCAGCAGAGTGCAAGAAAAAAACATACTCCTAATAATCTCCTAGTCAACAGGAAAGCAATCGTAGCATCGGAGCAAGAGGTAGCAAAGAGGGGGGGGGGGGGGGGGGGGGGGGGTGCAAGCGGGCGTGCCTACCTCGCCGTCGGCCGTCGGCGAGCAGAGGATGGGAGGAGCACAGCAAAGACGAAGGAGACACCAACGAAGACATCAGACAGGAAGAAGAAGATGAAGCAGAGCCGGCTGCCGCGAGAAGTACTGCGCCTCCGCGTGGCACTTGGCCAACGGCAAGCAAGCCTCTTCGCTGTCTTTGGGCCAGGAAGACCAAAATGCCCCTCTGGCGCCAGGCCGAGCAGTAGCACACGCGACACGTCACTCCCGTCGGGGGGGCTCTCAGGTCATATGGTGCTATCAGCTCATGAACATTTCTTCTTTGACCTTACTGCTTGTAAATTGTGGTTCTTACCGGACTTGTACAGAATAAGCATTCACATTAATTCTGACTGTGATGTTGCGACAACCGACCAGATTTGTGGTTTTTAGGGGCTCTCACACTTTTTTATTGTGGTTATTTGAGCATCTTCAGCGGTCTTAATTTCCCTAATAAACTGTTAAAAATTATGTTCTAGAAGTTCCCTAATATCCCTCTCCTTTTCCTCAATATTGTCCCAATATTTCACCCTAACTCCCCTCAAATAAAGGAAGAATTTTAACTCTATATTAGTTATATTAGGATGAAATTATTGGGGAACTGTAAATATCAACCACAATAACCCATAAAAGTTGTATTAGAATATCCTAATAATATACATATTATTGGGAGATGTTTATTGAAAAATCGTTGGAGTTGCTTTAGGGCTCACACACTCCTATTTTTTGCACATTACTGGCACGGCCAACTGCAGGTGTATGAAGCATTTGATATTGGCTAGCTATTTTTTTTTTGACGTCTCTCGTCTAGGTACAACTGTAGTATCTGCTCATGCACAACATACACCAACTCTACACACGCACACCACACTCACTCCACACGTACACAAACATACCTACAACTACACTCAGACTAGAAGATCGCATCCTTTGAGAGATCACTGGGCCCATCTATAGCTCCGTAGACGACGGGTGCATCACATTCTCACACTCGTATTGCTGCACATATCTGGCACGCCCAAGTGCCCAACTGCAGGTGTATGAAGCATTTGATATCGGCTAGCTACTAGCAGTCTCTTCCGAGATGATCCAGCTCTGTCCGGGGACTGGAATGATTCAGCCGGCCAGCATGGGCGAGGGTTCAAAATCCTACCAAAATGGTCTTGCTTAGACATTTTCAGCATTTCTCCAACAGCACGTCCTGACAGGAAATAAGGGACGGTGCGGTTGGCTCTGCGTCCAGGTCGGCGGTGAGAATGAAATTAGAAAGGAGAGGGATAGAACTTAGACACAAGGTGTGTAATGTGCAATCGTCTGAATGATGACGGGGGGGCATCTGTTCTTCGGTTGCAAATATGTGAAACATGCGTGGAGAGCATATGACATGGAGGAAGTCAGAGTAATCCTGGCAGAGAAGGAATCAGCACGGGAGGTGGTCCAGTGCATTCTTGAAATGGAGGAAAAGAAACAGATTATGGTCGCCAGCCTCTTGTGGCAGTGGTGGTTGGAAAGAAACAGGGTGCGGAAGTAACAGCATGCTACGGAGGAGTCGGGGAAGCTGCTGAATGCCGAATGGGGCATGTGGTGATCGAGACAGACTCGATGGTGCTGAAACAAGCTCTCCAATCTGATGATTTCCGTCTAGCAGCAACGGGTGGCTTGATTTACGAACTGAAGATGCTCATTCATACAAGCTTTATTTCTGTTTCTACTGTTCATGTACCTCGTTTATGTAATTCAGCAGCGCACGCCCTATCGGCGTTAGGCTGTAATTGTGCTCCAAATGTGCCCATGTCTTGGGACAGTATGCCGCCAGGCGTGGAGACAACCGTGGCCAGCGACCTCGCTGCGTCGTTACGTTAATGGAAAGTCCCTTTCCACTAAAAAAAACTATATTTTCACTCTTATTCTAGATTGCTCGAGAAAATAAAACTGACACTATATAAGTATTTTTCAAATATAAAACCAATGGTATCAATTTTATATAATTCACAAATGTTTAAGCTAATGTTTGCAAAAGAAATTAAGAGTGCTGAATCTTGATATACATGCGTACTTTGAAAAAAGAAAAGAAAAGGAGAGAGTACCAATACACAGCAATATTACAAATAGCTTGTGGTATGATTATTACATTGCAAAAGAAAGCTTATCAATTACGGTCAGAAGCATATTAACCGTCTTCTAGTCGTCTTCCATCTAACGATCTGTGGGTCTGGTAATTTTTTCTCTCTAACCAATATACTGTGAATACCGGTCACAACCCACAATGTACAACTTGTACAAACTGTTCCAGTTTAGCGGTGATGCCATGCGAATTCTCCTTCATAAATTGCAGATTTACAGTCATGTCACAGGTTCCACACTCCAAAGAACTCAGCAAGCCACTTCATATCTCAACCTCAAATACTGGTCGCCTCCTTACTGTTCTGGCGGGCACTTTTCCAATAAATATGCAATATCTTCAAGTGAAGCAAACAGATTGCTGTATATTTCCTGAAATCATCTTTTTTGACGGTAGCAAATTGTTTCAGCAGCTTAGGTTCGAACCTGTATACGAGGCACCACACAAGCAGATGAGTTTCAGCACCAAGCTGAACTGCATATTCTCCACTCTTGAAATGATTGTCCCACAAAGGAACAACATATTTCTCACTAAAAGCTCCCAGCGAACTATCAAGTGCCGGATTAGCCACAGTAGGTAGGGGCATGCTTAATAGCACCAGGGCCGAACTTGTTGGCGAGGTATTCCGCAAAACAGAAGTTATTTACTGCAATACCAGCGAAACAAATTTACTCTGTGATACAATATGCAAGACTTATGGCGTATACAGAAGAGACGGGACACAATGTTTATCTAGTTAATTGATTAATTCCAAAAAGTTTTTTAATCTCTGATTAGTTCGATCTTTCTTAAGCTACAGTTCTTTTGAGAATATCTTATGACACCCATATTAATTTTTTTCATCAAGTATTTGGCATAATAAGAAAATGAAATTTACCTTCAGAATCAGAGGATTCGAAAGTATGGATGTTACGTATATGTTGGACAATGTGACTCCCACTTCCATGCAGGCTTTCTAGGAACTGCTTTGGCATATCTGTCAGATACATCTGGTGGAGTGTCTTAATGTACTTGATGCCATCGGGTACTGCCTTTAGATTCCCTAAACCAAACAACTCCAATTGATTTAGACGCATCATAGTTCCATCCTCTATCTCGATCCAATTCAGATTCTCCATGCTAGCTAATTGCAGATAATTGAGCTTGGGGAACCATCCAGCACAAAAGGTTAACTGTTCCCCACCAAATGTCCCATGGAGCCGTAGATGAACTAGATTTAACATGTGGGAGAAGGAGCTAATAGGATCCTTCTTCAGACCAGACCAGTCTATTTTTAACCATGTTAACTTCTCAAAATTGTAAAATATGGATGGAAGCACACCTGCCTCCAACTTTCCTGCCAGTCGGAAGAACTTCAGGTGCGGCAAGGGCTTTAGCATTCGAAAATCAAGAACCTCATCCATATCAAAAGCAGAAATAACCAACCTACTCAGGTTAGACATCTTTGTCAAAGAATTCCATAACTCTGCAATATAGCTTTGTCGCACTTTCATTATAGCCAAACTTCTCAATGATCTCAAGTTCCCCAGCTGTGAAACCAAATCTTTATCGGCTGAAACAATCTGTAAAGCTTGCAGATTCTTTAGATGACAAATGTTACCAAGAATTTTTGTTGCACTGAAGCAATCCAATGATCTTTCTTGAAGATCATGGACCACAAATACATGTAAATGCCGCAAACTAGTTAGCATAGTTATTTCCAGTGGCAACTCCTCCACGTAGCTGAATCTGAGATCCAAAACTTGTAGGTTAACAAGTTTTTTTATAGATGTCGGTATTTTCTTCACTTTTGTATGCGAAAAATCTAGATAACGCAAGTTATACAATTCTGTGACCACTCCTGGCACTTCCTCAACATTGGCAAATCTTAGGCATAGGACCCTCAGTAGTCTGAAACGTGATAGCCTATCATATATCCAAGAAGATGGTACTTCAGTGTCAAATAAAATGAATGAACGGAGCCGTGAACTAGCTGAAGTATTAGAGGTCTGGGCACCTCTTTGGATGCATAAACGTCGGGCTTCATGGAAACCTTGGGATATACCAACATCGCCAAATGCAATGCCAAACTTCTCATTTTTAGCAACGATTGAGGTTAACTCCCGCACAAGATCATGCATCAAAAATGTTCTAGCCTTTCCACATGCATTCCTTTCGGTGACTTGAAGAAGAGAGCGTTGAGTCAGTTCCATAAGGTAACACTCAGCAACTTCCTCCATTGTTGTTCCATCTCCTCTGTCCTCCACAAGACCTTCCGCAATCCATAGCTTCGAAATAAGTTTTCTTTTAATCTTGTAATCTTCAGGATAGAGGGCACAGTATAGAAAGCAGCTCCTCAGATAGCATGGGAGATCATTTAAGCTCATATTCAGAACATTAGAAATCCAACTGAGCTCTGGATTGTTAGCTAATTGCCAGCTAAGCTGCTTGTAGAAAAATGCCCACTCATGTTCCTTGTCACGGTATGCCAGAATACTTCCAATGGTTACAATGGCCAGTGGCAATCCTTGGCACTTGGCAACAATTTTATGTGCCCAAGATCTTACATTTTCAGGACATATATTATCTTGTGAAGATCGAAAAGCCCTTTTACAAAATAGTTCCCAAGATTCAGCATATTTAAGGGTTTTAAGTTCAATGGCATAGTTGTCAACAGCCAAAGAAGACACATCTTTTCTCCGGGTTGTTATCAGCACTTTACTTCCACAATTGTTTCTGGCAAATGCATAGTTCAAAAATAACCAAACATCTTTGTCCCATACATCATCCAGGACAATGAAATATTTTTTGTCCTGCAAATAGCTTTGTATTACCTCAACCAATCTCATACGCCTCATGGCCAGGAAACCACTTGCCTTGCGTGCTCTTTCATCTATTAGCTGATTTATAATTTCTCTTAGTAGCTCCTCAACTTGATAAGTCTGAGATACAGTAATCCATGCGTGGCAATCAAAAGATGTTATGATCTTCTGATTCTTGTAGACACTGCTTGTGATAGTAGTTTTGCCTAAACCTCCCATACCGAAGACGGCCATTAGAGTTCGGTCCTGTCTCTCTTCAAGTAGCCATTCTGTCAATTGACCAATTTCGTCAACATGTCCCACTATCTCAGAATTATCAGTTAGATACGCAGAATCTGACAGGTAAAGCTGATTGGCGAGCTGAAAATCATTGTTCTTGTCTAATTTACCTACCGAGAGGCCATACCGATTCCTCATTTCCGATAGCCTCTGAATTCGAGCTTCTACTTGACTGATCTGGCTATGGAGCTTCTGCCATGCTACAAAGTTCTTGATTTGATGGAACTTTCTTTTGAAGAAGCTGCTTGTATCCACAGCTTGCACAGTAAGGTAAGCATACTCATCAATGATGTCTTCAACCTCATGAGCAACATCTCTAGCCTGATCCAACCATGCATCAAATGCCTTGTCACCGAATCTCTGTGCACTAACCTGGCCAATAAAGGCCTGCAGAATCGATAGTTCGCCCTCAATTTGTTTCATGCTATGCTCAAAATCTGTCATGATTGGTGCTGCTTCCACCACCTCTGTGCCAATCTTCTGTAGTGCCTCTTCTCCCAGGGAGAGAGCAACTTTTCTGAGAACTATAAACAGAGCATCCGCCATATTTCCTCTAGTGGCTCAAAAAATCTTCACTTCGTCAGAATCAGATACATATGTTTCTGAACAGTTCTCACTAGATCGCAGCTCTGCGATAATTAGAAAAAAAAAATAAATGGCAAGTTAGTCAAATACAATCTTGTTGTCCAAAATGGAAGTAACTTCAGAAGAATGAAATGGATGTCTGGTGTTCAAGCGGGGGAAAAAAACAGGCAGGAGAGCTGCCTATATTGGAAAAGAATTTCGCGCTGGCCGAATGGTAAGCAGAACAAAGCAAGAATCCACGAAAGAGCTAGCGCTGTCTGAGATCAAATTCAGCAAGAAAGAACGAGGTATGATTCCTATAAACCCAAACATGTGGCATACATGACAATCGTGATTCCACTACCCAGGATTTGGCTTGGCCCGAGATGCCCATAACATGTTCCACGAATCGATTGCAACAGCAGCGTGGAAGCTAAAAAAAAGGAGATTTTTTACGAAGTAAGAGGGGTGGATGGGTCAGGCGAGCATCAAAGCAAAGGATATCAGATAGAGGAGGAGGAGCAAGAAGGCGTGGCTACCTCGTGGAGCAGAGGATGGGAGGAGCAAGACGAAGGAGAAGCCGACGAAGATGGGAGGCGGCGGCGGTCGAAGCCTTGAAGGATTGCGCCTCCGCGACCGTGCCCCCCGCCCCGCGTCGCACTTAGCTTCGCAAATTGCAGTCAAGGCTTCGCCGTCGCCGTCGCTCTGATGCAACCCGACGACTCCTAGTAGCCACGCAAGACACGGCACTCCTCGACGGGAGTAGTGGTTGGGTGAGAGGTAAATTGCAAATTCGACCACTTTCAGAAACTAATGCTGAAAAAGAACCCGTGCCAAAACTCGGATGCTCGCAGAGCTCGAGGAGCAGAGGAGGGATCCACTCGGATGCTCGCAGGACGGCGGCGGCCGCGGATTCGGAGACGCTCTGCTCCTGGTACAGCATCCGTTGAGCGGCGTGACGATCCGCCGGCCGCCGCAGGGTTCGGGAGCTCGTCTAGTACCTAGGTTGTTGCGCGCTGAACGAACCATCTAAGCGGCCGCCGCGTACCGCAGCAGAGGAATCTCTAGCACTCGCCGGGGCCGGCTAGCCGAGGCCGGACAGTACGCGTGCGACAGCGGCTGTGGTTCGCCGGAAAATTTTCGCCGTCATTGACACCGCGGACGAGAAAGAGGGTTTATTTTGAGAAATACAAGTCCAGTTCAGGGTGTTATATGAAAAATTAAATGTCGTATTTTGCATACAACCCCCTAGTTTGGATCGCGATTAATAGTCGCGATCCGAATCAGGGGTGCATATGAAAAATACCGAGGGCAAGTTTAACATAAAACCCCCTAAATCAATCATGGGTTCTTTTGCAAATGAGTTTTACCCTTCCTCCTCCTCCAGCCGACGGCCGGAACTCGGCGGCGACGAGGGATTCCGACACAGACGTACGCCCCGGTTCAGCGGGGAGGATTCCTTCGGCATCTCCTGATCTTCACCGTCCCGGCGGAGGACGCCGGAGACGAGAGATGCGATGACACCAATCGGCGCACCGGCATCTTCAGTCGCGCCGCCATGTCCATGTGTTAGCCGCTGACGTGTGACGTCCTCGCTGCTTTACGCGCTCAGGGGGTGGCCGTGGTGGCGCTCACGAGTCACGACACGCTGAAGTGTGAAGACTGAAGTTTGGCCGTGTCCAACTGTCCATTCCCGCAGCAGCTCGTCTCTGTTCTGATGAACTCCATGGTGAAGATCGATCCGGCCGTGGCTGGACTGATCGCCATTGAAGATTCGTTCGCGGCTCAAGAGATTGGCCTACAGAGGAACTGCAAATTTCCTGCTGAAATCTCCCACACAAAACTACCAAGTTCCATACGAAATTATTCACTGTGATATCAGCAAACTAGTATTTACAATTTCGTATAAGTCTAAAGATGAGAGCAGATCCATAAAAACTACCCTTGGGTATTGCCTTTATATTCCTTGAATCAATAAGTTCCAGATGATGTAGACCTATCATGGTTCCATCCTCTATCCCAATCCATCTCAGATGTTCCATATCAGCAAGTTGCAGAGATTTAAGCTTGGGAACCCATCCTGCACAAAAAGATAAATATAATGTTCCCCAACATATGCCCAAAAGAGCCCCAGATCATGTCAACTAGAGTTGACATGTGAGAGGAGGAGCTAATATGATCCTTCTTCAAACCAGACCAGTCCATTTTTAACTGTGTTAGATTCTCAAACTCAGGCGACTATCGGTGGGAGCATGCCTCCCTGGCTCCCTCCATCTTTGCTGCCACTGCTAGCCAGAAGAGCTAAGCTCTCTCGAGTTGAGAATCTCATCATATCAGACGCCAAAATTACAAACGATTACAAAATTACGAGTTGGTTTCTATTTATTTTTCTCATTGCCAAGTTTTTATTGCCCCTCATTGCCAAGTTCTTGTTTAAACTTGGCCTTGCATTATACTAGTAGACAGTCTCTACCAGCCAATTAACCCATCTCTCTATGCATGTTCTATCTTCTCGCCGCCGGTGTCTTTTAGAGGGGCGCTCAGCTCTCAGCACACAGGTATCCAGCTTAGAAAACCTTGCTGATCAAAATGGGTTCGCAGAAACTCATAACCAAATCGTGAGTTGATTTGGACTTTGACCATTAGTACTTAAGAATTGTTCCGCACCCTTACACCCAGTACAAGTTTTCATTCGGATAAGCTCTGACTGAAACAAATAATCAATGGAAACAATCGCAGACCCAGGTAAGTACACAACAATGAGAAGCCTATATTTATTCAGTTCGAATCATCAGGCATCAAAAAAATGTTGTAAGTGACATTACAGAATTGTCAAATACTTGGCCAACAACTGTTGTAAGTACAGTGTGTGCACGGAGCATGGCTCAACAAACGCAAGAGCAAATATGAAGTTCTGACCATTCAAGACACAACAAAATCTAACAGACTACAGGTGACCCAAAAATTGATTTCCTCGTTCATGACCTCTCAGCTCTGCCTCTGTAGAGAAACACAAACCGATTCTCCAATGGGAGCACGGGAAAACCTTAAGGATCTGGGGATGCTGGAGCCTACAAGCTTCTGTAGTCAAGGACAGTGACTTCCTCATCAGGAGCATCAAGATCATTGTAACTGCAACCAAAGTCAGGTATGAGTTGCATGATCTTACAGAAACAGAGGTACAGTAGCCCAAAAGATAATTAGCCTTCACAGCAACAAAATAGCAGGATGCACATTAGAGCAACCAAACAAGAGGAAACAGAAATTATCGAATTCAGTATTGACCTTCGCAAACGGCGAGGATCATGACGGAAATTTGGAGGCATAGTTATAATCGGTGCCGGCCCACCCATCATTGGCCCGAGCATTCCCGTGTTCCCATGAGGTGCACCATTAGGTTCAAACGGAGGAGGTGGCCCTTGCTCTCTCAGCATATGCATTGCTATCTCTGGAGGTGCAGGAACAAATGGTCCCAAGGGACTGAAACAAATAGCAACCACACTAGTTAGCACCGAGCAGTCCATAATTTCAACTAAAATATACTGATTAGAATGCCTTTCCACTTACCCAGCACCAGGTACAGGCATCAATATTGGTGGAGCAGGAAATTCAGCAACAAAAGGAGCATTAGAGCCCCGCCCACGGAAAGCATCAAGCATCTGATCATCAGGCCCGTCACGGCTCGGAGAGCGATCACCCCTACCATATCGACCTCCCTCTGCCTTGTCATTATCTCTATTATTACCACGGTCAAATCTCAGACGGCTGTCCATGCCAGGTCTCCGTCTTCCTCTGTCCTGCAAATCAGAAGTTGCACCATGTATCAAGGATGTAGACCCAAAATTGAAACTTCAATATGTGTCAAATTTTGCTACAGTCTCATGTACTCAATTTTTTTTGTCAGCAGCACCTATGTACAAAATTGTTATGCTCTAAATTTGAGAAAGCCAGACTGTTGACAGAACTCACTAATTGACCAATGTTAAAGTTGAGAGATATACTAATTCCACCCAGGCTATTAAATACTAAGCCATTCTCCTTTCACCCAGGCAGGCAAGCAGTTTAACTGTCCGTTTAACTGTCCATTCAAGATCCCCAACATGCAGGCATCTCCGCCACATCCCCAAGGACATAACGCTTCACAAGATAAAAAAGAAAAGGACATAATTTTTCACCCTCAGAAGCTGGCAATGTCACCGCACTGGAGCCCTGGTTTAAAGGATTTACCAGTCCACCAGTAACAAAAAGGTACAACTATATAATGTTCATCACCAAAAGGAAAAAAAATCCAATGCGGACTAAATTTTATGAAAGAACAATGACCCATAAAATGATTATATGTAACCTACAGAATGTTACCTAGCAAAGTATAGCCAAATTTAATTGAAGCCATAACAATTAAGGCTAGACACATGACATATCAGAATAGCACACTAAAATTTGCAGATTATGAATTTCAATAAGGTAGGAAAATGGAGTCTGTTGTTCTTACCGGTGCAGACTGTTGCATAACTGGTGTTCCACCTGGTGCGTTAGGATCACTGTTCATAATGATAGGACTAGATAAGTATCACCTCCTAAATTTAATCATATGGTCGATCAGCTGTAAATAGAGTATCATGTATACATACTTCATGTAGTTTTGGAAATAAAGATCCTCTCGAACTTTTGAAGTCGACTCTAACACAATGTCCGGATGCTTGAGCCTCAAATGTTTGTGGACAAACTCAGGAGCATGAAAAAGTTTAGTGCAGCCCTTGGCTCCACAGCCATATTTCCATCCATACTTTTCATCCCTGATTTTTCTGACATAAGGTTCTAAAACTTCAACAGCTGCTGCATCAATTTTATCCTTGGCAGTTAGTGTGACCAGGGGGTCCTGACCATTCAATCTTTCCTGCCAGAAAGTATCCAGCTTCTTCTCCCAATCAGCAGCATTGACATCAGATGTGCTAGAAGTCTTATTGTCTACTCTCACATGACGAAGGCCTTTGGCCTCATGTGACTCTGAGGTGCCATAGTAATCAACACCATGAATACGCCATAAATAGGTAAGAATAGTGTCTAGGAGCTCAACACCTTCCAGACCTTTGACTGTCGTTAAGCCTCTGATTATAATTATAGGTCCCATGGATCCAATATGTGACTTGTCAATATCTGGCTTGTCATGATCACCACTTGAAAGTACATTGCCCTCAATTCCCTTCTCAGCATCAAGCTTACGCACAAGAGCTAGAGTGTGCTCTATGTCAGCTTGAATTCGACGTGATTCGGAACTAACTGGATGAGCTTTGGGTGCACCAGAAAGAGAATCTGCTCCTTTAGAGGAATCTTTCCCATGCTTTCTTCTCTTGTCACTGTCCATATCATCGTCAGAATTTCCATCACCACCGCTTCCTGGCTTACTTGCTACACCTGCAGTTATTCCAGGGCCTCTATTCCACAGGATATCAAGACATAAACATGTTGTCCAAAAACACATCATAACACAGTGTGCAAACATTAACTCACAGGTCCAGAGTTCCATTTTGTAGATCAAGAAAGAAATCTTTTGCCATAACCTTGCAACGTTCATTCCTCCTGCGTGAACAGAAAACAACTTTTTTGATGAGCTGGGAATATATTTATTCAACAGAAACATTTTTACTAGAATATATATTATGTTTTCTAGATATGACAAGGACAAAGTCCATATTCACACAGAATGCAATTCTACCTTTCAATAACAGATAATAAGTTGGTTGGGTGGTACTTGTCTTTCAACCTGCAAGTATAAGCAAATAAAAAGACAGTTAAGTGTTTGCACCAGATACATGTAACTCATCATTACTGAAGAGTACAATTAGCATCTAAAATACCTACCAGTCTTCATTCTTGTGGAGATCAAAATAAGCACGTTTTTGAGTAGTGATATACTCGGTTTTATATTCTTGATACCTGGTTAATCAGGCATAGAAATCATTAAGAAACAAAACAGGGCACAAGGATGATAGTTCTCAAAGTGTACTTTCATTACTGGTTACCTGCGTTCAGCTTCACTTGGTGAAATATCATCCTCTAGAACTTGCATGAACTGTTTGTATGTCATCAAACCTTCCCTGGAAGTATTCATAATCATGTAAGACCAAAAACAAAATGTCTCCAACAAACTAAAAATATGTTCTAAAAACTTTTGTTTGAGATGTTAGAATGGATAGCCCTAGAGACTGAAACAGAAGGTAAATTAGAAAAATGTCTGCACATAGATACTAATAAAAAAAGTATGGATGAGAATTTGGTATATAAGCACTAGCAAGTTTATAATCGTCAATAGGAATCATTGATTTGTACTTTGTTTCATTGCAACACGAAGAGTAACTCAAAACATCTCATCAAATGAATACCTCAATGATTCCTGAGAGGTATGCTGTAAGCCTGCCCAAACCCACAAGTTCAAAATAAGAAGAGGTGATTTCTTTCAGTTTTCTTCACTTGCAAAGTTGGCATGCATTCACTTTCACACATAGTTTGTGTGAGGCCTTCAAATTAGAATGTCTTTTTTACGAAAACTTGGGAGAATTGTCAGACCAATAAGGAGCACAATCATAGTCTACTTGATCCTATTCTACTGGTTCCAAATTCCAGCAGTTGATGCAAAGGTATGTTGAAGGCGTTACAAGCACAAAGTGGTAGTGTCTTTTCATTTATATTCGATTC
This sequence comes from Panicum miliaceum, assembly GCA_032594955.1. Taxonomy (NCBI): domain Eukaryota; kingdom Viridiplantae; phylum Streptophyta; class Magnoliopsida; order Poales; family Poaceae; genus Panicum; species Panicum miliaceum. Next base: position 48,989,290 of record CM064062.1, read on the forward strand.
TTTTATAGTGGAAAAGCATTCCTTTTTCTTCATTTGATGTTATTAAATTTCAAAGAGATCTAAAAAAACAAGACGGGAAGAGGCAGATAGCCTCCCCGCTTTGCACTAAGAAGGAAGCAGGGCTCGAACACGGGTCTGCTAGCTGGGAGCGAGCTCCACTAGCCAGCAGCCCGCGAGAGTGTCTAATTTCAAAGAGATCTATAAAATGGCATCTCTTTACTATATGGTTCATTCTTCATTGGTCACTAGAATTGAAGATGGGTAGCATAGGAGAAAAAAATATAGAGGCGACAAGAGGAAACAAGTTTAACAAGGGCATGTAGTGACATGTGCTTTTCCTTTTGAGTTAGCTAAAGCACATTAAATAATAAAGAGCAGAGGAAGTACAACTCAACACTCAACAACGTACAAACTTATCAGGTAAGACCGTTTTTTAAGAGAAAAGACACAGATGTTCCACGCTAGCCTAGAACTATATTGTGCAGCAGCAACAAAAAATCTAAGGGGGTTAAAGTGTATCTGTAAGTTTCAGGCTACCATTGACAAAAGAGGCCAGAATCATTCGTGCCCCACTTTTGACCAATTATCATCAATTATCAGGAGCTTCAATGCAGAATGAGGAAGTGCAACATATACTAGTAAGAAAGTAAACAACTGAATGCAGGAACAATTGTTCAGAACTTCAGAAGTACAAATCTCTTTAGTAATTATTATCAGTGGAGTTATCGATATAAATGTATGCATAATTTCATATGTTGCAGAAAAAATGTGTGAAAGAAACACTCTTGAGAGTTCCAACTAAAGCCTCTGCCGTGTTGGTTGTTAACGGATAGAGAATGTTCTCATCAGATTCTCCATTTGACTGCATTCAAAACATATACTGCCACTGCTTTTGACTATATAGCTGCATCTCAACAGATACATATACTGGAGATATACTGGGGGAAGCTCTTTGTTGAAGTAGCACAAACTGTAAAGAGAGCACAGGGCTTGCTTGTGGTGGGTAATAAGAGTTATTAGGCTATAAAGTACAGACTACACTTCCAGCGGAAAGAAAATTCATCCAAACTATTGATGCCTTCTGCTGAACTCCAAACTCGTTTGCTCAAAGGATCACTTTTCTTTCAAGCATCAAACATGGGAATTTTCTGAGAAGATTCTATCCGTTAACAATGCATAGAGCATCTGACAGGGTAAGGCTTGATTCCAATTCCCCAAGAGCAGCAGTAAGTTCTGATGACTTCTACACAGCGATAGCACCCAATGCCCAGGAACACGAAATTTTGTATTGGCTAATAAAAAGGAGTCAAGAAAGAAAGCAAACAAAATGTCTACAGTTCAGTAGTTACATCATAAGTACCTCTGGGTGATCCCTGGACCATCATTGGCCACCCCATACCCTGAATCATGCCAATCTGGGTATCAAAGTTACATGATGTCATTTGTCACAAATCATGAAAATAAAACAGCATCAGTTACTCTATGGAGGCAGACAAATAAGTTGACATGTTTAGGTGATCAACATTCTACTGTGACTATGGTCACACCACACCAGGTCACCGTTTTTTCAATTATAATCACGTTTGCTTAACAAGAACAACATTCCCGCATATCTGCTCCCCAATGTTGAGTTGCTCTAAATTGTATGTTCTGAAGACTCGTACAATTGAACTTCTCCAGAGGGGAAGAGTCCTCACCTGGAGCACGATTCGGAAACCTGCCATGATTCCTGTCATCATCATACCCACCTCTGCCTCCACCTCGCTCGTAGTCATAACCTCGCCTGAAGAACCCAACCCGTAAGAACACATAACCACCTGCAAAACACTTGCCGTGCAAAATCCGAGGGGCGACTGAGCCGGGACCCCTCACCTCCTATCGTCGTACCCGTAGCGCGTCGGGCTCCCGCGGCCCCCGCGGCGGTCGTACCCGTCGTCCCGCCGCGACCGCTTGAACGGCGGCGAAGGGGACCTCCTGGGCGGCGAGTGCCGGCGGCTGCCCCGGTACGGCGGCGGGCTGGGGCTGCTCCCGCCCCGCCCGCCGCCGCGGTGGTCCCGGTACCTCTGGGGCCGCGACGAGCCGAGCGGCGGCGGCGGTGGCGGCGGGAGGGAGGAAGGCGGCGGCGGCGGCGAGCGGCTCCGCTTCCGGCTGGCCGCCGGGGGACCGCCGGGCGGGGGCGGGGGCAGCTGCGGCGAGCGGTCCTCCGGGCTGTCTGGCGGAGGGGGCGGTGGGCGGCGCGCGCGCGGCGCGTCGGAGGAGGGGTCAAGCACGTCGGCCATTCTCGCGGTTTGGCGGTGCGGGCTAGGGTTTGGAGCCGTGCGATGCGAGCCGAGTCCAGTCGAGTCGAGCAGTTTTTTTTTTTTTTGCGAGGGGGTCGAGTCGAGCAGTTGTAGACGGAAGCGAAGGGGAGCGGCAGGTCTCTCCGACGCAGCAGACGGAAGCGTCTAGAAATCGGGTGCGAGGAACGATGGATGTTAAGGGGTGGACACGTGTACGGTTCTAGATCAATTTCTGATTTGGGATGGCCTCCTATACCCTCTTTCATTCATACGCTGATGGTGCTGTCCGTACATCTCCATAATGCTGACTGGCAAATTCCATTTGACATTGGTATTAAATCAACGAAATTTAGAAGTTTGACTTGGTTGGGATTCAGGATTTCGAAAAGGGGATCATTAAGGAATTAAACTGATGCCTCAAAATTTATAAAAAATTAATCCCTCCATTCCATGTAGGTCGTTTTTGCAAATTTTGATTCATAGATTTTACTATGCATCTAAATATAAATATATACTATATCTAAATTTGTATACAAATCTAGATACAAAACAAAATCTACGTAACTAGATTTACCAAAACGAACGTAGGGAGTATTATTCATCGACGCGCCAAAATACCCAGGAAGCCACAACCATGCTACCAAACCTTCAACCCTGGAGAGCTCTCGCAGCCAGCACAGCGATCAGTGATCACCCTTACCAGCAATATTAATGCATCTCAATTCTCAACTGGCAGCAAAGTAGTACTGAAAATAAGAGACGATGCACGGATCAAACATCTGCTTTGAGATCTACATACAACTACAAGCACTTCAAGTGTTCACACTGAAGCAATTTACTTCATCAGTTCTTAACAGTCGCGCCTCAAGAGAGGAAAAACACATTCGCTATAGCCACAACAACAGCTGCAAACATGATCGCACGAGATAAAACATTGCCGCAGCACTTAAAACCTACACAGATGGAAAATAAAAAGTATTCCATATCTAAGAAGGTTCCCACTCAAGTTATAGTACAACAGTTGACCGCCCACTGCAGAGATCGCTCAAGGATGATCCTCGTGGTTTAACCCATCGCTGAATTAAGCACCGCTACTCCGGTCACGTTGATGACTCATGGCCATTGGCCATAGCTGATGCAGGATTCTCTAGCCCGCCACCAGGATTCCCTATGACACTTCCATTCTGCTGGAATAGAGTAGATAGCAATTTAAGTTTTAACCGGTGATTTATTCAGAACATGAAGACATACAGATTACCACAATAAACGAGGCAAACCAGAAAAGGTTATGGAAGCTGTGAAAGAGAATATTGAAGAGGAAGATAAGATAAATAATTCCATACCGTTCATAAAACACTATGAAGAATGTTACCACTTTATGCTAGTCTTAGTGCATATAAAGAGGAATAGTTAACAATTAACAAGCAGTAATGGAAAGACAGGATTTCAACAATACATCTTCTTGACTGAAGATTAATAGATATAATGCTTTCATTTTAAGTTTTAGGGAGAGAATGATAGATGGCAAAGGCATACTCCTACCATAGTAGCTTGTTATTATGTACTTGGCAACGTTAAAAAGTTCTAAGCTGGAGTGGCATAATTTGGCTTTAGTTGTTTGTTAGTATAGGATACCATCACTAGGACAGAGGTTGTGCAAGGAAGGAATCAATCATTTCCAAAGAGTTGATTATGCAAGGAAGGCATAATCTGAGCCAAATATTTTTCATTTCCAGCTTATAGGATAAGCTTCGACCAAACAAACTCCCCACCAAACTTAGGGTCAAAAACATGTGCAGAGAACAGAGAAAAGAAAAACTTACACCATCTAGAAGAGGTGCTGATTGCACAGCCTGAAGAGGCACAGGAGCTTTTGACAAGTCCCTCAGCAGGCCCTATAAAGATGTGAATGGATCATCAATAGATTTACTTGTGCTTGCATAGTACTTGATCTAAATTTACATGAAGAGACTACACAGAACAAAGCACAGATAACTTTCTCATTTCTGAAATAGATGGAGTCGGAAACAAAGAGGTTCTACATTGCAAGGTATTTTGCTCGTGCAATCCTAAAAATAAACAGAAAAGATAGAACAAACTCGATAGCAAGTGGAAAAGATCTGCATTTTATTAGTTATACTACAACATAAAGCAGACAAAAAGCGTGTACTGCTAGAAGAATGTTTGGGTACAGACTACAGTGGCACACAAATAAACAGATAGATGTGTAGTGCTTTACCATGTACAGGATCATAACAACTTACAGTGTAGCATTGTGATGATAAAATGAGCCTACGTAAGGCAATAGGACCCAGCAAGATTTTTTTTAAAAAAAAGTAATAATAAGGCTGTTGTTACAACTTATGGTGGCCCATTATGTGGTTTACAACAGCAGCAGCAGCCTTTAAGTCCCAAGATGTTGGGGCAGGCTACTAAAAGCAGAACAGTAGCCTGGGTCATGGTTCAGGCATGCGGATTTCTTATTCACACTCCTGGCTCCATTGCATAGTTTAATCTAAAAACAAATAAATTTGAAGTTTCAATGCTCACTGAAATCAAGAATCTCAATAGTACTACTAAACATTACAGTTACCTTATTTGCCCACATGAGACCACAAGCATTGCATAACGTTCTTGGTCCGTCAGGTCCACGACGCATCATAGGTGTAGCTGTTGAGCTAGTACCACAGTGATGGCATCTAAGAAAATTAGACAGAAGACAGCCATCACAACAACTCAGAAATGGAGTTTCCAGTATTTAAAATATAACTCTAATCACATGCCATAATTAAACATAATATCCACACAAAAAAAAACTTTGAAGAAGCACGTATCACGGTATCAGTGCATGTTAAGTACCAACAAATGTCTTGTAGCAAACTTGCTTTTTTTTACTGAACAATAGCCTAAGTTCAAGTAACCAATTCATGCCTATACCAGCAAGACAATGATCTTAAACTCCTTATCATGTACAGGCCTACCAGACCACCAGAACCAACCAGCAGGAGAATCTCCGGTGCTCATAATAGTATAGGAAGCAGAATCAAAAAGCTTTCAACAGTTACCAACACCACAACATTCAGTTGATAAGATGGTGTGGGCAGATATTGTGAGTAACAAATGAATATCCCAGGTGAGGTAAGCTAGAAGAGAAGTATTGAGGTACTACCATAATATGGTGTCAACCAGCAAGCTGAACACTAACAAGGTATAGTTTATGGATTTTCAATATTAAAATCAGATTCATGCTTCTTTCTGGTGACAGTTCACGGCTTCATGCCATCCTCACGGTACTGGGATGCAGATTTCAGGCGCCTGCAGCGAACATGCACATGCTGGACTAGTGGCTGCAGAGGCGCAATGGACTCAATGTCAACCTTCATGTTCATATCATGGAGAATATGGAAGGAGCAGAATGACAGGGTCTTCGAGAACAGGCTGGGGGAAACACCGCCCATCTAGCGGGGGCAATCTTGGAGGAAGGTCAGCTCTGGATCCAGACGGGGGCAAAGCGCATGGTCAGCCTTTGTTGGCCTACACCAGCAGGAGCTCCTAGCGTCCAGTCAGCCACTTGATTGTTCTTTAGCTGGCTTTCGGTCATATTGTTTGCTGTATAAGCACTAATTGTAATGCAGAACTGTATACATGTGCCCAGATCAGCCCGCATTGTAAACAGCAACAATTTTCTTCTTAATACAAAGATACGCAGCTCTCCAGCGTATTCTCTAAAAATTTCTGGTAACAGTTAACACTTAACAGGAAACAAAGTAACAAACAAGGGTCCTAAATGCATGCCATCTACTATTAAATAAATAGCCTTACGACAATGGTATCTATCACTCTGAAGGCCAAGAAAATATGCACTGAGCATCTTTTATTCATCTCCAAATATTGTTGGATATGTCAAACATGTGTAACCAAGAGCAAATTGGAACCACTTTGCAACTTACTCGGCAGCAGATGGAGGTCGACCTTCCACTGACCCCCAACTCGGGGAGCCATCTGCAGTCGTCATTTCTGATGCTGCTATTTCATCAGGCTTTGGTTTTGAAGATGTAAACTGACCTCGATTGCGCTGCATCCTATAAATACAAGCAAACCGTATAAATATCAAAGAATGCTTATGCACAACCTTCTACGAAGAAGACTAGAGAGGTGGCTCCAATTGCAATATCCAACATAATGTCATAATCTTATATAAATCAAGAAATGCCACAGCAGTATCCACAACCTTTGAAACAGGATATATAAATAAAGCAACCGGCAACCCAAAACTACTTAAAACACCGTTAAAAATCTCTGGTTAATCTGCTATGCAACTTTTTGTACAACACGCATGATAACAGGGGTGAAAGAACTAGTACGTATTGTCCACCTTGGCTGATTTAATATCATATATTTTTGTCACTTCCAAATCCAATGTATAACAGTTAGTAAAACACATTATTCATAGGCACTACAACAGAAAATATGTGCACCAGATGTAATGAAAAAAGAATGAACAAATAGGGTAATGAATAATTGATCTATTTTAATCTGAATAACTTGGAAAATGAATTGGAGTTAGGATGCGCGTATGTTCTCATGAAGAACTACTTACATCAGAACAACAGATGTAATGAGTTTCAAGGGGAATAGGATGTCTTATTAAAGGATAAATCCTTTCGTTCCAACCACAGACAATCAAGTTTAGTGACTTCCAACAGAGCAAACTTAATGGCACTTCAGATATTACAAATGGAGTACCCAGCCAAAGTTAAAAAACTAGCACCAACCTAAGTGCAACTTCCTTCCTTACAGTGTAGCGGATCTTCTTATCAAAGTTCCGCTCCTTCCGCTTCTCCCTAAACCTCATCAATGACGCCACCCGATGAGGAAAATTCAACCTCTGAAGCGAAGCAAATACACGCATGTGAATCATCCATTCCAGAACACAGTCTTCTGAACATAATTCACGGGCATTACTGATTAGGCTCCTCATCACTTGTCCCAAATCCTAACCTTATTGTATGCTCCAGAGGACGACGCTGCGTTGGCCAGTCCTGGGTTGTTCAGCTCCCTTCCTCCAAGCAGTAAAAGAACGGCTTGGACCTGCAGACGAAATCAAAACACTTATCAGTCTAGCGAATTGCATTGCCTACGGCCCGCAGAGGAGAAGGCAAGTTCACGCCTATAGACACCGGGAGAGAAGAGGGACCTTATCAGGTGAGACGGAATCAAACACGTAGACCTCGCCCTGGAACGAGAGGGTGAGCTGGTTGGGGGCCATGGGCGGCACGGCCCCAGGCACCATCGCCGCGTGCGGGTCCATCTGAGCGCCGGCAGCAGCCGCGGCCGCCGCGGCAGCGGCAGCGGCATCCGCGTCCATGGGGACGTGCTCCCCGCCGACGCCGCTGTCCTGCCCCTCCTGCTCGTTCTCGTCGTCCTCCATCTCATCTTCATCCTCGTCCTCGTCCTCCTCTTCCTCCCCGACCTGCTCGTGCCCCTGAAGCTGCTGCTGCTGCTGCTGATGCTGATGCTCGGTGTAGCGGTTCAGCGCCTCCGCCTCGGCGGCCACCGCGGCGAGGTGGTCCACCGCCGGGGCGACGGCGGGGGGGGGCGGAGCGGCGACCTCGTCCGCCGGCTGCGGGGCCCGCTCGGGACCCCGGCGCGGCTGGTAAGGCTTGCTGCCGTCGTGGTGGGACATGGATGGGCGGCGAAGGCTTGGGCGGCGGGGGATCGAACGGGATCGGAACGGACGATGGGGATGGGGGTGGAGGGTAACCCTAGCCCCTAGGATTTCGATCTGGTTCCGGTTTGGAGGGTGGAAATGGGGTCGGGAGGGAGACGACGTAGGGAGGGGGGAGGCCGTGCGCTCCGGGCTCCGGGTCTTGTGGGCGGATGCTGGCCGTCCGATGCACGGTTTCCGCTGTACGGCGCTGCTACTTGCTACGAGTAGTAGTGAGTGATGTTTTTTCTTCGGACAAAAAGTTTTTTTTCCCACGGATCGGGTAACTATTTATTGATTTTTCCTTAAATCTTTTTTATTTACATAAATTGAATGCCTCCAAACATAAGTGAGCTCCTAGTTCCACGTCAAATTTAGGAGGTTGCAGTCTAAAATAGAATTTGCTTGAATACATATTTTTATTTCAAAACAAAAAATATGGTTCGCCCAAATATTTCCACGAATGTTGAAATTATGAATAACCAGCATAAAAAAAATTCTTGGGGCCAAATCTGTGTCAAACTTGGACAGGCGATGCCTCTAGCTACTGGATGTAAGTCCCGGTTGTAATTCCTACCACGCCGGCCCGGTGTGGTAAAACCATCAATGCGCCTTAAAAAATTGTCAAACTCAAACGGGCAATAAGACTATCAGACAGGTCTTATGACATCAATGTGCTTCGGTTCTTGTTAACCAGCCCAGTTAAAGAAAATAAATAAGCAAAACCACACTTCAAAATTCTTTGTTCGGCAATAAATATTGTTCCCTCCATTTAGTCATTTTAGCTTTTCTACGTACCTAAATTTTGCTATGCACCTAAACATAACCTATATTTAAGTGCATAGCAAAGACTATGTATCTAGAAATGCTAAAACGTCTAATAATTTGGAACGGAGGGAGTAGAAGTAAGGCTAAACTACTTGCAAATAAAGAACGTAATATAAATGATTACTAGAACATGGGCAAAAAGTTGTGAGCTTCACAAGAACGTTGAAAACAGTTTCAATTTCAACAACCTGAATCAGGGTGTCAGCATATCAACGTTTGACGCCAAATGTGAAAACTAACTTGGTCTGCTGCAGACCGTATTTCCAAGGTTCAATCTGTACTGCGTGGCATATAAAATACAGAAGACGCATAGAAAGTAAATCTTATGCTCCTGGTCTTGACAAGATATTGTGGTCAGAATCATCTGTACTGCGTCTCCAGAGAACCTGCTCATCGATTTTGGAAAGCTTTTCATCATCTAGCAGCTTCCAAGTCTGGATTGACTCGACTTCCATCCACGATCTCTGTCCTTTCTTGAGTTCACTATAAATTACCCGAGCTCTCCTTGGCCAATGGGATCTTCCATAGGCATGATAACCAAAGCCACCGCCATAACAGAACCATATCCCATTGAGGTTACCACAAAAATCATTAAGATGATCATGACCAAGCAAGACGGCTTTTACATCTCCCATAGAGACGAGGGTGCCAAGGACACCGGAATTTACAGATGAGCAAGCCACTCCCTCCTGATACTGACCCTTGAAGCCTGAATACCAGAGTCCTCGGACCTCTGGAATTGGGATGTGGAAAAACGCTAATGCAGGAGCAAGTAAAGTTTTCTGTCAAATAAAGGTAGAAATATAAGTTACTACGTAGAAGCACAAATTCCGAAATGCAGTGTTGGTTACTTCAAGATAATGCCAATAAACAAAGAAGTCAACGATCTCTAAACACTAGTGGCTAATGTGCATTTTGTGAATAGGAGTAGAGTCAATCAGATACACTAATGCGCACAAACAGCGATAAAGCTTCAATGTTGTGATTTGGTTGTCAATCATGATCAGAAGTACCTGAAGCTCCAGCGAAGTAGCACGAAGCCAGGCGAGTTGAGATTCTTTGATCCATCCATATGTTTTAACTCCATTGACCACTTCACGATCCCCACTATCCAGGAAATAAAGGTTAAGCAGGCTAGTATTGACCAACTCGGACCCAAAAGGCCCATGAATGCCAATATGATAATTGCCAAACCCATGCACCAAAAACCCAGGTGGGTTTACTTGAGATACCGAGTAATCCATCAGAGACATGAACGTCATCAACTCCTCCCGGGTCATTGTTGACTCCTGGTCATGATTACCTAAAATGGCGGCCCATGGTACCTTGTATTCCATGGCAGGGCTGATTGCTCTTAGTAGTGACTCTGCTGCATCAGTTGCGCTGCCCCCAAATATGTTGTCCCCTGTTTCAATTTGAAACAATGGAAGCATTAGATGTAAACAGGAGTGGCTCCTTCTTGCCCACAAGGAAGAAAATGGAAAGCGAATACATAGTATAGGAGGAGCTCAAAGAGGTAACGTGTTCACTATTTTACCAGAATAAGGTGCTGGCAGACTTTACAAGGAGCGAGCCAAGGTAGCAGTCGTACTTGGTTGATAGAGCTACGCCAACAATTTTCTCAGTATGTAATAGAGTTTATATACTGCTACTAGCCTACTACTATATATGGGCAGTACCAATGGCAATGCCTACATCTACATATGAGATTAGGCGGAATTTGACCAAATCGAGTTCCGCTGTGCGGAGTTGAGTTCAGCAACCACTAAATCGAGCTCCTCCGCGTGTAATCGAGCTCGCGACGGCCAAACCGAGCTCCTCCGATCCGGTCACGAGGTCAGCACTGCTCAAATCGAGTTCCCCCTCCTCGCCTGCAATCCTACTGTGTGCAACCTGGCGAGGTGAGCTGAGAGCGGCGAGGCTAGCTCAGCTGCTCAGCCAAGCCTGCAAGCTTTGAGCACAACAGCTGCAGCTCTGAGGAGTAGGAGGAGACAGAGGCGCACCTGTGAAGGCGATGAGGTCGGGCCTCTCCGCCTCGATGACCCGGCGCAGGAACCGCGTGGTGTTGAGGTCGGAGCAGCGCGCGCCGCCGCCGTCCGGCGCCACGTCCCGGCAGCGCGTGGCGGCGCCGTTCCCGAAGTGCATGTCCGCCACCTAGCAGCCGGCAGCGAGCGAGATCGATCAGCAACCGGGGGAGACAGGGGAGCGGAGAGTACGGGCCTGAGCTGAGCTGAGCTGAGCTGCGCGAGCGACTCACCTGGAGGATCTTGAAGGCGCCGTCATGGCGGAAGCGGAGGGGGAGCGGCGCGGCCGCCTTGACGCGGGGCGCAGCGGCGTCGGGGTCCGGGTCCAGCACGGTGGCGAGGCGGAGGAGGAGCAGGGCGAGCAGGAAGGGGGGCAGGAGGGAGACGAGCGCTGTCAGGTGGGACGCGGCCATCGATCCCACCGCTTGCCAGTGCGCAGCGCAGGGCGGCCCCTGTTCCGGAAGAGTCAAAACCAGCTCCAGCCGATATTACCAACCAAACTGAAACCGAGCCATTTGCTGCAAGCAACCGACCAGCTAACTACCTGACCGCCTGCCGCGTGCCGTTGTTATTATTACAGCGTTGACGAAACGAGGTCGTTGAGATGCGACGGGCCGGAGTACCTCGCCGGCGTCCGCCGCATCCTCGGCGAGCCCCGGTTCGCGGCGGGGCGGTCGCTGCTCGTGTTCGAGGACGCCTGGCCCGTCGACGACTCGGCGTGGAGCGCGCTGGCATCGTCCCCGTGTGCGCTCGCCGACGGGAGCAAGCCCCTCCTCACGTGCCGCGACGCCGACCTCGCCCGGCGCGGCACGGTCGAGCCGGTGGTGCTTCACCGCCTGCAGCACGAGGAGTTCTGGTACTACTTCAAGGCGCTCGCGTTCGGCGGCGCCGACCCGCGGGATTACCCGCGGATCGCGGCGGTCGGGCGGGAGATCTCCGAGCACCTGGAGCGCATGTTCCTCGACGCCAGGGTGCTGAGCCTCACTATCGTTTCAGGATTCTGGATAATGCGGCGTTTCCTTGTTATACGAGCACTGAGATTTTGAAATCCTGGTGAATCATTTAATCTCGAATCTGAATTTGTGTCTGCCGGCTAATAGCAATGGAGAAGGGATGATTATAAGGGATGGAGGGCGCCTCCTCTTCTCGAAAGTGAAAAATCCAGTGCCATTGCTCTTAGTAAATTTTAGAGTCCGGCCTCTTGAAGAAGAAACCCGATCGAACCCGAGTCGAACACGTCAATCCCAACGACCAGATTCGGACTAGGATGCCGGCCGGGAGTCTGGTGTTCTAAGATAAGATAGATCGTCCGCAGCTAGTAGTCTAATTGAACAAGAAGACGTACGCCTTGCTGCGCTCAACTTACTAGCTCCGGCGAGGGAGGAGAGGACACGCACACCATCAGGCCCGGCATCAGGCATGGGCGTGGTGGGAGAGATGGCCGTGGACGGACCTGGCCCGCTCTTGGTGGTGCCGGACCCGAAAGAGGGCCAGTTTTTCTACAGAATCTCCGTCGAGAGCGTCCCCTCCGCTGACTCCGAGACCGAGACCCTGGAGGCGCGGCCGTTCCCGTGCCCCGCCGCTCACTTCCCCTTGCAGCTCGGCTGCGGGGTCTTCACCGTCTGCGGCGGCCACATCCTGGGCCTGAGCTCCCGCAGCCGGGACACGTTCATCTACGACACCACCGCGCGGACCCCAGCTGCGCGACCCCAAGTCCAGGCTCGCCCTGCTCCCCGTCGGGGACGACGCGGTGCAAGTGATGGACCTGGTCCTGACGCGCACGCCGTGGCCCGGCGACACCTTCGCCTCGTTCGAAGCGCTCCGCCGCCTCCCCGGCGGCGAGGGATGGCGTGCCGTCCCGCTCCCGGACCCGCCGGTCGGGTACGGGCCCTTGCACGTCACGGCCTACTTGGCGCTCGGCGCGCGCGCGTGGGTGTCGGTGCGCGGCAGGGGCACCTTCTCCGTGGACGTCCGCGAGGGCACGGATTGGCGGGTGGAGGGGAGCTGGGAGGTGCCGCTCCGGGGCCGCGGCTTCCCCGCGCCGGAGCTCGGCGGCGGGGTCGTCGTCGGCCTCGGCGCCGTCGGCCTTCCGTGCCTGCGCGCCTACGACATTGAGAAAATTGACGTCAGGGGGCGCCCGCAGCCGACCCCGGTGAGGCCGTGGAGCGAGACGTACCCCGCCGCCGAGTGCAGGGAGGCCGGGCACGAGCTCTCCTTGGCCTTCCCCAAGATGACCAGCCTGGCGTACTTGGGAGAGGGAAGGTTCTGCATCGCCAGGCACGTCCGCGTGGACCCCACCCCAGAAGAAGGCCGCGCCGGCGCCGCGCGCTACGCCATCTCGGCCATGGCGACGGAGCTGAGGTGGTCACCCAGCGGCGGGGCGCTTGAGCTCGCCAAGTGCGGCAAGCTGCGCTTCCTCGGCGTGTGGCCGTACGAGGAATACCCGTGCCCGTACTTAATCCAGCCAGGCCATAGCGCATAGCGTGATCTATCCATCCATGACCAGGGCGAAGCTTGGATGAAACTCAGCGTGACCAGGATGCAGCTCGATGAAACTGAGCAGAGGCCCGAATCGACTGATATTGAAGAATCAGCGGATAAGTTATGGTTTGGGGTGTGTAGCTTCTCAGGACACAAATATAACTCTCGGTCCTGAAATTTTTTTACGAAAATGCTAAGACACAGACGGGATGAAGAAGAAAAATCAGATACTCCATTATATATTTTAATTGTTGATCTTGAATATTACAACTATTATTTTCGCATGTTTCATGGTGAATATTGCATGAAACATAGTGTTCATGTTGCGGCGGGAATTTTCGTATCCGAGAGTCAAACGACTTAATTAGTTTTTTCGTATATTTTTAATATTATATCTATATATTTTTGATGTTGCAGATGTTTTATTTTAATGTTGCAACGGAGCATCCGATGGGAAAATTGTGACCTCCGGGCGTTAGCATTTTATCTTCATTGAATATTTTATCAGTATGGTATCAAAATATAATGCGAGTCTGCGATTGGGCATGTAGCTCTGCTCAGTTGGTTTATTCTTTATATGCTATTTGTTTCCGCAAAATGAATCTTGAGAGCTACCTATTATATTAAAAGTTAAAGCAGATGAAGCTGTGACCGCACAAACTAAACAGGTACAACTTCGATTGGTTGGTTTGGAACATCAACACATATCGTACCTAAACCGAAGAAATGAGAAAAATAACTCCGCTCGGTCGGAGTGGGACACCGACATGAGCCGCACAAGATGTCCTCCTTCTCCAAATCACTACCGTACAGAAACCACATTTGCATTGCTAACCCCCGAACGACAAAGACGGCCCGGCAAAAACACTATCGTCACCACTTGCATCGTCATTGCCGACGATGCCCCACACCGAGATAACCCGTTGCCAAGCAGAGCTAGCCGTCATAGTCTGCTGCAAGCTATGTATCCCTCTCGCAAATAGATCCGCTTACGCTGACTCTCAAGATGTTGTCTCACATCGAATTAGCCGCAAACAGATCAGCTCGGCTTAATTTTTGATGGCATAGAGAGGATGAGTTAAATTTTTAATAGCATATAGGGAATTTGCTCTTTATTTACTGCACTAACTTCTCGAGATGAGATCGAGGACGATCTCAATTCTTCCCACTCCATCGTCCTCTTTCAAATGGGAGGCCAACAATAGAAACACCTAAAGCACCTTACAAGGATCCTTCATCAACCTTACATACATATACTATCCATACATATACTACCCGGTTAAGAGCATCTCCAAGAGACTAGCCGCATAGCTCAACTAGCCAAATTTGGGCTACTAAACACCAAAATAGCTCTCCAACAGACTAGTTATCCAACCCGCTAAGCCATCCGGCTCTCTATATTGACCCCCTCACTAGCCAAACTTAGCTAGCCAGTCTGGCTAGCCAGAGCTAGCCAAACTGGCTTGCCAAGTATGGGCCTCACGTGCAGGGAGAGTTGAATGTAGCTGTTGAAATTTGAAGTGGAAAATTGAAAATCTGTTGGAGTGAGATGCTCAATATGGAGTGGAATCTGTATGGAGAGGTAAATAGAGAGTCAAATAAAAAGTCAAAAATAGAGAGTCTGTCAAAGATGCTCTAACTGCGACTTCGGATCCAATCACCTACCTCGAATGATGACAAATTACTCAATCGCTAAATATCAACCGATACACCCTTAGCTTAAATTAAGTGTCTTTACTCCAATGAAGGTCCAATGATCTAAAGCACCATCATAAAATCGATACCGGATGCCTAACAAGCGTTGGCTGTTGGACGACGTAGGAACTCCAATGTAACACCTTGAGGGACGGCATGGCATTAATCACCCGACCTAGGGGTGGTAAAGAGCCTTACTGCTGTTGGACGATGTAGGAACTCCAATGTAACACCTTGAGGGACGACATGGCATCAATCACCTGACCTAGAGGTCGTAAAGGGCCTTACTTTTTAGCTTAGATAATCTAAGAGCCGGGCTTTAAAAGAGCCGGGTTCTAATCTTATTCATTTTGAGCTAAAAATATTAAGGGCTAAGTTGGATTGTGAAGAGAGAATTAGGACCATGGCCCATTACCACCCCTACCTTGACCCAGTGAAATACTCCTATTTTTTAATACTTGTCACCATTAACTCTTAGCACAAGTTTTGACTATTTGTCTTATTCAGAAAAATTACGCTAAATTTCCAAAAATGAGTTGCGCTTTTAGTAAATTTGATTTGATGATTAAATAAGTCATAATAAAATAATAATAATTTTATTTTTTTAATAAAATAAATGGTCAAATATTATTTCAAAAGTCAACGGTGACAAGTATTTAAAAGTGGAGGTAGTGCGTGGTTTGCTACTGCAGCCCGAGCAACACCGTACTGAAAGGACCGACACTAGGCCTAGAGGGGGGTGAATAGGCCATGTTAAAAATTCTACAAATTCTTCACGAAAAAATGTTAAAACTGTCAGAACTTCCGACGCAGTTTCGGAACTTTCGAGGGAAGTTCTGATACTGGGTAGGAACTTCCGATGGAGGGCAGGAACTTCTGGCCCCCTCAAGAACTCAAAACAAAATTTTAACTAGACAAGTTTATGAAGAATATATTTAAATAGAAATCTTACAACAAGTGTCTTGAGACTTATAGAAGTGATCTCTAGCAGCAGAAACTTATAAACACATAGATTGGGTCAAATCTAGCTCAAGAACAATATGAACAACAACAAGTAAATAAGACATGGGATTTGTTATCGGAGTTCACTCACTCCACTTAGGAGCTACGTCTCCGTTGAGGAGCTCACAAAGAGCTGGATTTTCACTAACCCCTTGCCTTCCTCAATCAACCATAAAGGAGGATTGAGTCACTTACTATTGTTCTCACAAAGAGAAACGTAATACAAACTTCCGGGAGACAATCGCAAAGATTGAGAGCTCCCCGGTGACACCTTACCGTCTAGGAGCCAAGCTCCAAGAGTAACAAATGTGAATCCATCGATCAAACTTGCTTCAAGTGCTTCTCGAGATGAACAAGGGAGAAACCAACTCAAAGCCTCAAGTCACACACCTCAAATGCTTCTCACACCCAAGCCCAAGGTCAATCAATGCAAGGATGAGCTCTAGATGGGTTTGGGAGAGTGAAATGAATGTTCTTGGAGGTGTGCTGGTCGAGTTAGGTCGGCAGCCATGAATGGAGGGGGTGAGGGGGTATAAATACTCCACCCCACAAATAGAGCCGTTGGCTGCTTCTGGTGGTTGCTATCGGATGTTCCGACATTAGGTCGGATCTTCCGACTTTGTTCAGGCTCGCATCTTCCAACTCATGGTTCCGGTCACTAACCCCAGGTTTGGATCACTCAAAATAGGTCACAAATGACATGGTCGGAACTTTCGACGGAGGTGTCGGAACATATAAATTCGTCGGAACATAACCCGAGTCGGTGGGAACTGCCGACCGGCCTCGTATGTTCCGACGGAGCCGTCGGAACTTCCGACAGAGGCAGTGACAAAGAAATTTTCTGAGGTTTGTGTACGTGATTTTTTGTGTTTGTCAACTAAGTATTCATCTCATGAGCAGCTCTTTGACAACCTTGATCAATCAAACACATTCCCTTTTATAGTACGGTGTTTTCTATACTCAAATTTAAACTAAAAATTAATTTAAAACGACATTGAGCTCCAACACCGTCATGAAAGAATTGGGGGACCTTCCTTTGTACTTCTTTCGTTTTTCTTTGACTTTATTCCTGCACACTCATTCAAAGCATCATATCCTCCAAATTGTAATTGTCACTAATTACCAAAATTAGATTAGTGCCTAGATGCACTTTCAATCTTCCCCTTTTTGATGATTGATAACAACACAATTTGGATTAAAAATAGGAATAAAATAAGAAGTTTTGTACCCAACAAAGGTTAGAGGAGCTCCCCCTAAATATGTGTATATTCAACATCATTGGCCTCAAATGCCAATACACATATTCATGTAAGAACTCCCCTAAATCATTGCATACACGAGTACAAAAATGTGCATAAGTGTGATATAATAATCGTGATGCATATGACATGATATATCAACCAATAAAGTGAAAAATAACAAGGCATTCAACCAGAAGCATCACACCATAGATAAATAAGTTCAAGGTCCATCACACTAGCATAATTAAATTTGAAACAAGCCCTAGCTACCATAGGAATTTAAAGTCTCACTTGGCACACCACACATTACACCACATAAGTTCTTACATGTCCATTAAATAAACAAGAATTATAAAAGATGAAAAGATAGATGGGGGGTCTCCAAGCACCAAATACACTCCCCCTTTGGCATCAAGCGCCAAAAAGGAAGCTAGTCATCGTCCTCATCATCCTCATCATCTCCTCCTCCCTCGCTCTCGTCTTCCTCCTCCTCTTCTTCTTGATCGGACGCGGTGGCCTCATCATCATCGTCTTGCTCATGTTCTTCCTCACGACCACCAAGGTCCTCCTCAGAATCATCACCACCGTGTGCAAAAGAAGAACCACCCATGTCCTCTCAAGGATTGTAGATATGTGGAGGTGAAGGAAAATCTCTTGCTTCACGAAGAGGAGAGCATGGAATGTCACTCTTTGCCATGAGCTCCTTTTGCCTCTTCTCAATCTTAAGTAGCTCCTCATCCATATATTTCTTGTGCTCACGAATATCAATAGAGTTTTGGTGACAAGCACTGAAACAAGCAAAGACACCTTGCAAGATCATATCCAATTTGCCCTTCTTGGTGGTAGTTGCATGAGAGGGACCATGAGATGAAGAAGGAGCATGAGATGGAGGTGCTGCACGTGAGGATCTTGGGGCACTTGCCTCAGAACGAATAGAAGATAGACCCTGTGGAGGATAAGCACCAGGAAAAAGGTCCTTTGGGATCACGAAAGCGTGTCACCTGTCTAGCACCAATCCGGAGAAGCTGCTCAATCTTGTCTCTGGGGGACTTGTAGGGATAGTGACCCATGTCAACCCTAATTCTCAATCCAGTCACCCTATTGATCATATGCTGAATATACGGGGCACAGTGACAGGCACTAGCTGCATCATGTGAGCAATGGATGATCTCATTCCAAATGAACTCAAACACAAGAAACTTGGGCATCCCAGGAGCCATCTGAGCAAGCAAGTCCTTAGCCCTATATGAGATGTTGTCCGCATTGCCACCTCTAGGAGTCAAAGTTCCACGGAAGAGTTGGTTGAACATCTTATAGTGAGGAGTGAATCCAATGTTCTTACCGAACACTACCTTTCCATCTTCAGTATACACGCGATCATACATGAAATGCATTTTTGAATCTTCTAGAACTCCTGACTTAGGCAAATCAACCTTGGAAGTGTCTCTCACATATTTGCCACTTTCATCACCTAAATCAAAATCAAACATGCTCCCAAAGTCAACAATTGATATTTCAAAGCGCTTGCCTCCAAGAGTCCAATGCATGATGTGATTCTCGGTGTCAACAAACAAAGTGGCATAGAATTGAGCCACCACTTCCTCATTCCAGCCACATTCAAACCTCATAATGTCCACAAGATCCATCTCAACACATCTAGTAAAGATAGCGTCAACAACTTCCTTCACTAGAGATGTCATACCCCGCAAGAAATTCCAGACAACCCATCTCATCTCAGTAGTGACATGCTTCTTGTCCATGATCACTGACTCATACCAGTCTGCCTGATGAGTTAGCCAAAACCAAGGATCACCCTTGAATTCCTTGTATATGACATTGCGTGGATCCTCATGAGCATTAAGGCAAAGTGGCTTCATATCATACTCGCCCTTAGTGAAGTTAAGACAAGGGTGGTCCTCATTGCTTCGCACCGGCCTATAAACAACAACTCTCTCTCTCTCTCTTTCATAGAAAGAAAGATCAATATCATCATCATATTCTTGTCCGGTTGTAGCCCTCTTGGTTCTAGGCGTGTGAGTGGATGAGCCAGCCACGCCCTTTCCTCTCTCTTGAGCAGTGGTTTTGCTTCTCTTTACAACAGCTTGCCTCCTTCTTTGAGGTTGATCTTCCCGAATCTCATCACCACGATCCGGAGAAGAACTACTTGATGTGGGAGGGTTCTTCTTCTTGGTGATCTTCATCTTAGGAGCCATCTAGAAAGGATTGAATAAATGAAGCTCAGAAGAATGATCAAAGATAGGTAATGGATGCACAAAGAAGTCTCAAGTTATTGTCTCTGTCGGATGTTCCGGCGGTGAGATGGAAGATCCGGGGGTCGAATCTTCCGGCTCACCGACGGAACTTCCGACAGACCCAGAAAATCGAGAACGAATTCGTGAATCCAAGGATTTTGCCCACCAAAGTTTATGAGATTCTAGACAAGTCCTCTAGATAGATAAAGAAGTTGTTCCACCGAAGGAAATCTTCTAGAACATCCTACATTGAGAGATCGGGCAAGGGGGATTTGAAAAACAGTACCTCAACGATTTTCCCGCGCGATTCGAAGAAGTTTCGACGGGGAGGAACTTCTGAGGCTTGGGAGAATCGAAAGGAACCTTGATCACGCAAATCCCACAGACAAAATCCAAGATCGCCGCGCGGAGCAAAAGAGGGCGAGAGGGGCGTGCGCGGGTGGAAAAGAACTAGGGTTTGTTTGATAGAGTCGTTACCACCCAGGTATATATACTGATGGAGAGGGTCGGAAGTTCCGACGGACAGTCGGAAGTTCCGACAAGGGAAACCTGGGAACTTTCAGAAAGGAAACTAGAGTATTTCGGAAGTTCCGACGGAGGGCCGGAAGTTCCGAGCTGGGATGTTTCGGAAGATCCGATGGAAGATACATTTTTGCAGGAACTTAAACCGAGCCCTTGGGAACTTCCTGTAGGAACTTCCGATGGAAGTTACGACAGGCATAGAGAGAACACATTGAATTTTGAGAGGTGTTTAGATTCGAGATTTGGAGAGTTATAGTTAATGGACATATAAGATACTTGTCTCAAAGTGATTAGCCACATTCAACAATACATAACTATAATCATTTGAGACAAGCTATGATTCAACGATCACAAATCCAAATAATTCAAAAACTCACACAAATAAGCAAAAAATAAATTAATTTTCTCCTAGTCTAGGCATCAAACAAAATGTATGCAACAAGTCAAGCCACGTTACGAGAATCCAAGATATTTAGCTCGCTCCTCAAGAAATAAAACCTTTGCTCATCAAAAGTGTTTGTGAAGATATCGGCTAGTTGTTTATCGGTGCTCACATGACTTAGAGCGATATCTCCTTTGGCTTTGTGGTCTCTTAGAAAGTGATGCCTTATCTCAATGTACTTAGTTCTTGAGTGTTGGACGGGGTTGTTGGCTAGTTTGATGGCCCTCTCTTTGTCACACAAGAGAGGGATCTTTTTGTACTCACAACTAAAGTCACTGAAGGTTTGCCTCATCCAAAGTAGTTGAGCACAACAAGCACCAGCTGCAACATACTCGGCCTCGGCGGTGGATAGCACAACGGAATTTTGTTTCTTAGAGCTCCAAGACACCAAGGATCGGCCAAGAAATTGACAAGTCCCCGTTGTACTCTTTCGATCTACTTTGCAACCAGCATAATCCGAATCGGAATAGCCAAGTAAATCAAAAGTGGAGCCCTTGGGATACCACAAGCCAAGGTTTGGAGTATGCACTAAATATCTCAAGATTCTTTTAACAGCTACCAAATGGCATTCCTTAGGATTAGCTTGAAATCTTGCACATATGCACACACTAAGCATAATATCTGGCCTAGATGCACAAAGGTAAAGAAAAGAACCAATCATGGAGCGATATACCTTTTGATCCACAGATTTTCCATCTTCATTTAGATCGAGATATCCATTCACGGCCATAGGAGTCTTGATAGGTTTAGCATCGGCCATATCAAACTTCTTGAGCATATCACTTGTATATTTAGTTTGAAATATGAAAGTCTCTTTCTTCAATTGCTTGATTTGAAAACCAAGGAAGAACTTCAATTCGCCCATCATGGACATCTCAAATCTCTTGGTCATGATCCTACTAAACTCTTCACAAAACTTTTCATTAGTAGAACCAAATATAATAAACATAAATTTGACACACAAAGAGATCTTTGTCTACTTTTTGAGTGAAGAGAGTAGAATCGGCTTTGCTCATTACAAAGCCGTTCTTGAGAAGAAATTCCCTAAGGCATTCATACCATGCTCTAGGAGCTTGCTTGAGCCCATAGAGCGTCTTATGGAGCTTGTACACGTAGTTGGGATGCTTGGGGTCTTCAAAACCCGGAGGTTGCTCCACATACACTAGTTTGGATAGAGGCCCATTTAAGAAAGCACCCTTGACATCCATTTGATATAGGTTGAAATCATGATGGACGGCATAGGCTAGCAATATTCTAATTGATTCAAGCCTAGCCACCGGAGCATAAGTTTCACCAAAATCCAATCCTTTAATTTGAGTCAAACCTTGAGCAACCAATCTAGTCTTGTTTCTTGTGACAATGCCATGTTCATCTTGCTTGTTCCGGAAAACCCACTTGGTGCCAATCACATTTTGCTTGGGTCTTGACACTAATTCCCAAACTTTATTTCTCGTGAAGTTGTTCAACTCTTCTTGCATGGTCATCACCCAATCCGGATCACCAAGTGCTTCATCTACCTTAAGAGGTTCCAAAGAGGAAACAAACGAGTAATATTCACAAAATGTTGCTAAACGTGAATGAGTAGTTACCCCTCTTTGAATACTTCCAAGAATGTTGTCAACGGGATGATCTCGTTGAACACTTTGATGAACTCTTGGATAAGGCACTTGAGATTGAGGTTGAATTGGTTCATCTTCTTGACGTACTTCAACTTGAGCTTCTTCACCTTGTCCTCCCCCTTGATCAATGCCATGATATTGATCGTCACCATGATCTTGACTTTGATCTTGAGGTTGTAGAGAACTTGGCGGTTCAACTCTTGTAGATGATAATGGATCGTCATTTCTTGCTTCAACCGTAGCTTGATCTTGAGCTTCACGAGGGCTTACTTCACCTAAACTCATTCTCATGATTGATACACTTGGTGGCTCCTTGTCATCTACAAGGTTCTTATCAATTTGCTCCCTTTGAGAGCCGTTAAATTCATCAAAAGTCACATCTACCGTGACATCAACACAACCGGTGGTTTTATTGAAGACACGATAGGCATGTTCGTTAGTACCATAACCAAGTAGAAAACCCCCATCTATGTTTGGTGCAAACTTTGAGCTTTTGGCTTTCTTGTTAAGTATGAAACACTTACAACCAAAAACTCTAAAGTAATGCACCTTACGTTTGTTACCGGTGATTATCTCGCAGGGTGCCTTGCCCAAGTATTTGTGAATGTAGAGGCGATTGATAGTATGGCAAGCGGTGTTGATTGATTCGGCCCAAAAGATATCCGGGATCTTGTACTCATCAAGCATGATTCTTGCAGTTTCAATCAATGTCCTATTCTTCCTCTCCACAACGCTATTTTGTTGAGGAGTGTATAAAGCCAAAAATTCATACTTGATCCCTTCTTCATCAAGAAAATCTTCAACATTGGTATTTTAAAATTCAGAACCATTGTCACTTATTATATTCTTGATCTTCAACTCATACTCATTTTGAGCTCTTCTTATGAATTTCTTGATGACTCCTTGTGCTTCACCCTTATCTTGCAAAAAAAATACCCAAGTGAAACGTGAAAAGTCATCAACAATAACAAGACCATATTTGTTACCGCCAATACTAATGTAGGCTATTGGTCAAAATAGATCAATGTGTAGAAGTTTCAAAGGTCTTGATGATGTCAAGATGTTCTTGACAGGATGTGGAGAAACAACTTGCTTCCCGGCTTGACATGCACTGCATAACCTATCTTTTTCAAAGACAACATTGGTTAGTCCTAGGATATGCCTGCCTTTTTTTTTAAGTTTGGCCAAGTTCCTCATGCCAATACGGGCTAGTCGGCGATGCCAAAGCCAACCCAAATCGAATTTTGCCACTAAACAAGTCTTGGTATTGATTTTCTCCTTAGAGAAATCAACAAGATAAATCTTGCCCTTTAATTGACCCGTAAAAGCAATAGATGAATCCTCCCTTCTAGAGATGGTCACACCCTCGTTAGTGAAGAGACAATTGTAGCCCATCAGACAAAGTTGTGAGACGGATAACAAATTGTACCCCAACTTTCAACCCAATAAACATCATTAATTGAATTATTTTGAGCAAGAGCAATTTTACCCAAACCAATTACTTCTCCTTTGCTATTGTCTCCAAAGACAATAGTTTCTTTAGGTATGTTATTTGTTTTCAAGGAAGTGAACAAGTCTTTCTCCCCGGTCATATGATTTGAACAACCACTATCAAGCAACCATGCACTTCCACCGGAGGAGTATGCTTACAAAATAAAGTGATGCTCAAGCTTTAGGTACCCAAACTTGTTTGGATCCTTGAAGGTTAGAATAAGCCATCTTGGGCACCCACACACTCCTCAACTTTCTTGTGTGAGCATCAATATACTTAACCACCATCTTCCCATTTTGAATCACCACGGTGTAGTCAATGGTGTAGTTGCGTGATGAGGGAGGTGTCACATCCTTATTGCTTGTGTTGACCTTTGTTGAGTCCTCAACCTTGTTCTTGCCTTGGTCAACACTCTTCTTTGTGCCATGATGAGCCATGTTCATTAAATCATCAAGGTTGGCTCGTTTCTTCCAAAGTGGAATTGACTTGCCATTCACAATCTTAGAACCATTTGCCTTGTTTCCTATTGTGTGGCCAAGTCCATCGACAATGCTAGCCTTGTCATAAGCCGGGTGTGACTCAAAGTCACTCTTGCGCTTGAGGTTTCCCTTTCCAACTAGCATGTGTCAACTTGTAGATTTGAGCATCTTTGGCCTTGATTGCTTCTTCTAGCTCGGCAAGGTTAGTAACACAAGCATTTATATCATGGTTATGACATTTTGAGCACCCTTTGCTAGTGGAGACATTAGAGTCAAAAGTAGCTTTGGAACTAGATTTGGTGCTCTCCCAAAGAGTACTATAGCTCACTTCAAGTTTTTTGTTTATATCTTCAAGGCGTGAATGCCTCTCTTGAAGCTTACTATGAACATTCTTTAGGTTAGCTAGTGAGTCCTTTGCCAAGGCATGATCCTTTGACATCCTCATGTTTGAGTCATTAGCAAGAGACAAGTCCGTTGCCAACTTTTCAACCTTATCATTTTCCTTAGCTAGAGACTTTTTTAGAACAAGATTTCTCTCCTTCTCAAGGATGATCAATTCTTCTTGTTCTCTAAGGATCTCCTTCTTTTTCTCTAGTTTCTCCATAAGCTTTTTAATTTGCTTATAGCCCGGTTTGCCAAATTTCATTATCATGTTTCCTTGAGTTGGGCCTTCTCTTCCTCTAAGTCATTTTCTACTTCACTAGATGTGGAGGTGGGAGAGGATGGAGGGTTTGTATAGTTTGATACCTTATTTCCCTTGGCCATGAAGCACACGGGACCTTCATCTTCATCATCAGAGAGATTGTTGAAGAGCTTTGGTGTTGATGAAGTTGTGAGTAAGGCAAGATATGCCGTGCCCTCATTGTCGGAGTCGTCACTAGACTCCCAACCTTCACCAACATGAGCATTGCCATGCTTCTTTATGTACTCCTTGCTCTTCTCCTTGTACCTCTTCTCCTTGTCATAATTCTTGTCCTTGCTCTTGTCCTTGTACTTCTTGCCTTCATTTTCATTATTGTCATTGAGAGGACAATCCGCTATGAAGTGATCTTTTTCGCCACACTTGTAGCATCTTCTTTGTGTAGTCCCTTTCTTGATGTTTCTTTTCTTCATAAACTTGTTGAAGTTTCTCACCATCATGGCGATTTCATCATCGGTGCTATCTTCCTCACTTGACTCAACTTTCTTCTTTTGCTTTGAGGGCTTCTCATTTATTTCAATCGTCTTTCTTGGTTTGGCTTTGAGAGCAATAGTCTTGACTTCATCTTGATCAATTTACTTGGTAACATCTAGGGCATTCATCTCATTAAATTGCAACTTATTCAACAAATTGATTGGTTTCATCTTTCTATATGATTCTTTGCCTCTAATGATAGTTGCCAACATAGGATTCATGGGTGCATATGCTCTAACCATCTTCTTAGTGACCTTGAAATCATCCCAATCCTTGCTACCAAGAGATTTAATCTCGGTCACGAGGAGAGCGAGCCTATCATGCATTTGTTGAACGGTTTCATCTTTCTTCATGACAAATGCTTCCAAGTCTCCTTGGAGAAGATCCATCTTGCCCTCCTTGACTTCATAATTGTCTTCATGTGACATTTGGAGAGTTTCCCAAATCTCCTTTGCACTTATGATTCCTCTAACTTTGTTGTACTCTATTGTGCAAAGAGAGCTTCTAATGACTCTCACGGCTTGGGCATTGCGGAACAAATCATGCTCATGCTCTAGAGTAGGCACTTCATCTTTTCCAAGTTGAGGCACACCTACACACACAACGGTCCAAAGGTGTGGGTTAAGACCATATAGATGCACTTGGATATCCTCACTCCAACGGGCATAGTCGGTTCCATCAAAGTAAGGAGGTTTGCCCATTGGAACAGTACAGAAAGAAAGATTGGAAGAGTTAGAGGATTGAGAAGTAGAGGTCTCATATGTATGAGACACCGTGTGAAATCCTTGAGTCTTCTTTTCAATCTCCGATTTTATCTTTTTATTGAAAAATAATTGGGTCTTCTTTTAAACTCGATCATTCATCTTCTTCTTTATCTTCTCTCTTCGCTTGATCTTCCTTTCTTCTTCAGTCGTATCACATTCAACATCACTAACTTCAAAGTCACTGTTATTAACTTTATATGCGGAGGTAGCGCCACCAACACTTTCATCCCCTATACCGGTCATAGTATTTTTCCCTTAGCGGTTAAGCCTAAATCAAGAGATTAGGCTCTGATACCAATTGAAGTACCGACACTAGACCTAGAGGGGGGTGAATATGCCCTGTTAAAAATTCTGCAAATTCTTCACAAAAAACTGTTAAAACTGTCGGAACTTCCGACGCAGTTTCGGAACTTCCGAGGGAAGTTCTGATACTGGGTAGGAACTTCCGATGGAGGGCAGGAACTTCCGACCCCCTCAAGAACTCAAACTCAAATGTAAACTAAGACAAGTTTATGAAGAATCTATTTGAATAGAAATCTTACAACAAGTGTCTTGAGACTTCTAGAAGTGATCTCTAGCAGCGGAAACTTATAAACACATAGATCGGGTCAAATCTAGCTCAAGAATAATATGAACAACAACAAGTAAATGAGACATGAGATTTGTTACCGGAGTTCACTCCACTTAGGAGCTACGTCTCCGTTGAGGAGCTCACAAAGAGCTGGGTTTTCACTAACCCCTTGCCTCCCTCAATCAACCATAAAGGAGGATTGAGTCACTTACTATTATTTTCACAAAGAGAAGCGTAATACAAACTTTCTGGAGACAATCGCAAAGATTGAGAGCTCCCCGGTGACGCCTAACCGTCTAGGAGCCAAGCTCCAAGAGTAATAAACGCGAATCGATCAATCAAACTTGCTTCAAGTGCTTCTCGAGATGAACAAGGGAGAAACCAACTCAAAGCCTCAAGTCACACACCTCAAATGCTTCTCACACCTAAGCCCAAGGTCAATCAATGCAAGGATGAGCTTTAGATGGGTTTGGGAGAGTGAAATGAATGCTCTTGGAGGTGTGCTAGTCTAGTTAGGTCGGCAACCATGAATGGAGGGGGTGAGGGGGTATAAATACTCCACCCCCAAAATAGAGCTGTTGGCTGTTTCTGGTGGCTGTTGTCGGATCTTCCAACTCATGG
Organism: Panicum miliaceum; assembly: GCA_032594955.1. Taxonomy (NCBI): domain Eukaryota; kingdom Viridiplantae; phylum Streptophyta; class Magnoliopsida; order Poales; family Poaceae; genus Panicum; species Panicum miliaceum. The sequence continues at coordinate 49,016,483 of CM064062.1, forward strand.
TTCCGGTCACTAACCCCAGGTTTGGATCACTCAAAATAGGTCACAAATGACATGGGTCGGAACTTCCGATGGAGGTGTCGGAACATATAAATTCGTCGGAACATAACCCAAGTCGGTGGGAACTTCCGACCGGCCTCGGATGTTCCGACGGAGCCGTCGGAACTTCCGACAGAAGCAGTGACAAGGAAATTTTCTGAGGTTTGTGTACGTGACTTTTTATGTTTGTCAACTAAGTATTCATCTCATGAGCAGCACTTTGACAACCTTGATCAATCAAATACGTCCCCCTTTATAGTACGGTGTTTCCTATACTCAAATTTAAACTGAAAATTAATTTAAAACGACATTGAGCTCCAACACCGTCGTGAAAGAATTGAGGGACCTTTCTTTGAACTTCTTTCGTTTTTCTTTGACTTTATTCCTGCACACTCATTCAAAGCATTATATCCTCCAAATTATAATTGTCACTAATTACCAAAATTATATTAGTGCCTAGATGCAGCATTAGGACCATGGCCCATTACCACCCCTACCTTGACCTAGTGAAATACTCCTATTTTTTAATACTTGTCACCATTAACTCTTAGCACAACTTTTGACTATTTGTCTTATTCAGAAAAATTACGCTAAATGTCCAAAAATGAGTTGTGCTTTTAGTAAATTTGATTTGATGATTAAATAAGTCATAACAAAATAATAATAATTTTATTTTTTTAAATAAAATAAATGGTCAAATATTATTTCAAAAGTCAGCTGTGACAAGTATTTAAAAGTGGAGGCAGTGAGTGGTTTGCTACTGCAGCCCGAGCAACACCGTACCCACCACTGAAGTGCTAAGAGCTTGAGATATTAGGTGGATGTTTAGTTCCACCGCTAAAACTTTACACCTCCATCACATTAAAGAGAATTTTACTATTTAGAAGTATTAAATAAATTATGTTTACAAATTTATCTGCATAGATGGGTTGTAATTCGCGACACGAATATAATGAGCCTATTTAATCCATAATTTGCAAAAGTGATGCTACAGTAATAAATCAGCTAATTATGGATTAATACACCTTATTAGATTTATCTACGGTTTACAGACAAATTCTATAATTAGTTTTGTTATTAGTCTATATTTAATACTTCAAATGTGTGCCGGTATATCCGAGAACAAATTCTATAATTAGTTTTGTTATTAGTCTATGTTTAATACTTTAAATGTGTGCCGGTATATCGATGTGACACGTTAAAACTTTACGTGCGTGAAAATAAACACCCTAGGATGTGGCGGTGCACTGCCTCCGCACCTCCTGCGCGATTGGACAAAACCGATGATCAAGACACATTATTAGCGTGAGAATACTAGCATCCCGAACCCGAACCGGTACATACAGCTCCAACATACTTCTCCTGTTTTTAAATATATGTCACGCTTGACTATATACGATAAATGATCAACTTTCACCTTATTTAAAAAATTGTATGAAAAAAATACAAACACATAAGTTATGCTTAGAATAACTTTAATACTAAAATAAGTCATGATAAGATAAAATACATAAATGGACACTAGAAAATAACCAAAAATTTTCCGGATATTTCCACAAAACAAAAGACAGAAAAATGAAGGGAGCGAACAAGTGGATTCTGTCTTTGTCTGGAGGATCACCCTGGCTGGCGGCCCACTAACCAGAAAGATTCGGCCCATCCCATGCGGAGTCGGTACCGCGCCCTTTGTCGTCCTCGCGAACGCCGTTGCCACTTGCCCGTTCTTGGTTAAATACCCCCCGAGCCGGCCGGAGCGAGCAACGCCAAGCAAAACGTTCAGACGAGCACCAATCCACCGAGGCGATTGGAGTTGATTTCTGTGCGCCGGGAGCCCTTCGGCAGAGCGAGACGCGTGTGTTGGCTGGCGCGTCCGGTCCCTTGGCCTCCTGATCGGACGCGAGCGCGAGGGAGGAGCTAGCGCGCCGGAGCGAGCAGGGCCGCGGAGAAGCCGTCGCGGTCGGCTTGCTTCGTGCGAGGTACGTAGGCCCTCCGAACGCACCACAGCGAGTAGCGGCGGCGCGCGGAGCCCTCCCGTCGTCGGCGAGAATCTTGCAATCTTTAACTTGGTCGTTTCTTGGGTTCTTGGTGGCCCTGCCTCGTTCTAACTTGCTTTCGTCTTCGTTCGTTCCTTGTAATGGCAGGCATTTGATCCGGGAGCTTCAGGCGTCGTTGCCACCGAGCGATTGATCCGGGCGTGGGAAGCGGCGCTCGCCGACGACCTTTTTGTTCGCGTGTTTCGGGTTCGTTGTTCTTGGTGAGTTGCTGTCCGCGAGCGGCGGCGCCGAGAAGCCGTCGCTGTCCGTGCGAGGTACGTCGTAGGCCCTCCTAACGCACCTACAGGGAGTAGTGGCGGCGGCGCGCGGAGCCCGCCCGTCGTCGGCGAGAATAATCTTGGAATCTTTGGCGTTTCTTGGGTTCTTGGTGGCCCTTGCCTCGATCGTTCTGACTTGCTTTCGTCTTCGTTCGTTCCTTGTAATGGCAGACAGTTGATCCGCGAGCTGCAGGCGTAGTTGACCCCGAGAGATCGATCCGAGCGTGGGCGGCGGCGATCGCCGACGACTTGCATTGGTTGCTGCGGGACTGCGAGGTAGGAGCTCTCTGTTCGTCCCAACTCCCAATGCAGAATGCAAATGCGTGTTTCGATCTTGAGTACGTTCTTGGTCTTCTTTCCTGACGGCAGGTGATCCGCGAGAGGACGGGCAGTGTTAAGCGGAGATCGGTGCGGCGGGACAAGGCGATGGCCGTCGTCGTTGTTCGGGCCGGCGGCGGCATTAGAACAGGGAGTACCTTCCTCACTTGCATTGTTTCCGTCTTTCTTGCCTGTCTGCTGTGCGTTCGTTCCGTTATGTCGTCCGGATTCGGTTGGTTGATCGACAGACATCTCGAGCGTGAGGCTGTCTTCCGTGGGGGTGTGAGATATGAGGTTAGGAGCGTGAGCCTGTTCGAGTATGGCTGCTCCTACCCTATATGATCCATCTCTTCTTCCCCTTAGGGAGCCAGCAGGCTCAGCAGGTGCCTAGCTGCATGCTCTCCGAGAGGGGGCAGGCTATCATATTCAGACTTGTGCTGCATGACGCCAAGCAGGTGTCTTGCTGCTGCTTATTAGTTATTATTAGCAACTACTAATATAATCTGTGTACTGGCCTATGGAGTATCTGTGTTGCACCGGTACTACGGTTATTGGTTGTTGCCAACTAACACTAATCGATCTGCATGTGTTTGGATGTTTTGTCCGTGATGGATTAATAATTCATTGATTGGTTCAGTTAAGGTTAAACACATGCATTAATTAGCTCATTCTACTGTACTGCTGCTTCCTTGGAAGCTACTGTCTGTACTGTCTCGTGCCCGCTTGCCATGCTGGCTCTCTTAGCTTGGAAAACTGCATGTGCTTTTTTATGCTGGGCTGCAATGCAAAATCTCGGGCCGAGCCCGCCCCCGCATAATCGTTAGATCGCTACGCTAGCCCATCATACCAATCCAATTTTTTTTAAGCAAAAGGAGAGAATTAAAATCCCCTACTGATTATATCGTCACTACCATAACAGTTGAAATAATTGAAACCATTTATTACCGTAATAAGATCCTCCTCACAAACCATCTCTCGGCAGTCCACGTGTCATGCTAATTGTTTGACAGTATCCATGGCAGATAAAAAAAAAATTGAACCACGCGGGGTGATTCGACCGAAAACGCAAAGTTTTTGTCACCGCGCCTTCTTTACCCGCCCGCCGTACCCACCCTCGCCTTCCGCGCCTCGGCCCGTCGTTCACGGATGCATTCCTTTCTCTCCCCGCGTCGCCTTCCTTTCTTTCTTTCTGATCCCTCTGCTCCTCCGCCCCCGTGCGGCCCCCACCGCCGCGGCACTCCTCCTCCGCCCCCACTCAACTCCTCCCGTCCTCTGCCCCGCGCCACTCCTCCGCCACCGCGCCCCTGCCTCGCGACTGCCTGCCGCAGCTATTGGCGTGGGGGCGAGGTGGGGTGCGGCGGCCGGTGCAGGCGGAGGCGAGGAGGAGCGCGGGGTCCGGCGTGCAGCGGCTTTACGTGCGGCCATCTGCGCCTGGAATTGGGCCTCGACGGCCGCGATACCGGCCACCTCGGCGTCGATGAAGGCCTCTTGGGCCTGGTGGAGATGGCGGCGCAGATCCAGCGGTCGGGGACAGCTATTATTTTCCCGACGACTCCCGCGAGAGGCGTGGGCGAGGCCATGGCCTCCGCCACCGGCTCCGGCTCCGGCCAACAGCAATCCTCAAGCACAGGTACCTGCATCTCTCCAATTCGATCATCTTCCCTCTTACCGTTCGATTCGACTCAATTCCCAGCTCTACAAGGGATTGGGATCCTGATTGATGCATGATTGGATGGGATCATTGCCCTAGCAGCACCAGCAGATGCTGACCCGGGAGCTGCGGCCGACAAGCTCGTGTTCGAGGCGGCGCCGCAGCCCATGAGGGACGACTACGTCGAGAACGCCGTCAAGTTTCTCTCCCACCCCAAGGTCAGGGGCTCCCCCATAGTCTACAGGCGGTCCTTCCTCGAGAAGAAGGCCTCACCACCCAGGAGATCGACGAGGCCTTCCAAAGAGTCCCTGTAAGATACTACCACACACCGCCTCCTTGGATCCACTCCGATAAAGGTCACCAATATCTTCACTCATGTTTCTTTATATTAAAAAGAAACGAGTAAATTGCATTGTAATCATTAGAACTCGAGGTACATAGGTGTTTTAATGTGGCACCAGGGAATGCGTTGTGATGGCCTCCTGATGTTGAATTCTTTTTGTGTGTGTATGTGCATTGTAAGAGAAAAGAATCATAAAAGAAGGATATAATTGATAAAAAGCTGTGACAGATTTGCCTAACACAGATGTTAACCCTTCCAGCTGTCATGATAATGCAACCATGTAAAACTCCTGGTGCATGAAGTCGAATATTTCTTTAACTAACATCTATTTGCTCTGGTTGCAATCAGAATGTCATTATCACGGTACAATTTTATTTCTAGAACATATTATTATGTTTCAAGGTTCTACATTTGGCGATGCTGCTGCAAATAATAGTAGATCCTTTTTGTTATATCTGATGTCAAGGTAGCTAACTGTCTATTTGGAATTTTTAATTTTTGGTACATTTTCACTGTCGGGATGGTTATTCAGGGTGGCTAACTGTCTTGTTCTCTTCATTTGGTGAACACTGATAGAGCCTTGGTGAACATGGATAGAGCCCTATTCATTTTTAGTTGATAGAGCCCTATTCTCTATGGAGTATGGAGCAATCATTTTATGTGAAAGGGTATTAGATTGCATGATTGAAAAAGTTTTTAGAGTGGCAGCTCCTCTTTGTTACAAAACTAATTCTTCATATAGGTGCATTTTGATTTCAGTAACATTTGTGATTGGTGACTGAGGTTATAGTGAGTTTTGGATATTTAGTTATGATATTAATCCCCATCACAGCAACCTGCAACCATGAGCTGCCATATTGTCCAAAATAGTTCAAAATAAATCTACTGACTTGAGGTTGGTTTGAGTAATTGATGAGTTGCACTAATCCATTTCACATGTACTTTGTTCTGTATTTTCTACAGGTTTTAGGTCTATGCTTGGAGAAGAGGAGAAAAGAGGATGCTTGAATCTGGAGATGGTAAGGGTATTCACATGGTGCAAGAACGGCAACAACTGGTTTGTATCTGTTATCGTATTTGTGATATGAATTCTAGGTTTCATATAACAATCCATAAATTACATACCTGGTTTCATTTTGCATGTCTAGCTGCAAAAAGGATTAGGAGATTAAAATTATATGATGTTAACGATTTCATTTAGTCGAGAATTTAAATAAACTTCTGACGGACCTTCATATGTATATTAGGAAAATATAGATGTCGAGGCAGCCAACTTTGTAGTCCACAAATCAGCTAACGGAGTATTTGTTGTATTTTTATGTTCCTCAGCTGATGACAATACTGATTGGCTGCATCGAAATGACTCCTATGACAGATATATTGGTTGGTCAACAAGGAAGCCAGGAATGTTGTATGGTTCATCATTACCGGAGGAGTTCGCGTGTTCCGCACTCGGTAATATTGTTCCTGCATGATAATTTCGTCATTTTCGTTTGGATAGACATGTCTTCTCTCCTTTCTCTTCGTCTCCCATGTCTGTACAAAGCCGAAGGAGGCCCGGGCAATAATCCTTTTCCTCTTCGAGGACCAGATTGAAAGGACCATTATGGAACTACTGGTATCACAAGGTATATAAGTTTTCTAGCCCTCCTCTGCAGTCTGCATGGTGATCGTATAGGAATACATTTTGATTCGTGGAATGGACTAATCTTAGCATTTTGTTGTTAATTCATCAGGTCTACGACCTGGATGATCCGATTCTGGTTTTCCCATTTAAATCGGTTTTATTTCTCAAACTTCTTTCTGATGGCGGTGCAGGAGATGCCATGCAAAATTACCCATTGGAGTTTTATTATTTTCTCATTCTTACCAGCAGAAACACCAGAAAATAACTGATTTCGAAGTGTTCCCCCATCCTAGATCTTATCCCTCTGGTGACTGGTTGTAGGAAGAACATTACCCTGCAGCCACCCTACAGCTCTGCCTTTGCACCGTCTCTTTGTGTGGACAAGCAAGAGAAAACTTGAGGAGCAGATCAAGGTGCCTTCCAGTTTCCCTCTCTAGAGATAGCAGTGCAATTGCATCTCTCCTCTCCTATTATTTCTGCAACAAGACTAGCAGGGGTGTGCAATCATTGTAACCCACAAATGTTTTATTGCCAATCATCTTCTTTATTTGCAAAAGTAAATGTTTCTGTGTAAATGTGTTATTCTTTTTATGTCACAAAATATTTATTTTCAGATGATTTGTTCAGCCAAAATGAAAATTCAGAATTTCAGATCTTGGACCAAGGTATTCGATAAAATGCCCACCATGAATCAGTACCAGAGCTGTGCTCTACAAATCAGAGGTTTGTTTCTAATCCTTTACTCCATGTTAGCTGCTCTCTCTTCCTAAAATAAGTTTTTCACCTATTTAATTTTTGACCTATGTCTGACCGGTCCTATTTTGCTTTTATTATTCACATACTATTAGTAGATGGCAAAGTACTTCACAACTTACAAGATAGGCCAATCTTAGGTTTCTTTATGATACGGGAGCTTCCAGATTATGCTGCAACAGGTTTAGTTGGACATTTACTAGCAAATTGTCTTTGATGCAGAGTTAGTGATGTGCTATTATTTTCAAGTTTGCATTGCAAATTATTGATTTTTTATTTACTTAGGTGGCTATCATCCTGGTGTAATAATAAAAGGAGTATTTTACCTATGTAAACGAATCTATTTCTGCATGTTCCAGTCTTATTTTTCTAATATAAGAAGAAGCTTGTGGCAATGCAAGCTTGGTATTAGCCAGTAGTATGACCTGTATCTATTCTATTTGTAGCAAGGAGAAAGCTAAGCTCCACATCGAAGGCTCGCACCAAGCCACCTGCCCTTTGTTTTCAATTGTCCTTTGTTTGTAAAATAAGTGTTTTAGGACATACCATGAACAGTTTTTCTTTCAACCTTTTGAAAAGTTTAGAGAGGGGACACCCTGCAGCTGTAGCTTTCATTTACTAGCTGCAGGGTGAGGTGGACTGAGGACGCAATTGGTTTCCAGTTGTGCTTCCTGTATAATCATAAATTAACAAATGGAAAGATTTTAGGAAATCGATGGGAATTGCAGTCATCAATTGGCTAGGCCTTTTATACATCTTCACCATTTAAAACTTTGGACTCGAGAAGTGCAAAGGTGGTATGCAATATTTGGATTGCCATTAAAATTTTATTTAGTATAAACTTCATATTACAATCTTAGTATGCTTTAAATTTACCCGACTGTTCTTATGTGGCATTTGCTATCCAGGGTGGCAGAGAATGCATTTGCATGTCTTAAATGATTTATGCAAATGTTAGATGAGATACAAAGCTTAGTTTTTGGCATGCTTCTCTTACCAGTACGTCACTGGTTTGAAAGGTGATACAATGAACTCTGATGTTTTCCCTGTAGCTATGACCCCATTTTCTTTCACTGATTAAGTTCTGTTACAGAACCAAAAGTAAGTAGTGAAATTGAGCTACTTTGATTGGCTAATACCATGCAAGCTAAAAGCCCTAAACATGAACTTTTATTTTGAAACAATAATGTTTACTGATTTGGGTATATGATGTTCAGTTTACCATTGGTAACATTATTTTTTGTGCCATCATCAACAACAACAGCAAAACATTTTGTTTTGTGCCATCGATGATTTTAAAAAAGAAACTTTGATTCCGATATGCAATGCTTTCTGAATCAGATTCAGGCTTGAGTTGTCAAGTCAAATATTAAAATGCTGATTTGTCAATTTAGTTAAAACTTTCTTGCCATCGGTTGCCTATGATTACATCTGATTGAGCTGGACCATGAGTGCTCATTTTATTGTTAAGCATATCAGATAGTGCCCAGACACTATCTGGTATGTTTAATTTTCTTGTAATCTTATGTCTCATGATGTTCAGTGATAGACTTTTGCTCCAGGTACAACAGTAAGCATCACCGAATCCTTTGATTATCATATAACTATTTTATATTAATGCTGCTAGGTACATTGAATATTTTCAGATGTGATTCTAGCATATTAGTGGTTGAGAGACAAGCACTGGAAGTTGTGCTATACTAGCAATTAGCATTGTATAAGTTAGATGTTGTTGCTAGGTTCATCAGGAGTATTTTTAATATTGGATATTCAGAGCAATTATGGATTCTTATCTCAAACAAAAGTTACATAATTTAAGCTACCCCGAGCCCTGTTTATGTTTGTTGCTAAATTCCTTGTTGCCTTCTTGAATCGGATTGTCCGCTCTTTCTAAAATTTAGGCACTTGACCCCAAATGCTGCAGCGAGGCAGATTATTTGCCTTTGGTGACTAAAAATGTTAATTTTTTGTTAGAAGGCAGATTACTAATGAATGGCTATTTTTAGTGACTAATAAATCTTGCTTGTTGTTACTAAAGAATTTTTATTCTGGCACTTGGTTGATTGGATGCTCTCTTGATCTCTTTGTTTTGGTACCTGCTGGACCTAATGGTGCTGCCCCTTCATCTTTTTTTAGATGCTCCTTAATCTTTGGTAAGATAACTGTGGATAATGAGCGTCAACCGCCACTCAGTTTCACAATAGGTGACACTATGTAACATCTTTTTTGTCCTCAAGTTGGAAATATATTGGATGCTAGGATTACTATAATGCTAGGATATAAGAACATTAATGTGAAAATAGTATGAAAGCCAAATTATGTGGTGTCGGTGTTTCACCGGCAAGCCTACCTAGGGATACCTTAAGGTAGTAGACTTGTGGTCAAGGTGTCGCCGAGATCATGAACTCGATGGTGCAATGATGGTGCAAGGAACATAAGGGTTTAGATAGGTTCGGGCCGCAGTATGCGTAATATCTTGGTTTGTATTGCCTTGGAGGCTATATCTTGGTTTGTATTGCCTTGGAGGCTATGCGTATGCACGTTGTGCTTTGGAGGGGACTCTGTCTGCCCTTATATATCCTGGGGGGACAGGGTTAGATGGAAATCCTAGTCTGGTACGTGCCTAGGAGTCCTAACCGAGTACTTTCGGTTAGGTTCCTTCTTCTGTACCGACTAGTTGTACTTGTTTACGAGTACTTTACTTTACAGTATGGATAAGGTATGAGACATGCCTCACTCCTTACTCTAGAATGTTCTACGCCACGCGTGCAGTCCCGTTGTCCCGGATCTGACATGTCATGCCAGGAAATTTTAGAGACCCTAAGTATGTGCTTCTAGCTCACGATCGATACGATACAATAGATGTTATCCTTTAGGAAGTGCAGATTTGGGCAGCTTTGCAAATCTGATGGGATTAAATTCTTTGTATACTCTCTGATTCTTTTTAGATAGTTGGTATGTGTAATCCATGGAATCTATGTATTCTATAAAGAACATGGGGTGTGACAGGAGGTGGGGGAGGACCAAAAATCGGCACTAGAAAAATGATCCCTTTTTTTTCACCGAGCCGATCCATCTACCCTCCTGCCCTCCAATCCCTCCTGGAATCTTTATGAGAATGATTCCTGCCTCCTCCCATTCATTTGCTTTCCCTCTATCCATTTCCACATCTCGCTGGCGCATGGAGAGGTGGAAACACGAGCTATTCGCAAGGAGCACTGGGGAGATCAGCACACGATGTACTGGGGACGATGCGAGCTCGATTGGTGGTATGGAGCTGTTCCTTGTGTGGGGGGACGGGGGAGGATCCTGGCTTTGACCGCTCCGTCCAATGTGCGCTGTCACGAGAGCTGCTGCAAAGAGGCATCTGCTCCCATAGATTCTTTTAATCTTAGTGACACTAAATTGTAAATTGCTGAATCTAGAATTCTCATTCATTAGATTTTCTAAAAAATATCATTGTTGGTATAAAATTAAAATTATTATTTAGTACATTGTTTTGTCCCACCTCGCCGGAGCAAGGTGAGTGCGACCAGCTTGTAAGTGTGGGTTCTCCCAGCTCTCTTGAACTTTCTAAATACATACTCTTGAGATACAGTTTGACATCTTTGCTATTCTGTCACAAGGTTTGGGCCTGTCGGTCTCCCTACGGTTCAAACTCCTTCCTAGGTTCCCTACGGGTCGAGCGCAATGGGCTCTTACCCCGCCATAGGCAACTTTTTTTGCAGTCTTGTAAGTACAAGTTTTTTTTTTCTTTCGCAACAACTATATCTTCCTTTCTTGCGCCTATCATGGTGATTCATGCCAGTGTGGAGATGTAAATGTAACGGAAATAGAAAATATTTTGGCTCCCCATACTTAACTGCATGTAACGTACATTGCAAAAACTCATATAGACAAGTCATAGAAATATTCATGGAAATTTTGTGTTGCTTCCCTTTTCCTCCCACTATCATCGGTGGCCGGCCAATGACCTCAAGGATCTTTTTCCCTCTCTGTGATGTGCACGTAGCACCCATATATGGAAGAACCAAAATTGAAGGACTTCTTTCCTTTGCCTAATAATAAACACGAGGCGCATAAATAGATGGTGTGGGTCAACACCAAGCACATAATTAACTCTGGCATCCAGCCAGATTCATTGCAAAATTTTAAGTTTCTCATCTATCATCCCTACCCTGTGTTACTCAAGCCACACCAGCCCCTTATCAACAATGACTCCGGTGCGTTCATCTACTTTTCTATCTCTAGAACCTACTATGGCATAGCCTCATGGAAGCGAGGTTGATGTTGTAACGTTTGTAGCTTATGCTTGTCCAACAGATTACAGCATGCTTCATCCGTGCAGAACAAGGGAACTATGTTTCAAGGACACCACGATAATTCTTTTTTTTTTCCACTAAATTTTATATTTTAATTTTTTATAACACAAATTACTGTTCATCAATCGTAGTGCCCTAACATTCATTCGTTTTGTATCACATTGCAACGATGAGAGCTAGAAACTATTCCTCGAAGCTGACATCCACAACCATATTATCGTGGTCACTAAATTTCCTATGACCAGGATACGCGTGAGTATGATTTTATAAAGTATTAGTCATTTAGTTGTATATTCTTATATATATATAAAACATACGGATACAGAATGCTTGGCGGCATATGACCACGGTTCAATCTTTTTAAGCAATGCTGGAGGACACCTGTGGGATCAGCACTAGAAGGTGATTTTAGTAGTGTTATTAATTATTTTATTGATGTTAATTTATAATATATATATATGATTATAATTATATCTGCTACGTCATCAATATTTAATAATTTTTTATTGTAGATGTTAGAATTGGTATACGTACTGTGTTGAGTAATGGCATCAAATTTGCGGTTACTGGTCGAGCTGAGGAGTTAAAGAAGTTTTATGATATATCACGCTTAGATTTTAAAGGACTTAAGTCTGCACTAACATATGTGTATGAGTACATGAAAAGCGGCTCAAGTCTTCTAGTTTATTTTGAAATGAAGTCCATCGATTAGTTTATATATATGGAGTGGATTCCTATAATATTATAAAAATTTAAACTTTTTAGTAGTTTTTTATGTGATACAATTATTTTTAAATAATTTTTTAAACACGTGCCTGTGGCACGTGCATCTCCACTAGTATATAAATAAAAGGAAAAGAGTTTGTACGACAGAGTATCAAGAACAAAGAACGAAACAAAAAAAAGTCATGACAACTATCCAAAATTGTCTAACCATAATTCCAAGAATGGTTTGTGCTTGACTGAAACTCGATGCAAAAGCAGTCACAATTTCTTCTTGAAGATTCCTTGACAGCTGCTTAACGTTGGTTGCAGACCTTGAAAGACCATATCATTGCGAGAGATCCAAATACTCCAACTAAGTAAGATAATTATGCTCATGAAGATAGGTGTGTTCAGCTGAGTTTTGAAGCTTTCAAGTGCTGAGAAAATGTTATCATGTGTCCCATGAATCCCAAGGAGTGCCCAACATGAAACTGCAAAGGGACACTCCAAAACGAGGTGCACTACTGTTTCTTCAGTGGCATTTAAGCAGATACTGCATTCATAAGATTCCAAGACCATATTTCTTTGTTGTAGTATATTCCTTGTACTCAGACGATCTTTCAAGAGGAGCCAGAAAAATACTTTATGCTTATTTTGACAGCATGACTTCCAGAGCCAATTAAAACCTAGATGAACCTGAGCGGTGCCAATCAACTGCTTGTAGACTTTTCCTGATGAAAAATGAGGACTGCCCAAGATGTAACTCCACCAATCAGTTTCAGTATTGGTTTGTATTATGTCCAGAAGTAGTTGTAGCATCTCCATTTGAGCAAAGGCCACTTCAGATAGTGGTAAGTGAAAAAGTTGGTGTAGGGGGGCAGTAGCCTTGGCCTGTTGTAATGTCAGGAACTTATTCTTAACAAAAGAAAAGAGTTCAGAAAAATCTTGATTTTAGACCTGACCCCCACAGATCTGTCCATAGATAACAAGTTGCACCATCTTGTATCTAGCAAACAGCTAGGCCTCCGTAACCATCCAAGAGTTTAAGAATATCTCTCCACCAAAAGGATCCCATTTTGATGTGATTCGGTAGTTTGCCATTACGATAGTGCTTTTCCCAGATCAAGTGCACCCAAGATGTGTCAACTTTGTTGAAGAACTTATGCAAGTTTTTTAACAAGAGAGCTTCATTTTGGATTTTAAGATTTAGAACACCTAGTCCACCCTCAGATTTTGGCAGACATACCATTGACCAAGCTGCCTTTGGTGGAGTTTTGGCATTGATATCAGAGCCCCTCCATAAGCAATGTTTTCTATATTTATCAATCTGCTCAAGAACTATTTTTGGTAACAAGAAGGTGCTCATATGGAACATCGGCAAAGAGGTGATGACTGCATTTGTCATCTGAAGTCTTCCAGCTTGTGATAGAAAAACTGATGTGGCTTGCAAACGCCGTTCACACTTAGTTAACAATGGTAAAAAAATTTCAACTCTTAGTTTTGTTGTTCCTAGTGGTAATCCCAAATAAGTGATTGGCACGTAACCTTTTGTGCAAACAAAAGTTGTAGATAGCAAATCCAATTTGTCATGTGTTCCTATGGAACATTGATAGGAACCATCATTGATTTACTGTAATTTACTGATAGACTAGTTGCCAGGGAAAAATAGTAAGTATGTCTCTCAAAAATATGGAACCATCATTGATTTACTGTAATTTATGCACCCTTCCATACTTATCAAGGTATCATCTGCATATTGCATATTGTACTATTGGGAAGGCCTCATCTGAAAGATATGGAATGGGTAACCTTAACAGGCCTTGATCTTTTGCTTTGTTAATAAGAGTCTGCAAAAATCAGCCGCCAGTACAAAAAGAAGTGGAGATAGAGGATCTCTTTGTCTAACACCCCTCTTGCAGTGAAAGGTCTTGACGGGTACTCCATTAAGTAAAACCGAAGAGGTGCCAGATTCAAATATGGACTGCATCCATTTGAGCCAAGAGGTACCAAATCCTCTTACTTTCATTAATTGCAGCATAGCTTCATGTTCCATTCTGTCAAAAGCCTTTTCAAAATCCAATTTTAAAATAATTATTTCCTTCTTTGACTAATGACACAGATGCAGGTATTCCAAAGACCAAGCCAAACAGTTCTGAATTGTTCTGCTTTTGATGAAACCATATTGATTCTTATGGACTAATTTCATAATGACAGACTGCAATCTATTTGCCAGAAGTTTGATGATTAACTTCATGGAACAGTTAAACAAAGAGATTGGTCTAAAGTCTCCCACTTTGCAAGGGTTGTCTATTTTTAGCAACAGAGTAATATAGGACCCATTTATACTACTCAAACAAGCTTCCCCTTTTTGGAAACTATCACACAAAGCATAGAAGTCTGTGGCAATGATTGGCCAACACCTTTTTAAAAAATCATTGTTAAAGTTATCTGGTCCTGGGGCCTTACGAGTAGCTAGACTTTTGACCGTAACATCAACTTCTTCTTTTGTAAAGGGAACTTCCAAAAGGTCCAGATTGTCGGCCACCAAAAATAATTCTTCCAGATTAGAAGGCATGATGACGGGATTGGAGGAGCCTAATCTCTCTTTGTAAGTTACCCATAATAATTCCTCCTTTGCTTCATGAGAAAAGACTTCCTGATCATTGTCATGAGTTATGCTTCTGCTCTGCTAGTTCAAAAGGAGAGAAAAAAATGGATAGCTCACTGCTCATCTTGTGAGCGAGGTTTCTCAGGTTTTGTTGCTAATCTTTGCTTAGTTGTGGCTCAGTCCTCGTTATGAACCTATAGAAGCATCGGTGTATTTTTTATTTTTACTATTTTTCACAATGACAAATTCACTAGAAATATTTTAGATCTATTGCCGCATATGATGATTTGTTTAGAGGTACAAATTATTGTTGCCTATGGCGATTGAATCCACCGAATCAATGGTTTGCCTTATTTGACGATTTCTAGGTTTTAGGTTTTTTTTAGCTTCATTGATGTCCATCTAGACATAAATGCTAAATGAAAAGAATCGTCATCGTGTCCCCAAAGGAAAAAAGAGTATTTTGTTAAACAAAAGAGTACGTTCCAAATCATTTTTTTGAGAAATACAGTACGAACGCACGCTCATAAACACGCACGCAACCTACCCCTATTAGCACCTCTGGGAGACTGAGCCGGCTAATCCTTGAGATTGACGAAGTCACCATAGACGCCTCGCTGAGCGACAGGCACGTCGCCTACCACTAAAAGAATAACGCCGGTTAAATTCTGGAATAATCTAGGAAAATACGTGCACTCGTGTCGAGTCTAGAACTCGAACTTATGTGGGCAGGTTCCTTGATTACCTTCGAAATCATGCTGGTAGGAAGGCAACAAAAAGTATTTTATTTTACTTCAAGGACAACTGGACAAATAATTTTGTATTTTTCACCAACACAAATTTGCCCCCATGTTCTTGGTTGTTGTTGTTGTTGCATATAGCAGAGGCAACTAGGGGGAGCATTCGTGTCCAGAAAAGAAAATGCCTGGCCAGTGACCACTCGGTGCTCAATCCTTCACCATTGGTTGCCCAGCCACTTATGAGTAATGACTAGGGTAAGAACACACCGGGTGCCATTTGAAATCTGCAATCATAGACTGATATCTTTTGCTAATATATGATGCCTGTGGTCGTGGATTGGTGACTTTGTGCTGCAAAGTCATGCCCGTTCGCGTAAGCAAGCTAGCAAAGTGCCCACGGTTGATTTTCTTCTACCTGCCATCGACGTCTCTTCAACGTACGAGACACCCGCCGGCACAGGTCAAGGTCATATCTGCAGGCGAGCGAGGGCATAGGCAATTGTCCTGACGTGACTCGTCTCGTCTCAGAACCGGTCTTCTCCGGTCGTCGCTACGCCTCCTCCGACGTCTTTAAACCTTTCCCCACTGATCGAGCTGACGATCTCAGCCATTGGAGAGTGATCTCTGATCAGTAGTGACGGTTCAGTGCCATGGACTTCACCAAGGAGGTTGTGGTTCCCGCGGCGCTGTCCGAGATCCTCAGCTGCATCTTCTCCTTCCTGTTTGACAGCTTCGGCCGCCCGGCGCCCGGGACGCGCACCGGCGCCGGCTGGAGCAGCTGCTGGGCAACATCGGCAGCATGGTCGAGGAGGCCGAGGGCCGCCACATCACCAACCAGCAGCTGCTCGCCCACCTCAAGGCGCTCACCGTGGGCATGTAGCGCGGCCGCTTCGCGCTCGAGGTGACCGACCTCGACGACGTCAGGAACGCCGACGGCGAGGGCGACGACGACGACGACGGTGACGACGCTACTGGCACCGCCGCCGCCGCCGCCGCCTCGGCGGGCAAGCGATCGTTCCCGCTGCGCTCGTCGTTCAACAAGACGAAGCCTTCCCGCGTCACGAGGTTGCTCTTGGGTGGGGGCGGCGCTGGTGACGACGGCACGGAGAGGCTGGCCGCCGTCGTCGAGGATCTGGAGATCCTGACGCGCGACTACATGCGGGAGTTCATCCTGCTGGTGCAGGGCTACCCCCGGAAGGTTGACCGGCCGGTGCGGACGACGCTGTACATGGACCGGTGCGTGTTCGGGCGCCACGTCGAGAAGGAGCGCATCGTCGACTTCCTGCTGCAGCGCCCACCCAGCGGCCGCGCGCCTTACCTGAGCGTGCTCGCCGTCGTGGGCGCGAAGAAGGTCGGCAAGACCACGCTCGTGAAGCACGCCTGCGACGACGAGCGCGTGCGCGGCCACTTCGCGCGCATCGAGTGGTTCGAGACGCCCGACGTTGTGCGCCGGGGCGGCCGCCCGGACCAGACCGTGTGGGAGAGCGACGGGCCGGAGTACCTCGCCGGCGTGCGCCGCGTCCTCGGCGAGCCCCGGTTCGCGGCGGGGCGGTCGCTGCTGGTGTTCGAGGACGCCTGGCCCATCGACGAGTCGGCGTGGAGCGCGCTGGCGGCCTCCCCGAGCGCGCTCACCGACGGGAGCAAGCTCCTCCTCACGTGCCGCGACGCCGACCTCGCCCGGCTGGGCACGGTGGAGCCGGTGGTGCTCCACACCCTGCAGCAGGAGGAGTACTGGTACTACTTCAAGGCGTTCGCGTTCGGCGGCGCCGACCCGCGGCAGCACCCGCGCGGTGGCGCGGGAGATCTCCGAGCACCTGGAGCGCACGTTCCTGGACGCGCGGGTGCTGGGCACGCTGCTCCGGGCCAACTTCGACGCCCGGTTCTGGCGGAGGGTGCTCGCCGCCATCGTCCGGTGCGAGCGCCGGCCGATGCACGTCGGCGTGCTGCTCGAGCTCCTGCCCGTGCGCGGCAGGCTGCAGTCGTACGGGTACTGCCGGAGCCCGCCCAAGTTCACCGTGCAGGACGTGCTCAGCGCGCGAGCAGGTGGCGGCGGCGGCGGCGACCCGGAGGACGGCTTCACCATCCATCTCTGCAGGGAGACCCTGTACATGGATCACTGGTACAGCATCACGTTCAAGAACGATGGGGCAGCGCCGCCGCCCGTTCTGACGACCTAGCTTGACTAGCTGCGGCGAGTTTGTAGCTGCCTTGCATTATTGTTGTGTTCTGACACTATGCTTGTAGTGATCGTTAGTGGGAAGCACGGGCGGAGCTTGAAGAAACAGCCTGCAGATTATTGACGCATCAGACGAGTAACGTAGCAGGAACAATACTTTAGTGGTGGATCCATAGATGCAAAACGTCAAACTTTAAGGTTTCTTCCATGTTAAGATTACAAATTCGATGTCTCCAAGCTCAAATCTACATTTTTCCGGTTCCGTCTTGACCAGGGGCTATTCGCAGTCACACATGTGACTGCAAAGGGGGGTGTCACAGAAGGCTCCCCACCTCCACCGTCGTGGGCAGCGGGTGGGCCGGCCGCACTCCCACCTCCGCCGCAGCCCTCCATTGCCGCCGACGCTTCCTCATCCTCGCCCCTGGCTTCTTCTTGCTCCTGCTGCCGGCCGCGGCCCATCGGGGTCCAGCCCCGCCCGACCGGCGGCGCTCCCGTGCCGCCTCGCCTCCGCTACCGCTACCAACCTCTACTCTGAAGCCCCAGCCATTGAAGCCCGACAACCTGAAACCCTAACCCCGGCACCTCGATCACCACCCCGACCACCGGTGATCTCGTCGGGTGCCGCTCCTCCCTCCCACCCCAGGCAGCTGCTCCCCCCTCCCTCCCCTAACTCGGTGGCGTGGTGAGCGGCGGCTTTGGCGATGGGTCATTGATGGGCCTTCTGCAATCCGTTGACTGCCACCCGCACGTGTGAGACCCCTAACATTGATCCTCCTGTGAGGTTGGGAGCAGCGGCGAGCTCCTTTGATTAAAAAAAAAACATTGATCCTCCAGCTCCTCCTAATGTTGGGCTTTGTATCCAACTTCAATTGGATCCATGGGCGAACGCGATTGAAAACTATACAAGCCGTGGACAGGAGCCCAGGAATATCGAAGTCTTTATTGGGCCGGGAAATGTGGGCCGCCACATCGAAACTTTTGTAATAGCTTTTCATTTTCTTTTGATCCCTGCGGTAATCAAACAATGGGCGCTGCATGTTTCACAACATCTACCACCACTGTGCACGGGATTAGATTTTTTTTAGATCTCTGGACAGCTCGAACGCGTGCAAAAAAATGAGCTCGCAATTACCAGGTCCACTCTGTTGACTTGCTCGCCTCCCAGCTCCCACTTCCAATGAGAAAGGGAGTCCGTTGCCCACCACAAACGCGCAGCAGCAGAGAGATATTGCCCCCTGGTTGGTGAATGACGACGGGTACCTCCTCTTTGATGGGTCGCACGAGGCTACACGCCCTATAAGATTCAGACTTCAGAGAATCCAGTAGCGCGGCAAAAGCGACAGGCCCCTAACCCCAGCCCAGCATGCTTCCGGTATGATGGCATGCTTGCCTTTTCTGTCCGAACGCGACGAGGTACGGAGGTGCCTGCGTCCATGGAACAGAAAATCAGGGCTGCAGGAGCGGGGCGCTGTACAGTAGTGTGCAGCAGAGAGCAGAGTCCGGCATAGGCATGATGGGCTGGGGTCGGGCAGGTGGCACGTGTCGCCGCGCGCGGCGGCTAGGGGGCGAGAGCAGCTGAGGAAGTGGATCGCGGACGCGACGGCGAAGAGAAAGGAGCGGAACCTGCGTGCAGGTGGCTGCTGCGGGAAGGAAGCGGCCGACCCACACATGCCCCACGCGGAGACCCCGAGTTAGCCGTGCGTGCGCGGGTGGTGGAGGAGAACGGCAACCCGGGCCTGCCTGCGCGTGCGCGGGCGGCGCCAGCCAACCCCACCGCGCACGCCACGCATCGATGCGCGCGGCCGTCACCGACCCCCCCGCGCCCCGTCACGCCGATGACGCCGACGGTGGCGGTGGTGCCGGTGAGCGGCGCACGGGAAGGAAGGAAACTAGGAAAGCCGGCGGCCGGCCGGTCGTCGCGGAGGAGAGGCGCGGTCAAAACCGGATGAGATACTGATGCGACGCGGCCGGCGAGTGGCGTGGTGGGGTGGGGACGAAAGGGAAAGGAAACACCCCGTGCCGCCGTCTCGTGGGGGCGGGGAGAGCGACGCCGCCCGCCCCGCGCACTCGGCAGCGGCGCGGAGCGCAGGTGCGCTGCTCCTGCTCCGGCACGTTGCTCGCCCGCTGACTGACAAATAACCGCCCGCCCCAGCTGCCGCGTGTAGCCTCCCCTCCTCCCTCCCACCCGTCTCCCCCCGCAATAAAAATAGCAAGCCGCGGCCAGTGCCCTCGGTTCTCGCCTCCCTCGCCCGCTCCCCCACCCCACCCATCCGCCTGCGCGTGCCTGCTGCCTTCCGCTCTCCGCTTCCTCCCGCCGGCCCGCGCCCCAGATCTGCGGCGGCGCCGGGCGGCCGGCCGACGCCGCGCGTGCCGGTGGGTGCTGCTGCTCCCCGCGAGCTCTTCCGACCCGCGCACGCATTCAGCAGCAGCTCACGCTCCCGTCTTCCTCTTCTGTGCGTGCAGTGGGGGCGCCGGATCCTGCTCGGTTGCTGGTGATGAGCGCCTAGGCGGCCGGCGCACGACCGCACGCGCCCCGCTCCCGAGGTACGGACCGCCAATTCCGTTCCTGCCTACCTTGCCGGGTTCGGCCAATCTGCCGCCGTCGCGCCGCGCGCTTGCTCCGGTACTGAATTCCGCTCGGCGAGCGCGCGGTTGATGAGGCGGTTGCTGGAACATGGGGCCGGCATGGGGACAGCTTCGGTGTTGCTTTCTTTGCCGCTCCGCCGGGACGATCTTAGCTGCGCTTGCTGCTGCCCTGCTGCTTTGAGGCGAATCGATTATTGTATGGGATTGAACCCAGGGCAACTTTGGCTTGGGGATTGTTCTGTCTGGGGCTCTGGGCTTCGGAATTCGCGCTCCAGCAACGTTGGAAATGGGTTGGGGGTGTCTCAATTATGGTCAAATGCTTGCTCCAACATGTGCCCCCAAGCAGAAGCTGAACTAGATATGTTACAAATTCCTGCTGCTTTGGTTTTCGTTTTGAGGTATTCTAAGGGCGTTGAGAGGGTATAGTGTGGGATGCAATTTCAAGCTTGCCTTTGGGCTGGGAAATTTGCCTGACATGGTCAAATTCTCGAGTTGAAAAGTCTAATGAGTCATCTGACTTAAATTAAAAAAAACTCTGTGATAAGCCCAGTGAATTTTGTGACTGTATCAATGTTGACTTTGGTCATAATTCACACTTGCTGAACTTCACTTGGTTGATCACTTGGGGTTTGCCTTATGTATAGTATGAAGTTACTTGCTGATGCTTTGTTCATCATTTGATTTCTCACAAGTTGTCTTTCCTAGGTTACTGGCTTGTTTTCGTTGCTAGAAAATGGCGATGATGGTGGATCCCCCCAATGGCACGGGAAACCAAGGGAAGCATTACTACACCATGTGGCAAACCCTATTTGAGATTGACACCAAGTACATGCCAATCAAGCCCATTGGAAGAGGAGCTTATGGAATAGTTTGCTCGTCTATAAATCGCGAGACCAATGAGAAAGTTGCAATAAAAAAAATAAACAATGTCTTTGACAACCGCGTGGATGCACTAAGGACACTGCGGGAGCTGAAACTCCTTCGGCACTTAAGGCACGAGAATGTTATTGCTCTGAAGGATATAATGATGCCAGTGCATAGAAGGAGCTTCAAGGATGTTTACTTGGTTTATGAGCTTATGGACACTGATCTGCATCAAATAATTAAGTCATCTCAACCACTTTCCAATGACCACTGCCAGTATTTCCTTTTTCAGGTAAGTTTTGGATCTGTTGCTGAGCCTTTCTTGTTTGTTTATTGATGATTCCAGCATAAACACAGCAATAATTTGCCACCTTGTTCATTTGCACCTTATGCTCTGCTCTATCTGGGTGCCATGGTTAGGAAGTGCTGGCATATCCTATCAGCATATAAGATGCTTGTCCTTATGTGGATCAGAGTAGGGCTGGGAATTTTTCAGTGCTGCCATAAGCCATGCTTGTCATGCTTGGTTTACACAATCCACCTATTGTTGCGGTTGGCAAGATCCTGTTTAATTAATTATTATGTTTGACTAGTTTAGCTAAAGCGATTGGTGGTGATACAGTATTGGTTTTGTTAGTTTGATACAAGTTTTCAACCACTTCATGGATCAAGCATTTTTTTGTCGATGTATTTTGACTGATATGGTGTTGTTCTTGTTGGGATGAACTAGGTGGCCTCAGTAGCACTCCTCAGATCCTGGGTTCGACTCCCGGTGGGAGCGAATTTCAGGTTGGGGTTAAAAAAATCCCCTCGCCTGCCTCCACGCCAAAGCACGAAAGGAAGGTCCCGGCCTGCACTCACACGGGTGACGACGCCCCCGTGTAAGGGTGGGGTAGGGGTTCGGGGGTTTTCTCGGCCTGCGTGAGAGATCTTCCCTTATTCAATGCTCGGGGGTTTCTTCCCCCCGCAGGCCGAGTTTTGTTAGGTTGGCACACCTGGACAAACTTAATTTGGTCATGGGACTCTGTTACATCCTCCATTTCTCTTTCTGGTTAAGTGGGATTAGTCACATTGGCTTTTCAGCATGAGTTTTTTTATGGTCCTTGGAAAGGTACCAAGAGATACTTCCCAAGTTATAATTGGTGGTATCTCTAGTACCTCTCCAAGGATGGTAAAAAGGCACTTTCAACTCTGTTGTTACTCATTTGGTTGACTAGCTTTTCTGGGTTCAGATAAAGGCATGAGTGGGCCCATATCCATTTGAAAGCACAACTTTTGGAACATTTTTTACTTTGAGATATGGTATCCTGTTGGCTTGTTACTGCATCAGCCATGCACTCATGTAAATCATACTGGTTTCCAAAGTTCTGATATTTTTCTTAGTAGCTTATCTTCCTTACACATAAAACTGCATATCATTTAAAGTTTGGACCCAAACTTAGCATACATGTACATTTTCTGAAAATATCAAGTCAACATCTATTAACATTTCATGAACACAAATCATCTCGGGAGATTGGCTCAAGTTGGACAGGCAGCATCTGTAGCTGTTCTGTCAGAAAAATGATAAATTGACTAGTCTCCAAACATGATAGATCATACGGGAAAAACATACGATAACTTCCAGGCTTCAAACTGAACACAGAGCTTAGGGGAGTGGATAAAGGAATAAATGATTTCTTAAAAGTTCAAAAAAGTTGTTATCTGGGACAACTGGACAAGGACAACGTGGACCACACATATCATGAGAGATTTGGTAATAATATTAGTTAGTTGGTGTTGGTTGGGAATGTGTTTGGCAGCCTATTGTTTTTCCACTGAAGTAGCATGTTTGTTATTCAAAATGCATTCGAGAGAAAAAATATTATTCAAAATGTAAACTTTAATGTGGCTAGTGGAATTACTGCTCCCAGATATTGCATTTGCTTAGGAATTGCTTTTATTGGAAACGACTCAGTATATGACACATAGACTTTAACGAGCCTATAGTTTGAGCTCCTCAATTATTTTAAGGTAAGCTTCTATAGGACCAAAGTTTACTTTTTACTATATTTTTCCAGATTTTTAAAATTGTTGCTGTGAGGTCTTCAATTTTTTCCCTGAAGTATTGGATTGTATTTTAGTTTCTGGATTATTTTTTATCAATAAACTAATATCTAAATGCCACCTTTCTTCTTCATTGTAGCTGCTCCGAGGCCTGAAGTACCTTCATTCAGCTGGGATACTCCATAGAGACCTGAAGCCAGGGAACCTTCTGGTTAATGCAAACTGTGATCTGAAGATATGTGATTTTGGACTTGCCCGTACAAACAACACTAAGGGTCAGTTTATGACAGAATATGTCGTCACCCGCTGGTACAGAGCCCCTGAGCTGCTGCTCTGCTGTGACAACTATGGAACATCAATAGATGTCTGGTCTGTTGGCTGCATATTTGCAGAGCTACTTGGTCGCAAGCCAATTTTTCCAGGAACTGAGTGCCTCAATCAGCTTAAGCTCATAGTCAATGTTCTTGGCACCATGAGTGAGGCTGACCTTGAGTTCATTGACAACCCGAAAGCTCGCAAGTACATCAAGTCCCTTCCATACACCCCAGGCATTCCCCTGACCAGCATGTACCCGCAAGCACATCCTCTTGCCATCGATCTGTTGCAGAAGATGCTAGTCTTTGATCCCTCCAAAAGGATTAGTGTCACCGAGGCTCTGGAGCACCCTTACATGTCTCCACTGTATGATCCGAGCGCAAACCCTCCT
Organism: Panicum miliaceum; assembly: GCA_032594955.1. NCBI lineage: Eukaryota > Viridiplantae > Streptophyta > Magnoliopsida > Poales > Poaceae > Panicum > Panicum miliaceum. Next base: position 49,040,275 of record CM064062.1, read on the forward strand.
GCTCAAGTACCCATCGATCTCGACATAGATGAAAATCTTGGCGTAGACATGATCCGGGAAATGATGTGGCAGGAGATGATCCACTACCACCCCGAGGTCGTCACAGGGATGAGCATGTGACAGGCAGCAATAAACATGTGGCAGAGATCTGCTACATTAGGATAGTCACATGTTCGCCTTTTGTACGAGCTTGCTGCAATTACAGCACCTATCAAGTTATCACTATATGTATCAGACTGCTGTCAGGTGACCTCTTGTGTAAATATGCGCTCAATAAGATGTGTGGAGTTTCTTGTTTCTGTAGTACATGGACTACGTTGCTGTATGAGTATGTGAAGCGGAACACGGTGTTTAAGAATTTGTAATTTTAGACTCTGATCTGCTCTGCTGTATGGAAATCTGAAGGCCTTGATCCCAACTATTTGGTTTATGAGGTGCGCATGAGTACAATTTCCTGTTATATTTTTTCACGTTTTATAGGGTGGTAGAATTACATTTTCCGTATTATTTGCCTGTCTCCTTTTGATTGGCGCTATGGTGATGTATGCTGTGAAATTAAGTCCCTTTTGTTTGGGTGAAGTTTTTTTTTTGTTTTGATAAGGCAAAGTTAGTTTGAAGCTCAAATGCTAGAAAGAGTTAATCGATTCTACTGAAGAACAAAGTATCATGAAATGAGGAATGAGATACATGGTGGCATGCTGGGCTGCATTCAGTTGAAATAAAGCAAATAATTTAGTACTGTGTCACACATGAGCGGAATATCCATTGGAGGTGTAGGAGATACACGTGGAGCACTTGACCATTCGCGTTTATTGATGAAGAACTGATGGTGGTATGTGTGCGCAGCTTGAGGTGGTCGCTTGATGGAGCCATTGGGTTTAGAATGTCGATCCTTGGGTTTAGAATGTCGATCCATTGAAGCCAAAGTTGAATCTCTGTAGCATATATGAATTTAAGGCTTAGGAATACAGATCATACGGTAGGAGTAACTGAACGAGGTATCCATGGACACCGCATGATTCACATGGAAATTAAGACATGCAATGGAAGCAAAAGTTAATACAAGATGAGTAGCAAAAAATTGATATAAGGTGACAGGCAGTGGTGAGCACTAGATACTGCATCTTGATGTAGCATGAACGAAGCAGAAAGAGTACGTTCCGAAAACTGTATGCCTAAGGAAACTAAACAGGGTAACGGTGGAAGCCTAATTTTTTTCCTGACACGAGGTTCACCCATTTCCATTACCAAATAACGGAAATATGGCCGAAGCCTAATGGATGGAGCACAACTTATTTCTTCAGACACACTGTTTTCCTTCCACTTGATTATCTATGCAAGGGTAACACAATCTCAGAGGCATCTCGACTCTGAGACACCATCTAGTATCATAGACAAATTCAAACGGTTGGCAAGGGAAACGAGCAAACACAGTTGATCTGAGCTGAGAACTGAGCTGAAGCACATGATTGCGCGCAGTGTCGTACCTGCACATCATCGAATTTGATGTAGAACCTGGACCTGCTGACCGAGAGCTTGGTTTCGAGGATCTCAGCCACGGCCGCGCTCAGCTTCCCGTTGACGCCGGGGCCGATCCCGCCGATGGAGACGAGCTCACCGTACGCCGCCGGTTCCTCGCTCGCCGCGAACGACATGGGCACCGACCCGTTTATCGACACCATGACGTACTGCAGCGCAGGTAAAAAGGAATATGAGCAACCGAACCCTAGGTCCATTGGTAGCAGCTGACGGAGAAGCATCTTCAAAGGCCGGAGCGAAGTAAGACGCCGTGCAGGCTAAGCTGTAAGGAGGCATTGCGTCGAACGGGCAGGGTGCATTACGGATTCGGGCTTGCCGATGATCCTGGCGACTGCCTTGGAGCAGTCCTTGAGGATGTCGGCGGCGAAGACGGCGTCCACCGGCACGTTGGTGCTTAGGATCAGCGTCGGCATCGTGCTGGTGCTCCGTGCCCGGCCTCGGTTCCCCTCCCCCTGCGCTGCGCTGCTGGTTCGCTCGTGGATAGGAGAACCAGGGGAGCGGGTGGAGGACGAGGGCTAGAATTGCCGAGATGGGGAGGGGGAGCCCACGCGTACGGACGGGCGGGCTCGCTCAGTCGAGCCACGACCGGAGGAGACGATGGCTGGCGGCCCATAGGATAGCTACGGACTGGGCCGCAAGTTCCGGGGCGCTGCCCAGGTGGACTTGATGGGCCCATAGCACAGTAACAGAACCTAACACTCCAGAGCTCTGAAGCGGCCCATAGCACAGTGACAGTTCCAACTACCACCATAACCTAGGCGTCATCTTGCAACCGGCTAACAAAGTAGATTAGTGCTTGAACGGAAAAGGAAGAAGACATCTCACATACCCTTGCAGTGCTAAAACCAGGGCTCAAAATACCCACTAACAGGGTAAAAGTAGATAATTACATAAACCATGATATAAAAAGAGGCAACATTAGAAACAAAAAGGCGGCACTCCATCCAAGCCGAAAACCAATGGTCTAGCAGCTGGCAGGAGGGGCTTGAACCTCACCCGTCCCTTCGATTGATCTGCACCTAGCTGATTTCATCCTTCTCGGATTTGGTGTTATCCATATAGGGCTTGGCCAGTTGGACCAAATCTGAGGGGATGCAATCTTCTCTTTGCTGTCATCACACAAGCTGAGAACTCCAATATCACGGATCATTTTCTTACGCACCGTAACATACTCATCATTGTCAGTGAAGTAGATATGATTTGCCTTCAGCTGAGGGTGTCCTTGCGCGTTCAGGCAAACTGTTTGATTCTGCCCAATAAACAGCACATTCTCACCCAAGCTTATTTGCTGTCAAGTCCACTCTATACATTTCGAACGGAATGGAATAATGTCTAGAGACCTCAAAGGGCAACTCAGGATCCGAGAAATCATCATCTTCCTCTAAAGGGTCAAGTTCTGATTCATCATCCGGTTTACGATCAATATGAGACCAAACCTGTAGCAGATCACCACATGGTGTTTGAACAATGTTCACCCTCTGAAAGGAGTAATCCCTCGTTTCCCCCAATACAACCTTTTGCTTTACTGCGGGCCCACTGAAATCAAACACATGGATTGCTCCTTTGGTAGTCGCCGCGTACATCAGACCATCCTTAAAGACACAATCTCCAAAGAAATTGTGTGGTGGCAATGGAGTCCAGCAATCATCTCCGTTTCTCGCAAATGAAAGACGAAAGTATGGGTTATGGATGGCAGCAACAATGTAGTCCCCGGTGGAAGGATCAGATGACAGGAACACCTTGAGGAAAAACTCATCCCTCAGCTTGCGAAGGCCATAGGTCCAGGGTCCATCCGGCCCAGGGATAGCGTCGTATGAAGAGTACTCCTTAGCGGCGCCATTCTCGTCGTAGACAGGTGTAACATACTCGAAGGTGGTGATCGAAGGCAGGGCGATCTGGTCACCTGTGATGGGGTTGAGGAGGTGAAGCTCGGACCGCTCGTCGGCGGCGATGATCCAACCATAGGCTGAGCCGAGAAAATGCCTGCTACGGATCGGTGGGTCCGGGAGAGCAAGCGTGTATGGCTTCTTCTCCGCGAGGCTGTACAGACACCCGGCACTCTCACCGCGGGACTTGGCGGTGTAAAGGAGGCACGGCGTCTGCGGTTGCTTCCAACGCCCAAGGTCGCAGAGGCTGGTGTAGGCGTCGTGCCAGGCAGAGCAGACGGATCCTGCGCGGACGAGGTCAGGAACATCGAGGGCCGCGAAGACCTGCATTAGGATGTCCTCTGGCACCTCCGATGCCATTGCTGCTTCTTGGCAAGATCACTCTGATACGGGGCTGTTTGCTGACTAGTGACTATATATGTCCACCCACTATCCAGGAATCCCAGCTCCGTCGATTTCGAGACTATCAGAGTCGGATATGGATATGCCGAGTCCGATTCGACCTGTGTTATAGTCGGCGTGAATTACCTGAGCCGGTCTTGCTCAAGTAGGGGATATTTGCAGCTCCTTCGGGATGCCCAGCGCGGATCTCGCCCTCGGTTCTACAGATTGCGGCAAACCAAGAAAGTTCAGTTGCTGCAGTTCGAACAAGAAAAAAAAGTTCAGTTGATTTCAATGTCTATCTGAAATTCTAAATCCTGATATTTTTGTAGGGAATTAGTATGAGAACAAGTGAACAACACAGGGTTCATCGACCTCTCAAATAATTAATCGATTCAATTAACTGTACCATGAGCTGTTCAACGCTGCAACGCAGATTTCGCAAGCCCGTTCATGCCTTGACGCAGGTTCCAGGAGCTTGCTGTACCGAAAACTGAACGCGCGGAAGCAAATCCTCAGCGCTAACGGGAGCCGGGGTGGGGGGGGGGGGGGGGGGGGGCAAGGTGGAGGAAGAGGACTGACCACCTCATCGATGTGCTCCTCAGATGCGGCGGCGCTAAGCCCTGCCGTCCTGCGGAGAAGACGAGACGACGGCGCCGAGGCGACCTCTCGTCCTGCTCGCGTCCTTCAAATTACTCAGGGAACACCGGGAGTCTGGGAGTGCATCGAGGCTGGAGAGGTTCTCCGCCCAGGACGTGGGCGGCGGAAGCCTCCACCGGCGACTGGATTGAGGCGGAGAGGGGGAAGTCGCGGCCGCCGGCGTCCGTACGCACCAGAGCTGGATCTTGGCCGCAAAGAATACATCCAACGGCTATAGATATCCCGCTCAGACGTGGATTGGGCTGTCAACACATTTTACAAATACACCCCTCGTATGGGTCGCGATTAATAATCGCGATCCAAATATTTAGACATAGCCCCCTATTTTGGATCGTGATTAATAATTGTGAACCTAATATTTGCATATAGCCTCCTAATTAATCATGAAATAAATATTTGCATAAAACCCCCTTATGTTGGTACTCCTATTTTCCTCGACCACCCTCCCCTCTGCCTCGCCGTGGCAACGGCCGCCTCCGGCCTCCCCGCCCGGCGGTGACATGAACTGACTTGCCGGAGAGCCAACGACGCCGGTGGCGGAAGCCGATCTCATAGACGTACCTGCCATTCTTCCTCTCCTCCGCTTGTTCAAATCCCCATACGCCGCTGAGTGAATTCCACTGGTAATTTAAGCTCTTGGCCCCCACGGGCCTCGCTGTGGCTACGGGCCGAGGAGGAGCTCGCGTGGCGCCCGCATGCGGTCATGTGTCGAGGGTCTAGAGCGCTGAGGTGAGAGACGGTTTTGCGTTTATTTTCTTAACGAAAGCTTTAATATTTCCAAATTCATATTCTCTCTTGTAAGTAATCGAAACTCTTATCCTGAAATAGTTAACTACATTCCCTGCACAGGATACACGGATACACCATCCACAGTGACAGCTATAATTAATTATGAACAATATGTAACAGGCAGGTAAAGAAAAGGAATAATATACCAATATGAGTATTTTGTTTCTGAAACAAGCCTTGGTCAGAAAGATTAGAACATCCCTTCCCCAATCAGACCAGTGGCACCAAAACCAAATGTGCCACAAGTTACAGAAGAAAAAGAAATAGAGAAAGAAATCCACTAATCAGTTTTGATGAAGAGCTAGTATCTGGAAAGAGACAAAAGGGGCAAAAAAGGAGATAATAGCGAACATTTGAATGAAAGCATCACTTCTTTGTTCTGTGCTGGCTATCTAAGTAGTACATCACAACCAAGTTGATGATTACAATTCCCCCTTGCCACCAACACCTCTTCTTTATTTTCTCAACCATAAGAAAGAAAACAAAAAAAAGGGCCACTCCAGTATGAGCTTTGTTCCAGCACACTAAGCTTTACGGCTGGCCACACTTGGTGACCGGTACCCTGCTTTAGTGGGCTTTCCCCAGGGAGAAACTGAAGGCCTGCCTCCTTTGGTACGCCCCTCGCCTCCACCATGGGGATGATCCACAGGGTTCATAGCAACACCACGGACAACTGGGCGCCTGCCTAACCACCGGCTATGCCCTGCTTTTCTCAGCTTGCGTGTACCATGGCTTGGATTGGAGACTATACCAATTGTAGCACGGCATTTTGAATCGACAGTCTTCTCAGCACCTGAAGGAAGGCGCAGAACACACCGTGCACCTGGCTCCTGGACTACCTTAGCATATGTACCGGCCGCTCGAACCATCTTCCCACCCTGTCCAGGACGACATTCAATATCGTGCACCCACGTTCCAATCCGTGCATTGGCTAATGGTATGCAATTTCCGACCTTTGAGTTGAGGTCAATGATATCATGCTGATTAGCTGAGGAACTTGGCGAAGAGGCTGAACTCTTAGAAGGTTTCGAGGAATCATAGTTCATCACTGTACTACCTGGCAGGCATTGGTGACTGGCCAATATATAAGATACTGGTACACAATCAACCTTTCCTTTTGACTCTTTACTCAAACCAATGGACTTTGCTGCCAAGCTACTGAAGTGGTTAGCTTGTGTCAAAGGCAAAGATTTCTTCTTCAGGTCATTCTGCCAAGAGAGAGCAGCTTGACGCTTCATTCTGTGTGCCCAAAGCGCATCATCTGTTGCCCATTTTTGAATTCCAGAAAGAGAAAATGTATGTTTCCCTTCTTCATTTCCTCTGATTTGAGCGAAGAAAGTGGGCTTGGCACCAGCTAAAGCTATCCTCGGTAAGCTCAATGATGCACCAGATTTCACAGATGGAATATCTCCATTGCCCAGAGAAGAGTACAGTGCAGAAGAAGCTTCCTGTCCTTTATACTCTCTGTCAGACAATGTTGCAAGGGAAAATCGACCGGAGACATCTGCCGTGGTAGATTCTAGGGTCTGAGACTTGTTACTGGGCTCTTGTGGAATCCTGTGGCCACGGAAGTGTACCCCTTGGACCCATCGCACCAGAGCAATGCTAGAGGAGCGATTCGGATCATACTCGATCCGCTCGACAATGCCCATGGAGGAGGTCCCCCGCTTGACATCGACTTTCCTCTGCAGCCTCTTGGCCCCTCCGCCACGGTGGAAAGAGGTGATGCGCCCCGCCGAGTTCCTCCCAGCCGTCTTCGATGAGCTCAGAGTAAGACGCTTCAGCGCCCCCACCTTTGCCCGATCTCTCACTAGCGAGATAGCAGATTGGCGTGACATCTTGCTGACAGGGACAGAGTTGAAGCAGGGAGTGGAGAGTCTTCAGAATGTGCAACGATGCTCTAGGCTCTGCAACATAAAAATAAAATAAAATAAATCAAAAGACTAATTACAGATATGTATAGATAAAGCATTATATCCCCCACTTCAATACATAGCCCATCTGGCATGACTACAATGATTCGGCAGAATATACATTACAAAATCCATTACATGTTAAAGAAAATTACCAAACATCACAGTCAAACCCACATAAACCTGCACGCATTAAGCAGTGTGTAGCAAATCAGCCGAGCAAAACCTAACCCCCCCATCCTGCTCCCCCCTACGCTACGCCACTCCAAGCCCTAACCGAGCTGATCCCCGACCCACTATCTATCAAGTATTCACATTCGCCGCTAGCCAGACTATCCTCATCAAAGAATTCTTGGAGCAAGAGAAGCCTCACTCAACAATTCCAGCTACGCCGATCCAAGACTGTCCTAACCAGACTATCCAAGCACATTTCGACTTCGGCATCCAGCGCACATCTGGCCTAAAAATCCGATCTTTTTAGATAATCTCAGCCCGGCTTCAAGCCGAACCACTAGCCATCTCCAACTAATCCATCGAGCCCAGTAGAAATGTAAACGAGGAGGATTCAAGACGAACCACTAACCAGGAGGCGGCGGGGACGGGGAGGGGTCCAGTTCAGCCCCCGAAGGTGACGATGGGTGGTGGGTCCGGTCCGGCTGACGGTCACGGCAGGCCTCGAGCGCTGACGCGAGAGGACACGAGGAGCCGCGGCGCGCGGCGGCAGGGAGGAGCAGGGAGCCCTAGGTTAGTCGCCTCGCCTGCGGGCTGCGGCGGCTGCGAGTGCCGACGGAAAGAAAGATGGAGGCGGCGGACGCCGGCGGGCTGTGCTCTGGATTTCGAGAGAGGGCTGGCCCGCACGCTGGTGGGCCGTTCTGGGCCTTAGAAGGTGTGGAGCTTTCCCACCAGAATAATACCGGCCCACATAACCAGAAGGCCCCTTCCCTCCGCACCACAACTTTTAGCCCACCCCACATGCCTCCATGCACGGCGTGTCAATTGCTGCTTGTGCTGGATGCTTCGCCCAGTCCAGACGACCGACCGTTGGTTGGCCGGCGGCGGCGGCGGCGGCGGCGGCGGCGAGGAAGCCAGGTTAGTTGAGCCAGGACGGGATTGATTAGGGTTAGGAGGAGGGTGACGCGAGCCAACGACCACCCAACAACCGGGGCACACGGTGGCCGCCGTACGCCGTCGTCTTCCGTTACACTATAATAATAACAACGAGGAAATCGCCGTCACGGCACTCCGGTGACATGTCATGTCCTGTCCTCCACTTTCCCGGGGAGTCCGTCCAGCGACCTCCTCAGCGATCTTGCTCCCGTGTTCTTCCGGCAGAGAGGCACACGTCTGGTGCTTCCACTCTAAAAAAATTTCGGCCGTCACATCAAAAAAGAATTTTACTATTTAAAATTATTAAATAAAATTTGTTTTTAAAACCTTTTACACATATGAATTGTAATTCGTGAAACGAATCTAATAAACCTATTTAATCCATGATTTGCAACAGTGATGCTACAGTAAACATCCGCTAATCATAAATTAATTATCCTCATTAGATTCATTTCGCGGTTACAGACGAGAAATGTAATTAGTTTTATTATTAGTCTACGTTTAATACTCCTAAATGGTAAGATTTTCTTTGACGTGATACGCATAAATTTTTTACCTCTCCGTCAATTCTCTTTGATGGTAAGGGTACGTTTAGATCCTAAAAATTTTATGACGAAATTCACTGTAGTAATTTTTAACCAAAGATCAAAAGAACTAAACATGATCTAATTATAAAACTAATTAGACGGATGGATGGAAAATCGTGAGACGAGTCTATTAAACCTAACTAATCTGTTATTAGAGTTTGTTTCCTGTAGCACGACATTATCTGATCATAGTCGAAATAGATTTAAAAAGTTCATCTCACGATTATACCCCGAATTATAAAATAAATTTTATCAATTATTCATATTTTATACTATGATCTAACTAGTTTTATTTTCGGAGAAGTCAGCTGCAGTCCTGCAGATTGTACGCGCGAGCTTGCAGTTGCAGATGCAGATCCACGCCCGTGATCTGGTCCTAGTGGGACCCGCGCTGTCAGAGCGAAGCACCACTCCTGATCCTTCCCGGGCCCCGGGTCACGCGTGAGTGGGGCTCCTCCGCTCCTCACACGTGTGTACCTCGAGGAGGAGCTCGAGCGCGCAACGTGACAAGGCGCGCCCGCGTCAAGACGCGCGAGGACCCGAGACTTGGTGGTGAGCTGAGAGAGAGAAGGGGAAAGGAAAGGAAGCGAAGCAATGGCCGCTGCGTGCGGGGCCCACCGGAAGAGCGAAGAGCCGAGGAGAGCGTGACAGTGACAGGCCGACAGGGAGGCTCGTCTCTTCCGCTGGCGCCACTCCACCTCCTCCTCCATTCGCTAAACCCTTCCTGCTCCTCCGTAATACTACCAGTAATCCTCCCCAGATCGTTTCCATTATTCGTCATCGTCGACGGATCCAAGCAGAAAGACCCTACTCCTGCCGGCCGCGAATTCAGCCAGCCCGGCCAGCCGTTTTACCAGCTACCAGCGGCCGTGCTCTGTTTCCTCCGCCCCGATTCAGTTTCCACTTTCCGGTCCAGTCCAACCGTGTCACCCCCGTCCGTCCCTGCCCCGTGCTGTTCTTGGTTTCTTCCCCGAATCGCCACAGCACGAGCACCTCCTGAACCCAAGCGTGGGCAGCTCGATTACTTTCCGAGTTCGCCCGTTCTTCGAGGTTGGTGCGGTGGTGGTGGTGGGGATGCCACTGATGCCCCTTTGATTAGCAACAACAACCTGCTGTTTGTTCTTGGAAACCTTAATCATTTCTCCTCCCTTTTTCTTTCGCGGTGATCCCCTTTTCCCGAGATTTGCATTTTTTTATTGTCGGCGACCTTTGGCTCCGTCTCCGAGGGGCGGCAGCCGGGCAGGCAGATGCAGCGGCAGCAGGCGCTGGTGGCGGCGTTGTGAACAAGAAATTCCTCGGGTTCCACGCGGCTCCCTTTGGCGTTTCGGCCCCTTCCTTTCCTCCCTTTTCCGCTGGTTTTCAGGTGGGAGACGGCTGGGGGGGTTTTGCGTGGCGTGGGTTGGGTTTAGGAGGGACGGCATCTCTCGCAGTCTCGCTCGCCCCTGATTTCGCCCCCACCCCCCCTTCTTCCATTCGCGGCCTCGGATTGATTGGGTTCCCTTCCGGATTTGTTTCCGCCGAGCTGGAGTCTCCGATCGGGTTTTCTGGGAGAAAAGGTGCGATTTTTGGGTGAAGTTCTTTCTCCTTGTTTGTTGGATCGATCCCCGGCCGGTCGATGGCGTCGTCCTGCATCCCGGCCGGCCTCCGGCTGGACCTGGAGATGGTCAAGGCGGCGGGCGCGGCGGCGCCGCCGCGCCCGGCGCACTCGGCGGCGGCGTCCTCCACGCTCTCGGAGGCGTCCAACGCCTCCTCCTCCTCGGCGACGTCGTCGGTCGCCTCGCTGTCGCTCAAGCGCCCGCGCACGCCGCGGAAGCGGCCCAACCAGACGTACAACGAGGCGGCGGCGCTGCTCGCGTCCATGTACCCCTCCGTCTTCCCCGCCGCCAGGGGGCCCGAGGCGGCGCCGCCCCGCCTGCTCGGCCTCGCCTCCGCTCTCGCCGACGACCCGGACTGCTCCGACCTCCTCCCGCCGTTCCCCGTGCTCGACCAGGCCGCGTTCCTCCTCCGCGACCTGCCGCCGCCGCCGCAGTCGCCGGCGGCGCCGATGCCGATGAGCCCCGCCCCAGCCAAGAGCTGCCCCTCGCCGGCGGCCGTGAGCAGCGTCTTCAGCGAGTTCCGCGACCCGGTGCCGTCCCCCGCGACCCCCGACGCTGCGGCGGCGGACGAGCCCGGGGAGCTCGACTTCGACGATGATGACGGCTTCGACGCCGACTCTATTCTGTGCGGCGTCGACGAGAGCGCCGCGGAGGGCATCGACGGCATCATGGGCAAGCTATCCATGGAAAACAATGCGGCGGCAGTTTCCAGCGTTAACTCCAACCTGCCCAGATCCAAGATACACCCTTACCTCAGGAGCCTCATGGTGCTGGGGCTCAGCTTCCGGCAGCACGATCCGCGCAACATCAACCAAGCCCTAAAGCGGCATAACGTCGATCCCGAATGGTGGATGTGCCCTGCCATACCAGTGAAAGACATTGCCCGCCCGCCACTACAATTGGTGGCAAAACCAATGGTGTCGGAGAAGAAGAAGAGTAAGAAGAAGTTATTGGATACCTTGTATAAGGATGTGGTCATCGAGCATTGCAAGAAAGAAGAGGAACGGGTTCCTGACTTTGCCAATGGGGACACTGGAGTTTTGTCATTGCCAGAGACAGGATTGGGGCTGAGGTTGAACACTGAGCGGGTGCTCAAGGCGTGGTGTGGCAGAGGCTCAGTGTTTGCTGACCACAATGCATCCAACTTACCATTGTCTTCTGCTGATGTGGTAATAAGTATTTCCAGCTTCTTTAGATAATATGATATCTATTGCTGTATTGCAGTTAAAAACAAAATTGAGCTGGAGTTTGAAACCTCAATTACGTGTGCTAGTTCATATCCTCTGCTAAAGAGAATTTTCTTCATATCAGTAATCATCCATGGTTTTCGTGTCATTTGGGATTAAAAATCTGACTTGTATTACTTCATTTTAGCCCATCTACATTTCTAGTCAGTAGCAACACTCTTACAAGAGAATTTTTCTGCCCGTGAAATACTCCAATGTGACAAGTAGAATACACTAGGATCTAACCTCCCCCCAATACCTGATTATACTGGGTGAATGGAACAAGTTGAAAACTTTTCCAAATGGGCTTTTTCTTCCAGTTAACTCTTTATGCCACATAATTTGCGGATTCCAATTTAATGTAAGAAGGAGAAGAAAGTTTAAGCTTGGTCCTATTTGTTGTGGAAATTTCAAATAGAACTATTGAAATAAATGTAATTCACAGGTCCACTGCTTCATTTGATACCTCAAATAGCACTTTCACCCATTAATATGAAATTATGAAGTAATTGCTTTGTTTCTGTATTTCTGGATTCTGAAGCTCGCCTTCAGAAACAGGAAACTGAATAAAGGATGATTGAACCAATGATGAAAAAGAAAAGCCAGAGCCCAAAAAGGAAGCATCTTTTCTTTAGCATCAAAAACCTAAGAAAGGCTCCAGGCTCCTCATCATCCCTAGCTGGGAAAATGCTCATCCAACAACTTACTTTCAGGCATTTATGCGACATTTTTGGAAATGTTCCTAATTTAAGCAAACTCTCATGTGAGTGGCTGAGATTTCCTAACAGTTGCCGTTTATCTGAACCATTTTAATGAGCCATAGATGGCTAGACCTACTTCTGCAGCAATGTATAAGTAGGTACCTTAAGGCATGTATGCATGCCCAGTTTCGATGTCGAAGAGTGGTCCGACTCAAATTCTTAGCCTTGGGATCATATAAAGAGTTAGCGCAACAAACTCTAAGCAACTTGACCTTTCTGTAAATGACCCTTTTAAAATGGCAAAAATATTGGAGCGCTTGTGCTTTTAAGAAATCACCAAGGTTTTCCTGAGTCTCCTTCTAGTTTCTAGGAGCATCAAATGTCTCAGGTGAATGATAAAACTGTCCAATTGTACTGCCAGATGGTATACGCCTCTATCCTTTCCCAACTTGCTGTTGTAAATGATATATGAAACTAAATATCATTCCATGTAAAATTATTTTTATTGACAATGTGTGTTACATTAACATGCTGAACAGCTGAGGGCCACTTACATTACAATACTGCAAACATTCCATTTGTCTCTTATGTTCACTTTTACCTGAAGAACATTCTTCTTACTGACAAGTGTGTAATTTCCATCACAGGTTAAACATGAAGACAGTGATATGTTCCCACAGAATGGTACCAGCGCTGTTATCAGGGAAGGCAACATTCTAAAGATGCAGCGCAAGCAGAAGCCATGCACTCTCCTCCCCTCAAATAAGAATAGCCGGTACTACCGGCCTCGGGTCAATGTAAGCAACAAAAACCTGACTTCTTGAGGCGATGGCGGTTTTCTCCTGGCAAAACCAACAAATATCTCATATTTTGGACAGTTTCTGAAGGTTTTCTTGCTTTGGTTTGGCAGGGAAGGTTTGTCAGCAAGGCGTATCTTCTCCAGCAACAGCAACAGCAAGCAGCAAGCAGCAGAGAAGGAAAGCTAGAGAAGATGAATCCAGCATCTAGGGGCATTTCCGGGGTTTCACTCTGACTCCCCGAGAGAAGCAAAAGAAAAAAAAGCTTCTCCATTTTCATTTCTGCGGTGTTGTATTGCTGCAGATGGTAGAGATGCCTGTAGAGTGGCTTGATTCCATGGGGATCAGATGGTGGGTTGCTTGCAACTTCTCCATCTTCAGATGCTATTGTAAAGAAGGGCCGTGGAGTAATATCCCAACCAGTTAATGGAACCGTGTTGTTGGTGCGCTTATGCAATTCCTGTTGTTTCCCCTTTTTTGGGTAGTTTTGCCACACGAAGTTCACAACGCATCGAGAACGCGATCTTTGCTGGTGAACACTACAAGAACGTGTAAATTTGCTGCTAGACGGTTTAGTGTTCAGCAAATACACACGATGTTGCAGTGTCCAACAAGGATGGTTTTTTTCCCGTTTCTTTCAGCAAAAGTGAGCTTTTTTCGGTGTCCTCGAGCGAAGTGACACGTTCTGGACGCCCGTGGCAAAATTTACCCCATTTTTTCAGGCCCTTTTTTCAGAGCTGTCTGTCTGCTGAGACGTGAATTCTGATTTCTGAAGAGGGTATCAAGCAGCAGAACAGTTGACTGGGAAAGTTCCTGCTCAGGCCGCCGTATCGGACAGCGATGGAGGAGGAGCTGATGTCACTGCAGAATCAGACTATTCATCAAAGAAATGCTTTGTTGGTCTACCAGTGATTAAGCCGTGGAGGGTTGGTGTCCTGAAAGCACATGGCAACAAAGCTGTCGCAGGTTGGAATGGATAACCAAATCTCCCGTTCGCTCAAAGTTGACAGCACCACTACTGGTCTGGTCCACGCTGATTTCAGGCCTACTAGTCAAAACACAGCTTGAGTACAGCTGACAGCACCACTACTGGTCTGGTGCTGAAAGTACACTTGAGAATAAATCTCACTGAACTAAAGAACTACAGATATTTCAACATGGATCATGTTTAGTTGCCCCTCAAAAACTTTACACATCAATCACATCAAAAAATCGGTTTTCACAGATTGCCTATAAATTGTGAGATGAATCTTTTTGAACCTAATTCTTCTGTGATTAGACAATAAAATACTAAATTAAACATGTGCTAATGATAAATTAATTGATCTTAATAAATTTATATCGTAGTTTACAGGCGAGTTTTGTAATTAGTTTTGTGATTAATCTATATTTAATATTTTAAATGTGAAAAGATTCTATTTTAAAAATTTTATCCATATTAATAGAACTAAAATTATTCTGACATTTGGTATGGCAGATGGTTATTAGTGGGGCGCGTAATTTGACCGTTTCGAATCCTGCGTCGACCTAAATTAGGATCTAAAGTTAGATTAAAATTAAGTGATAAACTTAGTACTATTAATATTTATATTTTTATTAAAATTTTTGAGTCTTGGCTAGAGTTTAGTGACCTATTAATATTTCTATTTGGATGGACTAATGTTAAAATTTAATATTTTTGAATATTACTATCTGGATCCAAATATCTCCTTAGTCTAAAAGAGTAAAAGTGTATGGATTATTTGTCACAGATTTTAGCTTCGTATTAAAAGAAAACTCAGATCCGCACCTCCTGAAGGTATTGTGATTAAGGTAAAAGACAATCTCTCACACGGGCTGAAAAAATCCCCGAATCCCCGCTCCATCCATACACACGAAACCGCAGCCCACGTGAGACTGCATCAGCTTTAGACCTATGCTTGAAAGTAGAGCGAGCGAGAGGATTTTTTTCTCCGCGCAGATAAACTGCGCCACCTCGAGTAAGCAAATTCGTTATTCGTTTCGGTGGGGGATTGAACCGCGGCCGGCAGCGTGTAGACCAACCGGGCTAGCGCTCGCTGGCGATATTAGCTTCGTATTGAAAGCACTTCCTGACGACCTGACGATTATGATTATTTCTTATGATTATGTGAGAGCACCAGCGGTGGTTGTCCTGACAAATCTTTTTTATAAACTATTTTCGCTCCACACCACTGCTCATCTCATCTGCATGCACCCGTACACGATATCATCAGTTATATTTTTTTAGGCGAATCATCAGTTATATTTGTACGCGGAGTTAGGAGTAATGGCCATCGTCATCGTCATCGTCATCGTCGACTCGTGGTTGCGGTACGGTGGCCGAGCTCGCCGGCGTGGGCAGTTGTGAGATGACGACGGCACTGGGGCACGGCACACCAGCCGAGACGATGAGAATCGAGGTAGGAGGGGGAGGTCGGCAGAAAAGCGATAAAACAAGGGAAATAAAAAAAGGAGCGCGCACTCGGACTCCGGACGAGCCACCACCCCAAAAAAGGATGCCCCTTTTTTTTCTTTTTCCTCCCGGATCCTCCGCGCGCGCCGCCACGATGGCCGCCGCCCTCCGCCTCCCCGCCCCGCCGGCGGCGAGGTGGGCCCCGCTGCCTCCCCAAGTGCCGGCCTCCGCCTCCTCCGCCGCCGCGCGTCGGGTCCGTCCCCCTCGCCGCCTCGCGGCGCGGCGGGCGAAGGGAGAGGAGGCGCCGGAGCCGGTCGAGGTGCCGCCGCCGGTGAGGACGCTGCTGATCGACAACTACGACAGCTACACCTACAACATCTTCCAGGAGCTGTCGGTCGTCAACGGCGGTGAGTAGAACGAGAGCTCCCTTCTCGGGCGTGCACATTGCGCCTTCTCGGGCTGGCCGTGTTGAACTGACGGAAACTCATGACGCTCCAACGCAGTGCCGCCGGTGGTCGTGCGCAACGACGAGTGGACGTGGAGGGACGTCTTCAACCGGGTGTACAAGGACAGGGCCTTCGACAACATCGTCATCTCCCCTGGCCCTGGATCTCCGGCGTGCCCCGCCGACATAGGTGAGCTTACATCATCTTCACTGAAGCTTGTTCATTCATATTAAGCACAACTTACTTATCTGGTGAATGCTTTATTTTTTAAGGTGTATGTCTGCGGATACTTTTGGAGTGTGGAGACATACCCATCCTGGGTGTCTGCCTTGGCCACCAGGTGATATCTGCCTTTCCATTATAGTGATCCCCATGTGAACTTATTCTTTTATCAGTCTTGACAAAGAAATTATGCAAGGATCATGTGGGTGTTAACTTTACCTGAAATGTCTGTTGTTGTGTTTGATCATTGCAGGCCCTGGGATTCATACATGGAGCTAAGATTGTTCACGCTCCGGAGGCTATACATGGAAGACTCAGGCAAGGCCTTGAACTCTGTTACATGAAAAATAAACCTACAAGGAGTGGTGATTCTCTGCTCAATTCTAGCTATTCCTACAGCTGACACATGATTTTGACTTCCCTCAGTGAAATTGAGCATGATGGGTGCTACCTCTTTAATTGTATTCCATCTGGTAGAAACTCTGGATTCAAGGTTAGTGTACCCCTTGTGCTAGTAGCCCCCATGCCGTGCCATTTAGGTTCAGAGTTCAGACTTCAATTTATGTATGCACTGTGAAGGGTCTTGTACTTACTGGTTCTATTTTCAGGTAGTTAGATATCATTCTCTTGTAATAGATCCAGGTTCTCTACCTGACGATCTTATATCAATAGCATGGACTGCTTCTCCAAATTTGCTCTCTTACCTTGAAAGCGATCAAACAAATGTTAGTACCTTCCTGGGATCGTTGGACAGCAACTTTATGGCAGTTTCTCTAGAACACAGTATCGGTGGTGGGGAACTATCCAACATAAGCAATGGCAATGGTAGTGAGTCAGATTCTTCCAGGGTTATAATGGCCATCAAGCACTCTAGCAGGCCCCACTATGGAGTGCAGGTATTCTAGTTTCTCCTGTGCAATAATTTCTCTAACTTGTATCCAACTGTTCTTACACATGATTGCCTTTTTTTCAGTTTCATCCAGAGAGCGTTGCTACTCATTATGGAAGACAGATTTTTCAAAACTTTAAGAAGATGACAAGAGATTTTGGATTGCGCAAATCATGTCTGCAGGAAAGAAAGGTTCACAGTATTGGTAAACTGGAAAAATCTCAAGTACTATCTGTGATGAAATTGTTTGTCATAAATCTCCTTTATGCGTCATTTAAGTAGACATTCCTGTTGTTCCACAGGTCAAATCTGCTGGCCAATGTGGTTCTGCCTCCAAGGATTTGTTGCATACTGAAAGACTGGAACTCTTGGAGCCTAACGGGTCTCGCATGCTTGCAAAGAGAGCCCTTGGGAAGAAATGTTTACGATTGCGATGGAAGAAGATTGATAACTTCCTCTGTCCTGCAGTTGGATCTGAAGACATTTTTGCGGTGCTCTTTGGTCATCAAAGCGGTGAAGACACATTTTGGCTGGATAGCTCATCAGTTGATCAGGTACCTTACTCTTAAGCAATCATCGATTTAGTTTCATTCTATAGATTTTATCACATGTGAAATGAAGCTTGAAAGAGCTATAGATTTCATCAGTTGATCAGGGACACAGTCACGTTTGATGCTATGAACAAGCCTTTGAACGTA
This sequence comes from Panicum miliaceum, assembly GCA_032594955.1. NCBI lineage: Eukaryota > Viridiplantae > Streptophyta > Magnoliopsida > Poales > Poaceae > Panicum > Panicum miliaceum. Next base: position 49,058,124 of record CM064062.1, read on the forward strand.
AGAATTGTAGTAAACTAGGTTGTTAGATAAATGTGTTTTGTCCTAGCTGGTAAAGCGATAAAAAAGGCCAGTAAGACAAAAAAGAAACTGATGATATGTTTGTCTTCAACTCTTTATCTTTATGAATCGAGCTACAGTCAATGTCTAGTTGAGTGATTAAGCTTGTAATTTGTTGGAAACTTGTTTGGATTACTTCATTTCTTCCCTTGGATATAGTGTATTCACCTTTTGTGTTAAATAGTCTTTTGCCTTTGTTGTGATCTTCTTCTGCTTGCAGAATAGGGCACGCTTTTCATTCATGGGTGGTAAAGGTGGGTCCCTATGGAAGCAAATGACATTCCACCTCTCTGGTCAAAGGTAAGAAATTGCTTTCACAAACCAGAAGGAAACAAACTTCAATGCATTATCCATGCCACATGTGATATAGACCTTTGCATTTCATAAATTCTGTTCCAGAGCCAATTGTGGAGGAACCCTTACTACCCGAGATGCTTATGGATCTACTGCCAACAACTTTATCAAAGAGGGCTTTTTGGAGTTCCTTAACAAGGTACATGTTGAAAGATTACTGATGATTATGCTAATTATGTAATCTCACTAATTTTGTGTGTTAAATGATCATAACCTTACGGTTGCCAGTTGCCACTATCCAAGTTTTGTATTCCGAATAATTTTCTCAACAAGAAATAATTGTATACATTCATTAAGGTACAATGAACCCAACTGTTATTTTGTCAAAATAAGAGCCCAATTGTTTTGTTGAAAATGAATGACCGGTGTACAAGGTTTGGCATAGATCACTTACTGCTATATGCACTTTCACAGTCCCCACATCACAGAGTAACAAATTAAGAGTGTTACTAGGTTATGTACTCAATGGGCAGCAAGCCATGAGAAACAATATATGTTGATCTAACTCAGCATGCTGCATTCATGACAAACATAGTATCTGTATTCTGCACATCTCATGACCAGCCCAACCTTGGGCAAAATTGTTGCATACATTTGTCTTAGTTTTGATTCTCACTGTTCCACAATTTGCAGGAAATCGAGTCCATTCGATACAATGAAAAGGATTACGAAGGACTGCCCTTTGATTTCCATGGTGGCTTTATTGGATATCTAGGGTATGTTGATTTGCTATCATTACTGATGCTTTTCTTTTTCTTGAAATATACACTTGTAATTGCAGATTAGATATCATATATGCATTGATTTTTTCCTGCAGTTGGACTAGTTTCATGGTACAAACATTTTTTTAAACCATGCTACTAACAAAATTTTTCAATCTTGTCCTCCCCACTCCCTTAATTGTCTTGCATGGACATTTTGTACTTCAATTAATTCCCATTGTGTTATCTATGTTTACAGAGTCCTTTAAGCTCCCTTTGAACCTCTTTAGTTTGCATCTGAAACCAGGTATGGTCTTAAAGTTGAGTGTGATGCATCATCTAACATGGCCAAATCAAGTACTCCTGATGCATGCTTCTTCTTTGCGGACAACACCGTGGTGGTTGATCATAGTAATGGTGATGTGTATATTTTATCGTTGCATGATGAACTTTCTTCAAGTAATGGAGATGGGATATGCGGAAATTCAACACATAATTCATGGTTATTGGAGACCGAGAAGAAGCTTCTTAGGCTAGGTGCGACGCCTCCAGGATTGCTGATTAATGGGAAGGCGTATGCTATATCATCCAATGTCACTAGACAAAGTTTTGTTGTAGAGAAATCAAAGGATCAATATATTAGAGATGTTCAAAGTTGCCTGGACTATATCAGAGATGGAGAAAGTTATGAGTTATGCTTAACTACTCAGATGAAGAGAAGAGTAGACTATATAAATGCGCTCCAGCTGTACTTTAAATTGAGAAAACAAAATCCAGCACCTTATGCAGCCTGGCTTAACTTCTCCTCAGAAAACTTGAGCATTTGTTGCTCTTCTCCTGAAAGGTTTTTGCGACTAGATCGAGATAAAATTCTAGAAGCAAAACCGATCAAGGGCACTATAGCACGAGGCAGAACACCAGAGGAAGATGAATGCCTGCGTTTGCAGTTGAAATACAGGCAAGTGTAAATATATTATTTTCTGTTAAGATGTCTTGGCTCAATTTTTCAGGAAATGTTGAGCTTGAGTTTTCTTTGCTTTTCATGATTTATTTTATTTGATATTCCCTTTTGAATTAAGTGTCTTTTGAAATGATCTTCCTAAAGAAGTTAGTATACATAACTACATTCTTTTTTCATATTAAGCTTGGTTCAGTAGCCTGGTATTGCCTGCTCAAGCTCATTTAGTTTCCAGCATCATAGATCTATGATAGAAAATATCACGGTTCTATAACATTTACTGTGAGCATCAGGATTGTCTCTTTTCTTTTGTTTCATTGGACGTTTCTACAGTCAAAATTCCATTTGTGTCTTCCTTTCCTGGCAGTGCAGTTTTATTCTTATCTAGATATTATAACTGTCAATGCCATAGGGTTATGATTTAAGTCACAGACTCATATGCTGGTAGTTTTTTCCTTTTGCATGTGCTCAACTTCAACAGTGAAAAAGATCAGGCTGAGAACTTGATGATTGTTGACCTCCTAAGAAACGATCTGGGCAAGGTTTGTGAACCTGGGAGTGTTCATGTTCCTCGTCTCATGGATGTAGAGTCATATAAAGCTGTTCACACCATGGTGAGTACCATCCGTGGAACAAAGAAGGCGAATCTGAGCCCTGTCGATTGTGTCAAAGCATCCTTTCCAGGTGGTTCAATGACTGGGGCCCCGAAAGTTCGATCAATGGAGATTCTTGATTCACTTGAATCTAGTCCGAGAGGTATCTACTCAGGATCCATTGGGTTCTTTTCATATAACCACACGTTTGATCTGAATATTGTGATCCGGACGGTCATCCTGCACAATGGAGAAGCTACAGTAGGGGCAGGCGGGGCAATTGTAGCATTGTCAAACCCAGAGGCAGAATATGACGAAATGATGCTTAAAGCAAGAGCACCTACAAAGGTGGTTGAAGATTGCAGTCAAACAATTTACAGTTCAGATCAGTTGGATTCAATGCAGGCAACGACAAGTTAGATCAGATAGCAAAAGGACTTAGGATTACAAATGTTCAGATTCGATAGTTAACCAAAGGATCATTCTGACAAATTTGATCTCAGCAGTTGGTGTGCATGCTAATGGACATTGATGGTGGAATGGGTCAACTGGGGATGGCAAGGGCATGTCTTTTTTATATGAAGATGTTGAAGCCATATTCATGTTGGCATATACAGTATGTTATGAACCACAGGCTGCAGCCTGCAGCTAGAAAAACAAATCATACCAGATCAATTCGTACCCCAATAGGGTTATCACAGAAATTTTGTTTCCTTTAGAATTCATATGTTTTGTGTGTTTGTACATGTAATATCCCTGTCTAGGGAGTTGCATTCTGTAACAAAGTTCACGGTCAAATTGTCTCTGACAAGTAGAAGAAATGGACATGGTTTTGTTGCATCAATGTACTACTCAGGGTATATTCATTGATTCTATAAGTTTCCCCTCAATTTGGGAAGAATTTCACGTTGCATCCGCCATTCTGATCACTATGTACACCTGCTCTCTCATATCCCATTTTACTGAATATTCTGCTCAGAAATCAGAGTGCCGCCTGCATGAATTGGAGTTATTGCTTCAGACAGGCAGATGCATACCTCTATTTGGAATGCTGCGACGGAAACAGCTAAACTCCATTGGGGGCCTGCTGAGCGGCGGCAACCAGCGAGAACACGTCAAAGAGATGGCGCCTCTCGGCCGCGCCCGGTCGCCGGCCGGCCGGAGCCCCGTCGTTTTGATTTGATTGGTTCGGCAGCGCTCGCGTTGCTTGGAACACAGGAACAGCCGCGCACGTCGCGACACTCCGAGATCCTTGCATTTTTTTAGGAGGAGAATCCGGCCACGCGCGAGCCACGACCCGCGGCGACGGCGACGACTTGTCGCGCGAGCCGAGAGCAGAGAGAAGAGCAAGCCGTCCGGCCGGCCGGCGCCGGGGGCGGCATCGATGGGCACGACGTCGGTGCACAAGAGCTGGCGCAAGGCGTGCGGCGCCATCAAGGACTCCACCACCGTGGGGCTCGCCAAGGTGAACGGCGGCGGCCGCGAGCGCAAGGACCTCGACGTCGCCGTGGTCAAGGCCACCACCCACGTCGAGCGACCGCCCAAGGAGCGCCACCTCGCCGGTGAGATTGAGATTGCCACTCCCTGTCGGCCCAGGGAGGCACCACTCCCGACCATCGACCTCCCTTGTTCTGAGACCAACTGCTCCCTGTTGCTGCAGCGATCTTTGCCGCCACGTCCGCCTCCCGCCCGCTCGCCGACGTCTCCTACTGCGTCCACGCGCTCGCCAGGCGCCTCGCCAAGACCCACAACTGGGTGGTACGTCGTCATGCCGCCATTGCCATGGCCCTGCATCCACCTGCATTGCTTCTTCCGTGTTCCGGGAGCTAGTCGGAGACACGCATCTAATGCGGAACGAAATTCTTACAAAAACTGGGCAGGTCGCTCTGAAGACGCTGATCGTGATCCACCGCACGCTGCGCGACGGCGACGCCGCGTTCAGGGAGGAGCTGCTCAGCTACCGGCGCAAGGGCCACGCCCTGCAGATGTCCAACTTCAAGGACGACTCCAGCCCACTAGGTCACCTCTCAGACCTGCATCCATTTTCTGCCTGCTGAATTGAATCTGCTTGTTTGACTCGATCTTGCCTGAGCTTTGAACTTTTTGCTGGACTGTCTTGCAGCATGGGACTGCTCGGCATGGGTGCGAACGTACGCGCTGTATCTAGAGGAGCGGCTCGAGTGCTTCAGAGTTCTGAGATACGACATCGAGTCGGAGCGGCTGAGACCTGCAGAGGGAAACCCCGAGGTTTGCGTAATTGGTCGTGTTCGTGGCGTGCCGCCATTCTTGAAGTTGCAGGGTTTCAGTGATTCAGTTTCTTACTAGTAGCATCGATCCCCTTGCTGACATCTTTTCAACTTCCAGGGCCAAAGTAGAACAAGGACCTTAGGCAAGGATGGCCTCTTAGAACACCTCCCTGCATTGCAGCAGCTGCTCTTCCGGCTTGTCGGCTGTCAGGTAGAAGAACACACGGCTTTCCTCTATTCTCAGTAATGTTCCAAACTGAAAACAGGCTCATCATGCAAACATGATGCAATTGTGCTTGCAGCCTGAAGGGGCAGCTTTTGGGAACTACCTCATACAGTATGCCTTGGCTCTGGTACGTGTAATGTAAACTCTGACAGTACTGTTTAGTACCAATGATCAAAAAGCTCTTAGCTGATGACAAAAGATGCGATCACTCAGGTGTTGAAGGAAAGCTTCAAGATATATTGTGCAGTAAATGATGGGATCATCAACCTTGTGGATGTGGTACGTCTATGATCTTCCTCTTGCTTGCTGCCAGATCACGACCGATCTTAGTGGATTTCTTTTCCTGATGATAGTAATTTCTGACGTGCTGCAGTTCTTTGATATGACAAAACTTGATGCTATCAAAGCCCTGGACATCTATAGAAGAACAGGGAATCTGGTGCGTATGACTGCAGAACGATGCCTCTTATTCTGTGGAAATTTACACCCCTGTATGTGAAACTAATGTTGATCAGAATAACAGGCAAAATCTCTTTCTGACTTCTACGACCTCTGCAGAGGTCTGGAACTAGCCAGAAACTTCCAGTTTCCAACTCTGAGAGAGGTCTCTTGCTCCACTAATTTATACATCGATCTTCTTCCTCCACTGATCAACTATTACACTTGCCCATACTAGTATGCAAGTTCTGAATTCTGATGCCAAATATTATTTTTTCTGAATTTTCTTCAGCCACCAGCATCATTTCTTGGAACCATGGAAGAGTACATCAGAGAAGCCCCTAGAACTGCTCCTGTTCCAAATGAGACCATAGTAAGTTTCTTTTTAGTTTCCTTTTGTTCTTCAAATATTTTTTGAGATATGGGACCATAGTATGCCATTCAGCTAACCTAAACTCTATGCATATTTAGTCAGCATGTTTTGTGCAGTTAAAATCTAAAACTGCTCCTGTACTCAACAGGAGTACCGGCAGCTAGATTTCGTTCCCTACCAGGAGGAAGAAGAACAAATCCTCGAACCTATGTTCGAGGTGTTTGATGAACCTGTTGCGGAGGAAGTTCCTCCTGAACCTGAAGAAGAACCTCAGTTTGCAGATGACTACGACGAAGATGAGCCTGAAACTCCGACAACTGCCGATTTACTGGTAAATTCTCGTCAGTGCAAATCGCTTCGAGATTCAGTAGCTGTTTATATGCAACAGGATAACCACTCACCATATCCGGTTGTTTGGTGATGATCAGGGCTTGCATGAAGTAAACCCTGCCGCTGCTGCACTTGAAGAAAGCAATGCACTGGCTCTGGCCATAGTGCCACCAAGTAAGCTTGATGCAGCCGAACTGACTTCAGATTTGCTCAACAGCCAGTAACGTGACATCAAATTTGCTCGAAACCGTGTTGGTCTTCGTTGCGCAGGCGGTTCAAGCAGCACATCTGCCATCAGCTTCGGCGAGATAACTGCAGGATCATCAGGCTGGGAGCTAGCTCTGGTCACAGCACGGCCCAGCGCCAGCAGCCAACTGACAGAGAGCAAGCTGGTAAAGAACAGCTCTCGATCTCATCTCTTGCTAGCAATAGCAAGCATCCCCAACAATCCTTCAAGCACGCGGTGACCATGACTCCATCTGCGCCGATGATGATGGCTCTTGCAGGCGGGGGGCTTCGACAAGCTGCTGCTGGACAGCCTGTACGAGGACGCCGGGAGGAGGCAGCAGCTGGCGGCCATGGACGCGTCCCAGCAGAACGACCCGTTCGCCATGTCCGTCGGCGTCGCGCCGCCGACCGGCGTGCAGATGTCGGCGATGGCGCGGCAGCAGCAGGCCATGTTCGGGACGCCGCAGCAGCTCCAGCCTCCGTACGGTTCCGCCGCGTCCCAGTTCAACCCTTTCGTCGATGCCTACTCTGCTTCCGCGTTGGCGTCGTCCCAGGGCACCCATTTCCATGGGAGCGGCAGCTTGATCTGAACGATTCGAACTTGACCCAGTTCAGTCTGCAGATTATTTGCTTCTACTCCGTCTTTGTTTTTTTTTTGAGGGATACTCCGTATTTGTTAATGTATGTAGTCAACTTGGATTGTCGGACTCTGGTGGGGATGGTTGAAATGGATGATGGATCGTGTAGTACGTGCTCGGCCCGGTAACGGAATTGGGCCTGGCCCTTTCTTCCTGGTGTGGGCCGGACCGGATGGCCCATTCCTCGTCATCTTTAAAGGTTTATCACGCTTTCTGGGCCAGGCCTAAGTTAAGGTGGGCCTGCTTGCCATTTCCGATTCTTTGCCTGCGACAACGTTACAGTACACGTGCTGACAGCCTGACACGCACACGCACAGCAGCAGCTCAGTGCCGGTCGCACTCGCCACAGTGCCTTCTTTTTCTTTTTTTTAAAAAAACTTGACACGATGTCACCTGAAAGATCAATCAGTGAGACAGCATTGATCCCGCATTCCATTTCCACCCGTTTGGAGTTTGAAACCTGCGAGCTGCGATGGTGGAGCGTGGCATGTCGGGACGGGCTGCCCCGGCTCAGATCAAGAATCAAAGCGCCCGGCCTGGCCTGAGCCTGAGCCTGACACCCGCAACGTCTCTAATTCCCCTGCGTATCTCGTGATCCCGGCACGGCATCTGCTCCTGCTCCTGCTCCTGCTCTGCTCCATTTGCTTTGCTTGTTGCTCCTCTCAACTCAAAACTCAAAAAACCCGGCCGCACGTGCGCCGCCTGCTCGCGCGGCCGCGGTCAGCGTCGGGAGCCTCGTCGGCCGTCGGCGGCGGACGTGTCTTGACACGCCGGCGGCGTCCGGTGGACCGGTTCCACGGAGGGCCGGCGCGGCGCCGCCGCCGACCGACACTTGTTCCGAGCCAGGGCAAGTGCTCGATCGGCGCGCCAGCACCGAGGCGCCGCTCCGTGGGGCAGCTCCACGGTCATCTCTGTGGGGCGCGGTCCATGGGTGAGAAGCCACTGACAACCCGACCCCACGTCCGCGGAAGCGGAGGACCAGGCGCACGCGTGGGGCAAGGGCCACAGCGGCCGCCGCTCCACTGCCCGGGACCCGCGGCCGCGGCCGGTCATGGTCAGTCACGCGCGCACACGAGGAGAGCACCCCGACCTCACCTGCAGGCGGAGAGCCGCGGCTAACAAGCCCGGGTCCATGGACCAATACGCACTGACAGGTGGGTCTAAACGTGAGGACCAACGAGAACCCGGTGCACGCAGTATGCAGCTGCCAGTCTCCCCGCCCGATGCCCATGCCCCGCATGGACGGAGGAGGACGCGTCAGCATCGATAAAAGGACCGCGCGGTACACCGCCTCCGTCACGTCCGTCTCGCTGACGCCAGGACCCACGCGACCGGTCTACGTGGACGGCGACGTGGCGAGAGCGGGAGGAGTGGGGGGAAAAAAAGAGAGAGAAAGGATTCGAGATGCTTGCCTTGGCTGTTGCCTCTCCCTCCATTAAAGACAAACAAGGGAGGCAGCCAAAAGGCGACGCACCATTAGCCAGCAAGCACGCAGCTTTGCCTCCCTCCTCCACTCCACTCCGCGCTCACTGCCCCCCGGTCACTCGCTCCCCACTCCCGCCGGCTCCCCAAACCCTAACCCCGCGCGACCCACCAGCACTCGCGCGGGCATGCCGCCGCCGTCGCCGCCATTGGGTAGCGCTATCGAGGCGGAGTGAGTGATCCCGTCCGCCGGAGCGCCGCCACCGCGCCGCCGCTCCTCCCTCAGTGTCGAGTGTGGTTGGCAGGAGATCCATCCGGAAGCGGAGGAGACAGTTCTTCTGTAGCAGAGTGAGTGATCCTAGGTTTGCTTGGATTGATTGTTTCGAGCGCTCTGTTTGTTCGGTTCTCGGGGGCAAAAAAGATTCCGTTTTGTTCTTACCTTCTTGGGATGCAGTCCAATCGAAACATTTCCTCTCTTCATCCCCAAATAAAAGTGAAAAAAATTTCCCAGTTCATCTAAAACCAATTTGCTCTCAAGAGGGAGAGCTCAGAAATGATGCATTCAAGGTAGCCGTTCATATTACTAACTTGCTACTAGTGTGGCTTGTGCCATTTACTACCACGGGGCACCCCCAATTTAAGAGCTTCCGATCCTTCCATAAATGCGCGCTCCATGGGAGCCCTGTGACTGTGAGATGGGTAAGCTCTGGCACCGCGGGGTACGGGCGGGACCAGCGGGCAGCGGTGCCATGCCACATGCCACCTTGACGGTGTTCGATTTACCATGGCAGTTGGCAGCAGTCAGTGTTGGCGTGTAGCCACTGTACTTCACCGTTGGACTAATGCTGGGCCTGCGAAGTTTTTGACCGCGAATGTTTTGTGTCCGTGTTGAGTTTGTGACCTGATAGTTTCTCACTTCCTATCTTTGGAAGGTTCTGCTGTGCCGCATCCCGGACACTGTCAAAGATGAAGAGGATCAAGATTGCCTGTTTGCTTCTTGTCTTTGTGCAACAAGTGGTCCTTGGAACACATGATGTGTACATTGTTACCATGGAGGGGGATCCAGTTGTCAGCTACCAAGGTGGCGTCGAAGGGTTTCCAGCAACTGCTGTGGATTTGGATGAGGAGATGGATGTTACCAGGTAAGAACGAACTCTTGCTGTTGCTCTTCTACGTCTCTGAAAGTCTATATATGACTGGTTATCATCGAATTTCATTTCTCAAGCTCCATTGTGGTTTGAGCTTGATATTGAGTCAGTTAGCTCTGTATCAAAGTTATTCCTGGAAATGTCTACTCTTTTCTGCACCATTCATGTGTCTGTTATCATAGATGTAGTGGACAGGGTCTGAGCTCTATGCTCATGCTAACTGAATAATACAGTAATTGAATATTTATAATTTGAAAACCTTAAAAGATAGGCGCTCACCTGTTGTTTACCTGTAGGCTCCTTGTTATCAAACTTGAAATTTTCTGATTAAGTTTTGTATTGCAGTCTTCTTGTGCTTATGGTGCAAACATAGTAGTTTTGTCTTCACTCCAAATTTGCTGATTTGCAGTGAGGCTGTCACATCGTACTCGCTTCACCTTCGAAGGCACCATGACAATCTCCTAGACTCACTTTTTGTAGAAGGGACTTACGAGAAGCTTTATAGTTACCATCATCTTGTCAATGGCTTCGCAGTTCACATGTCATCTCTGCAGGTATCTGACATCCCAATTCTGCTGAGAGACACATATCCTTTTCTCTGTTCATCTTCCGGGTTGTTACTTGTTTTAACATATTGTTTCCCTGTCCTAGGCTGAGTTCTTGAGGAAAGCCCCAGGAGTTAAGTATGTTGAGAGAGACATGAAGATACAGAAATTGACTACACACACTCCACAGTTCCTTGGATTGCCGACAGGGGTATGGCCAACAGGAGGTGGATTTGATAGAGCTGGTGAAGATGTTGTGATTGGATTTGTGGATTCTGGAATTTATCCTCAACATCCGAGCTTCTCTTCCCACAAAACTGATCCTTATGGACCTGTTCCTCGTTATAAAGGGAAATGTGAGATGGATCCAGTAACACGTAGAAGCTTCTGTAACGGGAAGATAGTTGGGGCCCAGCATTTCGCAAAAGCTGCGATTGCTGCTGGAGCGTTTAATCCTGATATTGAATTTGCATCTCCATTAGATGGTGATGGTCATGGAAGGTGATGCCCCTGATGATTTTCTAGCTCTTGTATGTGTTGCTCTGGTTTGGAGCAGCTATATCTAAAATTACATTCGTGCTTTGTAACTTCAGAAATGCACTGTTCATATTATGATGCTTGGCCTGAAGGGGAAACCTCTCAGCGTGGAGCATATCTTTCTTGAAAACTAATTGTCCTGCTCCTTTTAATCTTGTCGGAAAATGACAGGACTTATCTGATACATGTATGATATTTTCCTTCAACAGTCATACGGCTGCAATTGCTGCTGGAAACAATGGGATTCCGGTGCGAATGCATGGTCATGAATTTGGCAAGGCAAGTGGCATGGCTCCACGTGCTAGGTGAGCTTTGATTTCTTCAGCATTTTCTGAAGTTACATAAAGTTTTATTTAGAAATAGTATAGAAGCACTTTGTATCAGTATGGTGATGATTAGTTACCTTTAGAAAGCCATTTATCTGTTGCTTACTTGCCAATGACTAACCTCTTTGAGATTGTGCCTCTTAGGATAGCTGTCTACAAGGTTCTATACAGACTCTTTGGTGGTTATGTAGCTGATGTTGTGGCTGCTATCGATCAGGTATGATATGTGATCCTGAACTTTGCGTGCAATCTTTTACTGGATTCTGCGATATGTTAAAGATGTGGTTTATAACATGACATTTCATAAAAGTGCCTGGCAGTATTTCCTTCAAGTTGATTTAATAGAAAAATGGTAGAAAAAGGCACGGTCGTTTAAACAAATGAATAAGTTGGTTGTTGATGTAGCTTCCAGTTTCCAAATAACAAATATTACACATTGACAAGTATGGAGTGGAATATAAGTTTCATTTTCTTGCTAGATATAGAAACAAATATCTGATAACGCTTACTTAAGCATTAATTTCTTTTTTCTTCTTCATAAACCATGTCGTGCGCTGAATAGATGAAGACAGGCTAGATAAACAATAACACGTGTCATTATTGCATGCCTTCAATATGTGGGAGCTAATGCATGGATGGCTATTTGCAGGCTGTTCAGGACGGTGTTGACATTCTCAACCTTTCAGTTGGACCAAATAGCCCACCAACAGCTACGCGGACTACATTTTTGAACCCTTTTGATGCAGCTCTTCTCTCTGCTGTGAAAGCTGGGGTGTTTGTTGCCCAAGCTGCTGGTAATGGAGGACCATTTCCGAAAACACTGGTGTCCTTCAGCCCATGGATAACCACTGTTGCTGCTGGGGTTGATGACCGTAGATACAAAAATCATTTAACACTCGGGAATGGGAAACTCCTTTCTGGACTTGGAGTATCACGTAAGTCCTTTTGGTGTGTATTTTTTGAGCAAAGTGCATTGAGTTATTATCGGTACAAATGTTCAATGTTCAGACCAGGATTAGGGCCCATTGTACAAATTGTGCAGAATGAAATAGAACAAGCGAATCTAGAACACCCACTTCATTTTTCACCCCAACCATTCTGTTATCTCATTGTTATGGCATTCTATATTTCTATGTTTTTTTTGTATATTTGTACTTCTCATCATGTATTGGGATATCGGCAGATGCCATTTCGTTGTAATTTGAGGTGATATGATCATATGAGATGTTTCAGTGGTCCTGGTATTCTGACAATTACTTTTGAAGTTCCTGCTTATGGTCCTGGTATTCTGACAATTTGACATCTGAATACAGCTGCAACACATGGGAATAAGTCATTCAGCTTGATTTCTGCGGCCGATGCTCTGCTGGGTTCATCTGCAACTAAGTATATTGCATTAGACTGTCAGAGGCCAGAACTCTTGAATAAGAGGAAAGTTCAAGGAAAGATTCTTTTGTGCGGCTATTCATTCAATTACATTTCCGGGACAGCTTCAATAAAGAAAGTATCTCAGACTGCCAAGAGTCTTGGTGCGGCTGGCTTTATTGTTGCTGTGGAGAATAGTTACCCAGGAACAAAATTTGATCCTGTACCAGTCAGCATCCCTGGTATTCTCATCACAGATGTCAGCAAAACAACGGTATTATAGTTCTGATAGAGCCTTATTGCATATGAATGCCGCTAAAAAAATGTGACTGCAAACATGAAATACATCTATAAATATACACTCAAAAAGCATTGAATTTGGGCTGTTAACACAATTGGCTGGAGATATAACTTTTAGAGTAGTGGGATGAATTGTATATGACTGCTGCTATTGTGGGATGGCAAATGGCAAAAAGGTGGTGGTACTAGGTGAAGTACCTGTGCGTGTTTGGCTGGTATATTAAATTTCTAGTATAGTTAAGATGCAACCCACGTGTCCAAACCATGACCTATGCTAACTATTTACTATTAGTACTGTTAGTGTTACCTCTTTTGCTTTTAATATCCTCTTTGTTGGTGACTCTTGTTGGCTTTCATCTATAGTGTACCCCAAGTTGCTCTGTTATTTATTGTTGTTCCTCTAGTTAAATTCTTAAATGACATCAATCTTGGTTTTGTAGGATCTTATAGACTACTACAACTCTTCCACCGTAAGAGATTGGGCTGGAAGAGCTACAGGCTTTAAAGCAACAGCGTGTATTGCAAATGGTTTGGCACCAACGTTATACAATTCAGCTCCTCAGGTTGCGCTGTTCTCTTCTCGAGGACCTGATGTAAAAGATTTTAGCTTTCAAGATGCTGATGTTCTTAAGCCAGACATACTTGCTCCTGGCAATCTTATATGGGCTGCATGGGCACCTAATGGAACAGATGAATCAAACTATGCTGGTAAGCATTGTGTGTATATTATTGCCCTCTCTCAATTCTTAGCATTTGAATGCAACACTTACAAAGTTACGACGTCCCTGTGTATTTCTTGTGGATCAATAATTCATGAGGACAATTGTTTGTGCTTGAGCTAACTAAAAACTCTCATGGTGGTAACATATTCAAGGTGAAGGATTTGCAATGGTTTCTGGAACTAGCATGGCTGCACCACATATTGCTGGTATTGCGGCACTGATAAAACAGAAGAATCCGAAGTGGAGCCCCTCAGCAATAAAATCTGCCTTGATGACTACAGCCAATACACTGGACAAAGGGAGCCATCCTCTTAGAGCGCAGCAATACACGACATCAGAAATGATGACACTTTCGCGGGCCACACCATTTGATTGTGGTAGTGGTGCGGTTAACCCAAAAGCTGCCCTTGATCCTGGCCTTGTTCTAGATGCAAGTAAGTTCAATTACTGTCATTTTTTCTGTCAGATGGCAATGTCACATCCCTTGTCTAATTTTGCTATATTCATGCTGGCAGCCCATGAAGACTACATCACATTTTTGTGCTCGATCCCAGACGTCAATCATAGTGAAGTGTTCAACATAGCTGGTTCATCGTGCAACTCCAGCTCCAAGGGACAGCGTCCTTATGATCTGAACATCCCCTCAATCACCATCTCTCAGCTTCGAGGCACGGAGACAGTGAAGCGGACTGTCACAAGCGTGTCCGAGGAGCCCGAGACATACAGCATCATGACGAGAATGCCACCGGAGATTGCACTGGATGTGACGCCTCCAGCCCTTACAGTGCTCCCAGGAGCATCAAGGGAGATAACGGCAACACTGACAGCAAGGTCCGTGACTGGCACCTATAGTTTCGGCGAGATCACTATGAAAGGCGACCGAGGTCACCTCGTCAGAATCCCAGTGGTAGCTATGGGATTCAAATAGATAGAAGACGACTGTGACCGGCGCTAGAGAGTTGGGAGTAGGAAGAGAGGAGTTGTGCCTCTGAAGTCCGAGGCCTTGAGCAGTTGAGCTGCAGAGGAGTGCTGTAATTTTTTCATAGCTTGTGTAGAGAATAAGAGTTAGCAAGATGCTGTAGTTGTTATGCATATCCTCCAGGTTGTAACTAAAATATATGTGGGTGTTTAAGCCTATGTGACATGACCAGGGGATCTCTTGTAGTGTATCATCCACAGCCTTGTTCTAATTCTAATGCATGGAAATTTGAGTCTCATATATTTTGTGTATCTTTCAGAAAGTTTGCTCCTACATTTTTTTCTCCGGAACCTTGAATTTAAACTTTTTCAAATCTAAGCATTGAAAATAAAACGTGTGGGATTTCTTAAACTCTGCACGAGGGCCTCAAAGTGGTCATCGTCCGGATCCAACGCGACCTACTTTGGGCTCAATTTGATTAAACACAATTTGGGCCCAATATCGAATAACGTCCTTCTTGGGCCTAGTTTTTGGATTGCGGAGAATTTCCTCGACCCGTTTTATCGGGCTGGTCTCTGTCAGCCTGTGGGACCTGCTTCCCCCGAGCTCCTGGGTTAAAGCCGCCGCGCCGCGGACGCCGCCATGCTCCATGAGCGCCACCGCCTTGCGCACCGGCGCAGCCATACTTCGCGCGCTCTCTGCTGCCTCCGTCGCCCACCTACACGCGCACGCCCTGAAGCTCGGCGTACTCCCCTCCTGCCTCCACCTCTGCTCGGCCCTGCTCAAGTCCTATGCAGCCTCCGGCCGCGTCGCCGCCGCGCGCCAGCTGTTCGACGAAATCTCGCGCCGGGACGTCCCGCTATGGAACGCCCTGTTGTCCGCCTACGCGCGCTCTGGCAACCCGGGCCACGCCCTGTCCGCTGCGTCCGCCATGGCGCGCGACGCGGGGGCCCGGCCAAACGGGGTCTCGGTCACGAGCCTCCTGTCCGCGTCCGCGCAGCTGCGAAGCTCGGTGCACGGGAGGGAGATCCACGGGTACGCTGTGAGGAACGTCGTCCTTGACTTGCCCGTGCTCAATGCGTTGGTGAACATGTACGGCAAGTGCGGGCTGCTGGCGGACGCGAGGACGGTGTTCGCAGGCATTGGGGTTGGCATGAGGAGCGATGTTTCTTGGACATCCATGATCAATGCTTGCTCCGAGAATGAGCGCCCAACTGAGGCACTGGAAGTGTTCGAGGAGATGAGGATTGCTGGTTTCAAGGTCGATGAGGTCACCCTGCTTGCTGTCATCTCGGCCTGCACAAAGCTGGATTGCACGTCAAGTTTGGGGGGCTGGGTGGAACAGTGTGCGCTTGAGAATGGGTTCTTGAAGAACACACGTGTCGCCAATGCACTCATACATATGCATGGTAAGATGGGGAGGGTGAGGAGATCATGTGAGATATTGGACTCCATGGGATTGAGGGCAGTGGTTTCGTGGACGGCCATAATACAAGCACTTGCCATGAATGGGCAAGGAGTGGCTGCCCTTGTTAGGTTTGCGCAGATGCTCAGAGAAGGGTTCCAGCCTGATGAAGTTATCTTCTTGAGCATAATCAATGCATGTGGTCACTCCAGCCTAATCAACGAGGGGTGCCAACTGTTCAAGTCCATGGTCGAGGAGTACAGAATCACACCATGGATGGAGCACTATGGGAGCGTGGTGGACATGCTGTGCAAAGCTGGAGCATTGGACGAGGCATTTGAGTTCACCCTGGCCATGACCGTTAAGCCTGATCCTGTAATATGGCGTGTTTTGGCCGGCGCTTGTCAGGACCATGGGAATGCCAGCTTAGCAAGGAAGGTGATGGATCATGTGATTGGCATGGAGCCCGACCACGAGGGGAATTACGTACTGGCGTCAAACTTGTATGCTGCAGATGAGGATTGGAGACGTGTGGTAGATGTTAGGTTGGACATGGGAGTGAGGAAAGGGACTTCAAGAGGTGCTATTGCGGCGTCTTATGTTGAAGTCAATGGTGACTAAAGTGCACAAAATTTGTCTTCTAGTACACATCACTGGTAACTTTTCAAACACCACTACTTCGAGATACACAGTGTCACAATCATGAATTTGTTCGCCTTACTAGCACATCATGTGTGTGTTTATATTTTGTGCCTGTCTTGAATAATCTGATAAGAGAACTGAGTTTCACGCCTCAATTCTTTGCATAAGATTTAGGTAAATAGTGGTGCTGTCAGTAGAATTGAATGTCTCAAGTTTAATAGAGAATTATAATAGGATTCCCTGTATTTTTTGCAAGATATATTGTTCCAGAATCGTAGTGAAGTCTTTCTAATCAGTTAAGTGTTAGCACATGTGCTGTGTGAACAAGAAAAGATACCCTTTTTGGTAGCCATGTCTATCATACTGTTGGTTAGTACTTGGTGGCCTAAGTGATGCTTGTTTTGATGTTATGGAAGGACCTGCAATTTAATATTGCTCCTGTATGTTGAATACTAATTAGTTGGACTCCTTTTTCTAGCACACAAATTAAGAAATGGTATCATTTCCTATCTCTGCAACCTTGTTGATGTAAACACTTCCCCCAAAATTTGAGTTGGTGATCCGTACCACATGAAACAGTCATGTGAACATTCAAGAAAAAAGAAGTCTAGGATGCCATTTGATATGTCTGTCAGTTTGAGCTGATATTTCTTGTTCCATATATGGAAAAGTAAAATTGCGTGCTTGTGCATTCTGCTTTGTGAAAAAGATGTTTTTTTGCGACCGTTCTAAACTTCTAGTTGAGTGTTTCTATCAGTGATGTGTCAATCACACGTGCCATGTGAAACATTTTTGAGAGTATCCATCCAGGTTTGTCCTGTTGTTTAGATTTCCTAGGTGATTGCTCATATTGATGTTAACCTCATGTTGGAAGGACCAGTAATTCAGTAGAGTTATATTGTGTTGTATATATGCGGGCTTCATCTGTAAATATCGGTTACAGGGGCTCATTTTCCTAGCAGACAAATTAAGAATGATTTTCAGTTCCAATCTTTACGACCTTGTTGAAAATGCTTCTCCAATAAGTTGAGTAGGTGACCCCTAGCATGAAAAACAGTCAAAATACTGCGTCATTAACCTGAAAAGGTCCTAATATTCTTTTTATCATCTGTGCCCAATCTCTGACAGTGAGTTAGTATGGTTGTTCCAAGCCCAGCTCTGGTAACCCCCAAAGTCAAAAGATTTGGCGTCCAAACGTATGACAGGATCTAAACATTGAAAACAACGGCCATCAGGATTCTTGGAGGTTTTGGCGTTGGACCCAGTGAGAAAATCTCACCCAAGTGCTCGACAGATGGTGCACGCGCCGTTGCCGACTCTGATGACTCATGGCAGCGCTAGGTAAAAAAAAAAAGAACTGAATGGAGCCTGGAAAACTGAAAAGTGATGCAGCACTGTCCAAATGGCTTGACAAGGACTCGTTTTCAAGTGTTAAGATTGATAGTGGTGCCCTAATTAAAGAAGGTTTCATCACCCACTAACATACAAGTTGTGGTGTGGTGGGTTGAAGGATTCAAAGGTTCGTTGGCCAAATCAAAAGTTAGTCGCCGGAGGCGCAGTGTTCTCCGGGCACACGGCCAGTCAACCAGCATCGATGGCACCGACGACCCAGCGAGAAACCCTAACACTGCCAGGGACGGAGAGCTATGGTTTGTCACCTGCGATTGCTTCCGGATCACGACGAAGCTTCCCGTTGGCTCGAACGTGTTTTTGGTGAAGAGGAAGAAGCTCGGGATGTGCCAAGAACAGAGCTCCTGCACTGAAGCTGAAAGAGAGGGGCTACCTACCTGTGGGCTGTGGAAGCCGACAGCTGCTGCAGAAACAGCAGCTAAGCGGCGGACAGGTGGGTATGGATCATTCAGTATTGTCTCAAGAAAATATTTCTTTTTTTTATCGAGAAAATATTTGGTGTACACCGTGCTCCTAGTATACTTATCAGTCGCCGAGTGGGACCAGAGCCCAGAATCCTGGCGTGTTGGTCGCCGTCTCGCACACACCGCTTGGTGTGTGCGCCGTACTCGTGAGGGAGGGAGACGGCGACCTGGATGAACGGACGACTGCTACTCGCAGTTGCAGGTCAGTGTGGCGTGCGGGACCAGATTGGCCCCTGCATGCAGCGCTGGACAAAATGCTCGTACCTTGTTAGCTCGGCTCGGCTCTCGTTACGATTTTCAGACGTTTTTCCGAGCTCACAATTTTGCTCGTTAGAGATAACGAGCAGCTCGAGCTGGCTGAATGAGCCAGGACAAACAAATTGCTCGCCTTACTCCTCCACAGGCATCAGCGGCAGTGCAAACGAGCTAGAGCCAAGGCAAAGAAGCTGCTCCCAAGTCCCATTTAGCCATTCTTATCTCCTCCTGTCCTCCGTCCTCTCTCTCTCTCTCTCTCTCTCTCTCTCTCTCTCTCTCTCTCTGTACCACCTCTTCTTGGATTTCGGCGGCGAGGGGCATCAGCAGCTGCAGCAACCTGTGCTCGCAAGGCTCCTCCTCCCTCAGCGCTGTCGCTAGCTTCCCGCAGCAGATCCTGCTGGCCCCACAGGGGCATCGGTGTTCCCCCATTGGAGTTGAGCAGGAGACCGGCAGTTGAGATGCTCTAGCGTTGATTCATTATTCTAGTGTCAGATTGTTGGGATGAAAGCACCCAAGGAGTTATTGCATCGTTATCTGCTAGCTTCGATTTGAGATGCTGATTCCGGCCATGACGTAACACACAAGACCCGCGTGATGGCGACCTCATCGGCGGTCAGACGGCGGAGCAAGACGGCAGCCGAGCCATCAGTGTAAATCCACTCCCTTCAAACCGCTGCCACGCCGTCCACTGGCCTACAAACCCAGCTGCGACCTCCGACCTAATTTTCCTCGGCAGATCCAACTCTTCCTCGGATGCGTCTGTCTGCTCGAGACGTGTGTGATGAACTGAATTTCACCCGAAACTGAGACGAATTTGAGTGAAATTGACTGCATACTTTTGGGTCTGAACTCTGACGGTCTCATCTGCAACTGCAAGCAAGTTGCTGTGGGACTATTTTTTTTTTTTTTTACACCTTTGATGAATCGATTTGGATGCTACAAACATGCACAAAACAGTATACATGCGCTAGATTACAAGAAGGAAAGAGAGATGGGGAGAGAGAAATCTAACAACCAACCAAGCTAATAATGGACGATGGCGGCGGCATCATGCCTCGCTGCAGGCGCTGCGGCTGGACGCGCTGCGCGTGGAGGCGCGGCCGATGGACTCGTCGATACGGTCGAGGCGGGGCCTCCATGTCCATGGCGCCGGCCGCCCCGGCGCCGCGGCGGGCTCCTTGGCCGCCCGCGGCGGCGCGGCGGCGGCGAAGAGCGCCTCGACGGGGTTGGGCGCGGGCGCGGCGGTGGCGCCGCCCTTGCGCGCGAGCGCGGTGAGGCGGTTCATGAGGCAGGCGAGGTCCACGGCGGAGGACTCGGACTGGAACACCGATTGCGGGAGCAGGAAGTAGACGGTGCCCGGCTGGAGCGGGTCGTCGGGGCGGAAGGGGCCCCGCCCTGGCTGCAGCAGGTGCGCCGACGAGCACAGCACGTAGCGCGGCGGGGAGGAGGGGGGGCCGGGGTCCTTGCCGGCGGAGGCGCCGCCGTAGCAGCCGGTGACGTGCGCGACGGTGACGACGCCGGGGCCGAGGAAGTCCTCGACGTAGCCGTTGGTGTGTATGACGCGGACCCCCGCGCACGGGCGCAGCGACGCCGACGCCGGCGACGAGAAGCCGCAGCCCATCGGGCTAGCTGCTGCTGCTGCTGCTGCTGCGCGGGTAAGGGGATGCTACTGCGGTGGACTCTGGAGCTCGGTCGCTTTGGGAATTGGGAGCAGGGCGGAGACGGAGGAGGGGGAGGGGGAGACGACGGAGAAGGTGAGAACGGCGAGGCCCGGGCCGATTTTCTTTTATTCGGAGCTTTCGCGGGGTGTTGAAGACTTGGAAGTCGCCGCGTGTGGCTGACGCGTGGGGTCATGGCGGGTGACTCGACTCGGGGGTCGGTCGGGGGTCGCGTGGCGTGTGGGAGTGAGCACGACGGAGACGCTGGCTGGATGGATACGCCATGGATCCAATAGTAATCCGACGCAAAAAGCTACCCGCCACGGGCGATGGAATCGGCAGACGGGGTTAATGTTAATCCGATGGGTTGACTTGGCGGATGGGCCAAGGATTAGGAGGAAGCAATCCGGATAACTTTCAGCTTATTTCGCACTCAAAATAGTGCAGTATATTTTCTCCTTTCAAAAAAATAGGATACTTTCTTTATGAGTAGTTTTCTTGCCACGTAAATAAACAGTTAATGAAGTGATTTCTGATTAAAACCACCTTAGTTTCCACCCACATTGCACAACAAATTCTTTCAAAAAGAGAGGGAGAATGAGAGATGAAGCATCGGCAAGGACCTGGACGGAGACGCGCTTCTCGCCGTAGACGGACTCGCCGGGGCACATGTTCCTGGTGCAGAGCGCGTCCTCCTTGGCCCTGGTGATGAAGACGCCGCTGTGCTTGTGCGGCTGCACCACCACCTTGCTCCCGCCCTTCATGCCGCCACCGCGGCCGCCGACCGGCGTCCTGCCTCCAGGCCTCCTACCCCTGGTGTCTGCTCTCCCCGGGCCGTTCCTACCCCCTCCCCTCCGGCCGCCGCGGTCTCCGCCATTGCCTCCGCCGTCGCCTCTTCCTCCTACCCTTCCGCCGCGTCGTCCTACCATGGGTAAGGGAAACATAAAGTCAGACAGATCGAGGAATTGAGCGGGCGTATGACCTTTTGACACCATGGTTTCGGTTGCTAGCTTGCCTCGTAGTGGTGGCCTCATGGTGGTGACTGGTGACTCGTCGACGAATCACCTCGTACCCGCCGCCGCCGATGAGGTGGAGGGTTTAGAATTTTTTCCTATTACCCTTTTTTTAATTTAATAATGCGGGTTTAGGGTTTTAGCTCTATAAATAAACAAGCACGCCGAACACAAATTACACATGCGCAAGTTTCATTCCATACCGCTTTGGGCCATAAATGCGCTCATGGGCCTCGTGTTCCGGCCCGGACAAAAAAAAGCCCATGAGCGAGATTACACTCGTCTTTCCGGCCCATGCCAACAGCAGCAAACAACAGCTGATGAGCTTATTTGCGGAAAAACAAGTAATAATACGTGATACGGCCCAATTCATCAGCAGCCCTGCAGAAGCATCAACAGCAATTCATACATCATACTGGACCAATGTTTACACCGGCAAAATTTTCTGGTGAATAACCTAGCCCAGCCATCATCAGTAATCTACCGGAGTGAGAGCAGCAGCAGGTGGCATCATCTGATCCGGCAGAGTTAGAGTCATATCTGCATCATGGTGTTTCCGCTTCCATCAGCTAATGGATTCCGTCAACAAGTACATACCCTACATTGCTCACCTAGTACCAAGGCGGCGCTGACACAGCAGCACTCAGAGGGAGAACGAAAATGACTGTTAACACCTCTGATATGCTCCTCAGATGATGGTGAAATTTGAGAATATGTTCATCAGGTTGTCGAGCGCCTCGGGGTAGAACTTGCGCGCGAACAGGTAGCAGGGCCGCTTCATGCCATTCCACATGCACGGTCTCCTCTGCGCTATATGCTGCAAGATGACAACGACGGCGTATTAGATCTCCCACGAAACAAGGAACGCCTCATTAGTTTAAAGTTGACCATGATTGGGAATGGGTCAAGCCAAGGACCAAATTACTCTTACCTTTGCATTGCTGCTAACATGAACGCTCTCATCAATGGACTGCAATCGTTTGCAAAATTATTAGATAAATCCCGAACTTATGAATTGTTTGCCCCTACAGGCAATGGGCATAACAAAGAGCTTACTGAGATGTTCTTGAGCAGCTCGAAGCTTGTATCAACAGCCCTATAGGCTTTAGGATGCCATTTCCCTTCAGACCAATCTACATGTGTCACTGACCAATTTGCAATTCCAGTCGGATCAGCCATCTGCAGCCACAAATACAAATGAAATGATATTCTGTAGTTTTTCCTTTAAATAAAATGGTTTTGGTTAGTCAAAGAGAAAAAGGCTCATTTAGAAGCTTCTGAATACTTACATTAAAGAGAGTTGGCAAGTAGTGCTCATCAGAATAGCAGTTATGCCATTCATTTCCTGGCTGTAAAGTGGCAATCACAATATCAGCGACGGCATACACATCAAGAAAGAGGGACAATGCACCTAATTTATCCATCGAACTATTATCAACACACAAATGCAACGTACTACTCCCTCCGTCCCAAATTATTAGCCGTTTTGGCTTTTCTAGATACATCGATTTTGCTATGCACCTAGACATGATATATATCTAAATGCATAGCAAAAACTATGCATCTAGAAAAACCAAAACGACTAATAATTTGGGACGGAAGGAGTATATGCTAAGGTCTGATATATTACACAACTATATAGGCTGAAACAAGCAGTTTCTGAAAGAAAATTGTTCTTGTCTTCTTTTCTCCCTAGCAATCATCTACTTGCTGTCTGAGGATGTTGGAAGCTCTGCACGCTATACACGAAAAATAATTCGAAACTGCTTTTTGCTAAGACAAGGTGTCCTAGAAAGTTATTTCTTTTTCAGGGTGGGGAGAAAGGGTCCACCTTACAGTAGCGCTTGAACTTGCCATAGTAAAGGGTGTCAGCGAGAATAAGAACTGCATGCTGCCGTTTCACTGTGAACCACTGCAAGAGAAGAATACATTAGAGTTTTGGAGGTTAAATCATGGGAAGCCATAACAGCTGTTACAAGTAGTTGACATTGGAAGGCAAGAGGATTATTTGAAGTCATAGAAATTACTCTACAAAAAATTAAGTCAACAGACAAGACAAAAATGAAACAACGTTTTTATAACCATAAAATTCCACTTTCTAGGGAGAGCAGTCATAAGAAATCATCACCTGTGCACCTTTTCTCCAATCTCTCTTCACAATTTCAGGTAGCATATGGTCAGAATATCTACCGGCTCCATGTGGACCAGGATCGTCAAAACTGAGGAAAAAAATAACTTGGAATGTCAACAGTGAAACTATTGTGCTTATTAAAATCCATAAGTTCAAGGAAAAAGCATATCTTAAACAAATATCTCTTCAACTCCAAATAGGGGAAAAATTAACATGTTACTTTATGTAACCTTCAGTCCTTCAGTATGTTCACTTACCAGTCAACAAAGCTGACGTTTGTCTCCATGAGATAACTATATATATAATCGAAGTTATGAAGTGGCACACAACTGCAGTTAAAATAAAGTGTTAGGATAGGGACCTATCATTCAAATTTAGATGGGGATAAACGAAAATGATTAACCTCTCAGAAAGCAAGACAAAATGCTGGTTTTCAGGATCCTGTAGGGCATGAGCCAAGAGCCTCTTTTCAGCATCAACCATAGAAATGGTACCCCAGATCACCTGAAAGAAAATTGAAAATTATATTCTAGAGCAATTTAAAACGCTGACGTTTAAATAATCTTGGACATGATTGCTGTAGGCAAGTACTACATGCCATGATAGATACAGGTGATTATTCAACAACATTAATAAATCCTGGTTCTTACTTTGCAAACTATATCCACCTGTTAAAATATGGTGTTCTACAATCAATAGAGATGGCAGTCAGAGAGAGAAATCAGCAAACACCATATTTCCTTTTTCAAAATCACTCTATACTATAGAGAAATTTAGCAAACATTTTCTGCAAAGATCAACTAGAGGATAAAAGAAATGAGTACAGGTTCAAGCCAATCCTAGTTAGATACCTTTTCACTTCGAATATCCCTGCCAGCAAATATTGGACTTGAATGAATCGACCTATCTCTTGATGCATGTACATATATGGAGTATCTGTCTTCATGTCCCTGAAAGAAACCCAAGTGGCTAGAATTGGTACTCATACACACCCAGCTGAGAAAGTGACTATGAACAAATCTTGGTTCTCACATGAGATCGTATGTCCAATTCAATTCATTTTCAAGACAAAATACACATTATAGTAAACAATTTATTTTCCTAATAAGAGAAAAAAATTAGTGCTGCAAGATGAAATACAACCATTGAGATATTGGTTAGTTCTGCTATGACTGGTTTACTACCTAGTACCTAGACATGCATTTACTGTAATTTGCAAATACTGCAAAAATCATACCATGAAGAACTTTTCCCAGAGCTTCTCGAAAGGCAATGAACTGGGTGTCAAGAACATGAAAGCAATTTTTGGATTCTTTGACTGCACCGGCCGTGCCCGAATGATGTCTCTCATGATAGCACGAGCAGCAATCTCGTCATCAGTGTATACCCTAGCAGGTTCTGGAGGAGGCCGAGAATTGCAGGCTTCTGATGGTACCAGATAACATGCTGTGTAATGCCGTGGAGTATAAAGATAGGCTCCGATGGCTACCGCACAGACAAAAGCAATCAAGATGATGATCCAGAGAGGCCTTCTAGATGAAGCCCTATTGCGCGGTGCCATGATGTAGCTGGATAAACAGGAAACTAGGGGCTTGTAATCTAAATGTAGCAAGATAATACAGCCATGCAATCATCCATAAGCACTCCTCTGATAAAACTGATCAGCATCCAAAAACCTGGAAAACACGGAGAAAGGAAAATTTCAGTTCAATGCCATCAGGCATTCAGCTAACACACAAACACACCCCTATTTTGTTGCAAAACAGTTCATATCTAGAACGGAAATTCGTTGTATAACAAAAGGAACTATTTAGAAGATGAAACCATTTCCAAGACGTACAACTGCAAAGGAGTTCAGAAACTCCCCAATATTTCACTAATCAACCAAAACTATATGTGTATGCTAAGAATAGACTATAAGAGAGCAAATGCTGAAAATATATTAATGGGAAGTGCTTGTAGATAAAAATGAACAAAACTATACACTTGTTACCCAAAAAGCAAAAAACGAGCATAACTTACAAGTCAATTTTCTAGCTAACATTAGGAGAATCTACAAATCATTCTGGGGCTACAAACCAAATGTCCAAAAACAGGACATTTGATGCTTTCACCTGGAACTTTCCAGTTCAAATCCACAAAAGAACTCCAAGCATTTAGAGATACAAATACAAGCTCTCTAAGCATTTATTCGAGCTTTGTTCTTGTTGATTCACATGGTCATGTATCAATTTCTAAGCTACGTTCTCTTCCTTGTTTATGTTCAAGTTACTTACATTTCCAGACATCTGACAGCCAGCCATCATTTTTCCCTTAGCACATCAACACGAAACCTTCCAAAAAACCCCAACAAAACCTCACCAATTAGTTAGCACCAGACGAACTCCAAAATTGCCAGGGGCGGACCGCGGACTTAGCTTGAGGCGCTGAACCAGCACCACCATTGCTAGGTTATCGATAAACTATCGAATCGATTGCCAGGCCACCACGCAGCACACACAAGCCAACAGCTAGCTGGATGGTCGGGCGAAAAAAAAAAACTGCTCGCAGCCACATCCAAGAGGAGAAGGTCCAGATTCTAAGAACAAGGCCAGCTCCAAGAAAGGCAAGCTTGAGTCACTTACCAACGAACGAAGATTCGATCCGAGTCAGTCCGGACGGGTGGAGCTCCACTCCACTCCACTCCACGCCACACAAACACCAGTCCAGCGGCGGGCGGGGAAGACGAGCGGGGCGGCGAGGCACGGCACGGCACAGCACAGCACAGCTCGCCGCGGCGGCGCAACAGGGAGCAAGAGCAGGGGAGCGATTGGTCCGGGTTATTGATGGGTTTGGGGGGAGATCTACACGACGCGGTGATGGGGGAAAAGCACGGAAGAATATTGGGAGCAGCAGTGCGGTGGAAAGGTTGGCCGGACAACACTGGACGAGACTACGCGAATCGCAAGGCTCATGTTTGTGTGCTCTGTCCTGATTATTCCATTTCTGCCCGCCCTGATTTGTGTTCTGTGCTGGGTGTGATGTGAATCGTGCTGGTGTGCTCCAAATACTTGGATTTTCAAAAAAATAAGAAAAGAATTCATGGCTGTTTTTGAGAAATAACTGAATAAAGGGAGTTTTCTAAAAAAAAAGGGCTGTTTTCTAGAAAGTTGTGTAGTTTCATGATGGTTTTGGAATATTCCCACCAGAAATAATGGTGCCTCTAATCAAAAGAAATCAGCATTGACAGTCTTCTGAAATTGGTGCAGAACTGTAGATTTTCATTTTGCGCCATTTTTCTTTTTTTTAAAAAAAATCCTGAGCACAAACTTCGTCGCGTAATTTTTCGTGTATACAGGGGGATATCAGTTGATAATTCTTTCTTCGATCTGAACTTTGGTCTCCACAAGCTAACAAACAGTAGCCTAGTTGAGTTGTGGAGCCAGTTCAGGGTTCAGACTTTGGGGCAGCTCACCCTGCACTCTACCTGCCTTGGGGCAGCTCAGGAATTCAGAATAAATACAAGTCTTTGGGCTCCATTACAGAAACCACAGAACTATGATCTCAAGAAGAAGTACCACACCAAACTAGCAGTTCCCACTGCACCTCATCAAACACTAGTCTCAGTTGCAACTCCCCGAACCATCCATTACAGGAGGTGCAAACAGAGGAGAGGGGAACACAACCAGGCAGAGTCCTCCCTTTCGGACTCCAGCCTGATCAAAATCCTACATTGCAAACCTATACATAGATTATAACCAGATCCAACACTCCGCACCGGCGGCCTACTATCTCACGCCGATGAGTTACATTAACTGTTCATATGGGCATACACTTTATTGCACCCTACTCCACCACGATCTCGGGCAGTTTCAGCATGGTGTGGCTGCAGCAGCTGCTCGTCCTGGGGCACTTCACGTAGCTCCTGCAGCACCGGCTGGTCTCCCTGGCGCACACAGCTTGCCAGCTCGAGCAGACATCTTTCCCTTTGCTTCCGCAACCCTTATTGCTAGTCACGCTGCAACAGTTTCTGCTCAAGCGGTCGGCGGGAGGTGGAACACAGTCTTTCGCCTTCAGATGGTTCATGCAGTCTTCCACCTTGTGTTCTTCACTGTGGTGGCTGCGCTGGTTCTGCTGATTGTGATTCTCATCAGGTAATGAACTGATTGAGATATAGAATTCCTGAACTGGCTCAGCTGCAATCTTCTTCTCCTGGCCATGAGGTTCATGGCAGCAATGACTGTGGTGGAGTTGTAACTCGGCATGGCAGTCCTTCTCTGATTCCTCAATCTCCCCATGGCCATGTTCATGCTCATGGTCATGGCAGTGGTGTGTATCAGCAGGCTGCTGCTCAGCATGGCAGTGATGCTCGTGCTCATGATCATGGTCGTGGCAACCATGCTCAACTATAGAATGTGAATGGTTGTGCTCTTCACAGTGGCTATGCTCATGCTCATGGTAAGCATGCTCACCTGCAGGATGTGAATGGTTGTCTTCTTCGCAGTGGTTATGCTCATGCTCATGGCATGCGCTGTTGCTGTCAGAATGCTGTGAAGTATCGGCTTCTTTGCAGTGGCTATGGTCATTGTCATGGCAATCATGCTTGTTGATGAAGTGTTGGCTGCTCATCTCCTTGCAGTGGTCATGGGTATGGCCATGATCATGGCAACCATGGTTTTCAATAAGCACCTGGTTGCCTGGCTCTTTGCGGTGGTTATGAGTATGTCCGTGGTCATGACAGGCATACTTTTCTGTAACCACCTGGTTGCTGGGCTCTTTGCAGTGGTTGTGGCTGTGGCTGTGGCCATGATCATGGCAAGCATGCTTTTCCGTAGGCTGCTGGTTTCTCAGCTCTTTGCAGTGGGTGTGGCTATGACCATGACCATGACAACCATGCTTACCAGAAGACGATTCTTTGCAACTGCCTGTCGAGTCACACGGACCATCTGAGCAGTGGCCAGAAACACAATGCTTCTTTGCGTGTGATGTATGCTGTGATGAGGCACAACATTTCTTTGCATTCCGACCGCCCTTGGATCTCAATAACAACATGCTGTACATGATCACCAGCAAGCATGTGCCCACATCTGCCAGGACGGCTGCCCAAATAAGCGGATGTCCTGCAATGGCAAGTCCAACAATTGCAAGCTTAGTAATCACTGAGAAGATGATGTTCACAATGATAGTCCGGTGTGTTCTCCGTGCCAGCTGGACAGCCTTTGGAATCCTGCGGATGTCATTCGACATCAGCGTAATGTGACTCGTCTCCATTGCAACAGCTGAACCAGATACACCCATTGAGACTCCAACATCAGCCTTAGCCAATGCTGGGGCATCATTCATGCCATCACCGATCATCAGCGTAGGACCATATTTTGCCTTCAGTTCACCAACAATTCTCACTTTGTCCTCTGGGAGAAGTTCAGAATGAACCTCGTCTAGGATGTTCCCAAGCTGGCAAAGATAGAAGCAGCAGCAAAAATAAGTGACCAGATACTCTAAAGGATGGGGAGAGTGTGCAATCTCACATAACTAGCATGTCCATACCTGGTTCTGCGCATATGCAGCTGCTACAGCACTATCCCCAGTAAGCATCACTGACTTTATACCCAGTGATCTTAGCTCCTTGATGGCTTCAGCTGATCCCGTTCGGCAGGAATCCGACAGAGTAAATACTCCGATCAATTCCTTTTTGCAGGCGACATATCCAATAGTAACTCTCTTCATGTCTTTCATGTCCGGAACTAAAGGAAAGAAAGGGGCACATAATTGTTCAAAGGCAAAATACTGAGTTTAGACGATAAAAAAACAAAATCCTTTTAAAAGAACTAATACAATCAGGTTTTAGTCAGACAATATAATGGGTTAAGGAAAAATACAGTCATCTTTTGAAAGTGACAATTGTTAATTAATATTCCTGAAACAAAAATCTTTCTATGTAGTGTGGAAGTGTCTACATAACCTGTGGAAATATGGAGTTCATGTGTTTACCAACCTGTTTCACACGAGGCCCTTGACAAAATTCTTGTATTCCCAATATAAACTCCTTCCCCATCAATTTCACCATATATCCCCTCACCAGGATAGATTTGGAACTCAGTAACATTATCAGATTTGGGTTCCACTGATTTTGATTGAGCATAGTCAACAAGCACAGATGCCATTGGGTGGCTTGATCTGCTTTCAATGCTTGAAACCCTGCAACAGCCACGAAACTCAGTATGTCAGTACACCCTAAGAAACCTTGTGCAATGAGCAAACAAACGATACAACACTCACCAGTAAAGAAGTTGCTGTATGGGGACACGTCCACCAACTGCCTGGAATTCCTCGACAGAGAAATCTCCTCTAGTAATTGTACCGGTCTTGTCAAAAGCAGCAATTTTGATCTTCGCCAAGGATTCAAGGACATCCCCTCCTTTGATCAGGAGCCCTGTCCTTGCAGCCGTGAGTAGAGCGCAGAAGGTGGCAACTGGCGTCGACAGCACCAGAGCACATGGGCAAGCACTCACTAGAAGGACAAGGGCCAATTGAAACATGTGTTTGAGGTTGTGTGCTCTGATCACCACAGGGATCACTGCTACTGCCGCAGCCATGACAACAACAGCTGCAGGTGCAGTTTAAGATAACAGTAAGAAAAACATCCGAACCAACTTGACTTATTTTTCTAGTAATTATTTGCAGTAGGCATCTCAAAAGGTAAAAAAGTAGCAAGATTAGCACTCATATCTTGCTTACCGGGTGTGTAGTACTTGGCACATGTATCAATCAGCCTCTGTGTATTGGATCGACTGTTTTGTGCTTCTTCAACTAGCCTTGCCATTTTAGCCACTGCAGAATTGTCAGCCATAGCAGTTGTCCTCACAGCAATATAGCCTGCCACATAACAGTACAAAATCACTACAAGATCAGTAGCTTATTCTAGGCATTTAAGACACGTCAGTTCAAGCTCTGTGATATTTATTACCATCTATGTTGAGCGTGCCAGCCCAGACCTGGGACTCTGGCTGCTTTGCCACTGGGAAGGACTCCCCAGTGAGGGTACTCTCATCAACCTCACTCCGTCCATCGACAACAACACCATCAATTGGGATGACTTCCCCAGCTTTGACAGCTATTATTGTATTGACCTTGACATCCTGAGCCGCAACCACTTGCCAAGTCTCTGCTAGAACAGCCTTTTGTGGTGTCATGCTCATTAGTGATGACATCCCAGCAGTCGCCTACATGTCAAGCAACACTTAATCAGAATTTTTTTCTCAAAGAAAAGATACAATTAGTGCCTACATGACACATATTTACAAAAAGTATGAGTGTTTATGAAACTAATATTTGCTTTTCTTACAACATATTGCTTTTGGTTGTTGTTCATTAGGTTTTTTAATCTGCTTTACACATATGTATGAGTGTATATGCATGTTTGAGTCCACTAGATATAAAACTCATTTGCCTTCACTTGAGACTTCGAGAGTTTTCAGGTGGGCAGCAATACCATGCACTCAGCAGTACGCTACGGTGGTACAGTCAGCTAAATGATGGACCTGACTCTGGTCCAAGCCATGACCCAAATGGCAGACCAAAAACTGTTTATGGTCCATCAGTAGGGATAGTGCGCATACAAATCAAACAACCATGCAGCGTCACATCAGTTCGAGCATGTGCTTACAAAAAATTGATACGTCAAGAACAATTAGATCCTTCTCCGATCTGTGGTTCATTTGTGGCTTCTGTAATCCTGCATCTATTATTACTTCTTAGGAAAAATAAACTGCTGAAAGAGATGGAAAGACCTTGTGGCTCGCCCTGGTCTCAAGCCATTCAGCTGTGGTGAATAGGAAAACAATGAACCCAGCCTCAGAGAAGTCCTTCAGAGCTATTGCCCCAGAAACTGTAAAGAGAGCAAATAAGACATGTGAAACTTCAATTTAGCATACCATCCATCTACCAGAATTCCAAGCATTCATGCCATGGCAGAACCCAAAAAACAAGTGTTATAACTGCGTTCCAGGCAATCATGCCATAGCAGAACCCAAAAATAAGTGTTATAGATGCAATAACAAGGAAAAAGCCTATGTGATGGAAACATAGCATGGGCCATCCTAGGTGAGAAGGTAGTGCCACAAGGAAAGGTGGTGACAACTATACATACAGACCGCAAGCTGGTGTGAGATTCCTTGATAAGTTTCATATGTATATTGGGATAGAGTTATCTTGATACCAAAAACAAAATCTCTAGAAAGTATGATTCAAACAATACGAGTTTCTTCCTCCGAAAGGAATACGATTCCTATTAAGGCCGCATCACCAGACTAAAGAAAAAGCATTGTTCTGTTCATTTAGCATATGCATTAGCAACACAGCAACGTATCCCTTTAAAAAAAAGGAAAGTGGAGGTCCCTCCAGAAACTAATATGAAGGGAAAAGATTGGCCAAGTGAGACATAAACTTTTTTGGGTGCCGGATCGGTTCTGCTTTCCCACTAACGAGCCATCATATTGGTCCTGGCAAAAACAATTTGCATGGCTCCTTTTTCTTCACAACACGTCTGCCACATGGACAGATATGTTAGTGGCAGCATTATTGACCCCAAAGTGCGGGTATCTGTCGGGGTTTGTATGAGCAGTAGAAGATTATGACATAATAAAACTGAGCAAGTTTACTAGGTTCAGCAGAGTTATACTTTATTTTTATATGATTCAATTGAGGAATGATTCTCAGTTGCAGATTTAAATATTAAATTCGCCATAACCAAGTCTTTTGAATCTAGCGATATATATTTATTTTTATCCTCAAACAAAGACCAATTCAGTCAAAGGAGGCATCATCCATGTAAACCTGTGAACCAGAGGCACTTCGTTACCTGCAATCAGCATGAGTATGTTGACATCAAGAGTGAGCCTCCGAGCAGCTGCAATGCTTCTCAGAACGATCGGTGGCAAGCCAGCAGCCACCGCCCCCAGTGCAAACCATCTCAGGGGACGCCAGAAGTGTTCGAACAGTGATACGAGCAGACAAACTCCACAGATAAGAACGTATGGGCTGGGCCATTTGTTCGTTATCTTCTCTGTGCCGCTACCATAAGCTCGAACAGATGCGTCAAGCCTTGCCTGGTTCAGCACCTTGACTGGAAACACCAAAGATGAAATCAAGCAAGGTCCACAGCTGTTCATCTTATTTTTTTAGAAAACGGAACAAGGTTCCTGCCTCCATGCCTTTGCGAAGACATACGTGGCAGAGCTGTTCATCTTATAAATGTGAGGACTGTGAGAAATGCAGGTAAAATTGACAGGTTAGAACATGCAGTTGTTGTGTAAGAGGTCTCATAAAAAAATTGGAGGAATGGCTAAAATCACAGTGAAAATTTCACACAAAATTCCCCCTAAAAAATTCACACGAATGGCACATGCAGCCAGCGGTCTAGAGTCAACTCTGGTCTCCATGTAGAGTCACCAGGTACTAATCTGCTGTTCAACCCCCCGTGACTCAAGTCAAATTTCTAGGATTGGATTTCTGCGTACTCGGGTCAGGGCCACCACCAAACTTCTTGTACCGATGCAGGGTTTTCAACTGATCAATGATCAGATATCATAATCGAAATTGATAAGGACTGGAAATCGCTACCGTGATGCTGACCCCAAATATGATGAGCCGTTTGATTCACAGCCCCTTCTGAGTTCTGAGTGGTCCCCAGAATCAAAGCAAATAACAAAAAAAAATCCCACACTTGATTGATCGATGCATCAAAACTGAAGATAATTCGTTCAGACAAAAGGGTACTCTTTTCCCCTTGAGGAAGGAGGAGAAGAAGAATACGAAAGGAAGAAACGAACTTTGCGTGATTGCCAACATATGCTTGGGCTGCTGAGCGGCGTGAACCAGGAGTCCCTTTTTAGGGAAAAAAGCAAGGAAATCGTCCCGGAAGGTACGGACGCTTGCGTGCTGGGTTCGCGGTCGCGGCGGCATCAATCAAAGGTCTGATAAGGTTGCAGCAGCCTCGCGTCGCCGCCGGGGGGTAGTTGGGCAGGACTCTCAACTCTGGTCGGAGGTGGGTCTTTACTCTAGTCACAGTCCCCGCCCCCATGCAGTGGAATTCATCAGCACATGCTGATCGAGCGGCATTATTTCCTCACCGATCCCGCACGAACGGCAAGAAATTCCCCAGCAAGAGGACGCGAGGTATAGGGGGGAATAAGAAGGATTTTGTGGAGAATTTTTCTTCAGAATTTCAGATACGCAACCGGCGGCGAGGGATCGGGAATTGCGCACCGGCAGCAGGAGGAGGGGGAGGAGGATCGGTTGGGTTCCGTACCTATCTGCGCCGGGGACGTGGCGTCGGCGTCGTGGACGACGATGACGGTCCGGGAGGGGACGATGACGGTGACCTTGCGGACGCCTGGCAGCGGGTCGAGGAGCTTCTCGACGAGCGGCACCTCGGAGGGGCAGCAGATCCCCAGCACGTCGAAGTAGGTCTTCTGGGCCTTGCCGCCGGCCGAGCCCGGCGGAGGCGGCGGCTGTGGCGCGTCCCCCATATCTGCTCTGCTCCGCCTCGGTGTCGGCGTGCGTGTCCTCGGGATAACGTCTCTGGAGACGCGGGCGCGGCAAGCAGCGGGGCGGACGACGCACGCACCTGCAGCACGCGGGACGGCGCCGGGGGGGAGGTATAGAAGGGGGCACGCACGAGGGAAAACGGCGCTCTTGGCGTGGCCGCCGGCGCGGGCGCGGTGGGTGGGTGCGTTTAAAGTAGCAGGCCACCCCGCCGCCTGCTTTGCCGCCGCGCGACCCGCGGGGGTGTGGGCGCGGGAGGACCCAGCGACCGTTTCGGGACAGGACAGAGACCGGGGCGGGAGGCGGGGGGAAGGGAATCCCGACCGGCGCGCGGCCGCGACGCGGGATGGGCGGCGGTTGCGAGTTGGAGGAGGAGGGAAAAGCTGCTAGTGCTAGTAGCAGCGAGGCAACTGATCGGAGGTGGTGGTGGTGGGTGGCGTGACGGGTGGGGGGCTTCGGGACTTCGGGGAGGCGGCCGGGTATTTATGGAGGGAGGTGGTGGGGCGGCGGGTCATTGGGTGGCTGGTGACGCGCCGGGCACTACTGCCATGGCGCCGGCCGGGGTGTTTCAGGCCTGGCCTGGCCGCGGGGAGGAGGGAGATGCGTGTGCGCTTGGCAACGAAGGATGATCGCCTTGGACGCGCCGGGAAAGGGGGAGGCCACGGCGAAAGTCGACGAGGGTGATGAATTGGTCGTCGTGTGATTCTCTCCATCCTCACGCACGTACTCGTGGCTCTGTTGCTGTGCCATTGCCATGGCACGCGCAGCGTGATGATTATATTATCGGATGGCTCCGCGGTGTCGCCGCCGCGTTGCTTGCTTTATTGCTTTTTGTTAACCCAGCGTCACGTCCTTAATCCGCTGGGTGTTTTCGGAGTGCAGAAACGTAGCGGATCGGGGCAGTTGGTCGACGCGCTGGATTTCTCCGATCAGGCGATCGAGCATTTCTCTTTTGTTTTTGTCTATTTCGCAGAGACTACTTACGTTCTATCCGACTTGGTATGCTATCTCACAGAATACTATTTAACCGGTCGAAATCAATCAAAATTTGCCAAAATCAAAACTTGAGACGGCAGCCATCAGCCTACACGACACTGCACGCTGCATCGTTATATTGGCAGGAAACTATAATGCTAGATGGATGGATGGACGACGGATGGACCGAGCAGCAGGTAGTTCTACTAGGAGAGCCCGGGACACGCCACGTGTGCAGTGGGCAGGCTACATCTGTGAAGCATGCACGACGCTCGATCTGGGTAGGTAGGCCGTAGGCCGACGCCGCTGCTTCGCTCCACCGCACTTGGAGACGGCGGGTGCAGCAGAACGTACACGCAGGCGCAGGCGAGTATGTGACGACGTACAGTAGGGGACACGTACGTACACGTGCAGGTATAATAATAATAATAATAATCCTATTAGATTAATGTCAGGTGCCGCTCGCTCGCTTTTGGATAGGGCGGGTCCGGACCGGCAGCCGTCTAATTAATTAATCCATTCATCCGTTCATTCATTGAACTTATATATTTTTCTGAAACATACACGATCACGACACGTTATACTCTATTACCAATCTTAACATCCGAAGATCTTCTGAAGCCTTTCCTTTTTTTTGCGTCGATGGGCTAGCACCTAGTGGTTCCAAGTTCCAACTAGCTTGGCTTCTACCTCTCGGTTGGCCATCGGCTATATATAGTCCAGTCATACTATACCAAACAGTGGAGTGGACGACTGCCAAGCATGCAAGTGCATGTGCCGCGCGGGCACCGGCCAGTAGTGAAGATGGACACGTCGTCGTCTTTCACACAGTCGACCATGCATGCATGCATGCATGCATGTTACCCACACAGTCGTCGTACGTAGTTCATGCGAAACGAATTAATATAAGGATCGGATGGGGACGGACGTGCTCTATATATTCCCCCTCAAGCGTGACACGATGGAACGATGCACGCAACGTCTCGATCTCTAGCTATAGTCGATCCATGATCGATCGGTCGTGGAGAGGTGATGGGTGGATCGAGAGTGTCGACATGGTTGCACATGCTGCATGTCAGCATGCGTGCTTGCTTCATCGACGAAGAATCCAATCCAATCCAATCCGAGGACGGACACGGACTAGCACTACAAGCCAGCGGGTGCTGGGCTGCTGCTAAGTAGGCAGGCAGGACGAACGACGCGTCGATCGATCATGTCCCCCATCCATCTATCCTGAGCAGAGATGAAGATAGAGCGAACATTATTATCTCCGTGAGGGGTTATTCGATCGGTTTCACGCCACTGCATGTATCACGCTGCTGTCTACGCCGGCTACCTAGCGCATGAATGATATACATCGATCGACTTGACCGAGAGCTTGTTACGTTTGTTTGGGCTAAACTTAAATACTAAACTTTAGCACCTGGCACTTATATCCTGCTAATTTTTTTAAGTCTTGGCTAAAGTTTACCTTATCTTATTAACACTCATGTTTAAATGAACTAGTGCTAAATTAGTTTAACATTTTCGGGCATTAGCACTTATTTCAGCTTTAGCTTCATCTGTTTTACGTAAATCGAGATAATATAGCGTGGAGTTATTTTATAAGCTCAGGATAAAATGAACCAGAAGCTAGGTGAAGCAATTTTTTCAGCTTCACCAGCTAACAGCAAGCCATCGGCCGAGCTAGGATCACATGAAAAACAGCTATGCTAGGCGTTCAGCTTGCTACGCAAATGTACGTACGTGCATCTAGCATGCATGGGTTAAACGTTCCATTTTCTCTATACCCCGTAGCTAATTAAGAACTAACAGTAGTTGCAGTTTATTTTTATGATAATTTTTTGGGCCTTGTGTAAACATTCTTTTCTTTTTAGTTTCTGGAGATTCAGACATATTAATAATGTGGGTCCATATCAAGGTTTTTTTGAAAAAAAATTCACTTCCCACTCTTAAACTATCATAAAAGTATGAGTTTCAATCTTTAACTATAAAATTGGATTACAGAGACCATCCAATTGTCGAAACCGGATAAAGTTAGCCCTTTCGTGATTTCAAAGGTGGTATTCCATTTTATGAAAATTAAATTTAAATAAAAAATTCATAAGTAATTCATTTTAAATAAAAAATATGAAACAGGGGTGCCATTATTTTTAAAAAAAATGTAGCCTATCTATTAGCCCTCTACTTGTCAGTTATTTGGATTCAATTTTTATTTCATGTTCCTAGTATTTGTTTGCTTGTAGCTATGCCTATTATTTTTAAATAAGTAAGATAGAAACAAAGCAACAATAGATAGTTACATTTTTAGAAAAATTTTGGTACTAGTTTTATATTTTTCTGATTTAAAATGAATAAGTTTTGATTTTTATATCTAACTAGAATTTTTTTTAATTTTTTTAAGAAAATACAAAACCACCCAATAGCCAACCTTTTCTAGTTTTACAGTTGGATGTCCCTTGTTGTCATGTTTTGTAGTTGAAAATTAAAAATTAAACTTTTACGATATTTTGAGGGTATAAATTGGACTTTTCCTTTTTCGGGGGGAGGGGGGTCCAATGGAGGAGGAGAGGATTCGAGCTTGGTAGACGGCAGCTCCAAGAGCTTTGGCTTCATTACGACAAGATTGCATGGTTTACTGTAGGTTCATCATCTCCCTGCGTTCCTGCGCTTCCACGGTTGCCAGCAGCGTAGCTTTGAATGACCGAGGATGCTAAGGATGCTGGATAACTCTGAATGCAAATAAAGTGCATGATGAATTAATACATATAGGCTCCGTTTGGATCCACCAGATTAGCTGGAATTAGGCTCTAGATCCTCCCTAACTATGCTAGCTAATTGATAATAGTCTTTTTTAGCTAGCTAAAGATTAGCTAACTAGTTATTAGCATGAATAGACCATAATACCCCTGTGTTGGAAAATTCAACAAAAGTGTTAAGGTTTTTTGACCTTTTAAGCTGAAATTAGCTGAGTTCGATCGGCTAATTAGATAACACTGTTTCAATTAGCTGGAATATCATTAGCTAATTCATTAGCTGATTTGTTTGGATCTATAATATAATAGCTAAATTTAGCTAGCTAACTATATATTAGCTTGAGGATCCAAACAAGATCTTTGCTAGGTTGAATCAATTAATTGAATAGTTATTATTTAGCTTATTAGAAAAGGTACGGATTAGCCGCAAATATCAGGGGTCGCGCGCGCGGGTGGGAGGCGACGGGTCGCACAGGGCCTATTTACGGCCCACGGCCGCCGCCGCCGCTCGCCGCGCCGTCGATGTAGGGGAGGGGGCAGGGGAGGGGGGAGGGGGTGGAGCACCCGTCAAGGGTGAGAGGTGGAGGGAGCGGCCGCCGGCGAGGTCTACTGGAGGATAAAAAGAAGATGAGGAGGAGGGTGGAGCAGGTGGGCTGATCTAAGTTGGCCTTTTGTGATGAGTTGAATCCTAATCACATATGTGATTGGAAATAGTCCCCTGAATTGAATTAGCTGCCCATTAGCCGTTGGATCCACTTTACCTAAAATTAGCTACATATGGATCCAAACAGGTCCATATATAGCTAGTAAACCAACTACTGCTTCAGGCTAGGTGATCGATGGAGACGAGCCAATGCAACCTGTGGCAAGGAGTCGTCGTCGTAGTCGCGCGGAGACTAGGACACGCCTCGCACAACGGGGATATCGACTCGATACGCACGCCGCCGGCCGCCGTCCGAGGAATAAAGCCGGCCGGCCAGCGAATCTAGCTAGCTGCTACTCGTATGCTGCTCATCAGCTTTCAAAATTAAAGATGCAAATACATATTATTTGAAAGAAAGAATACATATTATTTGAAAGAAAGAATACATATTATTACATATTATTATATGTACACAAATACACAATGGCAAGCACGTGGACAGCAGTTCAGCTAGGGACAATCTCCTTGGACGGGTCTCTTCATTATTTGAAAGAAAGAATAATCCTTTTGAAAATAAAGGCCGACGTACGATCTGGACGACGCGATTGGCATGCATGGAATGCAAAGTGATCTACTGTGCATTGACGATGATGCAGTCCATCGAGCGAGAACCGATCGACACCGTTGGAGCGCTGGATGGTTAGTTTGCCTAGCTCCGTCCTAGGAGTACGGACTACTGAGGAATGCTACATACGTTCCGCGCTGGTACATACGTTCCCTCGAAGCCAATTCACACTACTACGCATCAGCCCTTTCCAAACGCCACATCGCCATCGATTCAAACCGAACCTGGTTCCAACGTACGTGGCGGTTGGAATCAGCGGTGATAATACGAACAAAAACCAGGACATGACGCGCCACATTGCTGGAACCGACACGCTGCTGCATGATAAAGTATAAGTATATTTTTCTGATGCACAGTTGCGGTGTTGCAATCCAAGCTCGGGCGAATCAGTCTACTCAATGAATGCACGCACGCACGCAAATTAAGGGAGGTGAAAGAGAGATGAGAAGACGACCCGACAATGCACGGCCTGCGTCATCATGACCGTTCATCTCTGATCCATTGGTTCTGTGGTTCACGTCGTCGGCCGATCGATTGACATAAAGCAAAACTTGATATATAATCTTGAAAGCATAACATTCTCACTTTGAGCATTAATTTAAGGTTCTCTAACTCGCAAAAAAATCAAGGTTCCATAACCATAACAAATGAAAGGCTTACTCTGTTTTTTTTTTTTTGAGCGGAATGAAAGGCTTACTCTAGTTGGAAGGAACTTGGAAGGCCCGGGAATGCACGCGCTACCTATTTTTTCCCTTAGAAACATACCGTAGTGACACGACACGCAGTATCACCGGAACTAACACACGCCGCTACAGAAAGGTGTAGGTGATTTCAGACGTGTGTGTGTGGGAACGACGTACGCACGCACTAAGACGCACCTGCTTGAAACAGAATCACCGTAATATATATAATTCTATCTGCTGGGTGGAGTGCAGATCGACACCACTAGTGCGCTGAGGACTGGAGTTAATTATAAAGAGTATCTTTCAGTGCATATTCCTCTTCAATCCCGGTCTATCCTTAACCCGGCACACTACTCCAACCAGCTTCGTCCATACGGAATATCGACGACAGAGACAGGTCGCCACTATCAGCTACAACCCAATCAAACGTTCCACTGGTGAGTCATCGCATATCGATCGACCTTATATATTTTATCATCATCAGATCATCTGAATTAATTTTCAGTTACCACAGCAGTAGTACTAGTAGTAGTACAATTTTTAAAGTGGACTCCATGCATAGCCGCGATGGATGGATGGATCTAAAGGGCTTTCCAAGAAACCAGCTTCCCGATTTGTGCTGGGGGCGCGGCGGAGCTAGCAGATCGATCAAAAGCTCCTGCATTGGCGTACTACTGGCTAGCAGAAAGGGAGATCGAGCAGCTGGGCGAGTGTTGGAATAGCATGCAGCCTCGGAGATGATGCCGCTTCGATCGGTTCATCAGACAGCCAGAGCTTCAACCGGCATAAGGTCAAAAAAAAATAAAAATCAGCAACCGACAAATCGATCATGCTGCGTATTAATTCAGGAACTCCACCACCTTGCTGGTACGATCAGAAAAGGCTTTTTAATCGTACTACCTTCAAAAAATAAAAGAATTTTTAATGGTCAAATTGACGAATGAAACTATATATTATTATTGCTATACCGATCGATGAAGTTGATGGCCACCGGACACTCTGTATGTTTAGCTAACCGAGAGATTAGGTCTTGGCACGCATTTACACACACACACACACACACACACACACCCTCCTCATCTTGCAATTCGATCGATCGAGCACTAAAATGGTTAGTTACGGGTCGTCAGTGGCGAAGCTAGGATCCCAATCTACCTATGGCGAGCGTAGAGAGCGTTGGGCGGCGCGTACCTATTGTGAGCCACCAGCGGCTCCGCCGCTGCGGGTCGTCCTAGCTAGCTAGGTGCCTAGGTCGGACGTCGTCATGAGTCGATCTCAAGATCAATCTTTAATTTATTTATTTGTGACGTCACTCACTAGTGCATGAGATGCCACCATCAGCGATCAGGAAAAAAAAAAGAGGAAACAATTGCTCGATCATCGACTGGTATATAGAAATAGATAGATGGCCACTCGGAAAGCAGTTTTGCAAGATCAAAAGCATGCAGGCAGCTCGATAAGTAGCCCACTCAAGCATGCATGTAGCTGG
The DNA here is from genome assembly GCA_032594955.1 of Panicum miliaceum. Lineage (NCBI taxonomy): Eukaryota > Viridiplantae > Streptophyta > Magnoliopsida > Poales > Poaceae > Panicum > Panicum miliaceum. Next base: position 49,099,223 of record CM064062.1, read on the forward strand.
CAATGCGCAGTTGTTAAATAATCAGACAAGAAGCCAGCTTTATTTCTCCACGTATGAAAAGATGAATCACGCGTGCGTGCTAACCGCTGCCACTGTTTCCGCTTTACTTCGTATGCAAAATCTGCACCTTTTTCTTCTTCTTTTTTGCTAGAAGAGAGGAGATCATCGACTGGTTGTACTAAACTTTGCCAGCTGAGATTGGTATCGTCGGGATAACATTGTTGAAGAAAGGAAGGTAAAGGAAAGGACGGTGGCCGGGCCGATTCCATAGTTGTGCTAGCTTGTGCATCAGACGCAGCACTAGCTAGCTAGGGGCCTGCTTGCTTGCTTGTACGTGTTCGCTTCTTCTCTAAAGCTAGCTATGCTTTGAATGAACACGAGAATTTTTACTTCCATAGCGGCATTCGACCAGATGGCCGGTTTCATACAGGCCACATGCATGGATAGAGGCAACTAGTAACTCCTAAAAAGAAAAAAAGTCTAAATTACTTCCATCAACTATAGTTAAAGTTCCAATAATCTCCTAAACTATTGTTTCGTTCATCTTACCCCCTAAACTATACTCTTTGGTTCAAATTACCCCTAACACAATTTGTCTTTTTCATTTCTCCATGCAAGGTGGGGTTTTAAGTTGAAATTTTACAAGATGATATTACACATCATAACACATGTTGAAAAAATACATCATAATTTATTATTATTATTTTGATAGGTTAGGATATTTAATAATAAATTAATCATTGGAGTTCAAAATTATATGAAAAGTAACGATGAAAAAATTATAATAATTTTTTTAATATGCATTGTGATGTCCTCTACTACCCTGTAAAATTTGAAATTAGAATTCAACTTGTGTATGGAGAAATAAAAAAATACAAATTGTATAATGGGGTAAAATGAACTAAACGGTTCAATTTACTAAGTTATAATTTAGGGGGTTATTGTTGATGTTTCCTAGCATCACGAAAATAAATGCGCAAGCGCACGGATGGCGTTGTAGCTTTCACCCCGGAGTATTTCAAGGGTATTGTATCCACTAATGAACGTGTGTACCTTCTCTTCGGTTCAGGTTCGTCCAAGGACACCACACCCGCTAGAGGTGAGGGTAGAGGGGGTTCCTAAGGCTGAGTTTCAGAGATAAGATAGAACTGTCCTAATTGCTTGCTTCAGGCTACTAGCTTCCCACAGAACAAAGACTAGTGAGCTCTAGTAATACAACACTGGGATATATCCGAACGGGGAGGATTACCCGGGATAGACAGGGCTGTCACCACCTACTATCTACCTCATCAAACCATGGGATATACCACAACCAACAGGTAAGTCTACACTATCGTTACTACTCTAGCCTATGGCCTTAGGCTAAAGCACCCACTAGAAACTAGTGAACTACTGATCCGGCTAAGCAACTAAGAGCTAGAACTATAACTTAACTAAGAAACTAAGCACATAAGAAAGTACGACCACTTACTTTGATTGAAAAGCATTCGACGAGGTACACGTTGGAGAAGAGTGCCGACAAACTCAACACTTCCCCAAGCTCCTCCCCACTCTCTCCCTAGCTCTAATCACCTCTAGAAATAAGCCTAGAGCTCATGAACACAATGGAGAACTCCAAAGAGGAGTTGAGAGGGATGTGAAGGTGTGTCTCTATTAGAAGCACCCCCCTTATATTTATAGGGGTGTGTAGGAGGTGCTTCTACCGTGAAACGAGCTGAAACCTGCCTGAACCGAACCAATGAGAAAGCGCCACATCGAAGAGGTAAGTTGGTTGTGGAGTTCCTGGGCCGGCCGACGTGTGTGGGTCGGCCGAACCAGACCTGGCCCACCTCGGCCTCTCCCTTTGCCACATGGTCTGCAGGTGGGTCCTATGGTTCTTGGCAGGTGAGTGGGCCCCGGTTGAGGCTGGTTCTTTGCTCTAATGGGCCTCTTTTGCTCTTGTAAAGCCATTTGGCGCATTTCATGTTTACGCCTTGAATCTTGTTTGCTGAATTTATGCATTTTCACCATGTATTTGCCTGCATACACCATGTATTTGCCTGCATACAGAAGTCGACCAGCACTGGTGGAATTTATCAAATAAAGCCCCATTCTAGTGTTGATCATTGGATAATGTCGTTTTTATGCAGGTTTTGACGGTCGAAAAGTGGTCAAAATTGAGCGTCAACAGTTATTCAGACTTTGCCTATACTTGAAGGTAATAAATTAAACTTTTTCCACTAAATATAATAAAAGGTGCATCATCGTCATAGACCATAGTGCAGGTCAGACATTCATCATGGTTTCATGGCAGGCCAATGCATGCATTTTGTGGTTTCTTGCATGCAAATGCAATGCAAGAGGCGTTGCTAGCTCCCCCATACAAGTACCATGAGCTTATTAACTGATGCACGTATATATGGCAATAAAACTACGTACAGTGATGGGGACAGCCACGTGCATCCAAGGACTTGCAGGAGCACTGTGGAAAAATATTTGCACTGTGAAAAATATTTGTTCTTGCAGCTGACCTGCTACACTCTCTGATCAATAAGGCAAAAGAACTGGGTCAGCTAAATTTATCTTTGCCCACTGGAGCAGGAACAGATTTTCCAGTCATACAATATGCTGATGATACCCTTATTATTATGGAAGCCGGTCAAATCCAACTAACTTAAAGCATATACTGGATTCATTTGCACAGTCCACAGGTTTGAAAGTAAATTTCTCCAAATCAGTTATGGTCCCAATAAGCATTTCAGAGGAAGCATTGTCAACACTTGCTGGTTGTCTAGGGTGTGCCACTGGGTCACTACCCTTCACATATCTAGGTTTGCCAATGGGAACAACCAAACCTACAGTACAAGAATTTATGCCACTAGTCAAGAAATGTGAGGCAAGGCTCCTAGTCACATCCAACATGCTCTCCCGGGCTGGAAAGCTAATAATGGTTAACTCTGTTATTTCCTCCCTCCCTACTTTTATGATGTGCTCTATGAAGATACCAATCACGGTAATCAAGCAAATCGATAAGTTTAGAAAGCACTGTTTGTGGAGAGGTTCATATATCAATTCAAAGAAGCCACCAAAGGCTGCATGGAAGTTGGTTTCTACACCCAAAGAAGTAGGAGGTATGGGGTCATAGACCTCAGCCCACAATGAGGTTTTGTTGCTCAAACATCTCGCAAGTTTTTCAACAAGGATAATCTACCCTGGGTCAATCTTGTATGGGAGAACCATTACAAAAATGAAAGGCTACCGGGTTCAGCAAGAAAGGGTTCATTTTGGTGGCGTGACTTGCTAAAATTATTGGATCTGTATAAAGGGATAGCAGCAGCTTGCCCTATGTCTGGCTCCTCTATTTATTTTTGAAATGACATGTGGAATGGATTCATACCAAAACTAGCTTACCCATAGCTCTACTCATTTGTCAGGAATAAGAATCTCACATTACAAAAGGCAATTTCCATGCAGTCACAGCTACACAGAATTTTGCACATATCCCTTTCAGATGAGGCTTTCACTCAATACTAGAAAGGCGTGCGGCTTTGCCGCGTGCGGCCTATATTTGGTATCGTTGGATTGTCTTTGATATATACTTTAGGTCATGCAAAGAGTAGTAATTATTGTATACGTAGGTATCCTGGTCTGCAGTCCATTGTTGTACTTGGTATATATTTGGACTCTCTATTGTCGTGACGCTACTATTTAGGTATGATATTATTTTTGGTATGGAAATGGAACTATCTTTTTTATTTGGTTTATATTTAGTGTTTTGGTTATAGTGTTTTTGGTTATCATTTATTTTAAAAGTTTATTTTGTAGCGAACCTTTATGTTTTAAAATTATGAGAATTTTTATATTATTTTTTAGATATTTCGGTGTCCGTACTGTAGGTAAATGGATCCTACGTAAATATTTATGCGGATGAATTATAAAGGCGCTTTGAATTTGAAACTGCACTATATAATAAATTTGAAGATATTTTGGTGTCCATATTGTAGGTACGACACATCGCATGCAAACATTTGTGCAAACGAGTTGCGAAAGCATTTTGAATTTTAAAATTTCTCTATGATAAAGTTTTAGTTTTGAATTTTTTATCAAATTCTATATTGAACAACTTTTGATTTCAACGCGTTTTGGTGTTCAAATTGTATGTATAGTGTTTCTTGTGTACAAGTAACGGAATGGGTTGTGATCTGATTTAATTAAAGTCCAAGGGTTTCTTTGAAGAAATTTCTAAGAGAGGGCTAGTACGGTGGGTTGATTTTATAAGAACTTACAAAGTTTACTGAACCGGGAAGGTTGGACCGCGCGTTGATTCCGAGAAAGGTTGTGGGTATTTTCGCAAAACTATCTGAGAGAAGAGGCCAGACTGCGGGTTGATTTCTCTAAAGTCTGAGGGCTGTTTTGCAAAATGACCGGGACACGCACGATCTGGACCGTCGGCTCGGCCAATCCGACGGCCGGGAATCGACGTGGCCACTCTCCTAGCCCTCTTTTGGTGCATGAATCGGCTTTAGAGATATGGAATTGAAAAGCATAATTTCAGGTCTGAAGTTACTGATGAATATGACAAGTGGACATATATATGGGGATCAGGAGATTTCTCTTGTTCTAAGGCTTATAAGCATTTGAAAGGTAATAGGAAAATTCATCCTGCATTTGATTGGCTTTGGAAGTCCACATGCCAGCTCAAGCATAAAATCTTTTTTTAGCTCCTCCTCCAAGATAAGCTCATTTACAAGAGAAGTGTTGCACAGAAGAAACATGGCCCTGGAGGACTATGGTTGTGCTATTTGTGATTTAGGTAATGAGGAATCAGTGGAACATCTTTTCCTAAAGTGCACCTTTGCAATTCAGTGCTGGGAAACTCTGGGACTTAACAGTGCAAGAAACTTACAATCTCATCAGCTCCTGGAGGTGTTCAAAACAGGACTAAATGTGCCTTTCTTCATGGAGATCATTATCTTAATGTGCTGGAGCATTTGAGGAGTACGCAATGCATTGATTTTTTATGAAGAACCTCATAACCTTCAGAAAGTTCAGCAGAATTTTATTTTTCATTTTCTTCGGTTATTCATAGAGCAAAGGCTAGACATTCTCAAGCCATGAAAGCTTAGCTTGACACTTATGTAACATAAGCTTGTCTTTTTTCCTTATTAATATATATCCAGTAGGGGACTCCCCCTCCTGTTCTATCAAAAAAAGTAATTAATAAAAGAAATAGTACAAATTACTCCCATCAACTATAGCCAAAGTCCGGATAAACCCTTAAACTATTATTTGGTTCATTTTACTCACTAAACTATACCTTTTGGTTCAAATTACCCCTAACATGATTTGTCTTTTTCATTTCTCCATGCAAGGTGGAGTTTTAAGTTGAAATTTTATAAGATGATATTACACATCATAACACATGTTGAGAAAATACATCATATTTTTTTTTATTATTTTGATAGATTAGGATTTAATAATAAATTAATCATTGGAGTTCAAAATTATATGAAAAGTAACGATAAAAAATTTATAGCAATTTTTTAATATGCATTGTGATGTCCACTGCTACCCTGTAAAATTTGAATTAGAATTCAACTTGTGTATGGAGAAATAAAAAATACAAATTGTATAGTATGGTAAAATGAACTAAACGATACAGTTTAGAGATAAATTGAATCAAGTTATAATTTATGGGGTTATTTAGACTTTAGCTATACTTGAAGGGAATAAATTAAAATTTTTCCACTAAATAAAAGGTGCATCATCGTCATAGACCATAGTGCAGGTCAGACATTCATCATGGTTTCATGCCAGGCCAATGCATGCATTTTGTGGTTTCTTGCATGCAAATGCAACGCAAGGGGCGTTGCTAGCTCCCCCATACAACTCCCACGAGCTTATTAACTGATGCAGGTATATATGGCAATAAAACTAGGTACAAAGAGATGGGGACAGCCACGTGTATGCAAGGACTTGCAGGAGCACCGTGGAAAAATATTTGCAGTGTTTTCCAGAAAAAGAAAAGAAAATATCTGCAGTGGGACCGGTGATAGAGGCGTGTGTGATTTGGATCGGAAGTTAGTGGGATCCGTGCTTGATCCCAACGCCCTCGTGTCAGCGTCATCAACGTAGAACCAACTACTACTGCTACTACTAATATCTGCAGCTGCTAATTAAGTCAATTCAACTGCTTGTTTCGAGAAAGCGTATACATCTTCCTGCTGTCAGTCCACTTTCAGATACTCGATTTATATGTACTCCAGTTCATATATATATATATATATATAGCTTTCACTTAATTGCCCTAGCAATAAGGGGGAAGACACTAAGACACTAGTCGAAGTTTGGCGCCTACCCTTAATTACCCTAGCAATGGAATGGAACACCTGGAGACCAACCCAACGTCATGCACGAGGCCAACGACAGTGAGCAGTCTCTTTTTTTCCCCCTATTTTTGAAAGGATTATATTGTACGTGAGCAGTTGAGCACTCACTACTGGAAAGACGCCGCATGCAGGGAAAGCATGGCCGTCCTGTTTCTGATATCGACACGGCGATCGGTCGTTGCTTGGTGGAAGAACCAAGGAAGGCCGAAGGCCCCATGTCACCGGTGTAAAATTAAGATTCCCAATCCCATTTTCTCCGGCCCTGTGTAGCTGAGCCTGCAAAGTGGCAGCTAGCTGAAATGCTGAATAGGAAAGGTGAGTGAGTGACTGATCAATGGCACGATCGCATGGCGTGCAGGAGAAGGTCGCAGCGCAGCAGCAGAGAAATATGAATCTGGTTGAGGAATGGAGAGGGAGAGAGGTGACGGGAGGAGGAAGAAGATAGGGGCATCTTGATCCGGATATTTTTATAAATATGTTGAAGGGGTAAGTAATGGCGTGTTTTGAAGAGTTGCAAAATTGAAATAGTATGGTTCCAATATGACAAATTGTAATGGCAGATCCGTGAACTCGGATAATTGTAATGGCATGGATCCAATTAACCCTAATAAATTTATGGTATAAAGTTATAATACATATGTAAGTATTTTTCTTAAAAAATATGAATCTGATAACACTTATTTTGTGTCATAAGAAATGATGTATTAATATGGTAATTGCTGGTTAAACGAAATGAAATCTTTTAATCTAAGTTCAAATTAAAAGAGTATTCTTCCGTGAATTATTATTGGGGAATTATTCCATCACCATCACCATCATGATCGGATTAAAATAACGATACCTTCTATACAATAGTTGCATCCATTTCAAAGCTGGCAAGAGTCGTGTCTCTTTCAAAGCTGGCGGCTTCGCAGCCCTCCAAGGCTGTAAAGGGATGCTACCATTGTGTGCCAACCTGAAGTTAACCGGATGCTCCTCTCAAACCAGCATCCCTTCATTGCATTTGTTCACTCAACAGGACACAACTCGATAGTAGGCCATTGACAATGCACTGGAATACAGTCGTCGAGAAGACGCAATCGAATACTTCGAACACCAGCGCCATGCAAGATATCATTCTAGACATCCCTGCAGCACCATACCAGCTGGCTTAAGAGCATTGGGCATCAAAAGCAGACAAGCACATTAGAGTAAACAGGTTTTACTCAGAACAATGACCAGTGCTGCAGACTGATTGCAGGATACATACGGTTATGGCTGAATAGAAGAGTCAAGGATGACACAAATAATACCATCATAGGGTCATACATAGTTTTAAAAAAAACACTAAAGCGAAAAAGACTCCAGCACCCAGCAGCGTCTCCCTCTTCATCATACTAATGAACCCCCCACAGCAGCACATACCACAAGGCCTAGGCAGCTACAAAAATTCCCAAAACATGGCATAAGGAAAAATCACAAATTGTCCATGACCACAACTTTAACATAGAAACCCCACCGACCTTATCACTCCCTCCCCACATGTGGCAATATTTCAACAAAAACAAGCCTTATCAGGTCCCCCTTACCACTTTTTTTGTTTTGTTCTTTTTTTCATCAACTTGATCACAGGAGGTCGGCAACATTGGCAGGCAGCTCCTCAATCACCACGTTGTAGAACCTCTGGATGTCAAACAGCATCCGCTCGTCATCACGGGTGACAAAGTTGATGGCAACACCCTTCCTACCAAAACGACCACTACGACCAATGCGATGCAGGTAGTTCTCTGGCTGGGTAGGGAGATCGTAGTTGATGACCAGGGACACCTGCTGAACATCGATACCACGGGCAAGCAGGTCGGTGGTGATGAGCACACGGGATGAACCAGACCGGAACTCCCTCATGATGATGTCCCTAGTGTTCTGGTCCATGTCACCATGAGTGGCAGAAACAGTATGGTCCCTGCTCCTCATCTTGTCAGTGAGCCAGTCCACCTTGCGGCGGGTGTTGACAAAGATGACACTCTGTGTGATGGCCAGGGTCTCGTACAGGTCACATAGTGTGTCCAGCTTCCAATCTTCCTTCTCCACATTCACATAGAACTGCTTGATACCCTCAAGGGTGAGCTCATCTCTCTTGACGAGGATTCTCACAGGCTTGTTCATGAACTTGCGGGTAATCTCAAGAGCCTCAGGAGGCATGGTAGCAGAGAAGACTCCAACCTGAATCTTTGCTGGGAGAAGCTGGAAGATATCATAAATCTGCATTTAACAGAAGACAGGATACCGTACCATGATTTAGTGATTTTGGATGAGACAAATCAAAAAGGAAATTAAGACACATTGTTCCAGAGTATTTCAGTTTCAGTTAGAAAATAGAAATCAGCACAAGGGAAGAAATATTTTTTAATGCAACTGAGTTTGCACACAATAGCCAACTGATGAAGCAGGCCTTGTAGCATCCAAAATAGTACCACAATTGCAATTGTATATCAAACCACATGCAGTCAAAATTAGTAAACTAAATTTTGACATCCATTAATATGCAACAAACACTTCTTCATTTCTTCAACTAAGCAAATCAGTCGTTAAAGATATGCATGCTTCAAGATGACAAAAAGGTAATATACAACCACCACCGAAATACAACACGTCATTGCAAAAAACTAGTGAACAATACAGCACAATCAACAATTGCAGAAGAGATTAGCAGAACAAAGAGTTTACCTGATCCTTGAAACCACGAGAAAGCATCTCATCAGCTTCATCAAGGACAAACATCTTGATGTGATCAGGTCGGAGAGACTGCCTACGCAACATGTCAAACACACGACCAGGTGTCCCAACAACAACATGCACACCGCTAGCAAGAATCCTTTGGTCCTCACGGACAGAGGTTCCTCCCACACATGCATGAACTTTCACACCAAGGTAGTCACCAAGCGCACGCATGACCTTCTCAATTTGCTGAGCAAGCTCACGGGTGGGGGCAAGGACCAAGGCCTGGCATTCAACCAGGCCATAGTCAAGCTGCTGCAAGATCCCAGAACAGAAAGTTGCTGTCTTTCCTGTACCTGATTGTGCTTGCTGAATGACATCAAGGCCCTTGCAGAAAGGCACAATTCCTCTCTGCTGAATAGCAGAAGGCTTCTCAAAACCTACACAAACAAACAATGGCCTTGTAAGAGGAAAACCACTTAGGGTAAACTGTAAACAACATGAAATAAAACAGATCCCATCCTACCATAAGCATAAATGCCTCTCAAAAGATTCTCTTGGAGGCCCATGTCATCAAAACTCTCAAACACTTCATCATAGGAAGTGAAGAATTCCTCAGTCTCACCAGTGCTCCTGTAAACATACAGAGGTAAGACTGGCACGCAAGTCACAAATAATAAAACATAAGGTTAAAAAAAACCTCCACAGTACTTACAGCAGCTCCTGCATTTTAGAATCATAGTGCTTAGCATCAAACTGGGAACCCTCAGGTGCCATTCCCGCCATGACTGTAGAAAACAAAACAGCATGTTAAACACCAATTGTACAGTACATGTGAACAATATACAAGCAAATACAAAAATGGATAGGGCATAATGAACAACAGTATAAAGCTTCTGACAAACTTTCAGAAAACCTACAACAAAAACATGTCTGTGTAGCAAGGAAAGTTATTTGAGTTTTGAGAAGAACATGCTACAATACAAGTGATAACCAGGCCCAAAATTCAGAACAGAGCAGGCATTAAACAGAGAATTCATCCAAAGCTTCAAAAATTTAGATAAAATGCATGTTCAACTGGTCCTGCAGATTATAAAGAATCTACACAGAAACATACTAGGTCAATTGATGTTTTATTACAATATAAACATTCATAGTAGCATATACCAATGTAAATGCATGGAACTAGCCCAACAAATCAAAAGACACGGGTTAAAAGTTCAGAAAATATTTGAACAATGAGTCACCCATGTCTAATACACGGCACAGCGCTATATGTTACTCTACCATGCAACAAATCCATGCCACTTCATCCTCCCCTCCGCAGAAAGTCTACATAATACAATCTCAAAAGGCATATAGGCTGTAAAGCATTCCACTAGCTCAAACAGCTTGAATCCAATAACCAGGGGTAGCACACGTCGCTACAGGACCAATATAGCTATAACAAAGCTACCAAGAGCTGTCTACAAAAGATTAGCGGAGTTTTTTTTTGAGCTGCAGCTAACAAATTTACGTCTAGGCGCCTCGAAGCCATTATGCTCACAAAAAATCAAATCCTACGTAACAGAGCATCTATCGAGCTGAAAGTCGCGCATCAGACAAAGGCAAAAGCTAGTACTTCCACCGGCAAAACTAGCTCTCAATCCAGAACCGCTAAAAGCACTAAACTTTCCACAGAATCGACGCAGATCCAAGGCTAGAACCGCCAGATCGGCCCAAACCCGCTCGGAAAGCGCCACCTCGCCAGATCGGGCGGGGCGCAGCATGGAAACAAGCGAGACAAACGAAAGGAAGCGTGGGAGATCTGGGAGGAGGCAACCACCTGAAGCGCGGAGAGGAGGAGCGGATCGAGCCGGGGGTGCTTGGTGCGCTGCGGTGAACCCGAGATCGGAGCCTCGGATTCGGCGGCGGAGGCGAGGAACGGCGCGGCGCAGGAGAGAGAAAAACGAGGGTTTGGGGGCGGCGGCGAGGTGTGGCTTTTAAGGGGTCTACGTGAGGAGGCGTGGCGCGCTGGGACTCGGATGCCAGCCGGTAGGGTTTCTGCCCCTCCGTGGGCCGTTCATGGGCTGCCCAGGGCCTGGGCCCGTGTCGGTCCAGGGCAGGACTCTTGTTCTGTTCTTCTTATTCTTTTTCCATTTTTGGATTCTTTGCTAAACAGGCTGTAATCGAACTGGGGTGACATGATTTTTTTTGTTCACAAACAGGCTGTCGGAAGACAATGCCATTTTCCTCCCATATGGTTGCTTACTCAAATTATGCGCACCGCACATCCCAAAAAAAGAAATTAATTTATTTGGAGAATAAGTTGAGTTTTGAGATGTTTTAGATACAGTTGCAGTGGAGATAGACTAAAATATGCGTTCATGGATAGTATTTTTATATCACCAAAATTATACACCAAAAGAAAAACTTTTGATTCAGCTGAAAGATATTCTTCATCTAGACTTTTATTTATGGGTAACACGACGGCTGCCTGGGCTTGAAGATTTTAAAGAAAAAAGTACTTTAAGCAACTCCAAATCTTGAACGGAAAAGCCATATGGTTCGGAGACTTTCCTATCTTTTATAGAGAATAATGGCTGGCCCAGATTTAGTCTCTTTCGGCCACGGCATCTCATCACCTGCACCAGTCACCACAGATTCCTTTCCACATGGAAAGGACGACGTGTTCACTCACCATGCAACGGGCAATTAAAAGAGCAATAGATCACTGAAAAGGTTGCAAAAGATTCATGGCGACACAGCCATCAGATGCAAAAGGCTCATCAGCTGCTCCTTTTTCTCTCATGAATAATCTGATTAACAAATGCGGGAGCACTGGGATATTCACTAACCCCTCGCCATAGATCATACGTGCCAAAAAAAAGGTGCAATACATAACACAAATTACATTTTGCCGCACTTAGTTTTTGATTCAGCACCAAGTTTTGATTCATCATAAATTATTGCAGCAACATCAGATCCGATATAAATATTCAACTTTGATTACACAAAAGTGGGAAAAAGGTTTGGCTATGAACGAGGGTACTATACAAGTACAAATATACATTAAGAATGATGACTGATTGGTGAAGCACATTGCTCCTTATTAGTACTTGCCAAGGGCAAGAACACTTTCAGGTCATTGCTAATGGCCTCCTAAAATCTGGGAGGCAACCATGACGTGAACTATTTCCAGTGGTTGGAACCTGGTCAGGTCGATCAAACAATCAAGGGAATGCTTTGTTGTTCATGCACTCAAGGAATGCTTTCCTGGTTCCGTGTAGTTCACCTCTAGCTGTTCAACCTTCTCGAACTTAAATCCACGAATTCTGATCTCTTCCTTCTCTGAGGTGTCCTTGTAGTCGACGTGCTGGATAGTCCAGCCCTTATTTTGTACATGACCGGTAATTTTAACCTACAAACAGACATGGACGCATGGTATGAAGAGTTGAAGTATGAGCAAAATATTTCATTGGTAAGGTAATAATGGAACTGAGGTACTCCAGGTCTCTGAGATAACTGTGCTTAAATACCTCAGCTTCATCAACAGCGTTGACAATAAGAGTGCCGTCCAATGAAAGGCCTTCAAGGAAGATGTTCCGACCATTGATGGCCAAAGCTGACCTCTGAGAAATGGAAGAGTCCCCACGCACTTTCTCCTTGACATTCTTGAAGGTAAGACCCCACCGTGGACTCCAGGTTATGCGTGGCCAAACCTCTACCTCTTGCCCGTTGAAGGTGTCCACTACAGGGTCAGCTATCTGTGTACCAGCCTGGAAAGAGGGAGGAAAAGGAGCTCGTTGAGCTGGAGCACAAACAACTTGAGAACTAGCCCATGGCCATTGGCTAGCGTGCCCCCTCACCAAAGGAATATGCTAATGGCATCACCTTTCTCAAAATAAGGCTGTTCGCCCTGTAAATTGCCATCTCCCCCGAGGTTGCACTATGATAAGGATTGCCTTTTGGAACCTACAAGAAGGCATATGAAATTATATAATTTATAAACTTATAAACACCACATGCATACAAGACAGTGGGAAAAGTAACTGCTTTAAAGCTAGAGAAGCATGACCAAGACTGATGTGTGGTCCTAGTTTACCACAACATCATATGCACAAACAAATATAGATGGATTAGACTGAGGTGAACCGACGAACTACAATTGAAACCAACATTTACAACAGGAAAAATCAAACTTAATGATTACCCAGTTCAGATTAAGCACCCTTAGGAAAAGTGCTTCACCACCAATGGTAAAAAAACATCAATATTGAATAAAAAACAGTCATCTTAGAAAGAGTTCAAATCGTACTTTAGCTGCATCTTCAGGATTATTCTTCACAGGAGCATAAGCAAGCCATGTATCCATCACCTAGCATTTAAAAAACAAGGCAGAAAAAGAGTAAAACAGTTAAGGGATGAACCATGAAAATCATTTGCAGCAAAAGTTCTAAATGACAGTTAATAATATGAATTGCTAATGGTCTTACAGGCAAGACATAACACATGTAAGGAACAAAAGCAACATTTGATTACCACCACTCTCCTCAGATTAGGGTGTTCCCCCTTTTCCCTGAGAGGGTGGCACTTAGAATTCTTAACAGAGCACTGAAAACAGATTGTCTTTTCAAGAGTGTACATTATGTGATAACTACTACCAATATAAGTTCTCATTTTCTAATTAACTATTCATTGAAGAGTCAAGGCACTGCAAAGAATCTACAAAATTCCTAATGTTGTTTTATCTATCTCGTACACATGAGAGTACATTGGTAATGCAGCAAGATCAGGGGACCTTGGCTATATCGAGTAGAAGAAAACCAAGAGCGGGAAAGCAGGGCACTTTTTTATTCAGGATACTTATCCACATGGTACAACTGATAGAACTGGTTAGCTGACTCATGCTCAAGGCTCAACAGATGATCAGCTGCCTCTTACCGTGAATCCAACTTTTGCTGAGGGAGGTAGTGTCTTTGGATAGTCTTGCATCATGCATTCTAGGCGAGTGGAAGATTTAAATGCCATCTTGGTCGAATCAGTATACCTATAAATTGACAAAATGATCAGAGGTTGGGGTTAAACAAAGGACTGATATTCACATCAAGAACTTATACACAAAATCAAGATAGAAACAAACTTGGAACAATGTCACTGTAAATAGAAGTAACTAAGAGCGAGTGGTCAGACAAATTACTTGGGATTTACAAATTCAGAAATGGCGCCATGTGTTTTATTGAGCTCCTCAATGTACGGTCCAAGCTCCAGTATCAGCTAGAAAAGTTCAGCAGTTTTCTTAGTACAACAATAAATGCATTTTTCTTGACAACAATAAATGCATTCTTTCTTAACACAAATGACAGTTGACAGAGTTTTGCTCAGTTTTAAAAGCATAAAGAAAATGAAGATAAAAAGTTACAAATTATAATGCACTTAATGTGACAATGAAGACAATAGCATCCACATTAACTCATATATCGGTGTTAGCATTGCATGCACTTGCAGATTATAAGAGAAGGGCAATCATTAATAGACAGTTCGCCATCATCCAAAGGGGAGATGTAATAAGACAAGCCATCCTAAAGAACCATGTTCATGGTTTTAGCAAAAGTCCAAGGATTTTTTGAAGTGTCCGAACTCATGAATGTCAAATTATCCCTTTAGAACATATAGTTTACCTGGTTAATATTTCCAGGATATGGAGAATAGCCTGTCTCACAATTTGCATCTCCATCAGGATGTCCAGTTGCACGAAGGAGTGGATCAAGCTGATTGTATTCTACATTGATGACCATTGTTCTACCTGTGCACAATAATAGAGTTATGACAAATTGACAAAACAAATCAATTAGATGCAACTAGCCAATTGAAATGGCAGTATATAACAGTTGAGAAATGACTATTTAAAATCCTTCTGAATACAAAGGATATTTTCTTGAAACCTACCATCAATGTGAGTAAGTTTGGTAATTCCCCCAATTGCTTCCTTTGCCTTCCTAGGAACTGCAAGAGAATTTACGTTGTAACCCTTAGTGGCACTGACACCTAATGCTGATGGTATTGCCTACAAAATAATAAAAAAGATCATGTCACTCCTCTGTAACCAAAGGTCCCAGTCTCATGGAAGCAGTTGGATCTTTATTAGAGGTTTTTAAGGGTCCTTGGAAAAAATACTAAGAGGCAGCACAATTTACAAATGGGAGGGAGGTATCCATTATTTGGTACTAGGTATCCATCATTTTACGATTTCAACACCTCTTGGTACACTTTCAAGGATGCTAAAAAAGCTCTATCTTTTAACAGTAAAATTATAGCACAGCAGGGAGGCCAGTGTACAAACATTGAAAAGCAGTCCATTTGTATCCTGGAAAAAGAGAACCCACTTCCGCGCTTCACTTTTCCTATCAAAAGAATACACAGTATCATTTCATTAAATTATTCATCATATATTAACTGCTAATTTCTTCTAATGGGAAAAATGACCCAAGCAGTGAATTCTTGAATCAATGAGCATACCATTCCTCAAGCAAGCCACTTGAATAAAGAAGAGAATGAACATCTCCATGCCCATGTGGCTTTGTCTGTCAGGTCACAAAACTGAGAGTAAGAAACGTGGACAGAAACTCAGTGTACGCAGAAGCAATATGGTTATGTATGTTTTAAATACAATGTTATTGATCCTTGTATGGAAATTTTCAACCTGAATTTTGTACTTGTCATTTGGGTCTAATGCAAGCCTTGCATCATTGTCAGCTAGACACGCTACTTTTTCCTGAAAGGAAAATGAACATGTACAGTCAACACCAAAAGTAACTGTTATGTGCTCTGCATATATAGAACAAAGCTTCCCCTAATAAGCACATGAAAAGAATAGGGAAATAGAAAGAACCTGCTTTAGTATTTTCACTTGAGATGGTTCCATTCCAAAATAGGAGTTCGACTCCAAAAGCTGGATGGTTAGCACATTTGTATCATCAGAAGTCATAATAACAAATGGAATCTTTGTATGACAACCATCTGCATGGCAACGAATAGCGCGAATCAGATTAAACTCCTGAACATTATCTGAGTCCGACCATGTATCATGTATAAATAATGAACTAGCAAACTAATTCAAGTGATTGTCAGATGCCTTGTACAAAAAGGGAATAAGTAAAATAATGAAAACAAGACATGCCTCTTGGTAAGATCAAAATGGAATTCATAAGAAATTATAAAAATGATAGGAACCATACAGGAAATGTTGGTAAGTCATTAGTCCATTACAGATATACTGTAGAGTGCATACCATCAACCATTTTGCAGCTGGCCTCTTGTAAAGACAGAATAGACTCTATATAATGTTGAAGGAAACATTTTCCAGTAGTCGTTTCCCGGGGGAGTGCTACCTGATCAAATAAATACATGATGAAATTACCAGTATAATTTCAGAAACTTGGTTGGAATCAGCACTCGAACGAAGAGAAAACAAAGAGGAAGAACATCCAGAGTGAATAACTATCACATTCCTGACAGAACTTAGTTGTCCAAAATGAGACATACAGAAATTTGATGCTATTTTTAACTCAAATTTCAAGGCAAAAGCTAAATGGTGCTCAAATACTCTTAATCCTATTTTGACATTATAGAGTTAGTGCTCTGAACAAGGACTGACCACCTGATGTTCATTAAGCATTCTTACAATCAATTCCAAAATGATGTTTCTATTTTCTCTGTAGGATTGTGCAGGCTACCAGGTGCCGCTTGTGGTCTGAAGTTAGGAGCTGAAACTCAAATGAACTGTATCTGTCTTGTTTTTAAATGGAAAAAATGGCCCATTGTTCTAAAAAGATTATGCGTAGGATGATGTGCAATAGCACTATTAGCAAGAGAAAATTTCAAGCCAAAAACCAAAAAAAGAAAACAGGGGTACACAACACCGAAAATAGTATTGCAAGTTTGCAACTACAGCATCTAGTTTGAGTTCCAATCAATGTGTGGTAGCTACTGTGCTACTTCATGACTTAACTGTATTGAGAGTGAATCCAGTCTGCATGTTGTTCTTTTCCATGATCAGAAGTTAGCATGCCATTAGCAGCTCAGCGCATACCTTAATTCCTTTATAGCCAAGTCTTTCACCAAGCCCTCCAGCTACAAGAACAAATGCAGCATTCCGTGCTTCTTTTACCCCAGCTGCTTCCAGTGAAACAAAATTGTCATCGCCAAAGGTCAATACCTCCCCTGAAGGAACCTGAAGTATGGTATAGAAAAATTTATTTGCTGTGACACCAAGAAAAGAAAAGTAAAGAGTATGGAATACGTCAAACTAAAGAGCATCCATTTATCCTGGGAACATTTGCGATGTTGGGGTGCATTAAGTTATTCACTTTGAATGATTTAAAGTTTGTGATGCTCGATAACTGTTTTCAGAACAAAACCATGAAAACAAAAGATATTAGGGCCAAGTTAGTCCATCAGGAAAGTGCATATAAGAAGACTTACAGAAGGAGTAAAACCATCATATGGATTTTTGCCTGCCTTTGAATCTGCCAAAAGTTTTTTGGCATTCTGGATGTACGATACCAGCCCTCCAGGATAGCTTGAATTAAGTCGACGAACCTACGATAATGAAAACTTTAGAATAAAGGGGAAAATAATTTTGTACATTTCTACTTATGACTTCATGGCATAGATTATAGTGCTACATGCAGATGTACAAATATTATGCACGGAAAGGTAAGAAAACACTGTAAATTAACTATGCTGCTGGAAAAAGTTTCATGGGTGAATGTGATATTTCACAACTCTCCCCAGATACTATTGACACAATGTGCTTTTTTACTGGATCAATAAGTATGGAACAATTCTGTGGTGGTTATTTATGTAATATCAATGATGCTACATGTCCTCTATATGAATATATACCTGATCAAAGAAGCTTTTTTTCTTGTCATCATCAACACCTGGTTCTGGCCAATGTTCAAACAGGTGCATCTGGCCCTCATTCAACAGCATTTTTGCAAGTTCGACCTAGAATCGCCAGTCAATAAGCGTTATTTTTTGACAAAAGGCAATAAGCATTATACAAGGAGGAAACTAAAACATGGTGCTTAAATCCATCATTCGGATCAAATTAACAGTCTGCTGCACCACATTGAAAAGTACATTTGGGTGTACTTTATTCTGAAATAATGGTGCATAATCATTCAGCCAAACCCAGTCCTGTAGGTACTTTCATGATTATTGATGGGACCAAGTTCGATTGCACATCAGTTGAGGACCACTTTGCTGGACATGTGAAAGGTGCAGTAGAACTAAAAATTTTCACTGCAAGGTACATGATAAAAAAAACGCTGTTTAAAACTTAGACCGAGCATAGCAGTCTACCAAAGTTTTCAAATTTTTAGTAACATTTTTACTCCAGAAATCTAATGCTCGAGCACAGTATGATTAAGCACCTAAATGACAGTCCCAGTGTGGGCCTGTGGAAGGAGAAGAGGGTGGTTAAACTTAAAAACATACTAGTAGGACTATTTAGGAACCAGCCATCACCGTCATGAAAAGCTCAGAAACTCTATTTTCCCTTTTTTTTTGAACACCCCAAGGACATTCGTTTGCTGTATTAAGAACAAACTCGTAAATTGCAACGGCGGGGTGGGTCAACTCGCCCCCACCGGCCACCGCCACCACGTGAGGGGACTGAAAACCGCCGCGATTCGAGGTAGTTGGCCGTACCAGCATTCAACCATCTGAACGCCACACCTAAACTCCGACGTCTTAATCAAAACAACTAACAGGACAAACCAGAGGAAGTTTGATTTTTTGAACTACACAGAAGCGTCACACTCGGGTTTTTTTTTTGAACCCGCGGCGCGAGATCAGCGCGGTTGGAGCGCCGCGCACGGCGCATCTGAGCACGAGCAAATCAACAGCAGAAGAGCACCAGGCGCTCACCTCGTCGGGCGCGAGCAGGTGCAAGTTCCGCCGCAGCAGCGGGCACGCGGCCGCCCACTCGCCGTCGCCGCCGGAGATCCCGAGCGCCGCGACCCCGGCGGCCGCCGCGTCGGCGCCCGAAGCCATCGCGCGACGAGGAGTGAGGAGGACTGGAGAAGGAAGACGGGACGACGGCGTCGGTGTCAGTTGCGTCGGCTTCCGCGGAGGCGGTCACGGGGCGGGGAAACCGCCCGTCCTCTCTCTCGCCTCTGCGTTGGGCGGTGGCGGTGGTGGGGCTCGTCGGCTTGGAAGCTTTGGAAGGATCGCGGCTGCCAACGAGACGGCTGGAACTGGAATTGAAGTGGGCCAATCAGTTATCAATCACCCATCGCGCATAGGCCGGGCGGTGGGGAAGGGAACCAAAAAGGAAACTGTTAAATATGTATCGCTGACTAGGCCTGGACGAGGGGCGCTGGATAAAATCTTGTGCCCTTATTCCATCTCAAGAACGAAAAAGAAACCTTTCAACAATGGAGATGAAAAGTTAACAAAACGCTCTAGTAAAGCCAAGCGTGCAGTTCTTTTTTTTAAAAAAAAAACAAGCGTGCAGTTCTTGTGCTGATCTCTAGTAAAGTTAAGACGGCGAGGAGCTAAGCGCACACGGAAAGCAGAAATGTCAAGTGCTTTTCTTGTACGGGTCTCTGGAAACTGATGAGTACAATCCCAACTCTCGTTCTCAGCACTTAAAGTGTGCAGTTCAGCACAAAAACAATTCTGTAATTCACCATTTTCTTTGAGCGTAAAATTTACACAGTAGATTCTGCCGAAGAAAACAGTCTGCGGAGTTTTTTACATGCCACATCACAATCAAAATGGCATGCGTGTGTATAATACATACCCTGAAATTCTGTATTTTTTCTCGTTTCCTATTTCACCGTCTAGTTTCACAACAGAAGCTACCAAAGTGGTAAGTCCACAATCAAATCAGCTTTGCTTTGTCGTGGTCGTCGTCATCTCTGTTGCTGAGGTTGTGCAAGGTTAAGCACCATGTCAGGCCCCTTCTCCCCTGATACCGAGAACTCGTCGGGCACAGGCAGACCCAGCTCCTCCAAGATGAACCGGACAATGCTGCGCGTGACGCTTCCCAGCGACATTTTGTTCACCATCACCGCGATGGCGAAGTTGTTCTCCACGTCACAAAACCCGGTGGACCCGCCCATCCCGGAGTGCCCAAAGCACCTCAGCGTGCCGCTGGAGTGGTTGTACCTCCTGAACCCAAGCCCGAACTTGCCATTCGGGTGTACCATGCTCTCGTATCCGCCGACGCCCATGAACGCGTCGAGGATCTTGTCACTGCTGAAGATCCTGCTGCCGCTTCCTGCTGCTGCTGCATCGTCGTCGACATCACTGGTGCGTAGCTGGCTGTATCCATTCTTGTCGGTGTTGCTCCCATCTTGGAGATTTCCTGTGGAACTGGCACCCTTCTTTCCAGCACCTTTTTTCTTCTTGAGTGGAGCGGTAGGGAACTTGGGGGTATGCACATGGCTGCCAAGGGGCGGCTTGGAATTGGCAGAGTGTGGCGGAGGAATTGAACCACCAGTAGCAAGTGCTGCATAGTATCGAGCAAGTGCTCGAGCAGAGCAGTGGCCATTGGCAGCAGGAATAATGGCCCGGCGAACATTTAGCGTGTTGAACAGAACTGGTACACCGGACGCCATTTGTGCGACATTGTTCAGCAATTCTTGTGGAACATCTGGCCCTGCCCTGATTCCTGATAGCTTCTGAAGTTCCTCAGTGTCAACTGTCAGCGCAGCCAGACGAGACTCAACACCTGAGATGGAATAGAATGCAATGAACATTAGACAGAGGGTATCTAGAACAGTAAAAAATATGATTAAATTATGATTCTCATTAATCCAATCAAACCATAGTAGGCATATCTAAAAGAGCAGGTATTCCCTCCAAAGAGTTTGAAAGACAGAAAAATAGTAATCTTTTATGCAAATTGCCAAAACAAGCATCCAACATTATATAACTGATACTAAAACATAAAGACAAACAGGTACTTGCGAAAAATGACTATTTGACTATTGGTCTTGGAGCATAAGGCATAATACTGTGGCAGACTGGCAGTTAAGCCCAAAACTCAATTAATCAAATTTTATAAAATCATCAGTACCCCAATGTAGTGCCTTTACAAATGCAGTCTGCACTCACAGCTTGACTGAGCATTTCCCCATTGAACACACACCCCACCCCCCACCCAGAAAAACTTATGTCCAAGACATTGATGGTTCTTTTTTCCTTACCCCTTAAGCACACAACAAAAACAAGATATAAAGGGAAAATTAGATTTCTTATCACAATAATAAGCAGCAGATAAAGGAGGAGGGTTGTGTTAGGTTTGGCGAACCAGCGTAAAAAAAAAACAGCCACTCTAATGGATATGAAACCCATAAGAAACTCGTTGGGGCGTACGCTACATCGGAACCCGGGTGTGGTGTTAAATGGGCAAGGGCCGGGTCGCCATCCCCCCAAGGACGCGTCGTATCGTGACCTGGGCACGATGAAAAGTGAGCAAGGGTCGGATCGTCACAGCCTGAGTGGCGCGCTACATCTGCGCCCGGGTGTAGTGGAAAATGAGCAAGGATCTTCGCACTTCCCTCGACGGGTGCGAAGGGTAAGGAAGTTAGCCGAGCCAACTAGGATTCGCATAGGTAGCTGGAACGTAGGATCCCTAACAGGTAAGTTGCGGGAACTAGTTGATGCAGCAATTAGGAGACATGTAAATATTCTATGCTTTCAGGAGACTAAATGGAAGGGTCAAAAGGCGAAGGAGGTTGAGGATACTGGCTTCAAGCTTTGGTACACGGGGGCAACACCGGGTAGGAATGGTGTAGATATCTTGATCGATAGGAGCCTTAAGGATGGAGTCGTAGAGGTTAGGAGGCGAGGCGACCGGATTATCCTGGTCCGATCGGTAGTTGGAGACTCAGCCCTGAATGTGATCAGTGCCTATGCCCCTCAGGTAGGTCTCAGTGAGAGCACCAAGAGGCAGTTCTGGGAAGACCTAGATAGCATGGCTAGTACCGTTCCTAGCAGCGAGAAACTCTTCATAGGAGGAGATCTCAACGGTCATGTGGGTGCGACTAATGTAGGGTTCGAGCGAGTGCACGGGGGCTTTGGGTATGGTCGCAAGAGTGAAGAGGGGGAGGATATTTTGAATTTCGCGTTGGCCTACGACTTGTTGATAGCGAATACCCTTTTTAGGAAGAGAGAATCTCATCTTGTGACCTTTCATAGTGGACAACACTCGAGCCAGATCGACTTTATCCTTGCTAGGAGGGAGGATAGACGGGATTGCTTAGATTGTAAGGTAATACCCGGGGAGTATGTTGTCCCTCAGCACAAGCTTGTGGTGGCGGACTTTCGTTTTTGGGTACGTGTCCATCGAGATAAACGCGTCAAGATTGCGAGAACGAAGTGGTGGAAGCTTAGAGGGGAAGCGACGCAAACGTTAAAGGAGAGAATGCTAGGTGAGGGGCCCTGGGAGGAAGGAGAAGATGCAGAAGACATGCGGCTAAAGATGGCAACATGCGTTCGAAAGGTGGCCTCAGAGGTGTTTGGCGTGAGTAGGGGAGGCAAACAGGAAGGGAAAGACACCTGGTGGTGGAATGACGAGGTGCAAAGGGCTATTAAGGAGAAGAAGGAGTATTTCAAGCGCCTCCACCTTGATAAGAGTGCAGCCAACATCGAGAGCTACAATTTAGCGTAGAGGGTTGCAAAGCGAGCTGTGAGCGTAGCAAAGGGTAAAGCGTATGATGACCTGTATCAGCGGCTAGCCACGAAGGAAGGGGAGAAGGACATCTATAGGATGGTTAGGATCCGCGAGCGGAAGACAAGAGATATCAACCAAATCAAATACATCAACAATGAGACAGATCGACTTCTAGTGAAGGATGAGGAGATCAAGGACAGATAGCGAGAGTATTTTGATAAGTTGTTTAATGGGGAGAATGAGGGCCCTACCCTTGAGTTAGATGACTCTTTTGATGACACCAACATATACTTTGTGAGGAAAATTTAGGAGGCTGAGATCGGGAAGGCGTTGAAGAGGATGAAAGGGGGTAAAGCGATGGGCCCTGATGGTATCCCTATTGAGGTGTGGAGATGCCTAGGTGCCAAAGCGATAGTATGGTTAACTAAGCTTTTTAACCTTATTTTTCAGTCCAGCGGGATGCTGAAGAATGGAGGAGAAGTATATTAGTACCAATCTTCAAGAACAAAGGAGATGTTCAAAGTTGTACTAACTACCGTGGGATTAAGCTGATGAGCCATACGATGAAGCTTGGTTATCGAGCACCGTCTAAGAAGAGTGACAAGTGTGACCCAAAACCAGTTTGGGTTCATGCCTGGAAGGTCGACCATGGAGGCGATTTTCTTAATCCGACAATTGATGGAGAGATATAG
This sequence comes from Panicum miliaceum, assembly GCA_032594955.1. Taxonomy (NCBI): domain Eukaryota; kingdom Viridiplantae; phylum Streptophyta; class Magnoliopsida; order Poales; family Poaceae; genus Panicum; species Panicum miliaceum. Next base: position 49,122,652 of record CM064062.1, read on the forward strand.
AGAGCAGAAGAAGGACTTGCATATGGTCTTTATTGACCTTGAGAAGGCGTATGATAAAATACCGAGAAATATCATGTGGTGGGCCTTGGAGAAGTCCCAACTAAGTACATTACCCTCATCAAGGATATGGATAAGGATGCGATGACGTTTGTCCGGACATGTGATGGTGACACCATTGACTTTCCTATTAACATAGGCCTACATCAAGGGTCAGCATTGGGTCCTTATTTATTTGTCTTGGTGATGGATGAGGTCACAAGGGACATACAAGATAATATCTCTTGGTGTATGTTCTTTGCTGATGATGTGGTGCTGATTGACGAGAGTAGAGAAGGGGTTAATAGGAAGTTAGAGCTATGGAGACGCACGTCAGAGTCGAAAGGGTTCAGACTTAGTAGGACCAAGACCGAGTACATGATGTGCGATTTCAGCGCGACTAGGCATTAGGATGGAGATGTTAGCCTCGATGGGCAAGTGGTGACCCAGAAGGATACTTTTCGGTATTTAGGATCGATGCTTCAAAAAGATGGCGACATTGATGAAGATGTTAGATATAGAATCTCAGCGGCCTGGTTGAAGTGGCGTCAAGCTTCTGGCGTTCTATGTGACAGAAGGGTGCCACAAAAGTTAAAAGGTAAGTTCTATAGGACAGCGATTCGTCCGGCGATGTTATACGGTGCTGAATGTTGGTCTACGAAAAGACGACATGTCCAACAATTGAGTGTAGTAGAGATGCGGATGTTGAGGTGGTTTTGGCACACACGAAGGGATAGAGTCCGGAACGAAGTTATTCGGGATAGAGTCGGGGTGGCACCAATTGAGGAGAAACTTACCCAATATCGATTGAGATGGTTTGGACATGTCCAACGGAGATCCCCTGAGGCGCCGGTGCGTACTGGGGTTCGAAGGTAGGCCGAAAATGTGAAGCGAGGTAGAGGTAGACCTAAACTGACTTGGACGAGTCGGTGAAGAGAGACCTTAAGGAGTGGAATATCTCCAAAGATGTAGCTTTGGATAGGAGCGCTTGGAGACTCGCCGTCCACGTACCTGAAGATCCATGATCTTTGTTTTTTTTGTTTTTTTATTTTTTTTATGGGTTTCATCTCTAGCTTACCCCAACTTGCTTGGGACAAAAGGCTATATTATTGTTGTTGTTGAATAATAAGCAGCAGATCGGGTGAACAATGTTAAAAAATATAATTGGATAGAGTTCTAGTAAACAATTTAAGCCCCGATTCATAGGAGATGTGCAACATACCTGGTGGAATCCCAATATATAGCTCCCCTTCAATGTGAAGAGGGCGAACAATAGCCTCTTCTAGAACCTCTTGAAACTTCTTCCCTGATGCATGCTATTATTGTGAAATACCAGTATCAGGATTCATGAATAGTTCAGTTAGAGCATTATATTGACTTATAAACCCCCATAGTTAAGCTATTGGACCCAAAAAAGATAACTAGATGGGGGTTTACATTTAAATTTAGTTAACCATAAACCATATTACAGATTAGTATGATCCACATAACATCTGTTTACGCAACCGACAAAGTTCAATCTCATAAAAAACAAGGCTCAATTTACATTATAGTAGGAAGAAATATACCTCTATGACTCCCCCACACAACCAACCAAATGATAGGTAATGGTAAATTTGTGCCGAACCAGGTTCGGTCTCAGGTGTACACTTGGCAATCTGGTTTAGTGTCTCTTCCCAGTCGCATATGAACAAAGGATCATTCTTCACCACATCTCCCAGTGCATTTTGCAAACCGGATGTATGATTTAGAAGATGATGCACCTTTATTAGGAAATAGCAAATGAGGTAGTCTATTAGCCAAGAAATGCCATGTCTCATATAAGAACAGACACAAGGAAGATTTTGTACCTTTATTAGCTCCTTTCTGTTAGTTCCAAAGTTTGGCCATATGTTGGCAACTGTTTTTTCATACTTCAACTTCCTGAAAGATTGGAGTATGCTGTCACAGAATAGCTTGAGCAACTTCAACTTGTGGAATAAATGTCTAGATGCACAGTTAATGTTCTTAACATCCATTTTGGCAACTCTACATGACACTCAACAGATGGGTTAGAAATGCTTATTTGACCATTTTAAAAAAAAAATCCCAGGTGGGCCATTATGTACTTCAGTATGTAAGTGTACAATTTTCCATCTAAACGTACAAACATGGAATATCCTTGTATTAACCAGTTGGAATATTAGAAAATGTGAAATGCTACAATGCTTACGGTTCACACAAATGAAAATGATTTGCAAGTAGGTGCTATTATAAATATGAGAAACAATTCGTACACATGGAAAATTATATAATATAGTGTAAATAAATGCTACACAGACATATTTACACTGCAAAGTTGAAAGGAACCTGGTATTGAATTAATCACTCACTCTTTATTGACAAGCCAATGTACCATCCCAGCAGTGATACCCTTAGTCACCGAGAAAACAGGAAAGAGAGAATCAGGCTGAACAGGTCGTGGATCGTACTTCCCCAACATACCAGCAGCAGTATCTATTATGACCTTTCCATCTTTATATGCGCAGATCTGGGGAAGAAACAAATGTAAGGCATATAGTATTCGTAGAGAGTTGATGTGCACATAATTGAATCATAGGAAGTCCTACCTGTATTCCTAAAATTTTGTCACTTCCCAACTCAAGCAGATAATTTCTCAGTTTAGACTCCAAATCAGAGTTAGCAGGTGAGTCATAAATCCACTGACTGTTTGGTATTTGCCCATCCGTCAAACTCCTGATCAAAGTGAAGTCATAAATCAGCAATGACATTAAGAAGAGAGATAATATTCTACCATAAAGATGGCGCAACCATTGGCATGACAGCTTCAAATAAATAGCATCTCACCCTAGCAAAGTTGATTCAGCAAATGGCCTCATGATGTCTAGATAAACTATCCTAACATTTAGTGAAGCTGAAAGACCTGCATATTTTTTACAAGAAAATTTCATTAAGATACTGGATATCTCAGAGGAATGAGCAAAGCCAAATCAAACCCATACCTCTGAGAAGATTTAAGACCCTCATAAATATTATTGCATCCCCAGGGAAAGCATCCACCTAAAAGCAAGAAAACTTTAATGTGACACCCATCTATCGACTGAGGAAAGTTGCAAGCGGGGCATTCCTACTCACAGGATTAAAACGTTGAACCTCATTCTTGTTCAATTTCATCTTTTCTTGAAGAGCTTTGGCATTTCGTTCTCTTTGGTCATTGAGTGCCTTTATGTTTTCCTAATATGTATAAATAACCACAAATAAACTGTTACTCCATAGCCTTCAAATAAAATGTTGTACAATTGACATATTATAGCCTTCAACCTAACCTTTGCTTCATTTGCAGTAGTTGACTGGCGAAAGAATACTGTGGCAATATCCATAGCCTGCTGGGGCATGTCAACCCGCAGTTTAAGCCCCATCTCTGCAAATGCTGACAGCAGTGCCACATGATCTCCCTAAAAATTAGCATGTTCATCTCAGATATGTAAATTACATACAATTAACTACTGTATGAGAAGCTAGAAAATAAGTAACAAAAGTAGAATAAATTGAAGAATCTGTGTTGTAAACTTTGATCATGCGATGTCAATACTTCAAAATACAAGTCAAGTGATCTCTTATAACAAAAAAAGAAAAAGAACACAGGGAGAGACGTCCCCTTGGCTTTCTCTTAAGAGAGGGATGCACCAAACTCTTTAGGAAGGTACTCACATGGCATAATGCAATTAACATTTGAGCACCTGGGTTCAAGCCTGGGTGGGCGGCCTCTAAACTGGAGGCTCTACCAACTGAGCTATTGCTTGGTTCTCAGTTGATCTCTTATAGCCTTGGGATATGTTGCTCTTACAGCTTAGGGGGCATATCTCCCAAGTTCATTTTGTTTCTCTTATATGTCATCTTATATAAGTCTACCACATCATGAATGAGTAAAAACAAAAGATAGAGACATTTGTTTTAAGAAAAGATAAAAAAAAAGTAAACAAGACATGCTTATTTGGGTTCTATATCTAAAATAAGAAAAGACTGCAGCTACTCCAAGGGAAATGTTGCATATTATACTATACCATCTTTGGATTACTTAGAAGATTGACGTTCACAAACCTCTGCGCATGACAAAAACATCTTAGCTAGTGCCTGGCTCATAGATTTTGATATGCGCTTAGTGAGCCCAAAGTCAAGGAGAATCGGTTTATGCGGAGGTTCCTTGCTCACAAGAAAATTTCCTACAGAAAGGAAAAATCCATGCAAATATGAATTAGTGTGCAAGGAGTACAATGGGAAAAGATGACAGAAACCGTCCCAAAAAGCATATGATTACCAGGGTGAGGGTCACCGTTAAAGAAGCCATCAATGTATATTTGATGAGCATATGCACGGGTTATCTCTTCAACAAGTTTTTGCTTATCAACACCATATGCTTCCAATGAATCATTGTCATTTAAGCGAATCCCATCCATATATTCCAGAATTAGAATCTTGTCAGTTGACTGACACACAAAACAACAGTTCTTCACATAATGGTAACTTGATTTTCAAAAAAATAATAAAAGAAAAACAGTAGAGAAACTGAAAGATAGACCTGAATAACTTCTGGAATTAGTACATCAACAGCACTGGAAATACTGCCACTCCCACAGTCAGTTCTGTCACTAAGATTCCTGGAGACGGTCCTAGTGTTCTCTACAATTAAAGAATTTGTATCATACATTATCAAGACGACCTCTTCATGAGCCACGAGACTATGACTTCAAGGGAGGGAGGGAGAGAATATGGAAAATTGTCCAGAGAAGCATATGGGTAAGAAACTGAGCAAGGAGAATTACCTGCTTCATGGTTAAAATCAAGTTCCTTTGGTGCCTCCTTGCACCATTCATCAATCATTGGGTTAAAATCATACTGAGGTTCTGCCCACGCTATCCATTCAACCAATGATTTTGCGTTCTTCAAATCCTGACCACCAATACAAAATGTAACAGACTCCAACTGTGCTACACATACATACTTGCCAGATTAGAGATAAACCTCTAATATGATCTCTTTGATACCATCATGCTGAATTTTGACAACTACTTCTCTTCCATCTGCCAGAGTTGCCCGATGAACTTGTGCTATCTGTTAGCGTTCATTGAAGCCTCAAATGAGCATATTATGAATTTATATCGGATAACTAAAGTCTAAAGTTCACTTTGATACTACAGAACTTACTGAGGCAGTTGCAAGAGGGTCCAGGACAAAATCAGCAAAAAGATCACTCATGGGTTTTCCAAGTTCTTTCTCTATGGTTCCACGAACCTGCACAAGTGAGACAAGAACCAGGATAAGTAACGGCTGCAACTTAGATCGTTGCAAACATACAGAAAATGTTATATCAGGACCGGACAAAAATTACCAATCTCCAACTATTCAAGGACAGGTATGCATACCTCTTCGAAAGGGCGTGGAGGAAGTGAATCCTGCAATTGCTTGAGGACATTTATGTAGGGTTCAGGAAGCACATCTGCTCTTGTGGACAAATACTGGCCCATTTTCACCCATAAACCTTCTAACTCTATCATCAGGTTGAGGACACGGCGAGCATTTCGCTCATGTGTTTTCGCCCACATAGCACTCCTTTTACCAGTGCTAACCCATTGAACTCTCTTCTGAACAGCCTGTTCATGCATCAAGAAGATGTTAATCCGTTTCAACAAAATGGAAGAGACTGGTCTATGAAGAACATCATTGAGAAAAGAAACAGAACCAGACCTTATAGTCAAAGTAGATAAGCAGTGACATGGAGAAAACTTTGAGCCGTCTGGTTATGATGTTTCCCCATCCCATTATAAGTTGGCTAGTCAGGAGAGTGGTAACAGAAATTCAGGCACACTCTAGGCTCCTAGCAAGCGGCTTCTGCAGTGTCATAAGTTCAACGAAGAGGATTCAAATTAGTACCTATTAGACCTTCACCCTTCCATAGCGAAAACATGTATCATACAGTCAGCTCAACTGTTTTAAGATTCTCAGGACAGCTTCCATTTATGTTAAATCAACTAAGGATGGAGTAAATAAGCAAACAGCAAAAGCAAGGATTCCTCCATGACCAGTGCCGCTTCTTGTCAGAGCAGTAATTCAGCGATATGACTTGACATGACAATCAACTGAGAATGGAGTAAAGAAGGAAATCGATAAACTGTAACAGAAAAGGATTTGAGCCTCCCACCCTGCATGTTTAGTGGCATGCCAATGAGATGAGCTAGTAGTTACCCAGACAACACACCCAGGAGTACAACAGATGCAACTATGCAAAGGCGCAGCAGAAAAATGTGCTGCATGACACATGGACAGCACAGCTTGAAAACTCTGGTCTTGTCCTCACTCTGCAGAGCTCTCCACGTGCTACAACTTTTCCTGAGCAAGATTAGGACTTCCCCCATCAAAATTCAACAAATCACTACAACAATATGCAAATCGCCGCGAGAATTTCCAACCACAAAAATAAGCAGAATTGTCAAACTTGAGGGCTACCGTGGCCGTCTCAGAGACCAATATGGAACCATCAAGCACGCGGTTTCCACAACCAACACAACGGAGCAAGAGAAGCTCACGCCCGAATTCCGAGCCGTTGAAGCAGGTGATAAAACACAAGAACAACATGATTCGAGCAACCCCATTTGGTGAGCCCTGAGCTGAGCAAGATTACAAGCCGCAAAAGGCGCCAGTTTGGGGGGAAACCAAGCTCTTTCGCGTGAGCATATAACCGCATGTGGGTGCTAAAGCAGTAACCACCATGTACACACGAGCAATTTCCACTAGTGCAGTAGTGCTTTACTTGATGAAAGGCTCTAGTGCGCAAGAATTAAAGGGGATCTCTGTAACATCTTAGCATAAAGACGCAATTTTTTAGCCTGGTCACGTGGAACACGAACCCCGCTCCTCCAGGCGAGGCAGCCGGCATCCCCCGATAAAAATGAAGCCCAGAACCAGATTTAATCCAACGCCGAAAGAGGGGAATTGGCTCTTGGATTGGTCGCGAAACCGCGGGAAGTGCCAAAACCTCCCGAGGCCAATACCCAGCCGAGATAGAGATAGACCTCACCTCACCCAGAAATCCTCAAGACGGGGACGAGATTGTTACCTCGATTCGCTTAGCTCCGAGAAGGTCCGGCGATCTCCGCCGGGCGCCTGGCCGCGCGATTCGAAATCGATTCCAACCGACGGATTCGCGAAAGAAGAAAAAGAAAAGAGGGGGATCAGTTGCTTTCCAGCCCGTGGGGAAATTGTGAGGATGACAGAGGGGAAAAAAATAGAGAAGTGTGTGCGCTATTTATTCCGGGAGGCCGTTTTGCATCCAGGCCCCGGTGTGACCTCGTTATTGCCGATTCAGTCGTGGCAAGTCGGTCTTGGAATCCCGTTCCCTGTGCTGTGATGAGTACGATGGCTGAGGAGACGATTCTTTTTTGAAAAACCCGTGGAGACGATTCGTCCGTGGTGTTTCCTCATGTCCAAGCATCAGATCTGCTCACGCGAGTGAGAACGCTTTGAATACAAGGACGCCCCTGGGTTCGATCAGTCGAGAAAAAGCTCTGAATTCGCCCCTGGATGGATGGTGACATGCGAGAAGTTGAGGACTAGCTTGAAGGTTCAGGGAAAATTCAGTGGTGTTGATCATGGATGACGGTACTAGTACTACTCTTTGCTGGAACAGAAAATGAAGGTGAGCTAACTCTGCACGATGGATGGCAGCGTTGATACCGGCGGTGCTATACGGCTGTCTCTCTGATCGGAAACAACAAACAGGAGGCGTATACACTGGCAAGATTGATGAGCGTGATGTAACGTCGTGAATCCCTAGTTTTGTTGCATTGTTTTATGCAGTCAATGTGTGCTTCGGAGGCAAGAAATTGACTCTCTCTTTTTTCCCCTCGTGCAGCTGTCGCGCATGATGATTAGTTAGTTTTCTTTGTCACTCTCTCTTATTTGTCACTCTCTCTTATGTATCACATTTATAACAAGCAGTAGATACAATGGGTTGTCCTATAAGATATCTTATAGTAAATACACAATTTCATAATTTGTGCATAGAAAAAAGAAAATTTGCGAGTAGTATGGCAATAACAACTCGTACAATGGTGATAAAGCGTTGGATTAATTGGGAGCGTTGGATTAATTGGGCTGGCCTATAAACTCAATTAATCAAGTAATTCCAAGGCCCATAGAAAATGATGGTAGTTACACAAGTGGTTAAACCATCTTAGAAGTTGAGAGGGTCCCTAACCAACTTATAAGGTGGAGTTTATTCACATCTGATAAGAAGGAACGAGAAGGGATAGCAGGGTGCCACGCGCGCGTGTGCTGGGTGGCTGACCACCGATGACTAGTAACTGAAGGCCATTACGCCAATAGGATTACATACAGCACCCCGTTCCAGAAGCCTGGGCGCACAGGCTTGCTGGAAGAGCAGGCCTCCGGAACTCCGTCCTCTTCGAGACTCTGTACCGAGTGGAGGGCGATCAAGTTTTTGGGGAGCGCATCGCGTGACTGCTCGCTGGTGTGAACGACTCCTTCCCGGCGACGCATCTGCACTGCGAACACCTGTACGACATCGACTTTCGATCGGCTACGTCGAACAGGCCCGATCAAAATGTCGACTGATCAGGGTAACAGCGCATCCGGTGCCTTCGGCATTGGCCCCGCTACTGGGTGCACCCTAAACCTACTATTCATGTTTGTTGTTTTCATTACAAGCATGTTTGATCATGGTCCTTTTGTGGTACTGCTTTATGTCATGATTTATATGTTATTTTGGATTAATTTATATCGTAAAAAGTCTCATATTCCAACAATCCAACAATCCAAAAACTTGATAGGGCTTTTTCGGTAGCTGGTTTTGCTGCGCAATTGAAACCTCATGCTTTTGATAGAACAAATTACAAGAGATGGGTTGGTAGGCTTGAGCTGTGGCTCACGGCTATGAACATTTGGTTCATCACCCGTGAGCGCTCTGTTGGTCCACATACTGTGGAGGAGGACAATGCGTACATGGCCGCTGACAACTTGTTCAAAGGGGATGTAATCAGTGTTCTTGTAGAGAACCTGATCGATTCATACATGCAGTATCCCTCTGGCAAGGAAGTGTGGGATGCACTTCAGGCAAACTTCGGGGTATCCGATGCAAGCAGTGAGTTGTATATTATGGAGCAGTTCTACGACTACAAGATGGTAGATGACCGTTCTGTCGTTGAACAAGCCCATGAATTATACGCGCTTGCAAAGGACCTCGTGAATGTCAAGTGTGAACTGCCGGATAAGTTTGTGGCCGGCGGTATCATTGTCAAGCTGCCTCCTTCATGGAGAAACTTTGCTACTACTCTGAAACATAAGAGGCAGGAATTCTCTGTAGCCGGTCTCATCGGCACTCTTGATGTTGAAGAGAAGGCGAGAGCAAAGGATACTCGTGCGCGTGGCAATGAGGGAGGTTCTAGCGCTCATGTGGTGCAGAAAAAGAACTTTCAATCCCACAAGAAAAAGGGCAAAGGGAAGGCTGAGTTTCAACAGAAGGTTACTCAGACTACCAACTTCAAAAAGAAGAAGACCAAGGGGAATTTCTTTGTGTGTGGCGGTACTGACCATTGGGCCAGGGACTGCAAGGATCGCAAGGACAAGCAGCAACACAAGCAGAAGAAGTCTGCTAATGTTGTTATTGGCGATGCTGAGATGGGAACATCAGGGTATGGTAATCATGCTACCGTTCTTTCAGTTTGTCATTTACCAAATTGGTGGATTGACACTGGTGCTAATATACATGTGTGTGTTGATTACTCTTTGTTTTCCTCTTACCAGGTCACAAGGACTGGATCCGTCTTGATGGGGAACGGCTCGAATGCGGCTGTTCGTGGTGTTGGTACAGTTGATCTGAAGTTTACTTCGAGAAAGATCGTGCGGCTGAAGAACGTGCAGCATGTCCCCTCAATAAATAAGAATCTTGTTAGCGGATCTCTCCTTTGTAAGGATGGTTATAAGTTGGTTTTTGAGTCAAACAAATGTGTTGTTTCAAAATTTGGATCCTTTGTTGGAAAAGGATATGACTGTGATGGTTTATTCCGTTTGTCATTATCAGACTTGTAATAAAATTGTGAATCATGTGTGTAATGATGATGCATCCAATGTTTGGCATTCACGGCTTTGTCATGTGAATTTTGGTTGTATGTTGCGGCTTGCCAGTTTGAGTTTAATTCCAAAATTTACTTTGGTCAAGAATTCTAAATGTCAAGTATGTGTGCAATCTAAGCAACCGCGCAAGCCTCATAAGGCTGCAGAGGCGAGGAACTTGGCACCTTTAGAACTCGTTCATTCTGATTTGTGCGAAATGAATGAGGTGTTGACTAAAGGAGGGAAGAAATATTTCATGACATTGATAGATGATTCAACTAGATATTGCTATGTGTACTTGCTTAAATCCAAAGATGAGGCGTTTCATTTTTTCAAGGTCTATAAAGCCGAGGTTAAAAATCAACTTGAGAGGAAAATAAAACATGTTAGATCGGATTGAGGTGGAAAGTATTTTTCAAATGAGTTCAATTTTTTTTGTGAGGAGCATGGCATTATTCATGAGAGAACACCACCTTATTCCCCTGAGTCAAATGGAGTGGCTGAAAGGAAAAACCGCACTCTAACAGAGATGGTTAATGCCATGTTAGAAACAGCTGGACTTCCTTGGTAATGGTGGGGTGAAGCCATGTTGACTGCTTGTCATACTCTTAACAAAGTTCCTATGAAAAACAAAAAAAAAAACACCATTCGAGGAATGGGAAAATAAAAGATTAACGCTCTCATACTTGCGTACTTGGGGTTGCTTAGCAAAGGTTAATGTACCAATTGCTAAGAAACGCAAGCTCGGACCGAAAACAGTTGATTGTGTCTTCCTAGGCTATGCTTTTCACAGTGTTGGATATAGATTCTTGATAATTAAATCTGAAGTACCTGACATGCATGTTGGTACAATCTTGGAGTCCAGAGATGTTACGTTCTTTGAAAATATTTTTCCAATGAAAGAGACATCTAGCAGTTCTAGTAATAAATTTGTTAAGACCCCTGAAAATAATGATGAAATAGTACACTTTGAACAACCGCTTGAAGAGAACATTGAGAAGGATGATAATGAAGTGACTCGAAAGAGCAAGAGACAGAGGACTGCAAAGTCTTTTGGTGATGAATTTATTGTGTACCTTGTAGATGACACTCCAAGAATCATTGCTGAGGCTTATGGATCATCTGATGCTGACTATTGGAAGGAAGCAATCAGAAGTGAGATGGATTCCATAATGTCTAATGGGACATGGGAGGTGGTCAATCGTCCATACAGGTGCAAACCTGTAGGATGCAAGTGGGTTTTCAAGAAGAAGCTTAGGCCAGATGGTACTATTGAGAAGTACAAGGCAAGGCTTGTGGCTAAGGGTTATACCCAGAAAGAAGGCGAAGATTTCTTTGACACTTATTCACCTGTTGCCAGAGTGACTACCATTCGTGTACTACTATCCTTGGCAGCTTCACACGGTCTTCTCATCCATCAGATGGACGTTAAGACGTCTTTCCTTAATGGAGAGTTGGATGAGGAAATTTATACGGATCAACCTGATGGATATGTAGTAGAAGGTCAGGAAGGAAAAGTGTGTAAGCTGTTAAAATCTTTGTATGGCCTGAAGCAAGCGCCTAAGCAATGGCATGAGAAATTTGAAAAGACTCACGTTGGCAGGCTTTATTGTGAATGAGGCCGATAAGTGTGTGTACTATCGCTTTGGTGGGGGACAAGGAGTGATCATGTGCTTGTATGTAGATGGCATATTGATCTTTGGGACTAACCTCAATGTGATTGAGGAGGTCAAGAGCTTTTTGTCTCAAAGTTTTGAGATGAAAGACATAGGAGTGGCTGATGTGATTTTGAATATCAAGCTGAGAGAAGGCAATGGTGGGGTTACACTTGTGCAGTACCACTATGTGGAAAAGATTTTGAGTCGCTTCGGATACAGTGACTGCAAATCTGCTCCCACGCCTTATGATCCTAGTGTGATGTTGCGAAAGAATCGAAGAATCACTAGAGATCAATTGAGATATTCTCAAGTCATTGGCTTATTGATGTATTTAGCTAGTGCCACGAGACCTGATATTTTGTTTGCTGTGAGCAAACTCAGCAGGTTTGTCTCAAATCCTGGAGATGAACATTGGAAGGCTCTCGAGAGAGTGATGCGCTATCTAAACGGCACAATGACTTATGGAATTCACTATGCTGGGTATCCTAAGGTACTTGAGGGCTATAGTGATTCAAACTGGATATCTGATGCTGATGAAATAAAAGCCACAAGTGGATATGTGTTCACACTTGGAGGTGGCGTTGTTTCCTGGAAGTCTTGCAAGCAGACCATCTTAACGAGGTCAACAATGGAAGCACAACTCACAGCATTGGATACCGCCACAGTTGAGGCTGAGTGGCTTCGTGAGTTGTTGATGGATTTGCCGGTAGTTGAGAAACCATTACCAGCTATCCTAATAAACTGTGATAATCAAACTGTGATTGCCAAGGTGAACAGTTCGAAAGACAACATGAAGTCATCCAGACATGTGAAAAGGCGGTTGAAGTCTGTCAGAAAAATGAGAAACTTCGGAGTAATAGCATTGGACTATGTTCAGACAGCTAAAAATATGGCAGATCCTTTTACTAAAGGTCTTTCACGAAATGTGATTGACGAGACATCAAGGGAGATGGGATTGAGACCCACTTGAGAGTTATGTCATAGCGGTAACCTGTTTTATTTGATCGGAGATCCCGTGAAGTAGAACAACGAAACAAGCTATTGATTAACTGAGAAGGAGAGTACTTTTGTACAGACCCACTCCGATGAAGATGCACTCTCTCCTTTCTGCATGGTAGGTTGGTTAATACCTTAATGTGATCCAAGTGGCTTATGTTAAGCAAAGATGTTGTCCTGCAGAAACATCTTTTGAGGAACACACCTATGTGAGTTGTACTATTTAGTCACAGTCTATGAGATCGGGTAATCTCTAGAGACTCATGAAAGGCACAGGAGTACGACTTATATGCTCCAAACTGAGAGGATGCATTCGCAGCCTTGTATCGGTTAAGGGTTTAGGTAAAACTTGTTCGCACAAAACTGTCAATTCAAGGCATAGTCCATTGTTCAGTTGTGAACAAGTGTAACTTACGCTCTAGGTGGATGTTCAACCTTCATCAAGTCTCCATCAAAACACCGATATATCAAAATAGCAGTGGAAATGAGAATTTCAAAACTATGCCTTAGAATTTGGTGGGGATTGTTGGATTAATTGGGCCAAGGCCTATTAACTCAATTAATCAAGTAATTCCAAGGCCCATAGAAAATGGTGTTAGTTACACAAGTGGTTAAACCACCTTGGAAGTTGAGAGGGTCCCTAACCAAGTTATAAGGTGAAGTTTATTCACACCTGGTAAGAAGGATGAGAAGGGATAGCAGGGTGCCACACGCGCGTGCGCTCGCTCGCCTCGCCGAGCCGAGCGCGACGTGGGTGCTGGGCCTGGGTGGGTCTGGGTCTGCTTTGCAGTTTTAAACTCTAGTTGATGACTAGTAACTGACGCTACTTGATGGCAATTGTTACTAGTAACTGAAAAGTGATGGCTGACCACCAATAACTAGTAACTGAAGGCCATTACGCCAATAGATTACTAGTAACTGGCATTGGTTGATGGCTGCAATTACCTGGACGACCAAAGGACTCCCAGTGGCTATACATACAACACCTCTCTCTTCTTCCACGCGGACGAACCAACCATACATTCCACTGTTGTCGCTGCTTCCTGCATCTCCGTTCCAGAAGCCTAGGTGCACAGGCTTGCTGGAAGAGCAGGCCTCCGGAACTCCGTCCTCTTCGAGACTCTGCACCGAGTGGAGGGCGATCAAGTTTTTGGGGAGCGCATCGCGCGACTGCTCGCTGGTGTGAACGACTCCTTCCCGGCGACGCATCTGCACTACGAACACCTGCACGGCATCGACTTTCGATCAGCTACATCGAATAGGCCCGACCAGAATGTCGACTGATCAGGGTAACAGCGCATCCGGTGCCTTCGGCACTGGCCCCGCTACTGGGTACACCCTAAACCTACTATTCATGTTTGTTGTTTTCATTACAAGCACGTTTGATTATTGTCCTTTTGTGGTACTTCTTTATGTCATGATTTATATGTTATTTCGGATTAATTTATATCGTAAAAAGTCTCATATTCCAACATAAAGTGGTCTCATAGTTCTAAATTTTAGCCTATGAGACGGTTGTCTAGCGAAACAACCACCTTGTTCTTCCTTCTCCCTCTCCGTGTAGCAATGTACTTACTCTTCCTTTGTAATAGCAGTCAATGTATATTGTCAAAAGCTTCAGATAACAATAGTGTTGTGACAACCATGTTGGTACTGGTTGACATGCCCTACATGCATGGCTAATATTGTAGGTGTGGGTGCGCCTGACTGTATATATGAACATTCTCTCTCTCACTCTTGTGTGGTCGTGCGTGTAATTTTATTTGAGAGGGGGAGAGAGAAGGGGTTGCTAGTCTGAAGCAGGTCCAAGTCGTCGCCGGTCGCTGTGGTAGCCCACCCGTAAACTCGTCGACGACGACGACCCACTTGTTCCAGAAGAAGACCGACGACGGAGCGATCTGCGGGCGGACGCGGGACGCGTACGGCGTGACGCGCGCGTGTTGTTGGCACCGCACGTTCCCTCAAGTGGGAAAAATAGCATGCAGTACGACAAATCCTAGGCCTCCAAGCCAACGAGTCAACGACGACGTGCACCCGGCCGAGCCAGATCGAGCTACGCGCCGGTACGGTGTCGTCGTCAGCGCGAGTTCCTTGGAGCTTTCTGCAGCTGGCCCAGCCCAGATGAATCTACGCAGGCTCGTGCGTAGAATCATCCGTCCTTCTAACGCCCTGTTTGGAGAGCTAATTTCAAATGCTAAAGTTTAGATGGCTAAACTTTAGCCATATCCTATTTGAAGCCATGCTAATGTGTGAACCTCCTTCTCCACATTCTATTGCTAAATGGTGGAAACTAGCACCTATTATTAGCTCCTCTCCCCATCTAATGTATGTTTTGCCTATATTTTTCAAGTTTGCTAAACTTTAGCACTCTCATCATTATATTAGCATTCCTATTTGGAGGTGCTAATGCGAAGGTTTAGCAATTTTATGCATTAGCACTAGTCTCCAAACAGATCCTAATATAAGCGAGGCGTCTGTGGTGACTTCATTAATCTCGAGGATTTGCCGGCTCAGTCTCTCGGAGGTGCTCATAGGGGTAGGGTTGCGTGCGTGTATTAATAGGGACGAGTGTGCGTGCGTGTTGTGAGCATCTGCGTCTTTACTGTGTTTCTAAAAAAAATCCACACCAAAATCTATTATAGGTATATTGTCGTGCATTCTTCTGAAATGAGCTAGCCTCGTTGGACATGAAGGCAAAGGTGAGTGAGACTGCCCCATTCATGTCTTGCAGACAGTTAATCTCGCTACTATATGAGATGTTAGCCCATGGGCTCCCAAATTTTTGGAGCTGCTGGCTTGACAACCTCTCTAGTTCTCGCGATATATATATAGAATTTCTCAGATTCTTAATGCCGCTGTAGCTATATATTCGTTCTGCGGATTTATTACCAGCTACACGTACGTATCAGATTATCAGATGCATGTTCATTGTCGATATAAAAAAACGAAATTCTCTGAAGATGAAGGTCTCAGGACCTCACCTCTTGCACGCCGGCGGCACACACTACGAAATCATGGTTGCAGAGGGTCAAAAGTAAAAAAACAAGTACACACAACACGGCATCTAATAACTAATTAATAAACACGACCGTACCAGCATCACTTGTAGCAGAGGCCGTGTGGGCATTGTGCCTGGCAATGATCCCATCGTGTGCGAGCAATGCCCAGAGGAGTGTTATCAGCTCGCCACCCCGCGCGATGGCCTCCGCATGGACTTCCATGTTCTCTGACGGAGCAACGTGCAGGATCATCTCCGACCAGAAGGGCTCAGCGCCTCCCACCCTGTCTCTGACTCTACCAGTTTCTTCCCGAGCCTCGCGCCATCCTTGAGCACCTCATGGTTAGTGTCTTCGCTCAGCAGTTGAACCAGCCGTTGATACTCCACTGCTCCTCCTGCTGGCGTCTCAGAGAGGACATGGCTGGCGTAGCCTTTCTTGACATCACAGTACAGGCTCTCACACCATCTAGCATCGTCGGGGAGTAGATCAGGGCAGTAGGCTACCAAGTATGCACAGTAGCGTGACAGGTGAGTGGCGGCGATCTTGTGGCCCTGCAGATCGGCCTCCGGATGTGATGCCTGCTGAGAGTGATGACCAACCTCATATATGCTCGTGGCGACATGCCATGCCAAAATGGTGTAAGCTGGGCGTTTGCCACTGATATCACCAGCGCCAGAGCAAGGAGTTGGAGATGACGGTGGCATAATGTGCTGCATGCATATATAATAATAGTACACGAAATTCTAGTAAGTATATGTGGATCGGAGGCCAAATAATAAAGTGTAATAATAGTGCAGATAATTAAAAATTCAGCAAAGCATGTATGTATATGCATGGGAATTAATTTAGCTATCTGCATACCTTGAGGGACCCCTCCTCCTCGCAAACAACAAGGCTTTCTTCATCTTTAAGCGCATCAAAGATGGCGGTCTTCACCGCGGTTGGTATCTTGATCTTTGTCTTTCGGTCACTTAAACATAGGAAACGCCGTACATGAAGTAGGATTCTTGTGATTTTCCTTGGGTGAGGCACAGGAATTGAGCACTGCTTCATTTTGTTGTCCCAGGTGTTAAGCAGTTTGCATCGGCGGAGCTTCAACACTGAGCCAATGCATTTCTTCATGATACGTGATCGCTGCCAAGAAGCTTGATTGGTATGGTAGTGGTAAATAAGGGATATTTTGGTCCAGTTAGAGCAGAGGAAGGAGACAATATCCCTGGTCTCCGCAAGCACAAGAACGACAAGGACTAGATACAACGACACTACATCGAAGTACATAGTTCCGAATTTAATCTTGGTAGAAACCTTTTCACCACTCTTGGTGCACCGGACCCAGCATGCTATCTGTGCATACCCTAGATTCACTGGTTGGTGGTATGAAAAGTATACTATCAGAAATAAACAGTAGCCGATGCTGTAGAGTGAAAGAACTATGCTCAAGACAGGAAGTAGATGATGGGAGTAGTAGATAGGTAGGGATGAATAGTAATAATCATGGATGAAAGAGAGCTCACTCCAAATGCCCTCTTATAATCCTTGGCACCATGGATTAAAGTATTTCGGAAGAACGTACTAGTATTCACAAAGCCAGCCTCGAGAGTTGTGTACTTTGCAAAACGACATCGTAGCAACTTGAACAAGGCAAATGAAAAGCACAAATCTTTGTGCTTATTTATCTTGTCATCACTAGCCTCTGGTCGTCGTGCCGTTGAACTCTGAAACATGCCTATGTCTTCATCCAACTGATGCGAAACTTTGTCCAAGGTCATCATTAGCCTTCTTGTATCACCATTGTTGGGCGGCATTTCTTTGAAGCTGTAACCATGAGGCTGCTTCTCCACTTGGACGTTATCCTCTCCCATAACTACAAGAGCAGGAGGAGTATTTTGGCTTTCACCGCCCAGCTGTTGAAGCTGAGCCATGTACCCCGCAATAAGACGAGGACTACGTCCAAACCCGAATGATTTTCGGGCATAGTAAAATGTGGAGTACTTGAAAACCAGTTTGGCAAACATTATAACAAATAAATGAATGAAGATGGTTGCTATTTCTCGATTTGTGGGCAGTAGAGTTGAGACTGTAAGATATGCAATCCAGATAGCCTTGACAAATAGGACTATGGTGGGGTCAATGTTTCTTCCTTCTCTTGCATCAGCAGCAACTACTAGACTTGCGCTGATACCAATGACTACCACAATTCCAGTCCATACTAAGACTATGACAAGGTGCGTCACCTGTCTGCATGTAACATTGGATATCAGACTGCCTAGCAAAGAAGAGATGAGGAACCGAACACTACTAATAGTGGAGGAAACTTTGGATATGATGGGGAGGAACAAGGTGGTGGCTCCCAGAAAGATCATACCAATCGCAGGATGTCGACGGTACCGTGGGGCATAGGTGCCTACACCCACCACAATTCCCATCAAGATGGCATTCAACAGTAAGAGCCCATCTAGTCGCCATATGTGCTTGCCGATGTCATCAGATAAGGTATGTGATAACTGCTTGAGGCTGACTTGGATTGTAGCACAATTCTCGTTCATGGTCAAAGGGATTTGACTGTCAAATTCGAGTATATATGCATACGTCAGTGCAAGTTGAAAATTGTTTGGGTAGTAAATAAAATGGATCTAAGAGAAGAGTGGTAACATACGTAGAAGGATCGAGTATAGAACACTCAATACAAATATATAGTTGTTAATGGACATATACAACTAAAAATGAGGCAATTTTACTACAATGAACAATCTATTGTCTATATGCCCACCTGAACAAAATATTTGGTTCAGTTTACTCTCCCAATCTATCTCCTCACGTTTACCCCTTTATTGAGTTTTTTACTTTTTTTATTTCTTCATGAACAAGTTGTGTTTTAAGTCCAAATTCTTTTAAGGTGGTAGATAAGTTAGAAAATAATTAAAAATTCATCATTAATTTCCATGCAATTATTTATCCAAAAATTTAACTTACTATTATATGCTCGTAACCTATTAAATTATTATAAAAGAATCTTAATGTATTTTTGTAACATAAGTGATGATCTCGTGTCCTATGAATTTTAAAGTCAAACATGTACAAGAAGAAATAAATAAGACAAATCTAATTAGGGGAAATTGGCCATATTTAAATAGTTCAAGGGGGTAAATCAAGCCAAAAATGGAGCTAAGCATGGTAAAACAGGAGGATCAATTATAGACACAAAAGAGCAGTCCACTACGATATTGACCAGCAAACATGGAGGCACGTAAATCTATACTGATGACCTGGAGGTAGGTGGATGGACCGAAACATTTAATCCAATTTTTGCACTCCTTATTAATTTCACTTACCACTTTTCCACTGAAGCCTTTGGACAATATTTTGTCCTGAGGAATTATATAGACTCGATCTTTACAATCTCAAGAGGATGAGGATTCATGGTGTTAGAAAATAAGTGTGGAAGCAATACCGATCTTCAAGATGATGATCACAGATGACACCCGAGGCACAATATTTGTTGACGAGGTTCAGCCGAAGCCTACATCCCTGGAGCATGACTACAAGCGCTTCTCCCCCAAAACCGCAACACCGGTCGCTCCGGGATCTTGGCAATGCGTCGCCTCCCCTACGATCCTGTCACTATGTCGTCATGGTGACAACAGCGATCCTCCTCTCATATTTATGGGGAATCCGGGTTACAAGAGTCCGACACATACTCTACACCCTACCGCTAATACAACTCCAAGTCCAATCGTAACCAGCTAGTACACAATATTCGACAAAATCTAACACATGGTCTTATATGTGTGGAGAAATAACTATTACAGCTCCAGTAAAATATATGGAGTTCCGAAGGGTCATATTGATATTAATCCAGGTTATTCGTGGATTTGGAACAGCTCCTGTCAACTAAAGCATAAGATCCTTTTTGGGCTCACTCTCAAGGACAGATTAAAGACAAGAGAGCTCTTAATAAGGAGCAAGGGCATGGAGTTTCAGAGTTGTGCATGTGTGCTATGCACTGCCTCAGGTTATGAAAATCTACAAACTCATATCTCAAGACAAATTGCACAGCCTTTCTTCATGGAGGTTACCGTTCTTATGTCATGGAACCATCAGAAATGGCTAGATCTTTGAAAATAAAGCCATTGTAACTCAGAGATGCAAAGAAGGCTTCAAAAAAGAATTAACCATGGTTATCAATAGAGCAAAGAGAAGAAATAAGTACTTCCCTGCTACATTTGAATGGCTAGATTCTGTGCAGTTGCTTTTGTTTTTGGTCTAATCTTTGTTGTAATATTTTCTTTTTTCCTCTTTTCCTTATTTATTGATTTTGACTCTGGTAAACTCCAATTTTTCCTCCATTATGGGGTAGCCCCTCTTGTTTTATCAAAAAAAAGCACAACATGGATCGGACAAGAAGATGGTTGTCTAGACAGAGGCACAATAGATATATGTTGCATATTTTAACGGACATTACGACACAAAAGACTAAACACAAAATCTACACCGGGAAGGAGCACATGCACGCAAGCAGAGGTCAATATATATGTATCCGTCTTACAACCTTAAAAAACTAATAATTCTAATGATAGTAAAATGAGAAACTAAATGAGTTACCGTAATTTGGAGATCCGGCCGGCCTCTTACTAGCGCTCAGAATATGATGTGCTTTCCTATTGATGGTTTCATATAGAGCAGCTTTGCATTATGCATGCAGAGAGGCGATGATGATAATCAGAAACTGGATCCTGAAGCAGCTAGCCTGCCTGTGCGATACAGTGGCCTATAATACACACACACACACACACACACACACACACACACATGTCCTCCTCCACACCACACCACTAATCTCTTTAGCCAATGGGCCATCACGTAAAGCTAGCAGACGCGAGGGCCATCGTCATTCGCGTCTTTCTCTTGCTCCAGTGTGCGTACGACGTTGATTTACACTGTACCTAGGAGAGGAGCAGGACAGAAATGGTTGCTTTTGCCAGCTTTAATTTATACCTTTCGTTTCCCCTAATGTAGGATCTATCACTGCCATGTGGCTTTGCAATATATCCTGATGATTTGAGAGCGACACAGAATAAATGGTTTTACACTGACTGAGTGACTGATCCAGACGCTGCTGGCTACAAAAGCTGTGGCTTTATCTTTTTTTGGGTATATTTTTCTTTACAGCTTGTTGGCGCCTTTAGTTCAGCATCTAACTACAGTAAGCACGTATGATTTGAGATGTTCTTTTGATTCAGCAGTGACACCTTTTTCTTTTCTTTGTTCCTTTGGATGGCCCCTTAATGCAGCTTCATTCTTTCGTAGAGAGTTGAATAATCATGACTATACCGCGAGAGGAATCGATCAGTGGTGTGGCTGGGCGGAAAACACACCACAGATTATAAAAATACTAGCCTATCAACCCGTGTTGTGTTCCGCACGGGCTAGTTAAAATTTAAAAATAAGATTTATAACTAATAATTATAATTATTTATCTTATACTCTCTTTCATCTATTAAATATTCTACGACAAAACTCTAAAGATACATATCAATCGTTATCTAGTTATAATATGTTTAGTTAGTAATAATTTTTTTCACTTTGCATTACACCTCCATATGTATTTGATATGTATTTAATTGAACCATTTGTTCGAGCTATATGATGGGGGCGAATATGGCTGGTGCCCCCAAGGATAGGAGTCGAGCCCAGGGAAACCCCAAGCCCGCCAAGCATAAATGGGTTAATGGCCCGAAAACGGCCCAATAGCACAAAGGCATCACGCGCCACTGGGTAAAGGCTCGCTTGGCCCGACTCTCGGGGGATGACTCTGTCTCGCCCAACCCCCGCAGGAGGACTCCGCCTCGCCCGACCCCCCACCTCGCCTGACCCCTGCAGGAAGGCTCTCCGCCTCGCCCGACTCCTACAGGGGGAGCGAGGGGAATGACTCCCGTTGACTGGGAATCCCACGCCCTAGCAGGATAGTGAGCCGATCTCGGGAAAGCCGGACCCGATCAGGGGGATGCAAGGGGGAGTCACATCGTAATAAAGGACGACTGCTGACGCCACGACCAGGACGCGTCCCAAAGGACACCGAAGCGATAAGTCAAGACCAGGAAAGGGCGTCACACAACCACCCCTCCTGGAGACTAGGCCCGGGGGGGGGGGGCACATTGACCGATAGGACGGAGGACGTGACTCGGCGCACGCCGCTTACCATAGGTAGCGTCATCCCAAACAGGGAACCATTGTAGCGTACACAACCGGCACAGCGCAAGGGATAGGGAACGGACGTCCCCGTCAGGCATCGGGGGCCCCAAGAAGCTGCGGAGTGGGAGTCAAAGGCACCGACCCCCTCGCTCGGTCCTTCTCACTGTCTCTCTCCCTCTTCTCCGACGTATGTAACCAACCCCTTCCCCTTGAGCTATAAAAGGGAGAAGGGGAGCCCAGGCAAGGGCATGACATTTAACTCCACGACCCTCAACTCCACAGACACACACCACGCTCAGTTCAGAGACCTGGGACCCCATTCCCTCTCTCGCTCGATTTGTAACCCTCACTACAATCCCAGTGCAAGAACACGAGAACCCCGAACTAGATGTAGGGACATTCAGCCCGAACCAGTATAACCCTTGTGTCACCCTCTGCATTACCATCCGACCTTGACGCGCAAAACAAATTTACTGGCCGGTGATCCGATACACCGACACTATATGAACAACAAAAAATTGGTATTCTTATCTCTTTCCTCATACATTATTATAATTGTTCCATTACATCCCTTTTTTAGTGCTTTGCCGTCTTTCATGTATGCCAGTTAGTTGGCTCTGGCAATATTTTTTTCTTTTACTATGAGAACAGGTTTATCTTTTAAATGCATGGATTGAGTCAAGTGATAAAATTTGACATGTTAGATGCATCCGTTGGGAAGTGATGAATTGATAATATTTTTACTCTCAAATCTCTTCAAACAGGCGATGATGAACTTGGTGAAAGATGAAGAAGGCTGCTTAGTAGTCTCCTTGAAGACTTGGACTTGTCCACCTATGGGTGTTGCTATTTTGTTTGATAGTAGTCTCCTTGAAGACTTGCACTTGTCCATCTATGGGTGTAGTACTAACAATGGATGAATGGCACTTTCTTTCCTCCAAAAAGATGCTAGGGCTCTCTTAATCGAAGATTTGTCATCAAATCCTATAAACTCATGGTGTCTGAGCCATGGTTGGACTCTCTGGGCTAGCTAATGTATTATCTTTAAAAGCGTATTTGGGTGATTCTTCTCCCTTTTTCCGATGGGGCTCCATAGAGGGGAAAAAACAACTTTCAGGGCTTCTTTTTTGTCTAAGTCTCGCCTTACCATCCATTTTTATCTGGTTAAACAGCCCGAGCATTCTTTTTGTTAATTATATTTTTGAATTGTTTGTCAATGCTTTGTAAGTGTTTGCCGAGAAAAAGTACTTTCAAGGTGTTTCCTCAATCATTTCTTAAAAAGTTGCCACAACATTTTTGAACTTAAACACTAACATTCCTTTAAAAATTTAGCATTTTATTCTTAGAATAACTCAATAGTTTTTCGTTGATACAACAGTAGTTGAACAGCTTGCTGATTAAACATTTTCTTCAATCCATGTTGAACAGACATTTATTTTACCGTTGATACCAACCATAAAACCTTTTCTTTCAGCTCATTTAACGTTAATCTTTTATTGAGTATACTTTTAGAACAATTTAAAACTTTTTCTTGTCACCTAGAAATTATTCGTGTGTCTATAGAATTTGATGATTTTTTTGTGACACAGCTTAAGGGGAAATGCCACCGTACATATTGCTAAAGGTTTCTTTTTTTATGGGCATATTGCTAAAGGTTTGGCGTGCACATGGAATTGTTCATGTCTTTAGAAATTTGACTAACGAATAAAGCTACGGCCGCTGGCCCACCATGTTCGAAACAAACAATAGCTACTTTCCTTTACGCATCATCCTACATGGAGTAATTGCTTACGAATGCAAGGAGCCTTGTGAAAGCCGAAATTCCATTTGAAGACCTTTCCCAAGAGACCTGCAGTGATAACTGTCAACAGTTTCCTTTGTCAAGCGCAATTACCCCAGTTGATCAAATTTTCACGTATATCAGCATGTGATACGAAGTATGTGACACATTCAACTCTTCCGCCATAAAGCAGACCCACAACATCACTCTCCAATTGACTAGCGGCGAACCAGAACTTCCAGCTTCTACGCTGATATTTACTTCAAGGGCACTGAAGTCATACCCGTGGGTGTTGACAAGAGTAATATCAACACATTCTCTGTCATTATGTGACATGTATCTTGTGAATGTAGTGCGGTGCCTATCAAAAGACCATGAAACAATTCCTACCCAACCCAGACGATGGCACGGGAGGTTTTGTGCCAATTTCAGTGGTGGGTGGTTCTCATTGCAGAATCCTTTCATGACCTTCAGTAGCAGTATGACATTGCTTGAATTAACTCTTAACACTGTAGCTGGACTATCTATCCTATCTATCTGCTTGTTCTGCCTATGATGAAGCTCAGCGTGATCACAATGGACTAAAATGTTATAGAGAGCATTGACTTCAGCTGCTGAGATTGGTGTTAACTTATCAAAGCACAAGTGAAATGCACGGGCACACGTCAAAACGAGTACGTGGCTCTGGTTTTCTGCGATAACGAAACCTGTTGTGATCTTAGATTCACTCTGCGATTCTTCTGTAGGCCTTTTTCTCCACTCCGCCTTCTCTACCGGTGTTTTGTGTTCAATAACTTTTTTCAACGACTTTTAATCAACTGTTTGTCTACCTTAACAAATTTTACATGCAAAATAGATTATGATATCCTTTTGCAAGATGCAAAATTTTTTTCATCATCAGACATGGTTCCCGCCGCAACTTATTAGAAAAAAACACAACTAGCTTAGTGTAATTGGTGCTAAATTGCGAAATACAACAACAAAATTGCAGAAACCACAACAATCTGCATCACTACATTAAAAAAGGAAGTATTACATTAAAGCGGTTGATACAAGAAAATTGATACATGGTTACCAACTAGAAATTTTCACATTTGGAGGCTGTTGAGAAATCGATGCTGACACCACACCAACTTTCAAGAAGCAGTACCAAAATAGTATAATACCGCATCTTTTACGGACCCTATACCCACACTACACCGAGAAGACCTTCATCTAGACACCAACACAAGAGACCAACTCTATATGGGGACTCAACTCTTTACTCACCACGATAATCTTGATACAACACAAAGACTGTTACAATCTTTATGTGGCTACCGTACCATGATACTACTACAGTACATGGCAATCTTACCATCTCCTACTTAAGACCTCTTATGCCATAATATGGAAAGAGGAGAGAGGGCATCTCTATTTATAGGTGCCCATGGATGTTGTGGTGTTGCCATGTGACAACTTCCACACTCTTCTTTACAAAATATCTATCTCTAGAATTTTCCCATCCTTATCCAAATATAGAAAATATCTAATTTTAGAGAATTCTTGTCTTGCCATGAAGTATGGCAACTCCTCTCTCTTGCCATTTTCAAATTCTTCTGGAATCTTCTCAAGTATGCATTTGTTATTTTCAACAGAGGCTTATATGGTGGATTCATGAAGAAGCATAATTTTATTAGATCACATCTTGAGGGAGTACATTTGTGGCTAAGTTGCAATGGCAAAATAGTCATTTTGATCCCTCAACTTTGATCTAAGGGTCAAGTTCATCCTAACTTTCAGATCGGCCAATATAGTTCCTAAACCTTCATTTCTAGGTCAAATTCATCCTTATCTGCTGATATTATACTCCATAATAACATGAGATTATGTAAAAAGGCCTCTTTACCATTGGCTCCTTCCCGTTCTAAATTCCGCAATAATTTATTTTTACCAAAAAGAGTATTTAGCCAATATAAACAAATTAGTTTAATGGCATCTATGCATGCTAGAAGCTGAACATCACAAGTGTTTAATTTGGAATATATAATTTTATTTACCCATACATCGTATTGTATTGCGGACACATAGATAGTAAAATTTAAAGCTACTTATTCCATAACTACATACCATCATATAAAATATTGTGGAAAGTTGAGCGAACAGTGATACAAACACTGGAAATTGAGGGAAAGAAGAAGCAAGGGTAAAAAGGACTTCTTGCATTTGTCTTATGTTATTATGGAGTAATAATATCAGCACAGGGAAGAGTTTGACCCCAAAATTAGAAGTTGAGGGACTATATTGGCCAATTTAAAAGTTGAGCGACCAACTTGACCCTCAGAATAAAGTTAAGGGATCGAAATGCCTATTTTACCAATTGCAAAAGAACATAAGGTTGGGGGCTGTCTGCAATCATGTCAACTTTGCTGAATTGCTGATCTCTCTCAATGGCCCAAGGGCATCAAGCATGCTAGGCCACAAACAGTTGACTGTACACCACTGAACCAGCTGATTAGTAGCCAAGCATGCCACAGTCTACCAGCCCGTTTGATTTAAAAAAACGCTGACAGTAGCCATCAACTTAGATTAAGATTAACCAGCGTGACAATCATCTAAGCTTCTACACATGTGAAAGAGGGATATAGAGCCCCGGATCAAAATTCAAAGCATTGTACTACTACGTATGGAAAGTCAAAGCAGGCTGGATGTGGGCAAATTAAAGCTAGATTATTCTTTCCACGCTGACGCTGGGCCGACAGGAATAATGAAGCGCAAACCTCTCCAACCGCCATGCATAACAGCCGTTGCTATGGTCTATGGATGTGGGGTGGCAATTGCTATGAGCTACATATGCAGGTTTTGATGCATCTATTATTTTTTGTCCATATGGCCTCTGATATTTAATAGAGCAAAAATGGAGAATCAATTGTGTGGTGTGGTGCCCCATTTCGTAGATGGAGACTTATCTATACTTCAATACGTTGATACGTTGATGATACTATTCTTTTCTTAGATGCCAACCTGGAACAAGCTCACAATATGAAGTTAATTATTTGTGCTTTTGGGCAGTTATCAGGGCTGAAAATAAACTTCCACAAGAGTGAAATCTTTTGCACTGTTACAACAAAAGAGAACGAAACTCAGTACACGGAGTTGTTCGGATGCAATTCTGGTGCTTTCCCAATTAGATATTTGGGTAACCCGATTCACTATCGGCGATTATCAAATAAGGATTGGTTGAAAGTGCAAGAACAGCTTGAAAAATGCCTCAGTAGCTGGAACGGGAAAAATCTTTCCACTGGAGGTCGTTTAACTCTCATCAATTCTGTTCTTAGCAGCTTACCTATATACATGATGTCCTTCTTTGAGATCCCAAAGGGGGTTCATAAAAAGTTAGATTATTTTCGTTCATGCTTTTTCTGGCAAAGCGACGAGCACAAAAGAAAATATCGACTAGCGAAATGGGATATCCTGTGACAACCAAAAGAACAAGGTGGACTAGGGATACAAAACTTAGAGCTTAAAAATATTGCTTTGCTCAGTAAATGGTTGTACCGACTCCTCACAACAGATGGTACATGGCAACAGATTTTACGCAACAAGTATCTAGGGACTAAGCCCTTGGTACAAGTCCAGTGGAGAAGCAGTGATTCTCATTTCTGGGCGAGTCTTATGAAAATTAAGAGGGGGTTTCTTAGCTTCAGAACATTCCACATTAAAAACGGGTCACAAGTGAGGTTTTAGGGGAATACTTGGCTTGGCAATAGACCTCTACGATATCAATACCCTCAACTTTTTAGTATTGTAAGGAGGAAACAGGACGGTGGGTGAGGTGCTTAGTATTCTGAATCCCAATCTAACCTGGCGTAGAGATCTAATAGGAAGCAAATTAGTGATGTGGAACAACTTGGTGGTTCGGCTGGCAACGATTGTCCTTACTCACGAAGATGATATATTTAGGTGGAACCTGAACTCGACGGGCATTTTTTCGGTGCAATCACATTATCGGGGTCTAATCAATCAGAACGTTCCGAATGTAAACAAAGGTATTTGGAAGTTGAAAACACCACTCAAAATCAAAATCTACCTCTGGTGCCTTAGACGCGGTGTAATTCTCACAAAGGATAATTTTGCGAAACGTAACTGGCGGGGCAATCAACAGTGTTGTTTCTGCTGCAAAAATAAAACAATACAACATTTATTTTTTGATTATCGGTTCATCGTGGATGGCTTGGGCTGCTATGTATGCAACATGGGGTCTATCCAATCCTCGCGGTATTTCTGATATGTTTAGTGGATGGCTTAATGGTGTACCATTAATTACAAACCTCTGGTCCTTGTAGGAGCGGCAGCCTTGTGTTGGCATATCTGGCTCTGCAAAAATACTGTTGTATTTGAAAATAAACAATCTTTTTTTTGCAGGTTATTTACTCGACTACGCATTAGATCCGTACATGGACTATCCTTCAATAGTCCACTTCCCAGGAGGTGCTTGTTGCGGCTTCTCGGTTCTTGGAGCAGGTGGCCAAGGATATTTTTACCCAGATGCATGGATGTCGGTCTAGTGTTAGGATTGACAGTCATTAGTGTGTCCTGTTATGCTCCAGACTCATTAAGGTTGTGTGCCTCTTGGCAAAGGCCGGGAAAGTTTTCAAATAGTTGTATCATCTCGATGTAACTCTTTGAAATCAATAAAATTTTCCTTTTCTAAAAAAATGACCTCTGATATATCTGCACAAGCCTTTGAACTATACATGGGTGAGGCCATGTGTCCATGGTTTGGACCTTCATTGTCACCCACTTGCAGGTTCCTGCAGAACGATCTCCGTCGGCGGTTGGCCACTGCATCGATTGGATCTCACCATTGGACATGGCAGTGATACTGGTACAACTATTTCTCATGACAATTTCTTCATACATAATTAGTACTCTCCACACGATTCTAGAGACCGGAGTCACCTTGGCTTCGACTCACGGCATCGCTTACTCCAGAGCAGATCCTATGGACTTTGTGCGTGTGCCCTGGCATAGTTGTCGTGGGATGACCAGAGTTCGCGACCGATTGTAGTTGGCCAAGACTGGGTGATATGGTAGTATTAGCTCGAAAAGGAGGAGGCAATACCGTGGATCCACGTTTTGGGTGCTGATTCTTTGGCTCCGGGGAGAAATCTCTAGATCTGACCTTAATTGGTTGTACCTAGCAATGGTCTTGTTGAAGTTATTGTTTGGGGCTTAAAGAATTGTTCTCTGAGGTGAAAACCGATGGTCTGGCCTTGACTGGTTGGGCCATGGCAACGATGGTGCGTATGCGTGCCATTTTCTCGTTGAAGGCGTTGCTTTTTCAGAGAGCCTTTCTCGTAGTCCAGGTGTTTGCATTGATGGCGCATGGAACTGAAGATTAAGTCGTGTGTTGTAACTTTTGTGACTTGCTATCTGCTGATGCCATGTCTTTTTTCTTCTTTCTTTCTTTTTTGTGGCCGTGTGCATCCTAGCTATGCAGAGGCTGGGAATAGTCTTAGTACTTATCATCTTGACGTAACTATCTAAGATTAATAAAGTTTCCCTTATCCAAAAAAAACATGGGTGAGGCCATTGCATGCACAGCTAGATCTATCTCCAGTTCTCCACCCACTTTACTACGTACGGTAACTTCAATTCTTTGGCTATATATCAATTTTACTCTATCTATATATATCTCAGTATAGATAGAATTCATAAGCTACTGAATTTGATGCTAGCAACCTGGTGCCATGGAAACACGCTGCTGCTCGTGAGTGCTACCATGGCTGCAGTCTCTCACCGTCGTCCCGAGTGCGGCAAGCCAAGGAACTTCACTATCTGAATGCAAATGTTCTCCTGCCTTGCTGCCTGCAGATGAGCGTTGTGCAAGAGCAACATCGCTTGCATACAGACATTGCATTGGGACAACTGGAAGAGATCGTGATGCCAAACTTTGGCAAGAGCAACATCGCTTGCATACAGACATCGCTTGCAACCTGGTGCCAAAGGCAGTGGATTGCTCTCCCCATAACGCCCAAGCTACAATCCACCGATTGCTTTAATTTGGAAGTCCAAGCATGGCGGCTCTGCTGCATACATTCAGGTTGGGAATAGTGCAGTTAGTTATTTTGAGAAGGATAAACAGTTCAGAGCAGAAACAAAAATGATTATCCATTTTGAGAAGGATCACTTTGATGGTGAAGCCAAGGACAACCAAGGCATACATGATGTGTTAGCTCCTCACTAAGCTGGTAACCCAGTATGGACAATCAGCGCTAACCCACACAAGAGATTTATCACAAGATCATATGCTTCGGTTTCACAGCACTAAAAATTGTCAACCATAGAAATCTTGAACAAGAGCACAGCAAGATACTTGATTCTAAACAGCATAGCCAAATCCTCACATGAACTGGGAACTCAGGGGTCGCTTGTAACAATTTAACAGAGTTTTCAGGTTCACAAGCCACTAGCTCGTGTCAACAGGACAGCAAAATCTTAAGTACCACAACAGGACCAAACCACCACTTATGGGAGCTAAAATAATCATCTAGTCGAACAGGGAGAAACCCATGTCATCATCGCTCTCTTCCTTCTCCTCTTCCTTCTTCTCCTCCTTGGGGGCCTCAGCCGCACCACCACCTGAGGCAGCAGCACCACCAACAGCAGCACCTCCACTGATCATCGCACCGCCGCCAACAGCACCAACAATCACCTGCATTATTAGGTTCAAAAGACTATCAGGATACACAAACAATGGCAATCATTGCAGCACTGGCAATCTTGGAAGATAAAGAATTACCAATAACATTACAAAATTGAATGGTGCAATTTTTGTAGATGATCAAATAACAGGTTACTGACAAATAAGCAGACAACAAGTGATGCTACTTGCAAATTAAAGCTACGATCATGGAGCTCGAGAAAACAGCATCATCACGTTGCCTTTTTAACACATATAGGAACAAAACACAACAAGACGTTTATTAACATCAAACTGTTTGAAAGTAATTGTAATAACGAGTCACGGGATTGAAACACAGCAAGACATTCAAAACATTAAAATGTTTCAATTCTAAAGTACGTATAACCAACTAAAGTATAGCAACAAGCAATCGGCACATAATTTTCTGGTGAACACAAGACACTAGTAGATCAAGCACAGTCCCAACTCAAATTATATACAGATCAGGAAGAACTTCACTGGTTATGAAATAATTACAACTTGAAAACAGAAGTCTAGTGTCTCGGCAGAGCACTAAAGCGCTTACTCTCCACCAACGCGAAAACTAAAGAGAGAGTAACAAATCTAACTACAGGGACTACAAGCAGCTACTACACAACAATCCAATTCGAAACTCACTATTCATGTGATGCGACGAGAAACGGCGATACACCCGCATCGTAGATCCTAAACTACCAAAACAATTCGAATAAAATATTCTACTAGAGAGTTGGATCCGGGGGGTAGGGTGGGATGAGTCGCGTGGCCAGACCTGGAAGACGGCGGAGCTGGGGGAGACCATGGAGAAGGAGGACTGGACGCCGGACGCGGAGT
Source organism: Panicum miliaceum (assembly GCA_032594955.1). Lineage (NCBI taxonomy): Eukaryota > Viridiplantae > Streptophyta > Magnoliopsida > Poales > Poaceae > Panicum > Panicum miliaceum. Next base: position 49,153,981 of record CM064062.1, read on the forward strand.
CGGCCGCGGAGGCGGCGGCGACGAGACGGCGCTGCAGCTCGTAGGGGGTGGCGGCGGAGGCCTCGATCTCGCCGGAGTGCTGCTTGGCAGTCCACTCGCCGCCGGAGTTGCGGCACACGAAGGTGTACACGCCCATGCCTGCGGGTCGCTGGTCGTCTGCGCGCGCGGCGGCGGAGGAGGCGGCAGGGGAGGCGGAGGCTTTGCGGATTGGGAGGCTGGTGGGGAGAAACCCTAGCCCGGTGGCGGGCTTATGTAGTGGTCTCGTGGGCCCGTGATGGAGCGGGAACAGCCCATGAGGCCGCGTTGGACCGCATGGTGGGCCGGATCAAAACTAATGGGGCCTTAGTCCGTTTAACACTTAGCCCAACACTATAATAAAATAAGGAAAACAACATAAGGAGGAGGACACAAAACATGCAGAATTTTACACTATCATCTATCAAACTGTATATTATCATAATCTAATAGTATTTTTTTTCTTTTATAAAAAATAAAAGGTAATATTTTTTTTAAGAAACACAACAGACGCGGACGCTCACAACACCCACGCACACTCACCCCAATGAATACACGCATGCAACCCTACCCTACGAGCACCTCCGAGAGAATGAGCCGGCAAATCCTCGAGATTGACGAAGTCACCACCACGCAACCCTACCCCTATGAGCAACATATCTAATATCTAATAATATCTAATATGTACTCTACGAAAACTTTGAAACATCTATGAAAATTTAATCTGATTTTTTCCCCTATTCATCATCGTTCTGCTCACTTTTAACTCTGAATGTCGCATTATTCATATCCCTAGCGTCCATGGATTTTCCAAGAATTTTCGCACGTATGTGTAGCTAGGACTGATGCCTTGCAGCTGGAGTTTCAAATTCGATCCCCGGATCACTCACACTCAGGGCACTGGCTTTGATCAGCTCCTGCGATGCTTTTTGTCGAAACCTTTGAGCCTCCCGTAGAGCATGAGGAGAACGAGGAGCAGCTTCCCCTGGTCGCTCCACCACCCGGAGAAGCTGTACGGCTTGTCATGGCAGGCGCTCGCCTCCTCCGGCCGCAGCAGCCTCGAGCAGCTGTAGCCAGTGGACAGCCCCAAGTTCCCATAGGCACTGCATCCAGAAAACCACATCTCGATCAGATCCAACCATGGAAATTAAGTGATAGGAAGCGAGGAGCAGTTTCAGAAGTTTCTGATGGAAGTTGTGATCTCACCTGAGCACCTCGAAGATCATGTTGAACGTGGAGAAGTTGAGAGCGTCGCCGGAGAGAGACCGCCTCTCGGTGACGCAGACGAGCATCGTCGCTGAAGCGACGCAGGCTAGTGGCGTCAGGAACATGCTGTTCAGTGACAGTGATATTCTCTTCTTTGCCGCCCCATGCTTACTGGGTTCCGGTTCTCCTCCGTTTCCGTCGCCGGCCACTGCGCCGCCGCCGTCGTGTACGGAGAAGAATGTCGCCGTGGCCGGGATGCACCTGAAAAGTGTTCGCAAAATTTTGTCACCGATCGGTTGCCGTGTCTGCCTGATCACAAGATCGCAGTCGTGTACGGGGAAGGAGCGAGAGGGGCAGACATCATGGAGAGGAACAGCACGAGCACCGCCGGCGCGACGAGCGAGCAGTCGACGGAGTTCTCCCCGGCCTGCCGCGCGTTCACCGCCATGAACAGCGCGTTGGCGATCTTCTCGCCGGCGGTGAGCCCGTCGAACACCTCGGAGTCCCAGTTCAGGCAGCAGAGGAGCGTCACTGCCGCGGCGGCCACAGCAACGACCGTGACGGTGAGGAGCACCGTCTGCAACCCAGGCAGCAGCAGGTGGCCGAAGCCCGCCGCCACGGCGTCCTCCGCCACGGACTCGAGCCCTTCGGACGCACGCCTACCGGCGAACGCCCTCGCTAGCCCTCTCGTGGCCCATACCACCAGCCTGAGGAACACCGGGAGCAGCGTGTTGCCGGCGAGGATCTGGCCGGCGAGCAGGAGCAGGAGGCCCCGGTTCCCCGCGAACGCCGCCATGCTCTCGTTGGTCGGGAGCAGCCCCCCGTTGGTGAAGGACGACACGGTGGCCGACGCCGAGAAGAGCGCGGCGCTGATGCCCTTCCTCGCAAGCACATCCCGCGCGCTCGGCACAGTGGCGACGTACACAAACACCAGCAGAGAGCCGAGGGCGAGGATCGTGGCCATGTAGACCGAGAACACAACCCCTAAGCTTCCGAGGCAGCTCTCCTTGAGATCATCGTCGGAGCTCGCAGACGACGGAGCAGGCGGATTCCCCTCTTCGAGGTTCGCCTCGTCGCAGACGGTGACGGCCGACAATCTTACCCTGCTGCTGCTGCTGCCATGATCAGGATCGTGCCGCCGTCCTCGCTTGCGCGACTCAAGAACGAGCCCGAGCAAGGAGACGAACATCTCGCTGCCCAGGAGCATGAGGAGGGTGAGCACCACGACGTGGGAGCTGGAGAGGTCCTCCATCTTGACGGTGGCCAGCCCGGTGACCGTGGCCGCCGACGTCGACATGAACAACAGGTCGACGTACCGAGGGCGGTACCCGGGGCTGCTTGGCTTGAGGAGCACCAGGGCGAGTAAGCCGAGCAGATCAATGGCGAGGAAGTAGGACAGGTGAAGCAGACGCGGGCTGAGGTGGACGGCGACGAGCCGGCAGACGGACACCGACGAACTCCCGACGTGTCTGGCAGAGCTGACCAGGACGTGCGCTCTGATTGGCATTGGAGGTGTAGAGGACAGTCGGTAGTGCCGTCTGATCTTGCTCTCTGAACTTTATGATGTCTCTGTCTTGGTTCAGAGGGGAACTACAGGTACCATGGAAACTGGAATCTAGTACAAGCGACAAGTGATCTCTCAATGGGTGTTTGTATATATATACAACTTTAACGACAGAGCAGTGATCATCGTTTGGAAGTGCAAGTGTTTCAGTAAAAAGCCCATTGGCTAAAGAGATTAGTGGTGTGGAGGAGGACGTGTGTGTGTGTGTGTGTGTGTGTGTGTGGCTGTGTGCAAGCTTAACATGCCTGCTCGAGGCAGGCAGCTTTCAGAACTTAATGGCATGCCTGCACAGAGCATGCTGTGAGCGAGATGCTTGCTGAACACACGCGAACCTAGGTGCAGAGAAGGCTTGGGAAATTGTCCAGAGCCTTTCGCATGCGTGGCAGCTCTTTGCCCAACCGCCTGCCATGGCGCCGAGGGCAGCTGCGGCCGGAACAGGCAAGTGTAAAGGGCAGGAGGCCTCACCTGCCTGACTGTTGATGCAGGGGTGCAGGCGAACCCCAGCCACCAGTAACCGAAAGGTGTCTGTCCAGCGCTTGCGATAGCGAGGCTGCTGGAAAGATGCCGCAGGGCAGGATCACCTCCATCTCCATGGACGCGAAGAACAAGCTCGGTGCCTCCAAATGGTACCGGTCGAGGCATGCGAGGTAGATCCTCTGCATTTGGCGTCAGATCGGTGGACGTGCCTTTGAACCCGTCCTGCGTCGACCGCGACCTCCGAAAGCGATCGCGGCCGCTGCGGTGGACGGACAGCTAGCTCAGGTAGCTCCGGAGCACGCTCGGATCAGATTCATGGCCAGGAAGGAACTGAGGGGGAGTTGCTTGCTGCCCGTGGTCGACGCCATGCTCCGAGGGACATGCGCAGGGGCGCCCGTGGACACGAATCCTCCCTGGGTTCCTTGCCAACCATGGCAGGCACGGCGCGTCGCCATTGCGGGCAAGTTACAGCTCGCGTCGCATCTCGATCCGACGGCTGCTGCTCTCGAATCGGTAGTTAGGTGATGGATGAACCAGGAAAAAAAACATGATTAAAGAAAAGAGTGGCGGGGAGCTCGAAACGCCAGCAGAATTCCGGGGCATGTTCCCAATCGCAGGTGCGACTGGGATCCAAGGTCTCGCAGAAGAGCGGGGGTTGGGCCGGCGGCCCAACAAGTGAACGTGTGCAACATCCATGACTAGAAAAAATTATTCCGCTGGAATAAATTGTTTCAATAAAATTGTTCCGCCGGAACAAAATGTTCCATTGAAAAAAAAATATTCCTTTAAAATAAAAAAAATTATTCCACTAGAATAAATGTTACATTGAAACAAAAAATGAAAAAAAATATTTTGTTGTAACTTCCGGAAGAAAAAAAGAAGAAAAAAAATCAAATTGGACTGCGAACCACCGGGTAGGCCGTCAATTGGGCCGCTAGAGCGCCGTGGAGCGCGCGCGCGAGCCTTCTGCGACACGCGCGCTCGCACCCGCGCGCGCGGCCCCTAACATTTGCGCGAATTCCTCCGTGGACTCTCCATCATGATTAAGCCGAATTTCTCCGACGCGATAAGGCTTTTCTGCCAGGCCGAAACTGGGGGATACTGGGCCTATTATTCCCATAATTTTCTGCCCATTAAGAATTTGAGACCAGTCCAGTCGGCCCATGGAATCCATCCTGCTTTCTCTCGCCCGACTGACTGATTGAGATAAATCGCCTTCCTTCTCGAGCGTTCTTCCCCTCGCTACGGTAGTTGGAGGCGAACAACAGACGATTTCTCGATCCCGGCCCGATCCTGACGATTCCTTTCCTCCGGTGCCCTCATCGTCGTCGGAGGGAGTGGAATCGGTGAGGATTCGTGGCCGGTTGTCCATATCTACTACCTATAGTTGTAGTTTATGATAGGTTAAGGTTAGGGTTCCCCATGGCGATGTATTCGTCCGGGGACTTTTGGTACTTGCCGGCGTCGGATCTCCGGCGTATGGTGAGGAGAGTCTACCTCTGTAGCAGCATCGTCTTCAATAAAGCTGTGGAACGGAGGGCTGCTTACCTTTGCAGCGGCTCTGGTGGGCGACGCCGTCGATGTCAGGAGGGCGGATCCAAATCGGGTGTGACCTCCTTCGACATCTCTAGCGGCTTCATGGCCTTCGTCGGCGTTGGCTGCAACAGGTTCGTGTACCAGCTCGTCTCGGGTTGGTTTCTCAATCCCACCTTCCTTGGTGGTTTGCTTTCCCTTCTGGGAGTGCCTTTGCTCGCGACGTCGGATCTTTGTTCTTCCGAAGGTCAGCTTCAAGCTGCAGTAGGATGCTCCGATCGCCGGTGACGAGCACGATTGGGCTGTTCTTGCAAGGACCGGATTGTAATTTTTGTTCCTTTCAAGGTTGTCTTTATAAGATTGGGAATGTAAACTATCAGGATAATATATGAAATGCAACCCGGTTTCGAAAAAAACAAAGACCGACTGACTCTCTCTCTCTCTCTGGCCGGAGTTTGGCGCATCATCGGGGGTTACGCGGACGGATGATGCTGAGAGGAGGGAGAGCGGTCGGGGAATGGAAATGCTGGTGCGCTCACGCTGAGGCCGCGCGCTTCTTTCTTTCTTGTTGGTTCTTCCACGCACGACCAGGAGGAAGCTTTCAGAATTCGATCAGAGTAGAGTAGATGTGCGAGCGAGGTGGGATGGCCACCGGGCCAGATGAGCCGAGCCTGCCCCGCGTGCAGGCCCGGCCCACTCAGCCGGCTAACTTTTCAAGAAAAAGAAACAGAAAGCCCAATGCCTTAGCCGGGCCTCCGCGGGCCACATATCTTCTCTCTCCCGCGAGCGAGCGAGAGGTGGCCGGCCCGTATGGCATGGGCCACCCGCAAGTAAGGCCCGTAGTAGCCGGAATTCCTATATATCTTTGGGAAGGTAGGAGCTTACACATCTTCCACTTTGAGATTCACGCCTAACTGGTTCAACGGTCCAGATACAAGCAGTCAAGCATGTCAGATGTCACGAGACGCATAATGGTTCGCCGGTCTGCTGATTGACGGTCCAGAGTACGTACGAGTACCCTACATGCTAGTAGTTTGAACAGGTGGGCAGGGAGGGTATTGCTCCTAGTTGGAACGGTTAGTTTCCAAATTTCAAATACAATTTTCTCACTAATTATGCATTCGATTTCAATTCCGTTTGAATCACGGTGTTCTTAAGAATTATTTCAACAAAATGAGATCCAACAAGACTATTTTTTCAAAATTTATTATTTTTCAAATATCAATATTTTGGGTATGTTGGTCCAACATTTTAGTTATGTTACTTCAACATTTTACGTATACTATTTCAACATTATTGAGGGGAAATGTTTGAAATGTTGAACCAAATTTGAAGAAATGTTAAATATGGTATCCCAAAATATTGAATATAACAACTTAACATGACTCATGTTTTCTTTTACAAAAAGAAAGTAAATGCTACCGGACCTATATCTATAGTAGGAATATAATGAGGGGAAAAAAAATACTGCCATGCCAAGTGTTGATGGGCTGACGCCTGCTGCTGCTGGCTGGGCTGGGGTTCGCAACCGCCTAGCTAGCTAAGCTTAGCTAGTGTCGTCTGCCGGCCGGGCCGGTCCATCATATATATCCATTCATCCATGAGCGAGAGGTCATCTACCTGCAGCATGATTGGATTCCATCATGCGTCTGACCAGAATTTTGCTTCATTGCCTGCACGTAGCTATGTACATGCTGCATGCACTCCCCTTTTTTCCGGATCTCGTTGAAGAACCTTCTGAGAACAGATAACTTTTCATGTTACCGTGGTTTGAACTTGGTACTTGCATTGCATTATATTATATTGGTAGCAATCAATCAATCAGAGATCGACAACACACACACACACAGGTACAGGTACCTACCATGCATGGCCAAATCTGAAAATTAATGTATGTATATATAATTATTGACGCCAGATTTTGACACGTGTTAAATCGGCGTCGGGAAAAGAAGGTCGGCCGATGCGGTAGATTTAAAGCCTACGGTAAGGAATCGGCCGATTGAGGTAACAGTTGAAAATCGGCCGATTGGTGATACAGTTTGCATCAACAGGATAGTCTTGGTCAAAAGTTGGTCAGCAGGGCAACGCTAAGTCGGTCAAGTAGCAATTGAAAAGAATCCTGATTGGATTAGGGGACGGCGGCGGAAGATTCTGCGGGAGTCCGTTCCCTTTAAAAGTTATTATAGATATAGTAGTTTTCCTATTTTTTTTAAATAAGGTTGTAACAAGTCGTAATCGACCAGGAGTCCTAGTTTTAGGGTATAAATAGGAGTCGTCAGGGCTTTGCAAAAATCAACACATCAATCAACAACAATGCTTCTACTTTTTCAGCAATTTACTTTCAAGTCGGCGACTTCGCCAATACTTTTCTTCTTTCACGAGTTCGTACGGATTGGCAGGGCTGCATCAACTTGATCTCCGGCCAATTGGTAGGTTCCGCTTATCGAGTAATATCCGAGCCTTAACTACGGGCGCATCGCTGTGGTTTCGTTTGGATTTATTCACCGGTTATCGATATTTAATAGAATTGCAGGTTTTACCTGTTATTCTAGAATTATCACCAGTTATCCAGCTTGAGATCAGAGTAATCAGCTTCGTCATCGTTCTTCTTCGATTTATCATCTCATAGCCGATTAGATCTATTTCAGGTGTTGCCTCTGTAGTAATTGTTTAGATCGCTCCAGCAGTTTTCTTTACAATTATTACGTGATCATCGGCTGATCCATAGCCGATCATCTTTACAGTAAATCGGCCGATTCGCCGCCGACACGCTCTTCAGGACAGATCGGAACTCCAGCCGATCGGAGCGCCTGGAATTTAATACTTTATTTTCTTGTCAATCAACAGGTCAGATTGACTGGCACGCCGCGCGAACCGTACCAGGATGATAACCCGAGCAGGAGCTAAGCAGATTCTCCCGGGTCGTGTGTCCGACGCTGAAGACCAATCAGCCGATTTCTATCCGGCCGATTTTAGCGCCAACAATAATATATATAGCTTATTTGGTATATAAATATATATAATACATTGCAAGTTGCTCATTGGGAATCCGGGAAGAAACAGATGTGCTGCTGATGATAAAAGAGAAATGGCAGCAGGTACGACTTGTGCCGCGCACTCTGCATGCACTGCATGCACGCATGGATGCCGCTGCTGCACGTGCAGCCGAGGCGACGGCGAGCTGCTCTCTGGGCACGCAGCTGACAGCGTCGCTGCGGATCGATCTGGGGTGGGGCGCCGGCCGGGCGATGCCGATGGATTTGCATTGTTTACGGGCCCGAGCATGTGGCTCCGTCGTGCATGCAGCTTCAGCTCAGCTCGCCAGTTAGTCAGACGACGCCATGCATGCACTGTGCCATGCCATGCCATGCCACGCATCTCCAGCAGTACAATGCCATGCATCAGTATACTATTCTTTTCTTTTTAATTTTCAACTGCTAGCAGCAGCTCAAACTAAGAGGAGAGAATCGTCAGAGAGTGAGAGCCGGCCGGCGGATCAATATATATATTGGCGAGATGCTAGAGATCATTTGAATTTATATATATATATATATATAGTATGTATGTAGCTTGGATCATTAGGCTCTCTAGCTAGCTAGGCTCTACATACACTGGCCATGTGCAACGGCATTGACCCACTTGCATCCATACACAAGGCAGGCGTACGCACGTCCTGCATGGCACGGCGCATCCTTGAGCAACCAAGGAACGGTTATGACAGTTATGCAATGAACACTTGCACTACAAGCAAATACACACCCACTTCTTCCATCTGTATCATCTTTGATGTCGTTGTGTAGCGCTCTGAAGAAGCCATTCATTCCGAAGCAGCAGCAGCAGCATCGTCGTCCATCTTTCAATCTGTCAGATTGTCAGGGCTCCTCTCTGTATATTATTATTAACTGCATATATATATATATATATATATATATATATATATATATATATATATATATATATATATATATATAGCGTACTATACGTGCCTCTCCAGGAATATAATGCATGGTCGCCGTTCACCCGCAGTACTGTAGGCGGCTACCTACGCACAGTACAGTCTGCACATACATACGTGTCACGAGTCCACAAGCGCTGCGCTGCAGGGATCGATGATAGGCGCTGAACAGTGACCACGCCTGCAGAGAACGTAGCATCGACGATGCACACTTACTCCTCGATAGGTTCCGGCGATATGAAGGCGTGCGTCCAAAATCTCGAGTTGCACTTGCACTGCATGATGGTCCTAGCTAGACCCTAGCTAGCTAGCAGAGCGTGTCTGAATAATCCTAGCTAGCTAGCAGAAACCCTAGCGCCGCGCCGTGCACGATGCATGGCACTGGCACGTAAAGCTACCTGTGGATCGAACGAGAAAGGAGCATCTTCAGCACAGTACTCATCCCTTTCCCTAATATCAAAGTTTAATATTTTAATGATTGAATGTGCTCTAATAGATTATTAATTTTTTTGGCAATCACCAAAACACACCTCCCTCCACCCTAAATGAATAAAATTTATCCCTCTACCCTATTCTTCGTGATTGAATTTTGGTAGTCTGTTGAAGTAAGCATTACCAAAAATACAAACATAAAAGTAGTTATTGATAATAGAGATAAATAGTATATTTTGGGTACGAGATATTGGTAATCTGCTGGAGATGCTCTAACGGCCGTATAGGTAGCTAGCTAGTGGACGTAGCGGCTTATCCGCAATCCCGTGAAGGCACGCAGGGCTAGACGACAGCGATCGAGGATGCCTCTCGAATCTCGATCGTTCACATCTGAATCGAAGAAGATGAGAGCTAGCTAGCGCAGATACTACTATATATACTCTCTGCTGTGTGGCAACGAACAAGGCTGCAGGATTTTATTTATATTAGCACACAACATAGATTTATTAATTGTACAGTGGTCCTGATAGATCCTGACTGATGACTTCAAGTACACTTATTGACTCTTGTTTAAGATTAGCCTAGCTGCTTCAAGATCGGACAAAGGCCATGTCCTCTGCCGTACCTCTATGTGTCTATATATAGAGGTACACGACGAGGCTAAAATACAACAAGGTGCATTTGCTATAGCAACTTGCACGGACCCTCCGTGGGGGTAATTTCTCCGCCACCTTCTAGGAAGCATGCATGTAGAGATTCTTTTCTTGATTCAGAATGAAAAATGCAATATCTCCTGAATCATAACTCCAATTCCAGATCAGTTTGCATCAGATTGTTGAAAAAATGTAACAAACAAAATGAGATCCATGAACAATATATTTCAATAATTTTTTTAAAATAATATGTAATTGCAACTATATGCACTCTGAATTGCAATCACAACAACTGGGCGCGAACCAGTTGCAACTCCGACCGATCTGGTTGCAACTGGGCGCGAATCAGTTGCAACTGGACACAAATCAGTTGCAACTCAGACCGATCTGGTTGCAACTGGACCTGAACTAGTTGCAACTCATATCGACCCGATTGCAACTGGACGTGAAACAATTGCAACCGGACGCGAACCAGTTGCAACTCAGATCGACCCGGTTGCAACTGGACGCGAACCGGTTGCAACTTATACCGACTCGGTTGCAACTGGACCAATCCAGTTGCAACTAGAACTGTTACAGTTGCAACTGAGAAGGTGGGTGCATTCTCTGTACAAAATGCACCCAGGTGCATTATACCATAACACTATACATACATACACACACACATACTACTGCCATGTGTGTATCTCATGAAATAGGACGTATCTGATCCAACGAAAAGTATGTACGCGGAGTATGTAATCATACCAGACCATATATATATACCCAAACATAATAGAAATAAAACCATCACAAAACAAAAAGACTGTTGTACGCATAGTATATATAGTCGTACTAGTACAGTATATTATGCGTCCCGAGAGAGCAGGCATATGCAGAGATGAGCTCCATCGCTGAACTAGCTCCATGATCGCTTCACATGCGTGCGTGCACCGTTGCGTTAATAATCAGGGCTGCCCAACTTGAAAATTAAGGCGCCAGATCGGTCAGAGATAAAGAAATCCGGCTCGTGATCCGCCTCGGCATTCGGCCGGGCGGCGACAAGAAATTAAAGGAATCTCTCCCGTTGATCGTACGACAACAATCCCCCCGTACGCCGATCTAGTGTAAAATCGCGATGCATTTGACTTATTGGCGAGGAGATCGAGCTTGCTGCTTGGACGAGAATCTCTCTCCAGTTTGCTTGCTGATCTCTCCGGCCTTCTAGGCCTAGATCCAAAAAATATTTGTCATTCTTCTGGAGAATTTAGTTCTTGCATTGTTTGGGTCTCTGTTGACCGGTCCAGATTCGATTACGAAGGTTCAGTTAGATATAACTGTTTGTGCCTAGAAGAAAACAAAAGGAAAGGAAAAAAATAAAGAAAGAAAAATAAAGAAAAGGAGGAGAAGAACTGAAGAAGATATATAACTGCTTTTGTGCACTAAGATACCATACAGTTAGTTGGTATAACTCTTATTATTCAGGAGCCAATAAGCTAAACATTAGAATGGTCAAGACTGCCACATTAGACTCTGATGATCCAACCTACTAACTGCCATCAAATGTGAACAGAGCAGAAGGGAAAGTGCAGAAAACATGAAAATTAGGTAGAATGTCAACACGGCTAATATAATTGTGCTAGCGAATAAAGCCAGTACTGGATGCAACCTGCATCTATCTCACGTTCATGATCAGCGTTGATCCAATCCATGCATGATCTCTGCCCATCTGCTTGCAACTGCATTGCATTGTCTACCAATGATTACATTACAGGACGATGGGAAAAAAATCATCATGCACATGGTGGTTCAAGATAAACTAATTGGGCTTTGGGTGCTGGCAATTGCCTATTTGGGTCCTCCGCCTCATGATTAGCATATGCGTGGTGGAGGGAAAAGGAATCCAATCGTCTACTTGCACTGTACTTGCAATCTTCAGGAAATGGTCTAGTAAGCATTCACATGACCTGCTGGAATAATATCAGGGGAAATACAAGTCTAACACTGTTAAGGAATCTTGCACTAGTTGTTTTCGCGCTTCATCAAAATCCATTTTATCCAGTTATTCAACGCCCTTTGCCTTTTCCCTTTCCTTTTTAAAAGTATACAAAAAAGGGAACGAAGTCTACCAGGATCAGAATTAGTGTGTTAATCATATGCGTTAGAGGCATCTCACTGGTAACACTTACTAGTATTCTTTTTCATTGCTTAGGAGTAAAGCTTCATGATGATCCCATGCATGTGAATAACCTCCTCACATGCCGATGCAAGGCGTGCACTCCTCCGTCTTCATCAGCCCTGCTATGTTCTCCCATGCACACAGTTTGAAACAGGAGAGAGAAAGAGTCTTGAAGTAGATGAACGAGGAAGATAAAGAAATGCAGTCAGAGCGAAAGTAAGATGAACCCTTTATACGAACCCATCTGCGGATGCATCCAGATGGCAAGTTGGGGGTCTCAAATTTTTGTTTGTGTTTGTACGTGCAGCAGTACTTGAAGGCCACCTGATGATCAGAATCCCCTGATCGAGCGGTTTGTTTGTTTTCGCTCCCGTTGTTTTCATCTTGCCTCGGCAGTTTGTTTTGTCGCTGCTGCACTGCACTTAGTTGGATACACGTAAGGCAAACGATTCTCTGAACCCAAGTCATAATTTTTCCACTCCGTACCGTACGGTACGTATAGATCAGTCTCAGATTTCTTGTATAGAGCGAGGTGTTTCGGAAGTGAGAATCATGTACTATATATATGACCTCTCGTTAGGGGCAAGTGTTTTCAGGTATCTTTCTTTCTGAAAAATGAAGCGCACGTAATGGTTCAAACCCAAAACTGATGGACCTAGTTTGTGGCATTCTGCATTAGAATGATCGCACTATTAGCAGATGCAGTTTGACTGTCTGCTCTGCACAAACTGAATTAACCAGCAAAGTGTTCAGTGTAGAATTCAGTGATCCTTTCACCTAACAGCCGTCATGGATGCAGCATGAGCTGGAAGAAGCTGGTGTAGACAAGAACCGCAGCGGAGTACAGTTTAGTAAGCTTCAGCTGCACACCCATAACATCACTGAAATCAAGGGGGAAGAAGCTCTCAACACGTATTCACAATTTCTTCCACATCAGTGACATCACAACCAGCAGATCTAGGAGAGGTGGTGACTGCAAGTTGGTTGCTCAGTGGACCATCGGTCTCCATACTCACAACATGGACTGATTGACCATGCAAGTTCAGGACCGTTACAGCGAAGTCACTCAATCCGGCCTACCAACTGAAGTGGGTGCAGAACAACAAGTACATGTACTGTGGGCTGTGGCTTTGCAACTTGCATTTTAAATTGCATCTTATATTCAGCAATTTGACACATCTTTAATTGGTGATAGTTGCCAACGCCGGTAAATGGTAAAGGAAAGCAGGAAAATGGAAAGTTTCACATCGCATCAGAGTGATTTTGATGCCAAAATGCACATCACTAGCGTTTGGGAACTGTAAATAGTAGCTTCAGTTTATGCTAGTTGTAAAAGTTTTTTTTCCCAAACACTAGTAAAAAGTTTTGAAAATCATACCGCATGATTTCTAAAATGAATGGCAAAGAATGAGCATAAAAAAGGGGAGAAAAAAAACTCAGATCAAATAATTTTGTGAATAAAAAAGCAGGGCTCCCTTACCGAAAACTAATCATTAAAACAACCTCCATGGATTTGAACACATAAACTAACGTGAAGAGGCTCAGGAGTCACGGGCAGGCTCACACCCAGAGGCAATCCCTCCTCCAAGGCTCCAATCTCCTCCTATATATTCTCGCCCTCCGTCCTTCTCGGTCCTTCACCCCCTACCCGAGCAAGAACGCATCGAGCAATCAGCAGCCACCTGCTCGCTCTGCTCATTACTCGCCGGCAATGGAGGAGTACCAGCAGGTCCAGCAGCAGCAGCAGGGTGGCCGGGCGAGCAACAAGATCCGGGACATCGTGCGGCTGCAGCAGCTGCTCAAGAAGTGGAAGAAGCTGGCCACGGTCACGCCGTCGGCGTCCGGCAGCGGCAAGGGCGGCCGGAGCAGCGTGCCGAGGGGCTCCTTCGCGGTGTACGTCGGCGACGAGATGCGGCGGTTCGTCATCCCCACCGAGTACCTGGGCCACTGGGCGTTCGCGGAGCTGCTCCGGGAGGCCGAGGAGGAGTTCGGGTTCCGGCACGAGGGCGCGCTCCGGATCCCCTGCGACGTCGAGGTCTTCGAGGGCATCCTCCGCCTCGTGCAGGGAAGGAAGAAGGACGCCACCGCCGCCATGTGCGACTGCTCCTGCTCCTCCGAGACGGAGATCCTCTGCAGATGACGCCGTGAATGGAGGCCTCTCGCCTGCTCCGATTCTCTGTTCTTGCTTCTTTTTTTTCCTCTCTCCTTTCTTGGGTTGGTTCTTTCTTTCTTCTTGTTTTTTCTGAAGAAAGGAGAAGAGGTTGCGTTGCGCCGATTAGATCTGTAATTTGTACAACGATGGGAGGAGATGAAGGAATTCTTTTTTCTTGATCCACAAGGATCTCATGTAAGACAAACTAAAAAAAGCTTTGGTCTTGCAGTTCCTGATGATTTCTGTCACAACTCATTCAATTCTTAGCTCCATTTTTCCCTGACAAACTGAAACCAGCAGATGAACAATACAGAAACTGAATCTTTTTTTTTTTGAGGGCAATACAGAAACTCTAAGAAACTGCCACCCTTCAGGTTCCTTACTTTGCTTAGTATCCAAGTCTGCACCTCACTACAGAGTGCAGGTGGTAGATTAGCAGCTTAATGCAGGAGTATTAACTATTGAGTTTTAACAGTCTTCGAGGTGAGTTTTCATGGTGTTCGAGGGAGTACTTTTCCGTTCAAATCTGCATACATGATTTCTATCCCTCAAACTACATTTTTTAAAATCCATAGATAATCAAATTTTAAAAGTTTGACCGGATATCAGTCAAAACGTCAAATTTTTTTTTGTGATTGGAGAGAGTAGTTCACAAGTGTGGTAAAAAATGCTGTTCTAACCATTTGTAGATGCAGGACATCTACTGTTTCAGTCCGGAAATAGGAATCGGAAAGAAAAAGAACCCTCTTTTGTTTACTTGGTTCTTGAGATACGCATGTACTCTGCATATTGCACTGCATTCTTAATATGTGATTCTGTTGGCATTTTCTTAACCACCATGCTTCACATACTGTTAAGATTTGCAGAAAAATAAGGATATTTCGTACATACTCACATGGCAATTTGGCAAGCGCACCTGGCTTCATTCACATCGACGACACATGAGAGAGGATACTCTGCATCTGCACCTGAATGTTCAGCAACTGAACCAGCACAATCTCCGTGTTGATGGGTTCATTTTGTTAAGTTTCTGAATTTACATATGAAAACAACCTATCTTAACGATAAGGGACAGAATGAATGTGCACTTGTTATGTAGTAGTACTGAATCGTATCGTAGGATTCAGTGTATCTGTTCTGCCAGGACAACCAGGTAGGGCCTGCAACTGAAGCATGTTTCTGCAGAAGACACAGAGGAACAAAGAATCGGGAGAAGCTCTCTCTGAATGTGAGGAAGCACAATGATTGGTCTACTCTGAGATGGGTGATTGGCCTGTTCTGACATGGACGTGTGCTTTGCTTGTTCTATCTTGCAGCAGGCTACCTGAAATCTTGAACCCAGCATTCCCCAACAAGCAATCTACAGGGAGCTAGATGCATAGACAGTACCAGTTGCTGTCCTTGGGCTCGTTTGGATTCAAAGGGTTAAAGTTTAGCTCAGTCACATCGAATATTTCTAGGATATTTAGAACGACTAAATATGAGGTATTTTTAAAACTAAGTTCAGAACCCTCGGACTATTTCACGAGACGAATCTATTAAGCCTAATTAATCTATAATTTGCACATATTTACTGGAGCATCACATAGACTAATTGTGGAAAAAATAGGCTTAATAGATTCATCTCACGAAATAGTCTAGGGGTTATGGAATGAGTTTTATTATTAATCTACATTTAATACTCCTAATAAGCATCCAAACATTCGATGTGATGGGGCTAAATTTTAGACAGTGCGAACCAAACAGGACCCTTGTAAGTGAATGACATACCAACTACAGTTTAAAATGTAGCACAGTTCTGGGAGGGACGTGCTTACATTTCCAATCATGCAGCTGGTTACATGAATTTGGTGTTTCCCAATGCTAAGAGCTGAAGTCAACCTACAGAAACAAAGACAGTACCATTGCTGTTCTCGTAAGTTCAGTGGTACAAAAAAAAAATACTTTTCGAAATGTAGCCAAGACTTACATAGTGACCTTCCGGACATTGCTCAATGCTACATTCCAGGATGGAGTAATGACCACTTCAGATCCAGATCCGGGAGCCGCTACAAGTTGTTCAAGATCAGTCTTATTTTCTAGTTTTGTCAAGTGAACAATTTCCATTAACTAGTGATGCTCCAAATGCAGAGTCCATATTCTGTTTCAGTGGAGGTATGGAACAGAGATGGTGAGTGCGTCCATATTTTGATGAATGTAATTGGAGACACACTGCCCCATCATCACATATCTCCAATCAACCAAACAATTTTTTTAGAGTATTAAGAAGAAACAACCAACCAAATTAAACAAATCAAAGTTTGGGAGATGGGAAAGATGTATAAAACCACAAAATCCATTATCTCTTTTTTTTTTGCCCCAGTAAGAACAAACATGATCAGAATCCATCCCCTGACAGAGGATTCCTCCTTTAAGAACGGAATCGACAGTAGTGATCCAGAATTCTTATGTACTGATTCCGTTCTTAAAGGATTCTGACTAAATGTTTCGTCTGATCAACAAAACAAAAAATCTCCTACGGCCTGTTTGGACGTAGAAATTTGACTCAAATTCAAATCTTACAAGTTTTGAACATTAAATTGCTCAATCCCCCCAGGAATTTTCTACATACTCCATGTTTCACGGGACGAACAGTGAATCAACACACCATGCATTCACCTATGCTACGCCTGCATGCATGTGGCTGCTTGCTTGCACTCTGTATTGTCTGTACAGGAGCTGCACCCTCAGCTGAGCTGAGCTGATCTCATCTACACGTCAAGCAAATTGTACAAGAAGAAACCAACTAGGCCTTGTCCTCTCGATCGCCTACCGGATGGCCTTCTTCCCCTTGCCGCCGGCGGTGTTCTTGCGCTGGAGGCGGCGCAGGAGTTCCTCGAAGTCCTCCTCGGCGCACGGCACGCGCAGGCCGCCGGCCTGCGCGAAGCCGAACTCGTCGGCGGCGCGCTCCATGAGGTCCCGGAACGCCGGCTCCCGGAGGTACCCCGTGGGCACGACGAACCGCCGGGACTCCTCCCCGGCGTACACCGCGAAGTACCCCTTGGGCACGCCGCCCTCCGCCGTGGCGGCCGCCGGCTGCTCCAGCAGCGACTCCCGAAGGCCCGCGTCCTCGCGCGCCACCGCCCCGCGCCCGTCCTTCCTCGCCTTCTTCTTGGCCGTCGGCGACGTCGCGGTGGCGGCCTTGGTGGACCGGAAGTAGCCCATCACCATCATCGTCGATCGCCGGCGACGGTGGGCGCGCGCAGGACTACCGCGCCTACTCGCGTTTCTTGACCGCCGGTGCGGCGGCGGCGGCTGGAACAGGGTTTAGTAGGTAGCCGTGGCGCCTGGTCATGGGTTGGTGGCCGCCATGGCTGCTATCTAGCTGCCACCTCTCGCGAGCCGCGAGCTCGATCTTCTTGGAGTTGGTGGCGCGCAACCACTGCACAAGCGCAGGACGTGGTCTCCTCTCCTCTCCTCTTGTTCGTGGATGATTCGGAGGTTGGGGAACAAGAACGGAGGCGGCCTTTTATAATGGTGTTAAAAGGAATGGTGATGGTGATAAGTTTATTTAAGTTTGGCAACATATCTAAGTGCAAACTACCCTCTCCGTGCAACCGTGCAAACTTCTAATCTGGGTCACAGGATGTTGATCCAAGAGATAGGGGGGAGTGGGTAATTACACTTAACTGCCCACTACTAATAATACTTTTGCAAATCCCCCCTCCCACCCCCCTGTGGGCCCCCTTGGATCAACATCCTGTGACCCAAATTAGAAGTTTGCATGGTTACACGGAGAGGTTGGTTTGCACCAGATATGTTGCCTTTAAGTTTAGACAAGAGCTTATTTCACTGAGGTTTGATAATGTCCGGAGAGAATTTTCCTGCTGATTTTTTTTTCTCAAAAAAAGAAAGAACTTTCCTGAATTTGTCTGTGTGGACAAAATCTGCTTGGAAATCAAATTACAAGCCACGACACCGTTGCTGGGCGCTCATGAGTCACGATCAACAGCTGTAGTACGCCGTCGAATTTCATCTGTTTAATGAATTATATAGAGCTCAAACTATTTAATGAGTATATTTATTTATTTTTTCCCTTATGCGAGTAGCATGTAAACTTGCTTTCTAAAAAAGTGCTCCCTCTATTCCAGGATACAGCTATGTTTAGGTTCTTTTAAATTTTGATTATAGATATATAGTAAATAAATCATAAATATTAATAAGATAAAAATAATATTAGTTGATTCATAATGAAACCAACTACCATAGCATGTAAGCTTTTTAAAGATGAAAATATTTAACTTTAACCAAATCTAAAATTTGCTATATTTTATGGACGGATGTACATACTCTTTGCAATGGTAATAATGACAATAGTGCATACCGGAGACGGCTCCCTGATTTCCATCCTGATGCAATAATCAAACTTACACCGAATACAACTGCACGCAGCCGCTGCCCCATAAAATTAAATAAAATAAAGGGAAATCGAGAGCGCAAGCAAAATCTAAAAAAAAATGTTTGGTACTTTATTCACCCATCTATTCATAATAAAAAAGCATATATAGCCGAGAAGTATGAACCCGGCAAAACTAACCTCAAGGGAAAACATCTTGGTTGACTCGAGATGAGGGTCATGATTAGCGATAAGCGGGCCAAGTGGAGCCAAGATGAGGAGGAAGAGAGGTCTCATTTCACGATGACCATAATAGACTTTTATAAGTACGGTTCAGATGCACTGTTCACACCTTGGGGAAGTCGCAATCAGCTCTAAACAAATAGGGGTTGGGCTACCAGCGGTGATTGCCCCCAAAATAACCCTTGCACTGCACGCAATTGCCGTGTTGCAGCCACCCGGTAGATGCGGATATTCCAGCCAATGAAACAGCCATCCCAATGATCTCTCTCTCTCTCTCTCTACGATCTTTACGTGTGAGTGTGTGACTTGATATGCGCAAAGTCTTTTGACGTGTAGCACCCTGCGGTTTGGAGTCCGTATCCAGCAAGTACAGGGACCGGTACTTACCCGTACACATATACATGGCACGTGGCGTCCTCGTATTGGGCGCAGCGAGCCGTCTAAACGACCGTGCCGGGCCATAAATCTGCCGTCCTGTGTGCGGAAGCGTACGCTCTAGGCAGAACGCCAACGGCCAAACACTTGGCGACGCCGCTATGGGTAGCGAGACCAGCTGGGGCTCTCTATTCTCCCTTATCCATATCCAATCACTACCCAAAAAAAAATAATGCTAGTTCTTGTATGTAGAGTTCCTCGAAAAAGGGGAAAAAACTTGAGTTATAGCGGGAATAAGCTTTTAGGCTCGTTTGGTTCCTATCCTCAACTTACAAACCCGTGTCGAACATTCCTGCCTAATTTGTGGTGAAGAAAAATTGCATCATTTTGGTGGTCATGACTGATAGAATCTTGTCGCAACTCTAGTGTATATGACATGACATGTAGAATATGGTTACAAATATTTATAATGTCTAAAAAGCTATGGTAACCATGCCTAAGTTTGGTGTCTAACCAAACATGCACGCCCTTGAGCTCCGAGCAAGCTTATTAATGAATTTACAGGGCATTGCCTACCAAGAAATTACATGGAAATTGAAGGTGGGAATTCAAAAAGGAAATTCACATGGGATGGAAATTATATACTAAGTCAATTGTGATGCATCGCAAAATTCCCTCCCAATTATCACCTCTCCCCGCCGGTAAGTCATCGGTTTGAGTTAGCGACTAAAGATCCTTCTTTTCAGTTCTATCCCCAAAACTCTCATCCACACCAAACAAACAAGGGGCTTCTATGCTCTCACATCCAAATTCTCATTAATTACCTTCTATCAATAACCAAAAGAAGCTTGAATCTTGTGTTGCATGTGCGTCTTGAAAATAGGAGGGAGTATGAAAAATCAGCTAGCTAGAGGGACTAGAACGCAAGAAGCATGCACCAATCCCTAAAAGGTTTGCTGAATTAATATAGGGGTATATATATATAACTAGTTACAGTTGATTCGAGGCGAGGACGCGCAGGATAACAAGGTACGAAACCGGGGAGGAGGAGAGTACGGCCGGGGATTCGGTGGCCGGCCGCTTTCTTCAACCCCTTGTTTAGTCTACGCCGGATGGATTTCCTTCGTCTCCGTCGCCGTCAGCACGTCCCGGCGGACGTCCGGCGTGGAATGGAACGCACGTTAATTCGCCGGTCAACCACCGGCCCTGCT
This sequence comes from Panicum miliaceum, assembly GCA_032594955.1. Lineage (NCBI taxonomy): Eukaryota > Viridiplantae > Streptophyta > Magnoliopsida > Poales > Poaceae > Panicum > Panicum miliaceum. The sequence goes on from CM064062.1 coordinate 49,174,333, forward strand.
GCGCCAAATGTACGCTAAGCCCAACAGACGTCATCGAAACGCGTCTTTCCGGGGAGACTCTTCATCATACATCAGAAGTTCAGAACACATACATGCGGAATTTTCGAACTGATGATATATTTCATGAGGACTTTATATATATATGTAAATAAATCTCTGCAGAAATTTGACTTGAATTCCCAGTGCTTACTGTTCCGGCAATTTCCAGACGATCGAGGTTTGAATTTTGATGTATAATAATGGCGTGGAAAGAATTCATAGGGTGATCTGCAGAAGAATTGTAATCGATGATCTGAGACTCTGAGAGCGATACGTCAAAGGTGATATTGGCACCATGTGGAAATCAGACGGTCTTTTGGTTTGAAACGTTGATGGTGTACGGTGTGAATTAATTGGAATCGAGGTGTGGAATTCGAAGGAAAACTTCCATTGACTTGTCGACCTCGAGGAGGATGGAGGCATGTGCTTGATCTGATAGATGAGCTGTGTGCTCCTGCAATTCAGCAACGATTTCGTCCGATCCACTGATCTGAAATTCTGAATGTCACGCTCATGGTCAGGGTTGGGATTACTCATTTACACAACCTAAAAGCATGCATCATTTTCCTTTCACATGATTTTTTCCAGTTTTTTTTTTTGAACGAGAACACCATGTTTGTTTCCAATTTATTTGCTGATAATTCGTTCGTATGCAGCTTTCGGGGCGCCGTCGATTGACAGGCTACTCTTTGGTTCTACGCAATAGAATAGATGAAGTACAATGTTCTTGCAGCAGGTCTCAAATTAAATGGTACGGTGCTACAATCATGTATGCGTTCTGCGTTGCTCGCTCGAAACGAAGCAGACAAGGCCCGTGACTCTGAATTCGGCCGGGGAGAATGGGAGATCAGATGCCATCCTTTTCTTTGCAACAAGCAGGAAATCAGAGACGACAAGCTGATGTTTTTTTCTTCGTCAGCAATCAAAATTAGGTGAACTGGCACACAAATGATTGATCTTCTTTTTTGCTTTTATCTTGGATCATCCTTGTGTACGATAAGATAACAACACCCATGCTAACTGCCTGCTTATCATATGATTCTACCTCCAACTGTAAACCACTACAACAATGCTAACTGGTGTAGTGGTGTTCCAAGCTAGCAGTGAAGACATTACTGCTTCCGGAAGGAATATGAGAACCCATGAATTCGGAATATTTCTACCTATATCACTTTGAAGCCGGCCGCCAACTGTAGACATCAGGATCAGGCAGAGGCGGCCGGCATGTTTTATTTTTAATTTAAGAAAAGGAGAAGTGGCATGTTCCAGTAGCTAGTTGTTTCATCACCTTTTAGCAAAAGGGAGTGTGAAAGATGACAATCTACGACACTACTGTTCGTTCAAAAAGAGAATCGACAGCGGCACATAAAACGTGTCCAGCAATTAACCTCTCTTCTTCCGAATCGGTTAAGTTTATGATCAAAATTTGCAACCTTTTTTGTTTGGAGATCAAAGTCGTGGAGCACATGAGGTTGCAAAAGTTTGAGAGGTCAATGTGTATCGATGGAGTAGTCCAGCTCCATCACACCCTCCTTCTAAAGGAGAAGCCAAAAATTCCACTTTCCCTGCCCTTTTTCCTCTCTCGCAAAATGGAGTAGTGAACCCCTTTGCAAAAGAAAACAGACAAGTAATTGTTGTAGTGGTGCGTTGGCGCCAAAAGCTCGATCGATTTTTCTATACGTCTCCACATTTGAGTGTTGACGAGTCACCTTCACAACATTAACAAAAATCAAAGCGTCGTAGGGAAAAGTTAAACCAGACAAAAAAAAATTAAAAGAGGGTGCCAAGTTGCCTTCCTATCCGGTGTCCGTACGCAGTACGATTATAGTGCGTGGAGACCGACCTAAACTGGTCAGAAAAATCGGTGTGTGCAGATTATTCCAGAAGACTGAAAAAACGGCCATCATGCCTGCTAGGCACTGATTACGACGGCCAGGATTAGGGTTAATTGGCGCCATTGCATGCATTAAGTCGCCAAGGGACAAACCAGGCAGTTCATGGCGTGCAGAGAAAACGTCAGAACAAAATGCCAACTGACAATATGTGATGAGGACGAGAGGAAACAACTGACCTGCAAGCTTGCAATGGCGTCTTCTTGTTGCCTCATCGCAGCAACAAGGCTCTTCTTCACGCATACCAAAACTGGGGGCAGCCAGTGCAAAGAATCATTCATCATACTCGAGCTACAAGACATTCAAAGAACTTTGTGTAACGGGCAGCTGGATTGGGTGCCAGGTCACGTTCAGATCGATCTCTGTGATTGCCGATGTGACCATCCACAATTTACAATGGCTGGGACGTCAAGTTGCTGACAGCGAGATGAATAAGACGATGCTGCCGTACGTCCATGTCCATGACTGCAAGTTCGTCGTGATGGAGGACTTGCCGTGCAATGCCGTACGGAGATAGATCCATTCCCGTCGGCATCTCTTTTTTTTTCGAACACGTCATTTTCTTTATATGATTTCTGCAACATGTTACATGTACAGTCTGCGGTAGAAGGCACTGCTCCCCCCCAGCGGAGCCCCTCTAAACGTTGCATTGGCAAAGGCAACAATGCAGTACAAGAACCAACCTATACGTATACGTATATACACACACAGCTATACGTAAAGAATGGGTGTCGAATCCGGTTGAGCCTCTAAGGCCTCAGACACGGACATACCTTCTTCTTTTTCTCCTTTCGTCCTGCAAAAACTGGAAACCCGACGCACCTGCCTTCTTTGGGACTATCTTGTGATAGATCACCATCATCCATGTCATGTAACTGATGGCCTGGCTGCTGCAGGATGGACACCTCTAGCAGCCAGCAGCCCTAAGGAAGTTGTCGTACGGGCTCGCCGCCGGCAGCTTCAGGAACTCCTGCTGGAAGTCCTGACCGGGCTGCGGGTGCGGGTTCTCGCCGTTGGGCGCATTCATCGCCTGCGGATAGCTTTGCAGGTTCTCGTCGGCGAACGGGTTGGTGCTCCGCGCTGTGGTCTGCTCAGAGTTAGAACCATTGATCGATGTCAATAATGCTCAATACCTTGTTCTGCGTTTTTTTTTTTGCGACCATGCCTGAGCACGTTTTTCATTAAGAGGAGGCTTGTTCTGCGTTGTGTTCATTTTCAGTGTGAGGAGGGTAAAGGAACGGCCTTGAGAATGGGAGGTACTCTACCTGAGGCAACTGCTGGTCTTGGAAGAGAGCCAGCTCCATCTCGTGGGGCTGGCTGCTTGGCAGGCCGGACGCTTGCACGCTCTGCTGGAAGCTCATGAAGGCAGACATCTTCTGCTGTTTCCCGATCGTCAGGGCTTCGCAGTGGCTGGTCATGTCCTTGAACGCCATGTCTGCTGACAACGGTGCTGCTCCTGCCTGAGGTGCTGGGTCCGCGCCAATCTGAAAGGCATGAAAAAAGATTTTATCACTACAAAGTAACCATGCCAAGTGACCACTCATGCCAACCATATCAACATGACAGTACCAGCCCAAGGACAGACAAAATAAGAAGTGAGAAAGAATGAGTTTCTAGGATGAAGAGCATACTGTTTCAAGAAGCTGATCGATACTCAGAAGATCTGACGCAGGTACAGAAGATGCGCAAGCTTCTGTGCTTTCTGAAGCTTCCCCAAAAACATCATGATCATTCCCCAGGTCAATCAACATAGCCTGTTGAAAACATATACTCTTTTAGCATGGAAACTAAGATTCCGTTGATACACGAGCCAGATGTATGTACCTCTTCATGATGATGGTCAGTCTCCTGAGGCTCTGATGAAGGATTATCAATATGTGCTTCAAAGAACTGAGTGCTCGTAGGACACATGTCATCTGGAGAGAAGTCAGTTAGCAATTGGCTTCTCACATTATGCAACTCCGCCTGCAGAAGTAGGGCAGTCATCAGCAGCCGCGTGGAACTCAGTCAAAACTATGAAAACAAGATACAATTAGGAATGTCAACATTACATCCATCATATTGGCAATGTTGTTCATGATTGTGGAGACTATGCATTCTCGAGATTGACTTTCTGATAGTTCTATTTCTGAAAGGGACTTCAGTGCATTAGCATTGTCCTCCGGCGATCCATATATTTTTGACGGGTCATCTGGGGAATCTTTAACAGCCATAAGTTTGCTCTCATCCACCAAACGAAGGAATGGATCAGCCTAAGCAAAATAGCAAACAAGTGTTAAATATAGGGCCACACCATACGTGAAGAGTACATAGGAGTCAAGATGCAGCGGAGGTGCTTCAAAGACCAAGACCGCAAAACCTTATTATATTAACAAAATAAATTGGGTGGGTGTCAAACCTATGCATCATTATTGTCACCTTAAACCACATTTGTCAATTAAACTCTAAACCATACGACACTAAAGGATAGAAAGGGACCATAAGATGGAAGGATGAAGAATCGATGTTCATGGGTACACAGTTGCTATACTGTCACTACTCAACTCAGTACCCACTAGGTTGTAATAAAGATTTCGAGGAGCATTCAAAAAAAAAAGATTTGCAGGAACCATTAATATTGAAAGCTAATAATTTACAAACAAATATTAGGGTAGATACAAGAGAAACAATACAGCATAACAAGTTTGATTACTTAAAGGTTAATTTTAATTCAGACCCTCAGCTTGGTTCCCTAATGTGTTCCTACTACTTCCCAACTAATATTTTATACCATCATTCTGTACAGTCTTGTTTAGGGAGTTAGACTACCATAATCAAAAGAAATGCAGAAGAATAAAATGAGGGTTCAAATTTGTTCTTACATACCGCACGGTCATTGATCATTTGTTTACAGATTGGAATAAGTGGCAACACATTGTAAGCCCGTGAAGAGAAAATAATCATGGTTGTGGACAGAGTAAACAAGGACCGGCGCCGAGACGGTGGTAAAGAATCTACAAGATAAAAGAAGACAAAAGAAGGCAGTTAGAAAGGAATCAAAACCACATTTAAGTATGTGGAGCTCCTGTGCCATCATGTACAACATGACGATCAACTTTACATGGAACATTGAGTTTCTATTGACATTGTAATGCTTCAAAGGGAATTTGACTGTATCACCTGCTTCAGTGAGTGAATAGCCCCTCAAAGCAAAAGCAACCTGAAAACTCTGGGTAAGAGCCTCAAAAGTTGATGCCTGAAGAGGAAAGGGGAGAAAACATCAGCACATAGGACATAGTCATAATGATTGACATACCCACTCTGCCTCCCTAAGGTCCCTCGTTATGCTTTTATTGAGCTAAAGAAAGACATGAGGTGCTAATTCACTAGAAGAAATGGGAGGAATCCGCATAAGAGCTGCTTAGGAATGAGGTAAGGGAAGATAATACATATCAAGAATGAGGGAACAGAACAGTAAGTTAAGACATCATGCAACGTACAGACTAGAACAATAGAAACTTGTGTAAAATTATGTGATTTCAGGATTATGAGGTTAGTTCCACCGAATTCTAATGAGCTCTAAAGAAAAATAGAACCCTTTTTGTGTAATAATTCATAGTTATTAAAACATCATGATTTTTCCAGTGTTGTCTAAACTAGTTCCTAAAGTATTTGTTCAGGATAACTGAGCCATTAGCACTAGTCAACAGGAACCAAATGGACCTATTAAAGTTACACAAACATCTTCTAACTTTAAATTGTGTAGTGCATATTCATCAACTAGACTTTATCAGCATATTTATTCAAGACAAACCTTTGGAATATCATCGATTTAGGAGTGCTGTATAGAAAAGCTACTAAACAGTGTTGGGGAAATGACCCAGCTCATGTAGATATACATTTTCATGTAAGGCCCTTTGTAATTATTGTACCCTCCCAAAGGCTTGGTGGATATTTACCTCCCTCTCCCTACCCTATATAAAGGACCTAAGGGGTCATGAGGACGGGACTCCTTTGGGGCTCTACTCATGCCAGAACCATTT